>JAUCMX010000012.1:3588121-3907372 GCA_033459395.1 Hemibagrus guttatus | reverse complement strand
CTGATCACTTATCACCATGTGCTCGCTCCTAAGCATGCTCATGCCTGTGTGTCCATCAGAGTCGACCCACACATGTCCTCACTTTTATCCCTCTTTTCCAGCTTGTGGGTTTAGACATGTCCGCCCCCACCCTCTTTTCCTTTTCCAGCATGAGGCCCAGTGAAAATAGGAGGGCTCTGAAGCTCTCTGGAGCATTTCAGGTTCCTCACATGGGCAAACGGCATTCAGAACACTGCCTTCTAGCTAAAGACATTCTCTCCACTGTTTGGTTTTCATTACTGAGATTATCAGGAATGTACAGTAGAGATTAACCAAATGAAACCTTATCTGCCACCTTGGTCTCAATCCTTATCTCTTCAAAAGGCTTACAGGCCATGCCATAATAAAATTCATATTCCCAAAGAAACTTCACCATGTTCCTCTCTAAAACCTAGTCTAACAATTC
Organism: Hemibagrus guttatus; assembly: GCA_033459395.1. Taxonomy (NCBI): domain Eukaryota; kingdom Metazoa; phylum Chordata; class Actinopteri; order Siluriformes; family Bagridae; genus Hemibagrus; species Hemibagrus guttatus. The sequence goes on along the minus strand of JAUCMX010000012.1, from coordinate 3,906,927 downwards.
ATTACCTCCAAGTCCCATATGAAATAAAACTACAGGAAGGAAGAAAACTACCTTTCCTCGGGGTTCTCCAGTTTTTTTTGCCACTGTCCAAAAACATTCTTTTTGGTGGATTAGCTATGCAAAATAGCCCATAGGTGTCCTGTGATGGACGGGTCCTCCATTCAGGGAAATTGAAGAATGAGTTTTCAAGTTCTGTTTGAGATTTCTCAAAAAGTCTAAAGGTTCCTGGAAGGAGTCTTGAGTGTCACTGCTTTGAAAAGTCAAAGATTCAGGCTTTAACCCACAATCATCACATCCACAGTCTTAGCACATCTGGATGTCTGCATATGGTGATACAACGTCTCTCGCTCCAGTGAAGGGGTAAGGTTTCAGAGGACTCATTTGTGGGAGCTTTCACTGCCAAGAATAAAAGTAGCTGAGTTTGATACTGAGGCCAAAAGGAATAACAAACATCCTCATATGCCAGAACACTCAACAATGCTAACTGGCCTGTTTTGAAATCATTGTCATATGCAATTCCTCAAATAGGAACGTATGGGAAGAGAATTGCTCACAACATAAGCGTGGCAATGGTTTTCTGGCAGAGGTGAGGGGAAGCATGGAGCGCCTTTCACACACATAGCAATGGAGCAAAGCAGGGTGATGAAAAAGGCAAGAAAGCAAGTAACAAAGCAGAGTAGGGAAATTATATCAATTTATGTTATAAATATTTCTAGAACAAATATACTCAACCAGCCTAGAGCTGAATGCACATTTTTATTGCACTGTCTGCTCTGAAATCATGCAGAAATTTGAAAACTCTATGAAGAAACATGGCAAGTCACAACATCCATATGAAGAAACAGAGAGGAATGCATGTGTTCAGAATAATAACTGACTCCATCACACAATTCCTTCAGCATCTAATACTGCTGTAATTACATGGTGATGAGAAAAGAAAGAGGCCTGTGAGATTTAGCAGTAATCCTCAGTCCTGATCTGTACATTCATATGATGTCATTCTCCTATGTGCTATCACCTTGTGAAATTTCATGGGCCAGAAAGAGCACATTGTGGCACTTTTCTTAACCCACCACAAGTTACAGAGCTCAATTTAACCACGTCTCCAACTAGAGCCCTTCTCCCCAGGTGTGTGGCAGGAGAACTAAAGAATCCAGTCCTTCATCTGGTTCTTATCCTGTTATTAGCCATTAGCATTGGACCAAAGCCCTAACACTTACTCTCTGATCTGCAGTTGATCTGCTCCGAGCGCAGGCCATATGGGCTTAAAGGGCAAATCCGTACCGAGTGTGAGCTGTACAGTGTAATGAGGCGGGCCATGGGGGGCCCACAGTAATGCTCACTCTCACTAGTGGACAACTAGTTCAGTACTTACATAATGTAATCAATGTTCTACATGAGATTTGTTCATTTTTTACCTGAAATCTCAAATGCCTAAAGTCAAATTTCCCAGATTGAAAATAGCACAGCTTAGGCACAAGATAATGCTTTGGACTAAAACACAGGAACAGAGTGTAGTTCATAATAAACCAAATTAAATTCATCTAGCTATCGAGCAGCAGGAGACAAGGAATAAAGTATGCTAAATGTTAAATAACAGTTCCTGGAGGGCTGGAACTGATAGAGCCATCTGACTGCATTTTGGACAGAGGAGCACACATCTGTTGTGCATTTCTTCCATGACTAGGTCCATGCTAGATTTACTTTGGCTTGTTAGAATCATTGCCTAAGTCATATTTCTATTGTTTTAATGACTTGTAATGATATCAAACTATACCTGTATCACATTAAAACACTGTAAAAAAATAAATAAATAAAAATGTTGCAGAAACATTGCATCAACTTAGACATCCTGTCTAAATGAGCGCTGATGCACTACTAAATCCAGACATTTACTGGAGTTATGATTAGGGTTGAGATCAGTTCTATATTAATTCAGACATTTAAAAAATGATATACTAATAGTATTAATATTATTATGAATGAATCCACTGCACAATCCCTTCACCCAAGAGCAGCAGCAACAGTCTCTCCCCAGAAGGAAAAAATATTATGAACATGTATATTTAAAGATGTAGTGGTTAATTAGAATATTAGAAAATAGCTGCTTGTATATTTACAATGTCACATTTACTCAGCATTAGCCAAGCATCACTTTGTGGATTTGTCTGTGTTTACTGACTTGAGCAGTGTTGATTCTGTGCTGCTGTAGTGCGTCAGGCAACCTCCGTGATCTCAGAAGTTTGGAAAGTGCAGGCTACATGGAGCCACTTTGGACAAGGGTCAACTTAAGCTGGAGCCACAAGAAGGGGACTCAGCACCAGAGCGGCCACAGACGGTAATTGAGTTAGCATCTCAGTAATGGTCTGCTGGTTGCCACCACACTGTTGCCAGGCACTCGGTGTACACTACCATGCGAACATGGAAAGAGCATCTTTTGAGTTCTCTTCTCGATATTCAACATGTTCAGCCACAGAATCTGTTGACTATAAGACTCAAAACGAATATTACATCATTGGAGAGAAGAAATCATTGGCGGTATATTTGCACACACTCATTTAAATGATGTAACTGTCATTTTCAGTACCAACAAACATAATGATGCATTTTATTTTTCTAAAGGAAAGTTGGTTGTTTAAAACCTGTACAGCTCACTGACACTGACCTCTAATCAATCTGAAGAGTAAACTGAATACAATAAACAAGACTCCATGCTTATAATTACTCTAAACTTTTATTATGTACACAACATTATACTAGAATTAGTATATGCTACCAATGCTTACTTGCTTTAAAAGTTACTTGGAGATATTGTGTTTAAACAAACAATAACATAATTATTACCAAAATGGTGTAAAGTGGTGGAAATTCTGGGTATCCCCGACCAGTTAATCCCAGAAGCCAACGATTGAGGACAGAATGAGTCCCACCCCAAAAATCAGTTCCATATTCTAGTATAACATCTAATTTCTTGGGTGGGTGGGAGCACTGCGTGTTCATCTGTGTGTTATACAAGTAAGTGAGTGTTCAGCGGGGTTGCATTAGCTGTCATATTTTCCCTTTTTCAAAGAAAGTAACTCTATTTGTGTGAAGAGGGCAGAATGTACTGTACCTTTTCAACAGAAGCCGGTTTGGCACAGTGCTCCCAAACCATGCTGCTGCCATCACTGCCTGGCACCTAACCCATATCTTTACCAAGCCCATTTTCCCAGGATGTTTTGTTGAGTGCATGCTGTCGATCCCTGATTGAAGACAAAACCTCATTATGGTCAGGCAATAAAGCAAGGAGTTTTAGAATGGGGAATCGAGGCTACATGGCAAATTGAATCAGTCCCGCGGTTACCCTGTGCCACTTCCCATTCGGCTAGCTGAGGCAAATTCAGGCCGCCACACCCAACTAATACCCAGTCAAAGCAAGCAAGCTCGGCACTTGGCTGCAGCACCCATGGATATGGAGATCTTTCAGAATTGGCAGCATGGTCCACCAGGGACCTAGAGAGCAGAACTGGAACTCAGAGCCGAGCCAGTGCCTGGCCCACTCTTTCCATTGCCAGTCAAGAGAGAGGATGTGAAGAAGCAGTTGATCGGCAGAGGACCAAATTGTACAGAGAACCATTGTTCCATGTACTGGCTTGTCAATAAGATGAGGTCTGTATCAAAGAAGCTCTAGGTCAGAAATAATTATTCAGTTTGGGTGACCTATCAAAAAGAGTGAGGACATCTCTGGTTCAGCCTATCTGGACAGGGTACCATACTAGTCCAGCCAATGTTTAATGCTGATATTTTACAGTGCATGATCCATATTTGTAAGTGATCTGTCTGTTTATCCCCAAGACTAATGTCTAGAGAATAGATATGATTTGGGATCTTGAGCCCACATGAGGGTCAGATGATAAAAGAGTTTTCCACATTAACGGTGATTCTTAACGTTAATCATTCATGTATATAACCACACAAAGCACACGATGTACAGGAAGAATTGTGGGAAGCTCTGTGTCATGTTTATGATGGACAGAAATAGCAGCATTCAACACCATCCAGAATTTCTCATGCTCTCTTATATGTAATTGTCCGTTACAGTTCTCCTCCCTGCTAATGACAACCACTATGTGACCACTACTGTGTGAATCACCACTTGTATAATTGGCTGTAATCTTTGACATTTTGAAAAATGTAATATGACCAATGAACTTTCACAGAAGCAGCATGAAATATTCTTTGTGTCAATCTCAGAACTAGAAGTTTAACTGAGTCTGTAGTGTAGCATACAAGTGGAAAATTCAGTGTCAAACACTGATATATATTATATGCTGGTGGATGGCTGCATAGAAAGATCCAGATGTTGCATATTAGCCTTTGCCCCAGCTTTGCCAGTCTAGTTGGTATAGAGTGAAGGCTAGATGTTACATTTCTGGGAATGTTTCCAAACCCAAAGTTTCTCACACCATGGTCCTCACACCTGACTGTAAAAGGATCTGACGGGTGGCACTAAAGTGCTGGTGATGTAGAATGGGAAAGTTTAAAGTTCTAAATGGATGTATTTTCTTCTGCTAATGAAAGGTAGCGAGAATGTACCATATTAAACCACAAATGCTTCAGTACTGAGTTTACTTTATAGACAACAACCAGGTAGCAATTGAGTAACAGCTTTACCCTAGTCATTTTTGTGGTGGATCTGGAGACTATCACGGGAACGCTGCGGGCAAAATAGCAATACATCCAGGACGGGATGCCAGTCCATCACAGAGCATGTCAGTGATACATTTACTGCAGTTACTTTTTTCCACTGTAGAATGGGGACAAACACAAAAGGTGGGTTTGGACAATAAATGCACTAGTAAATGTCAGAATGACCTTAATCAACATTTTGAAATGTGCTAATCTTGCTTCAGAGCAACCATCAATTTGCTAATGAAGCATTCTTGGGTCCATTGAACCAGTGTCACTTTTCTGCTCCATTTCAGCTCTTACAGCTCCCAGAGTGTACAATGACAGACAGAAAACAGGAGAGTGCTCCTTTCATACGCACACTGAAAATTTGCCTCAAATTGGTTTCCTTGGATGCTGTTCAATTTGCACATGTGTGAACATTAAACATCAGTGGCAGCTTTGCACTGATCCTCTGGCTCGGTGCGTCAGTCATTGCACTGGCAGGCTTTTCTGGCCCAATCACAGCGCTGTCCAGTTGCAAAGGATTCCGTCCAAATGTGTGGCTAACCAAGCTGGCCTTCTGCAGAGTCTCTGCTGGGACAAATTAGTGGTGTCCCATGCCATTGCATGAGCTTTCTGATGCACTCATTACAAAGTCTATCACACAAACCTAACACTATTATCTCTATTATGAGGAGGAGTCATGGTGGATCTGGAACCCATGAGACTGGATTGGAGGTGGGACTGTACCTGTAATTGTGACACCAGCCCATCACACACAGACATTCACACAGGGGAAATTTAGCTTATATATGATATTTGCTAGGGATTTATATGGTCATAGCCCTTCTTATTTATCTAATGATATATACTTCCCAGAGGGAGTGAAGCATACCTCCAGTGATGCCCTTGACTGTTCGTACAACTCTCTGCATGGCTCTGTGCACGAAATTACAGAGAAACACCATACATATCAATTTGAAAATGCCTTCAAACAAAACCTATGACCCTATATGGTTACAACTTTATATCATAAACAACTGGAGTATCATCAAATAGAAACTGAAATGTTCCAGGAAGTAATTATCTGAAGATCACCAAAGATATGATTATTACTCAAATGAACTTAATTGATTCAAGATTGTGCTCAAACCAAATAAAATAATTTGATTATTTTTATCTGATTGTGTCAGTGAAACTGAAAATGCAGAGCCTAGAACATGTGCTAAAAGCTTTGAGAAGCCTGCGTCCAATGGTGGTGAACCACACACCCAGAATGTGGTGGGAAAGTTACCGAAAATAAGAGAACGATCGAGCCAGAGAGGCAAATGGAGGCTGGAGGAAGCCAAGGCTTCAGTTATAGCCAGTTCAATTCCACAAACCATGAATGGCAGGCCATTCCCACAACTCCTGCTGCACTGGTCTCTCAAACTGATGACAGCAAATGATGAAAGGCTTGAAAAGGCATGAATGCACAGGATTTCATTTAAATGCCAATACCACTGCAACAGTATCAGAAGTCCTGCCTAGTTATTAAGATTCTTTTGATAGGTTCTTTGTCCATTTCCAGTGATCAAAGGTAGGGTCAATCAAATAAAAGCAGACATGTTTTCTTTTAGATAGGGATTTTATGTTGATAAGACACTTTTGTCTATTTGAAGGGTCATCACACAGGACATCTGCTGAGAAGACAGCTAGCCAAAACCACACCACTCACTTTTTTCAGACTAAAACATGACTGGAGATGAAATCCACACATGCAGCTGTTGCTGCAGAATGGAGGGAGTGAAGGAAGAAGGGAGTGATAGAAATACTTTGTTTTAAACCAGTATTTTATCTGGAGAGCCCAAATGTCTGAGTTATTAATATAACACTTATATTACAATAAGCTATTGCACTTATATTACAATAAGCTATTATATTACAAAAATGTTTTTTTTAGTCTTTTGTTGTTGTTTTGTTGAATGTCTTGCATACTTGCCTTCTGAATGTAAAACCTGTTTGGTGGATTATCAAGCAAAACCTTTGAGCACATTGTAATTTTTTTTTTATGTGAGCTCCTTTCTCACAGTGATATGTAGGGGACTACGAAGTAGAGTTGTAAAAAAGAAGTCTTTCCTTTATTATCCAGATTATTATACTGTAACATTGCACCGTGTAAAGAATGTGGAAAATTAGTATTAAGCATATGTTCAGGTATGTTGGCATCTCAGAAGACAAGGTGAGTATCCAGGGGGTTCAGTTCTTTTCAGTTTGTGTTCTGAGTATGGAGAGGTTTCATGGAGATGTGGTTGTGGCTTCTTGCTACCACACCCTAAACTATAAGGAAATGACTATCAGGAGCACTGAGGATGATTCCTTCCTTAGAATAATGTTCAGTGATCTGATAGTCAGCCCAAGACTCCCTAATGCATTGCACAACAAACTTCACACCCTTCCAGTGTATCCTTGGTTGGCAACCACCTCTGCTCCCATGGAACACCAACCACACTGACTCACCCACCTTAGACAGCTGGCTCCAGTGGAGTGAGCAGGTGTGGGAACAAGCCCACCTACATCAAGAGCACATAGCCCACCTACATCAAGAGCCCAAGTAAACAAGAAATTTGTGGATAGACAATGTGGAGAGACACCCAGCTATGAATGAGGTGACTGGTTATGGCTCTCCCACAGAGACCTACGGGACATGGAGGGCAGCCGAAAGTTGTTCCACCTCTGCATCAGACCGTTCAATGAATAAACAATGTCACAAACAAGCTAGAGCTACCAAGTCACAGTCCCCTGCTTTAAGAATTCCCACTTCAAACCTGCTCCAGTCCAGGTCCACTTGCACCAGCACCAACCCCTGGCACCCCTAGACCTTGAATGCAATCCAGCTTACTCTTTAAAGAAGATAATAGATTCACAATGTGGAGCACATAGGCTGCAGTCCCGTAACACTGACTGAGAGAGCTACAAACCTAATAAGAGGTGCTGGGTCCCAGCCCATGACATACTCGGTCTCCTACTATGTTTTACTATGTTTTACTTTAATACTATGTTCCTACTATTACTGTCTAACCATACTTACCGGTTAGACAGTAATAGGAGCCTACAAGCATGGCCCCTGACTACAACACCCAGACTCTCTAATGTTCACACTCAACAGATCATTGCTCACACACACTGGACCTGCCTCAATCACCTTAAGGTTTAAAATAACTCAAACATTCAAGAGTTTTAGATTCAAGATTCAAGAGTTTTATTGTCATATGCACTAGTACAACGAAATTCTTACTTTGTCGAGAATGACAGGATAGAAGGGGGGAACAAGCATAATTTACAAGGGCAATACAAAACATGTTAAAAAAATATAGATTATACAGTAAAGTGTAATAAAAATATTAGTAATAGTAGCTTTAAAAAAAGAAAGTAATGAAAGAGAAAGAAAATAGAGGACCCATATTCTAATTGGAAAAACAACTGACAATAAAATAATTTTTCATAGTATAAATATGCAGTGCAAGTAGCAATAAAGTGACAATTATAAAGTGACAAGTGGTGATAAAGTGTCAGTGTAACATTGCACAATGGCTGTGTCATTTTGTACCAGTCAATACCAAGCTGTTAGCCTAATAGCTTCCGTTTTGTTTCATTTTTCAATTTGCCCGCCCAGGTTAATGTCATTGCTCATTGCCTCAACCTTGCCTGTTTTTTTAGCCATTTCTTTTAGATTTATTCAATTTATTTGTATAGTGCTTTTAACAATGGACATTGTCTCAAAGCAGCTTTACAGAATTATAGAAACAGAGATGGAAAAAAATTAAAAGTTTAAAGTAAAGTAACTATTTTGTACCTATTTTATCCCTAATGAGCAAGCCTGGGGGGGCACGGTGGCTTAGTGGTTAGCACGTTTGCCTCACCGGAACCGGCACTGTATCCAGTGGCTGGGGTTTGGGCATTGGCTGGAAATTGAACTCGGGCCTTCCGCATAGTAAGCGAGAAACCAATCACTGAGCCACCAAGTTTCTGAGTTCATTATAGACACTAATTCCTTGCTGTCGCAAGCTGACAGGTGTAACGGCAGATCCATGACTGTGTGATAGTCTCCAAGTGGCTCTGTCCATGGCTGTCTCCTGGTCAAAGGCTGTCCAAACAGATCCATGGTCCAACGTCCAACGTTTAATAAAATCACCTCCACTAAATTTCAGGAATATAAAAAGCGTGTCAACTTGTAAACTTCTTTTCAGGTATGCTTAAAAAGCATTAGTAAGTGTACAGTAGCAAACTTACACTAGCATCAAAAACACACTGTATTCCTCTATCTTCTACATGGGATTACTGGGTCATTTCTTCTCAGAGGAAAAACCTGACAGACTTCAGCAGAAATCTCCTTTTCATTACTATCTGGTTTCATTGCTGTCTATAAAAAACTATAAGGAAAAATCTTTTTTCCTTTGTCATGACACAATGTGGGGCATTTCTTTTACCCCCACAGTCACATTTGTAGGTTTTGATGTCTACTTTGGTCATCTTTAAACAATGAATTTAACATTGAATGAATGAAATTTGGTTAAAAAGCATGGCATCAAATAATTACATCTGTGCACTCTTTGGAAAATATACAACAGAAATTTAACAGCAATTTGATTTGCTACTTGGAATATCATGTTTGAACACATACAGACGGGTGTGATGACTTCACCAGAGCAGTCCTAGATGAGATCTACACACGGAGCTTTCTGATTTTGCTCTAGGGGACCCCGCTCCTTTCTTTCAGTTGAGGGACTAATTAGTGATGAGACAAGTTGTCATCTGTCTTCAGTGGTGTGTTTATTTCTATGTGGCAGGGCATGACTTTTCTCTCTTCCTCTCTCTCCATCAATGTCTCTCCACATTTCTATGTTTAGTGGACAGATGAAAGGAAGTGGAATCTGTTTCGTCATTCTCTCAGACAGAAAATCAAACAAGTGGATGCAAGTGTGCTTATCTAAACTACTGCCACAAGATTCCATCAGAGCTGGTTTGGATAAGCAGAATTCCAGGCCTCACACTGCTAATCATCAAGACATGCCTGAAGCTCGCAGCTTAGATTGACCTTCTGCCTGCTAGTTAAATTAAAATAAAGCTACCAAATCTGCTATCTCTTTCTTATTTGCTATCTATTTTCTAAAAATTTCTTTTCTGACCAAATTTCTTCTAACAAAATTCAACAAAATTCTCAGTCATCATAAGAGGTTAGCATGCTGATATTCCTGATATTAAGATTTTATTATGGTACATCCATTTTTTATAGCATTTATCCTACACATAGTTACAAGGAGCCCCAGCATAGGAATGGGTTGCTAATGTACACAGGAGGGGGCAGGATACAAAATTCCAATACTTTTGCATTAAAAATCTAATGTGTTCTTACAGACTGAAAAAAAGGAATATGCGGTCAGTCAGATTCAAGAGAAAATATTATGTGTATTCTAAATGTAATCAATTGACATAATTAAGGTTCTGTTATGTTATAAAATCTAATGAGGATGTTGTCAAGGAGACATGACTGTAATAATATCCCACAATGCCAATGTCTTGGGTTTAAGCCTGCAATCGGGCTTAATCCAGGGCTTTGAATATACACATCAAATTATGTTGGAACAAAAAAAACCTGATAATTCAGTTCATTCATATGGAACCAGTCTTCATATTCGAATTAAGTTACATCAATTACCTAGATTTTCTGTGCATATTTACTCTAATAAGCAATCATTATTTGTTCTTGCAATAACAGTAAAGCTTATTAATAATTCTATTCTACTCAATAGCACTGTTGGCTTCAGAATGGCTTTGAGGCACATGCAAATGTTTGTACCTTCAATAATCACTGAAAACATCTGTTTCTGTACATCCAATTTAATTTAAGTGTGCATTTTCAAGGTCCTAAATAAAATGAAGTCAGGCTGAGAATACAACACATGAAGCCGGTGTTTTGCAACAGACACATTAACACTGTGCTGTTCATGCAATTGCCACAATTTAACACTATAGTTATATTTCTCATCATTCCATTGTCTGTACCGCTTATCCGATCTATTCTCGGGTCCTATCTCAGGCATCATCAGGCATCAAGGCAGGATACACCCTGAACAGAGTGCCAACCCATCACAGGGCACACACACAATCATTCACACACTATGGGCAATTTAGACACTCCACTCAGCCTAGACGCATGTCTTTGGACTGTGGGAGTAAACTGGAGCACCCAGAGGAAACCCACCAAGGGAGAACATACAAACTGCACAAATGAACATGCTAACCTCGCACTAAGCCACCGTGCCGCCTATTTCCCATCATCCTCATTAGATTTCAAAGTGTACCTGGTTTTCCTTAATACTGGTGCTTTGATCACTCTCACTCAACATCATTCAATCTAGTATTAAGAAATTTGTTTACATTTAGTACAAGCAATGAAATCATTTTTGTTGAGGGTAATTTATATAAACTAAAGGTGAAATCTGACCACATCTTTCTTTTTCTTGGTGATATAGTGTAATAACCTTTTGTTGGTCACAGAGCTTTTTTCTGCTATAATCCCAAAGCCAATGGAAAAATCCTATTGGCTCTTTATTGAGGCCAATAAGGTGATGATCACTTCCGAGTCAGCTTACAGAAATCCCTCATCCCTGAAGCTTCCCAACTCAGAGGCTAAAACTGATGTGATTTCTGAATTTCACTGAATTGTTATTGTATTTTAGATTCAAGTCACGTGAATAAAGAGTGCTTTCAGTAGCTATATACAATAAAGTTCTTGTGCCACAGTTCTACACATACACAGTGTAACAAGTTGCACTTACATAGTAAAATAGTAGCAAAACTGTAAACACTGAAAATGACCATGCAATATTATGAATGTGCTCTAAGCAAGCCAAATAACAAACAATGTATATAGTCATAAAGTTACAGAGTGGGAGATACTGTACATGTGGTACTTTAAATTATTAATGCCTTCTAGCAAGTAAAGAAATAATGATATATTTAAAGCAATATAAACATTGTATGATGAGAAAAAGTGACATAGTGGGAGATATTACATGTACAGCACAAGCACAGTGAGAGTCTGATATCAGTTCTATCCATCAGTGTAAATGTAAGCAGTATGTGATAAAGTGCAGGGTTTGGATGATACTGTGGCTTGTGCTTGTGCTGACTGGTCTGTGAGAAGAAGCTGTCATGCAGCTTGCTGGTGCCGGATCTGATACTGTGTACTGTCTGTCTGATGGGAGCAGTAAGAGAAGTCCATGATGAGACTCTGATGATCCCCTGTGAGCTTCCTCAGTCGTATGAGGAAGAAGAGGCCCTGGTGAGTGAGTGTGAGTGGAACATGTGAGGTCCTCAGTTGATCTAGCAAAGTGGCAGAGAAAGGAATGTTAGCTTGCCATATAGTGTGAAATCTCACTCTAATATCCATACTTGTGAATAGTAGGCACTTTCTCTCTCATACACACAAACACATAAAACCAACAGCTCTTCACTGGTGGGATGGCATCATGTCATCCCTGTCACCCCATTAATCTGTCAGCAGTGTACCGATAACTCGCAATAACATGTATCTTCCATGCCCATGTCTCCCACAATGCATTGTGATATTTTGCCAGCACCCATGACATACTGACTGACCTCTGGAATGCAATTTCAGCTGCTTTCAAGAATGGTGAACAGTTTCTTGACAAAACTGGCCTTTGAGAAACACTTTTATCTTTCAACTGCCTGCCTTGAACCTGAATGTTTCCTCTAAAATGATTTCCTATAAGAAGATCTAGAAGAAGATTGCAATAAACCAAATATTTCTAGGCTAATATCAAGCTTTCAAGCTCTTGGCAATACAGTAAGACAACTTACTTAACACAAGTTTAAAATGTGTAAAAACATCTAAAAACAAGCAAAATAGTCTTATATGTGCTTTAGAATAACCTCATCAGTGTTTTCTTCATATTTTAAATTTCTTCATATTTAAGATTGACTTTCATTGTTGGATTATAATCAATTTTAGGGATCTATTTTAACTTTATTGGCAAAAGTTAATGTTGTAAATGCATTGTGTTGTTTGTGTTGTGTCGTGCAAATGATTGTATCAAACTCTAAAAACTTTTCCACTAAAATATAAAACTTTATGACTCAATAATCTTAGATGACAATATCTGAGAGTTATTATTTATCTAAAAAAATATGGAAGTCTTCATAACAGGTCAATTTCAACAGTTTTATCCAGTAATGTTTTTGATGTCGAATTCTATTATACACTATTAAATATTCTCCTCATAGAAAATGTGATGTTTTAAGCAGATATTGCAAGATTTTGCAGGTATTGTGAGGTTACCATAATGTGATGTTTTTTTTCTTATTCAGGTTTTTGAAGACCAAGCCTATATGAGCAACACAATGATTTTGTTTGGGAATCTCATCAGCTGACATCATTTCTAAACACACCAACTCTCCTTTAACTAAAGCTACACCGATGAATGCTAGCATTAACTCTCAGTGACAATACCTTTTAAATCCTAGAGTTTACGCCTCAGAAATGTGGAGGTGCGTCACGTCAATCAAACATGGTTCGAAAGGAACAGGAGCTCATGCTAGCATTTAAAGCATTTAGGATGCAGGCGAAAATTTGCCAGTGAAGTAGATGAGAACTCATTAAGTGTTTAGAGCTAATGGAGCTGCACTGGGTCCGGCCCTACTGACGACACAACAGTTTTATTGGGCTGTGAAGTTGATTGGCAGACGCACACAGCCGTTCCTTAACTAAGAAATGAGTACGCATCTGCCACTTTACAGCGAGAGTGACGCCATTTGTTACTTTAGAAGGCAGTCATTAGTGATTGGAAATGTGATGGTACACTGAGTATGACACGATTGCTGCAGTTTCTTAAACTGAGCTAATGCACGCTGAGAAAACAAAAGCTTATTTGTTAAGTGATTAGTCATTGGGTGTTTTTGTGAGCCATCTTGCTGTTGTGCTCTAATGATGTGTTCAAGATCTCTGGAAAACCTTCATGCAATTCAAATCGAGGCGTTTCAATTTACCGGGTGTATCTGGAGCTATGCACTCCTCCTAAACACAATCCAAAAAACAAATGTCAACAAGGACAGTTAAGAAATATAAATCATATCACTAAGTCTTTGAGATTTAAAATCAACAATTAGCCAAAACGTATACCCCATAGTAACTTCATGACCAGTGCCAAACACCAGTCAAGAGAGCAGTTATGAACTGACGCACACAAGCCAAATGCCATACAATAATGTTTGTCATATAAATGTCCCCTCTTAACGACAGAACTTCCGCTGGAATTAAATCACCCTTTCAGACTTATTACAATAGAAGTTTGCGGGCCAGACACTTGTCACCTCCCTTGTTATAAACACGTGTCTTGATGGAAAGTGGGGACAGATTTCCGCTCTCTGGAAGAGAGATAATAGAAGTGCTTGACCTTCTGATTAGAGAGCACCTTGAACATCCTGTAACATGACATTTTAATATGTTTGGCCCTGATTCTACAAGTATGATATAACTGGAATCACAGGATGGTGTAATTGTGACATGAATGGGTCACTGGATTTACAGCTGGAATGAAAGTAAAATGCCATGACTAGCACAATAAAATCTTCTTTAAGAAAAAGAGTAATAATGGAATACCTATGTATGAGTGAAAACTGGATTAAAAAAAGTTTAACGCCTTTCAGATTAAAGTGGTTGGAGTTTTGAAACAAGTTTTGACAAGGTCTAGACAAACAAGACATATGATAGGAAAACCAATAGCTCTATTATGGTGTGGGTACAGTTCCGGATTAAATTGAATTGAACTGAATTGGATAGATTTATTCTGCTGGCAAGGTTTGCGTGGGGGGAAGTGGTGGCTCAAGTGGTTAAGGCTCTGGGTCGTTGATCGGAGGATCGGGGTTCAAGCCCCAGCACCACCAAGCTCCACTGTTGGGCAATTGAGCAAGGCCCTTAACCCTCTCTGCTCCAGGGGCGCTGTATCATAGCTGCCCCTGCGCTCTGACCCCAACTTCCTCAGCTGGGATATGCGAAGAAAAGAATTCCACTATGCTGTAATGTATGTGTGGCGATAATAAAGGCTTCATGCCCCAGTTCTTCTAAGTGTTGAACCTGATGAGACTGGTCCCATCTGGGACGACCCCGCAGTGCACAAGACTCACTATATTGTCTGATGCAGATATCTCCAGATCTCAACTGAGTCCCCACAGGGAGATTTAGGATTGAGGTGTTAGAAAGTTCTCTCCACCATCACCATCATAATCATCACAACAACAGCTGAGGGGATATCTTGCGGAAGAACGATGCTGTAGCGATTTGTCGAACCTGTGCCAAGGCAAACTGAAGCTGTTCTGGCAGCTCGTGGTGTCCCAGGACCTTACTACAGAGCCACAGGTCTACATTTCAACCACTAGAATTTGTATCTACATTTCATTCATGAAAATCCCCTTCCCTAGACCGTGACATCCTATAATATCTCCAAACTTCATTCAAGACCTGAGACACTCTGATATCCAGTGTACTGTTATTTCAGAGCTATTGTTAGGCAGGTTAAAGAGGGAAAATAAAACCACAAGACTCTGGCCTGCTTGCTTTAATGCAGGTAAGCTACAGCAGAGAAAACATAACAAGACAATGGAGAGCTTTGTTTTGTCAGGAAAGTGACACTCTCATGCTGGGGCAGGAAGTTCACGTTGCAGTCAAAATGAAGAACCAAAACCCACAAATGGGAGCAGAATCGGGGAAACGCTCACCTGGCTCCGTGCTGTCTGATGGTCTCGCCTGCGCTGGCATGACAGATGTGTGGGCATGCTGAAGTGCCTATTACCATAAACCTGCTATAAACAGGTTCAAAAATGTTCAAAAAATAATCCCAATCCTAAAAATACACAGACAAGATTTATACCAGACTAAATACTTCACAAACTGAATGCAAAATTGATTGGGAGATCAGGGTGGGTTTTAAGAAACTTTGTTTAAAATTTCTCTTGTAGTCTTTCTCTGAACTGACAGAGGTGACACGGGGACATGAGTCAGCTTGTGTGTCAGCAATATGACCAAACTTTTCTGCAGTATCTCAAATTTTTAAAGGGTTTTTGTTTTGTTTTTTCTTTTGCTGAGTTGGATTTTTATTTGTCGTGTTGCCTGTATGAATAATAGTGTTGTTAAACATTTCATGTCTGTCTCTCTCATGCATGCTTTCATGTGCTATTAGCTTAGCATTTGCTAAATTTTCAAGCTGATTTTTCTGCCACCAAAAAATCATAACCTTGCTTGTTGATACTGGTTTATCTCTGTGATATCCTTCGTCCTTTAAGCTCTTTCAAAACATGTCATGTAGATATAACCTATTCCGCCCACACCTAAAGACACTGTCCATGTTATATGCTTGATGTATACAGCGCTGTATGGATGAGGTATTTCTGAAGGCCAACCCAGGACGTGATCATCACTCTGGCTCTCTCAACAAAAAGTTAATAGAATATTTCTAGTTTAGATTATTGTGGCAAATAAACTCTGACATTTTGTTCATTATGATAGTTGCTTTCGGCTGCTCCCTGTTCGGGGTCGCCACAGCAGACCAAATGGTCCACACAACAACTTGGCAAATGTTTTACACCAGATGCCCTTCCAGATGCAACCCTCCCATTTTTCCGGGCTTGGGAACGGCACTGCATCCAGTGGCTGGGGATTGAACGCAGGCCTTCCACATGATAGGCGAGAAACCTACCACTGAGCCACCAATGCCCCATTTTGTTCATTATGATAATCTTCCCAAAGGAACACAACTCTTATGAAGCTTAAAAATACAATTGGCAGAAGTAAAAAGCTAAAGTTAGGCAATAAGTCAACTACATCACAGTCACATGACCTCAGCGCCACCACCACTAAGCTTCCGGAAATCTCTCAACCCTCTTTTAATCAACTCTTATTAATCAAAGCATTTTCCCTGATCAGGATCCACTGTCATCATTTTGTAGATGAATCTGAATGAATGAAAGATTGGAGTTGGAGTGTGAAGATTGTGTTATTAGGATCGACACAACAGTGCTGCAGTAGATGAGTTTTCCTGTTCAGCGCGATGACGTTTAATGTATCCCACATGTGCAATAGTCCTCTGTTAGCAACTGTTGTTTTTAAGATAAATAAAAGCTTCTAAAAAATTCGACACAAAACAATGTATTTTATGTTATAGAATATATGTGAAAGTATCTTGAGCTTGTGTTTATCACAGGCCTTATCATTCAGGCTTTTAATCAAAAACACATGACTTCAGAGAGAACATGTGAAGTCATTTCCAGGTTTTAGGACTCATTCCTGCAGCACTCTATACAAACAGCTCATATATACAGCATGGTGAATCAATCCCACAATGCAACACAGCATGACGTTGCTTTCCAAACCCAGAACAGGTCTAGATTTTGAGCTGATCGGGAATAAAATGTTTAGGAAGCTGATGTCGGGGGAACGATCAGAGACGGAGGTGTGATGCAGCCTGATGCAACACTAAGTTCATCTTATTTTCTAATAAAATGTTTATTTTTTTCTTTTATACCAAACATTTTACCTAAAGTTACAATTAAATAACTCTTAAAAAAAAAAAAAAAAAAAAAAGTCTATTTTTATTAAAGAGCAACAAGTGATGAATTCTGTAATCAATATTTCAAATGAAAAATTTTTATTCGTCACATACACAACCATACACAGTATGATATGCAGTGAAATGCTTACATGACCGTTTGTGATAAGGAGGCAAAATGTCAGTAGGAAGAATAAATATAAAATCTACAATTTAGTTACAATAAAATAAAATAAAGTATAAGTAGAGATATGTAAAAATATATAAAAATGTAAAAAAGTAAGAACTGAATAAATAAACTGTATAAGTATGTGGAATGTGCAATGTCCAGACAGCAGCAGTACGGGTCGTCATGGAGTGTGAAATGAAATGATGAGCAGCAGTGGTATTGTCCAACTTTAAAGTGTAGTAGTGCAGTAATAGCCCTCTTTCTATAGGTAAACAGAACCAGAAATATATATATATATGCTTGTGTACTTCAGTCCTGTGCAATGTGCAAATGTTCAAAGTGGTTGGTTTTGGTGTGTTCCAGCACATGTGTGAAGGAAACATAGCAAGTCCAATCAGTTGAGTCCTATGTGGAGTTTTGGTTGAGAGTCCGTATAGCTTGCGGGAAGAAGCTTCTCCTCAGTCTCTCTGTGTTGCCGCTTTCCTGACCGCAACAGAGAGAACAGTCCATTGTTGGGGTGGCTGAGGTCATTCATCTTCCTGGCCTTGGTCAAGCACCACTTGTTGTAGATTGAGTGCAGGTCAGGGAGCTTGGTATGGATGATGCACTCAGCTGATCGCACCACCCTCTGAAGAGCTCGTCTGTCCTGCATGGTGCTGTTCCTGAACCAGGTTGCGATGTTTCCTGTCAGGATACTCTCTATGGTGCAGGGGTAAAAGTTGCTAAGCATCTTAGAGGGCAGTCTAAAGTCTCTCAAGCGTCTGAGGTGGTAGAGATGCTGCCAGGCTTTTTTCACCACGGTGTTGATGGGAAATGTGAACACTGAGGTATCTGAAGCTGTCCACTCTCTCCACTGAGTTCTCGTTGATCATGGGGGTCTGGTAGTTCCTGTCCTGCTTTGTACTGAAGTCCACTATCAGCTCCTTTGTCTTGCTGACGTTAAGGAGGAGGTTGTTCCTCTGGCACCAGTTCTCCAGATTCCTAATCTCCTCCAGGTAGGCCGTATCATTGTTGTCAGAGATCAGCCCGACCACAATTGTGTCGTCAGCAAACTTGATGATGGTGGTGGCCACGCAGTCATACATGTACAATGAGTACAGCAGGGGGCTCAGAACACAACCCTGGGGGGCTCCAGTGCTGACGGTGAGGGAGGCTGAGACATGTCTGCCCATCCTTACTGCCTGTGGTCTGCCAGTTAGAAAATTGGAGATCCACTGACACAGAGATGGGCTGAGTTCCAGGTGCCCCAGCTTGGTGGTAAGTGTGGAGGGAATTATAGTGTTAAACGCTGAACTTTATATATCCTAGTTTACATTTTATTTGTATTTTTTTAGTTTTCTGTGGAAATTGTCTGGAGAGAGTTCCGGTGCTGCTCACGGCCCCTCACTGCACCACTGCATTACTACGAGAAATGCTGTCACACGCTGCAGCTGATTAACTAGCATAAGACACACACACACACACACACACACACACACTTAGGCTTATAACAGAAAACACACACACTTATATACAAATGTAGACTTATAACAGAACACACACACACAATTCAATTTATTTGTATAGCGCTTTTAACAATGGACATTGTCTCAAAGCAGCTTTACAGAAATATAGAAACCGAGATGGAAAAAAATTATAAAGTTTAAAGTAAAGTAACTATTTTGTACGTGTGTGTGTGCCCTGCGATGGGTTGGCACTCTGTCCAGGGTGTATCCTGCCTTGATGCCCAATGACGCCTGAGATCTGGCTCCCTGTGACCCGAGAATAGATCGGATAAGCGGTAGACAATGAATGAACTATTTTGTACCTATTTTATCCCTAATGAGCAAGCCTGTGGTGACGGTGGCAAGGAAAAACTCCCTGTGATGATATGATGCCTTGAGAGGAACCAGACCCAGAAGGGAACCCATCCTCATTTGAGTGACATTGGACAGAAAAATAATGTAAATATAACTAAATAATGTCCTTTCTACAACAGCAACCAAGGGCCCATGAGGAATTATTAGGTCAGTGTAGTTTCTGAGTTCATTATAGACACTAATTCCTTGCTGTCAGAAGCTGACAGGTGTAATGGCAGATCCGTGACAGTGTTATAGTCGCCAAGTGGCTCTGTCCACGGCTGTCTCCTGGTCACAGGCTGTCCACACAGATCCATCCACAGCATCAGTGAGCACCACCAAGCTACGAGACTCCGACCAGGGGTAAAGCCAGTGGTCACACTGGAACTCAGAACACTGGAATCTTGGGAGTGGGCTGTATAGCCCGACAGAGAGATAGAAAGATATTAAGTATCCTGAAGAAGAACATCGGAGCTGTGGTCCTCCATGCTGGCACGAACGACATCAGGCTGAGGCAGATGGAGATCCTGAAGAAGGACTTCAGGAACCTGGTGGAGAAGGTACGCACCACATTGCCCACGATGAGGATCATCGTGTCAGGACCACTTCCCACGTTCCAGCAAGGAATCGAGAGGTTCAGTAGACTATTTGCTTTTAATGAATGGTTACAGTCATGGTGTGAAGATCAGAAATTACCTTTTGTTGATAACTGGAATCTTTTCTGGGAGCGTCCTAGGCTCTACCTTCCTGATGGCCTGCACCCAAGCAGAGTTGGAGCAGCAGTCCTCTCGGACAACATCTCCAGGACACCACGCACCATCTGACTGGTAAGCCATAACCCAGATTACAATTATGATAGATACTGTTCAGCTCTCCAGACTGATACAAGTGCACACATAGCTCATCCTATAGAGACTGTGTCTGTTCCCCGAATATTGAGATCAAAGAATAAATTCATTTATAGCCCTCGAAATAATCTAATCGCAGTTATACCTGAAAAACGCCAAATAATTAAAGAAAAACAATTCCTAAAGTTTGGGCTTCTCAACATTAGATCCCTTGCACAGAAAGCACTTATTGTTAATGAAATGATCTCAGATTATAGTTTTGATACACTCTGCCTTACTGAAACCTGGCTTAGGCCAAATGAATTCATTAGTCTGAATAAGTCCACTCCGTCAGGATTTTGCTATAAGCATGAGCCCTGTCTGACTGGTCGTGGAGGTGGTGTGGCAACTATTTATAGCAACTCTCTTACCGTTACTCAGAAAACAGGACCCAGGTTTAACTCATTCGAAGTGCTTGTCCTTAATGTTACACTCACAGACATAAATAATAAATCTCTACTGTATCTTGTGCTGGCCACCGTATATAGACCCCCAGGGCCCTACGCTGATTTTCTTAAAGAGTTTCCACATTTACTCTCAGACCTATTGATTAATTTTGACAAGGTGTTGATTGTAAGAGACTTTAACATTCATGTAGACAATTCCAACGATGCCTTAGTGTCACTACTCGCGCTAGAGGTGACCGCGAGAGGGAGCCCTCGCCCGTGTTTTGAGATTACTTCCGGGTGCGCTGGCTTTAAAAACGCTGCGCACTTCCTGCGCGATGCGAAGTATCTTTTCTATGGGGATTACCGAGCGTTTCATTATTGGATTGATTTTCGTGTATGACTTGGATTGTTTATTTATACACCTCCGCCTCTGGCGGAGCTCCCTTACAGAATACTTTGCCAACCATGGATCCAGCGGAGCTGCGCGACATCATAGTGTGGCAAGGGGCTCTTATCCGCTCCTACCAGGAACAGTTGGAGTCGCTGCAAGACCAGCTACGCAGCGCGAGCCTCGCCGAACCACGGGACCTGCCCGCAGCTCGCGGTGAGTCACCCTGTCTAGCCTTGCCGGGGCTTCTTAAGACAATGTGAGGTGTTCTTCTCGCATCAGCCAGGGATTTATAGAGAGGAGGAAACCCAGTGTGCACTGGTTATGTCCTTACTAACTGATAGGGCATTGGAGTGGGCTTCCGCAGTGTGGGACGCCGATCCCCAAATTAGATCATCATTTGCATATTTCTCTGGCATGATTCATGAGGTGTTTGAATACCCTGCAGGGGGCAAGGACATATCTGTACAGCTCATGGAGCTACGCCAGGGCTCCGACACCGCAGCGGACTACGCCATTAGGTTCCGCACCCTGGCAGCGCAGTCGGGGTGGAACGACGCATCGCTATGGGCAGTGTTTAGGGCAGGACTGAAGCCTGAGCTCCAGGAGGAGCTAGCATGTCGCACTGAGGACACTACACTGTCCCAGTTTGTAGCCACGGCCATCCGCCTGGATAATCTCTTGCGCCAACACCAGGCAGGGCCATCACGTTTCTCCTCAGCTTGTCCCAGAAACCGGCCTAACTACTCCAGCTTCAGGGAGGAGGTCCCAGAACCCATGCAACTGGGGAGGTCCAGGCTGGCTGAGCCGGCACAGCAACAACGAAGCCGGATGCGGTTGTGCTATAACTGCGGGGCTTCCGGACATCTAAGCCCTCGGTGTCCAGAGAGACCTTCATCGGCACAGGTGGGTGGCGGTTCATGGTTCTTCAGTCTACTGGTGCCGGTGTCTCTGTGTGTGTCTAATCGCGGTGTTTCTGTCTCCGCACTAATTGACTCTGGGATGGCTGTCAACCTTATTGACGGGGCTTTGGTGGAGAGGCTCGGGATCCCCACCTTCCCCTGTTTACCACCTCTAAGGATTACGGCCATTGACAGTCGTCCGATCGGTGAGGGCTACCTTAAACGTCAGACGGAACTGCTGGATTTCTGAGTAGGCCTTTTTCACCACGAACGTTTGGCGTTCTACGTCACTTTCTCCCCTGCCAACCCCGTGATCTTGGGATTACCGTGGCTCAGGCGTCATGACCCCCAAATTTCCTGGCGCACAGGGGAGCTGGTATGCTGGTCACGCGCCTGCAAGGAGAAGTGCCTGCGGGACCAGGTACCTAGGCCCTGTAGGATCTTTTGCGTGAGGGAATCACCCCTCACTATCTCCGCTCACCCTCCTCAGGAGTACGCAGAGTTTCGGGAGGTGTTCAGCGAGGAGAGGACGGCTCGACTACCGGCGCATCAACCGTGGGATTGTGCCATCGATCTGCTGCCTAACGCCTCTCCACCTAGGGGGCGGGTCTACCCTCTTTCGCTACCGGAGTCTAAGGCCATGGAGGAGTACATTGAGACTGCTCTGGCAGCAGGTCACATTCGGCCATCCACGTCACCGGCAGCGGCAGGATTCTTTTTTGTGGGCAAAAAGGATGGAGGCTTACGCCCATGCATAGACTATCGGGGTTTGAACGCCATCACCGTTCCTTACCCCTATCCTCTGCCTCTGGTACCTGCAGCGCTGGAGCAGCTGAGGGGGGCGAGGATTTTCACCAAGTTGGATCTTAGGAGTGCCTACAACCTGGTTTGAATTAAAAAGGGGATGAGTGGAAGACCGCTTTCCACACAACTCACGGACACTATGAGTACCGAGTGATGCACTTCGGCCTCACCAACGCCCCCGCAGTCTTCCAAGCCCTCATAAATGGGCTGTTTCAAGACCTGCTAGGGAAATGGGTCATTGCGTACATAGATGACATCCTGGATCCTTCTCTCACAGAGGACTTCCACCGCGACCACCCGAACAAGCCTGCTCCGCGCCCGAGGGGTCGTCCACGGCGTAAGACCCCAGGAGGTGTCCCTAGAGGGGGGGGCTCTGTCACGACTCGCGCTAGAGGTGACCACGAGAGGGAGCCCTCGCTCGTGTTTTGAGATTACTTCCAGGTGCGCGCCGGCTTTAAAAACGCTGCGCACTTCCTGCGCAATGCGAAGTATCTTTTCTATGGGGATTACCGAGCGTTTCATTATTGGATTGATTTTCATGTATGACTTGGATTGTTTATTGATTTCTCTTTTGGATTACCTGTGTGGATTACTTGCTGTTACCGAACTGGACTGTTTAACATTTATTCTATTGGATTATCTCTGTTGTATTTATTGCTGGTTTACTGATTCTGGACTGTTTAAGGACTTTCGTTTCTCTGTCTTCCTGTGTGTTTGTACGCTCTTCTTTAATACACCGTTGCCGAACTCTGTGCCTGTTTCCGACTCTGTCTTTGCTCGTCCCCTATCACCAGTTCGGCGAATGGATCCGAACACCTCCGCCTCTGGCGGAGCTCCCTTACACTTAGGACTCGCATTTATGATTTATTAAATTCTTTTGGGGTTAAACAAAACATTACTAGACCAACTCATCGGTTTAACCATACACTAGATTTAATTATATCACATGGAACAG
The DNA here is from genome assembly GCA_033459395.1 of Hemibagrus guttatus. Classification (NCBI taxonomy): domain Eukaryota; kingdom Metazoa; phylum Chordata; class Actinopteri; order Siluriformes; family Bagridae; genus Hemibagrus; species Hemibagrus guttatus. The sequence continues at coordinate 3,883,340 of JAUCMX010000012.1, read as the reverse complement.
ATGTCACTGATATAGCTGTTCTACCTCAAAGTGATGATATCACAGACCATCACCTCTTAGTGTACACTCTACCTGTAGAACATATTAGACATGTCTCTCCTCGTTATCGACTCGGTAGAACTATTATCCCGACCACTAAAGACAAATTCACAAGTAATCTACCGGATCTGTCTCAATTTCTCACCAGACCCCTAAATGCAGATGACCTAGATGAATTAACTAACAGCATAGGCACTATTTTCACCAGCACACTAGATACTGTTGCCCCCATCCGATTAAAAAAGGTCAGAGATAAAACACCTGCACCATGGTATAATAGTCATACTCACACCCTCAAGAGAGCAACCTGTAACCTAGAGCGAAAATGGAGAAAAACTAAGTTAGAAGTTTTCAGAATTGCGTATAAAGACAGTATGTCCAGCTATAGACAGGCTCTAAAAGCTGCTAGGGCTGAGCATTTGAGCAAACTTATAGAAATAAACCAAAACAATCCCAGATTCTTATTTAGTACAGTGGCTAGATTAACAAAACATCAGATATCTGAAGAGAGTACTCCATCACAGTTTAGTAGTGAGGACTTTATGAACTTCTTCACCGACAAAATCGATAGTATCAGGAATAAAATAATGGATGTTCAATCTTTGACAACATCCGGTGATCTAGTCCAACCTAAAGCTCCACATTCAAAGCTACAATGCTTTATAGATATAGGGAAGGAAGAGCTGTATAAACTTATCACCACGGCTAATTCAATAACATGTTTGTTAGATCCAATTCCAACTAGATTACTGAAAGAAGTGATACACACAGCTGGAGACCCTCTCCTCAACATTATTAATTCCTCGATATATTTAGGTCACGTCCCTAAACCTTTCAAGTTAGCAGTTATTAAGCCTCTTCTTAAGAAACCTAAACTAGACCCTAATGACTTATTAAATTACAGACTGATTTCAAACCTTCCTTTTATATCTAAAATATTAGAAAAGCTTGTGTCTACTCAATTATGCTCCTTCTTACAGGAAAACAATATCCTTGAAGAATTTCAGTCAGGTTTCAGGCCCCATCATAGTACAGAAACTGCACTAGTTAAGATCACAAATGACTTGTTTTTAGCTTCGGACCAAGGCTGCATCTCAATATTAGTCTTACTTGATCTTAGTGCTGCATTCGACACTATAGATCATAACATTCTCGTAGACCGCTTACAAAATTACATAGGTATTCAGGGACAGGCGTTAAAATGATGTCTGATCGATACCATTTTGTAGATTTAAATGGAGAAATGTCCAGTGTAATGCCAGTGAAATATGGGGTCCCACAAGGATCAGTTTTAGGACCTCTGCTTTTCTCAATATAAATGCTTCCCTTAGGCAACATCATTAGAAGGAATGGGATTAGTTTCCATTGTTATGCTGATACACAGTTATATATCTCATCAAAACCAGATGAAATATCTAAACTGTCTAGATTAACAGAGTGCGTTAAAGATATTAAAGATTGGATGACTGATAATTTTCTATTACTAAATCCTGATAAGATGGAGATATTACTGATTGGTCCAAAAACCAGTACACAGAAGCTCTCACAATTCAACCTGTACTTAGAATGATGTTCTGTTACTAATAGCTCTACAGTGAAAGACCTGGGCGTAATTTTAGATAGCAGTTTGTCCTTTGAAAAACATATTTCCGATATTACAAAAATAGCCTTCTTCCACCTCAGAAATATCGCCAAGCCTAGCCTAGACTTAAACATTGAGACTGTGTCTGAATCCCAAACACTAACTGGAAGGCTGTTCCATAACTGTGGGGCTTAATAAGAAAAAGCTCTGCCCCCTGCTGTAGCCCTGTGCTACTTGAGGTACTACCGAATAACCTGCACCCTTTGATCAGAGTAGGCGTGGCGGATCATAAATAACCAAAAGATCGCTGAAGTACTGTGGCACGAGACCATTTAGTGCTTTATAGGTCAGTAATAGTATTTTATAATCAATGCAAAATTTGACTGGGAGCCAGTGTAGTGTGGCTAAGATAGCATTGATGTGTTCATATCTTCTGGTTCTAGTTAGAACTCTAGCTGCTGCATTCTGGACTAACTGGAGCTTGTTTATGCTCCTACTGGAACATCCAGACAGTAAGGCATTACAATAATCCAACCTAGAGGTAACAAAAGCATGAACTAGTTTTTCTGCTTAATTAAGTGACATCATATTTCTAAGATGAAAGAAGTCTACCCTAGTGATATTATCTATGTGAGCTTCAGACAAAAGACCAGAGTCAATAATCACACCAAGATCACATCTTTTACTTCTGGACAAGATGAAACAGAAAGACCATCCACAGTTACTCTGTAATCAGAAAGCTTACTTCTAGCTGCATGTGGTCCTAGTACGAGCACCTCTGTCTTGTCAGAGTTAAGCAGGATGAAGTTAGTAAGCATCCACTGTCTAATGTCCTTTACACATTTATCAATCTTAATAAGCTGGTGTCTCATCTGACTTAGCTGAAACATATAGCTGTGTGTCATCAGCATAACAGTGGAAGCTAATACCATGTTTTCGAATAACTGTACCAAGGGGTAGCATATATAAGAAGAAAAGCAGTGGGCCTAAGACAGAACCTTGTGGAACATCGAACATAACCTTGGTATGCATAGAGAAGTCACCATTTAGATCTAAAAACTGATAACGATCAGTCAAATAAGACCTGAACCAGGAGAGGGCTGTTCCATTAACACCAACATGTTCTAACCTATCAAGTAGAATAGTGTGGTGTGAAATGGTACAATACAATGGTGTGAAAAGTTGCACTAAGATCGAATAACACCAGTAAGGAGACACAATCCTGATCAGAAGCCAGTAACAGGTCATTTACCACTTTAACCAGTGCTGTCTCTGTGCTATGATGAGGTCTAAATCCTGACTGATACATTTCATGAATGTTATTCCTATGTTGGTATGAACAGAACACACACACACAAACACACACACACACACACACACACACACACACACACACACACACTCATATACAAACGTAGCTTTATAGCAAAACACACACACACACACACACACACACACACACAAACTAACGTAGGCTTATTACAGAATACACACACACACAATAATGTATGCTTATAACCAGTGGCAGCTGGTGCTTAAAAATGGGAGTGGGCAAACAAACTTAAAATCAAACTGTTAGTAAAGAAATTTTGCTCTCCTTTTTTTCTAGCTTGCAAATTTCTCAGTGATCTTCTGGTTAAAGTCAGTCATCTCAGTTACCAGTCATGCTGGAAATGCACCGAGTGTAAGCTTGATCACCATCACTTGACCGCTGCTGAATTAGCAAATTGGGTCAATCTGGTCCAAGCTCCTTGATTCTTTTCTTCATCCAAATGCCTTGTCAAAGGGTATTTTTGTAAAGATATAACCGAATTTTCTCTCATCTCGAGATATTTTGCTTGCTTCCACATTAATCAGTACCTGCCCCGTTAAATGACCATCTGCTGAGCGGTGGTGTGTCCAGATCAGGATAAAGCACGTACTGAAGGCAATGCAGAGGAAGAATCTTTAAAAAACAGGGTTAAAAGGACAGTGATTATGTCGGAACACGTAACACACTCCTTCTCCACGTCTGAGTGAGTCACGCTGCTGCAGCTTTCACGTCACTGAGTGAGGTCCTGCATCCAGACATTAGATATTAATTAAACAGAATGGGAGTATAGGAGAAAACTGTCCAAGAAAACCCACTGCCAGCCTTATGGCATTGATATAGTGAAGCCTCCTGCTTCATCATGATTTGCAAATTACTGCATACACATACACACACACACACACAAAGCTGCAGTGAGGTGTGTCCACTCCTCCCACCTCTGGCAGAGGTTCTAATTATTCCCAGTTACTCTTTCTCACAGACATGTATACACACACACACACACACACACACACCATCTGTGCAACTTATAAGTTCCCTTTTAGAACTTACATCAGCGGTCATTTTGACAGCACCCTCATTCAGCTGACCTCAGAATTAACCTTTGACCCTGTAGCTTCCCAGAGACACACATAACATCACACTGAATCAGAGCCATTACTCACTTCCTCTGTCTTTTCAATCACTTTTATTTATATTTACACAGAGTTTGATTTATTAATGCAGCCGAGGATATTATCCGGAGGAGGAGGAGCTGATGGCTGAAAAATGGCTTTCAAGCCTGACACTGGATCTGAAACTAGAATCCTCTGCTTATTAGTTATAAGAATATTAACTACTAATCTGACCTTCTAGTGTGTATCATGAGTAGAGATTTCCTCTAGGGTAAATGATGCAACATACAGTAAGTACAGAGTGATTTCTAGTGTCTCAATGTGTTGAAATCTAAAAACAGTAGAATAATGACACATAAGGGAGAAAGACGGGAATCGGACCAGGAAAAAACAACAGACGGCAGTTTATCAGTTTAAGTGGAAATTATTAGGAGTGGTTTATTTGCTCATTCTTAAATAATATTTATCAGAGGAAATCCCCAAAATATTAACTTCACACAAAGACAAGCTGAATGTGAAGGGAAACTGCTGAAGATCTGGGAGAGTGACTCAGAAGTCATGTTCCAAATCACAGTGTACAGGGATGATCACTCCACCTCTCTGATAACAATCCGAGACCCATCAGCCTTCCGGACCCAGTTACAGCACAGGGAAGCAGACAAAGCCACCTTTGATCAGAGCGCTGGAGAGGAGATGAGGAAAAACAGAGAGAGAGAGAGAGAGAGAGAGAGAGAGAGAGAGAGAGAGAGAGAGAGAGAGAGAGAGAGAGAGAGAGAGAGAGAGAGAGAGAGAGAGAGACAGACAGACAGACAGACAGACAAACTGACAGACAGACAGAGACAGGGAGAGAGAGAGAGAGCGAGAGCGAAAGAGAGACAGAAAGAGAGAGAGAGAGACAGGGAGAGAGAGAGGGAGAGAGAGAGAGTGAGAGAGCGAGCGAAAGAGAGACAGAGAGAGAGAGAGAGAGAGAGAGAGAGGGAGAGAGAGAGAGAGAGAGAGAGAGAGAGAGAGAGAGAGAGACAGGGGGAGAGAGAGAGTGAGAGAGAGAGGGGAGAGAGAGAGAGAGAGAGAAAGAAAAAAAGAAAGAAAGAAAGAAAGAAAGAAAGAAAGACAGAGACAGAGACAGAGAAATTGCTGAGTCGTCATTATTCTAATCAAGGCTGCTTCAACGACACAGAAACAAAGAAGCACAAAGAAAGAGAGAATGAAGTCTGAAGCGGACATGGCGTTTCTCCACACTCTTTTCTCCTGCTGAGAGGATCAATTATTAATGTACCTACATTTATTATTCATTAACTTTACTTATTTCTGTTTGCACACTGTGCTATAATATAGTCCACCGCCTCTGACAGAAAAGAAGCAGCTCAGCTCGGGAGGCTGGAACGGATGGATTATGGGATTTGGTCTGAATTCTCTGTGCGCAGAGTAACTCGAGTCTGCGGCTGAAATGGCGGAGAGGTAGAACGCTAAATGCTGGAAAATGAGCGAGGGGTAACACTATCTCCCTCCTCAGCACCGGCCCATAATCCTGTACATGTGCAGCTTGCTGAAGGAATACGATGCTTTTTAAGATGACTTGCTAGGGTCCATGACATCATTCCTAGGTTTGGAAAGGAAGCTCCAGTCAAATGCAGTTAAGCTTACAGTAAGAAGTGAGAGGATCACCGAAAAAAACAACAACTTTCCAATATGACTTGAATGCACCGATGTATGATATTCATTACTGAAAATGGGAGTCCCCTAAAACTCATGTCACAAATGTCACAATGTTTTCATGATATTTCAATAAGTAACGAAGCGGGAAGCCTCTGAGTGGTGCAGGACAGAAGCTGCCCTCAGCTTCCGGAGATTGTGAGTTTGAATCCTGATGACTGCCTACACTCTCCTCTATCCATCACAGTGACGCTAGCCAGTCATGAGCGTCTGTGAGTCATGCATGTGTAAGTGGGCAGATATCACTTCCTCTGAGTGTTGCACTGCTGCCTGACATGCTCCAATGAGCAGAAGTTGGAAAAGATGAGATTGGAGCTATGATTGTATAGCTTTCATCTAGGACGGTGTGGCCTGATGAGTTGGAATTAGCCAAGATTAATTTAGGACAAATAATTAATAAAGGGTTCGGATCAGGGGCATATTCTGGGAATGTCTGCGACATCAGTCCATCACAGGGCAGCATGCACACACATTCACACCTACAAACAATTAATAATTATTAATATTATTTTTTGTGTTTGGGAAGTGGAGAACTAGGAGGAAACCTTCTCAGACATGTGCGCCTCCATCCCACCAGTAATCCAAGCTCAGGAGCAAAGTGTGGACCTTCACATCCAGGGATGAAATCTGTCTGAGCAGCACGTTCCATGTCTTATTCTGAGAAAAAAATGTGAACATTAAAGGGAAATTTATCACCATTTGTTACTGGCAGTAGCACTGGGCAGAGTGGGAGAGTGTGTGGTGGCCATCTGGAGGAGCACTGGAGAGCTCAGCGTAGCAGCCAAACTTCAATTAAAAAGGTGAGAATGTTTGTGGAACGTTGTGTAGGTTGCACTGATTTGATGTGGTCCATAAAGCGAAACAGATTGCCTGTCCAGTGTGTACAGTGTGTGTGAGTGTTTGTGATGGATCACTTGTAGGTACAGGATATCTGCTCAGTGTTCAGGGACTGCTACTCTGGCTTCTTCTCCAACTCATTTTTTACCTCGTGGCAGTTCCACATTGTGCTAAATGGGCTGTGACCATCAGTTTATGAGTAGATATTTTTACAGTACACAGAGTGTGTGTACAGCATGAATATACAGTTTAAACATGCACATGAAGGTATGTGGGGTCGTATGGACGTACTGCTGTATGCAATGACACGCAATACAGATTTATAAACGGCTCCTGCATCAAAACCCACAGCCAGAACTGGGATATGAGAAACCATGGTGAGCGCTCATAACTTTTTCCACCGCTTGAACTTTTGTTTGCTTGACATTGTAGTTATAATACATGCACACGGCTTGTTTTTATTTGGAAAATTTCTCCACAGATTCTCTCACGTCACGATGGCGGACATGTCGCAATGAGCTGGCTTTCATCCTCCACTATAATTCCCAGTAAATACAGGACATGCCAGTTTTATTAAACGCTTCAATTTGCCTGACAAGTCGTCCATACAAATCCTAAAAACCAAAAGCAAGGGCAGCATTTCCAACATTTAACAGTGTCGATGTGGCACCAAGCAGAAATCTACTGCCCCAGAGGTAAGATTTACATTTATAGCGATCTTGATGAAAACAGGCATATGAATGAGTCACACAATCCTCAGTGACTCACGCATCAAGAGAAACGAATGATCCGATAAATACAGTTTTAAAGATTAAAAGGGAAAACAAACAGTAAAATCGAGGGCAAAGGGTACAGAGCTATAATTGCAAGGATTCATGAAGCACAGCCAGGGGGTCTGTCCGGTTTTTTTTTTTTGCTGAATTGAACGGGTTTAATCCGGTCCATACCTCAGAAACATGCCTGTTAGCTTGGACCTGAGGTTCAGGAATAAAAAAGCCCCAATAAATGTCCAAAAAATACTCAGCATGTTAGCGTTTAGATACTGAGCCGTATGTTTGAATAGCGGGAGTTTGTTCTTAAATAAACCCGCGGTGTTATACCACTGTTACAGCACTTGAAGGAAAAGTTCAAGTTCAAACACAACGATCACCTTTGCATTCAATGGCATTAATTCACTCATTACTCCAGAACAGATCCAATTTTCCAGCTTTATGAAGATTTTCTTTCTCCTTGGGATTTTTGTGAATGGACTGAAGACCTTCTTACATCTTTGCTTCTCTCTCACCTATTAATTTGGTGGGACATTCATTACAAACGGATTTAGGAAAAACACAAAGTCAGGCAAGGCTTAATTCTCCAGAGGCAGCTTGTTTACATGCACTGAGCGTCAAGACTGAGAAAATCTCACCCGCCTTTTATTTCCTCTTCCTGGCTTTCACACATCCTGCCTCATTTCATTTCATTAACTTCTCTCTTTGATGAAGTTCTGAGAGCCCCTCGCCCCGCTCTGACACTACATCTGGGCTACAATGCACCATGGGAAGAGACTGTAGTGAGAGACAAATGGGTACATGCAAATGAGAAGGGATGCATTTGATTATTTGAGCTGAACTTTTCCTAATTATCCTGAAATAAAGACCAGCCTGAGCTGTGGGTGTGAGTCAAATACTAGAAAACTATATTAATACTGTGGTGTGAATGTACATTGTATTAGAATCTATCAAAAACACAGTAAGAGGGCCATAAAGCATGGCTAAGAAGTGACCAGTGTCTCTCTCTCTCTCTCAAACACTGTATCTCTCTTTCTCGCACACACACAACACACAGTAAAGGGGCTGGTCATGACATCATCAAATTCATACTCTGGTCCTTAGAATGGGTATATTTGTGTGTGTGTGTGTGTGTGTGTGTGTGTGTGTGTGTGTGTGTGTGTGTGTGTGTGTGTGTGTAGCAATGATATCCTCCTGAAATGATGTTACTTTCTTTGTTGTTAATTCATTTCTTTTGGAGCAGCATGAATTGAGTTGTGACTGGACGAGGTTGAGAAAGTGAGAGCAGTGCTGATGACAAAATGCTAAAAAGAACTCGGATAAACTTTCCCAAACATTATCAGTCCACTTCACACTCATTACAAACACCATCTACTGTGTGTGTGTGTGTGTGTGTGTGTGTGTGTGTGTGTGTGTGTGTGTGTGTGCGCGTGTGTGTGTGTGTGTGTGTGTGAATCAGCTTATCCAAAGGAAAAAAGATTCACCACAAAGTCTATTTTCGTCCTTTATTTGCTCTGGATTCACATGTGTAAAATAACAACACAAATAAATATAAAAACACATTTTATTTCTAATGTTGTTAATATCATTAATCAGTGTCAGGATGTGTGTGTGTGTGTGTGTGTGTGTGTGTGTGTGTGTGTGTGTGTGTGTGGGGCGTGTGTGTGTGCGTGTGTGTGTGTGTGTGTGTGACATGGTGCTTCTGTACCTGTGTAGCCATCTGGACCTCTGTGTAGTCAACTGACTCAGTGTTTGAGAAGACGTGACTGTCCAGATCAAGGCAAATAAACAGAAGCCTGATGGAAAGAAGTTGTTGAGAGAGAGAGAGAGAGGGGGGGGGGGGGGGGGGGGGGAGAGGGAGAGAAAGAGAGAGAAATAAACAGAGAGAGAGACTTTTTTTTTTACTTTTTACAGTCCTTTATTTAAACAAGTAACAGTATACATAAATCATGGTGACTCAATAAATAAATAAATATTAAAACCATTTTAATAAATTAGGTTAAGTGTAGCAGTGGATAGTTAAAAGTAGCGAGGATTAGTTTAGCTCTGGTGCGAGTGAGAGAGAGAGAGAGAGAGAGAGAGAGAGAGAGAGAGAGAGAGAGAGAGTAAAAAAGACAGAGAAGTGTGAGGAGGAGAGGAGTGTGTGTCTCTTATTCCAATGTGACCAGTATGATGAACTAGCAGTGTGACATTCCTAACCGCTGCCATCAAGTGCCATGTGCTCAACTAGCTTGAAAGGTGGTGACAGGAAACACTCTCTAGACAGCTTCAACTTTAAAATGTGCACTGTGTGTGTGTGTGTGTGTGTGTGTGTGTGTGTGTGTGTGTGTGTGTGTGTGTGTGTATGCGCACGTGTGTCTGTTCAGTGACATGGTTTTGGACAACCAGAGGCTCAGCATGTTGGAGGTGAAGAGCATGGGCTTCATCATGGTAACTGTGAAGATGCAGTGACGGATGTTATTCTGTGTGTTGATCCAAACTGACAGGCTGCGTTTCATCAGCTCCTGTGAAAAAAAAAAAAAAAAAAGGATGAAGAATATCTTCAGAATATCTTCAGTTTCTACTTACATACTGAGTTTAATCTCCACAGTGAGGGAAAACTGACAAATTCAGATACTGGAAGAAACCTCTAAGAACTATTTTATGGAACTAAATATAAAATCATGATCAAGTGTCATTTGGTGTGATTAAGAACTAAATTTGTTCCTAGAGATTATGAGGCATTATGTAAGGAACAGGACAGCTGTTACAGGAGAATAATCAGCGAGACAGTGCTTTGTTGAGGTGAACTTCAATACAAGCTATGAGGAATGACGTGGCCAGTTAGAATAAATTACACAAGCTTCATGAAAGTTCCCTTTTTATATTATAATTTAAAAAGATAAAATTGGCGAAATTTTGCTGCAGATAGATCATCTACACATGTGCTGTATACAGAACTTTCCCGACGGTCCTGCTGTAGATCAGGCTGCACAGAATCAGCTTGACTTTTTCTCATGCTAAGTGCAACCTTTACAAGTGTATTGAGCTCCGTGAGCACAGAAAGACGAGCATGATGAAGAAGGAGATACAGTAGCCCTGTACTTTAATCTTCACTCTCACAATTCTCATCTTCACTCTCTCACTCTCTGCCTTTCTCTGTTCTTCCCCCCAGTGAGTGCAAACTCGCTAAGCCATCCAAGCTATGACATCATGGCTAGCCGGCCTTATTTTCGACGTTGCCCCAGCGACGCCTCTATCAGCAATGAGACGGCAGCGACGCTACGGATGAAAGGATGGATTAGCGTGTCTGCGAAAGGAGACAAGAGTCGGCTTTCCTTTCTTTTTCCTTTTCTGACTCCTGCCAAAACTTGGGGAATTTTGCCTCTCCACCTCATTCCCTCGCTTTCTCCATCTGCGGTTGGCGCTTGGTCAACAAGTCTCATCTCACAGGCTTTATCACTCCATCTTTCTGTCCCTATGCTTCTTCACTATAGCACAGGCTGCAAATAAATCCATTCATCATTGTATGACTTTACACAGTTCTTTGCCGCTCGCTGCATCTGGAGATCCTCTTTGCTGCAGCTTCGCTCTGACCCAACTTTCACACACTTACATTTTTTTGTACACCATCTTCTCCCATGTTGGTCATTTGCCAGTTCCTGCCCACCAGCCAGCTCTCCCCTGTCACATGACAGCTAACACATGCGTCCACCAAGACACATGAAGCCACCTGATCTTGTCAAACGGCGGCTCCTGCTGCGTCACAGAGCAGCTGAACACACTCTAAGGAAAGCTCTAACTGCCACTCGGGAGCACTGCTAAAATGGTTTGATCAGACAAATCAAAAAGCAGCTGTGTGGATACACACACTCTAAAGTCACGTTATTACAGACACAAACCTCATGGAACTACACTCACCAGCCATGCTCAAGACTACTTGCTATTAGCTTTGGCGACTTCTAGAAAGTCCCTAGGAACCGTTTAGGAACTCTCTACTGCCATGTAAAAAAAATAAAACACTACGAGCATACTGTCAGAGGCAAATAATTAACGACAGGGTGGCATGATGTGCTGTGATATGCTGTGCTGTTCTGCTCCACTGAAGTTCATTCAGTTCCAGCAGCAGCACATCCTGACGTGTGTGTTAGATTTCTTTTCAAACACAGCAACTTGCTAATGATAAAGATTTCATTATTTATTAAAGAACAGCATGTTATACTTGCCATCCATTTATAGATACAGTTATGGTTGTGCAAGGGTCACAAAAAAGCTGCTTTATAATCATTGAATGCTGTTTGACGTTTTAGAATAAGTGCATTAATATAAACCTCTGCTTTACTCTGCGCTACTCTCACAGCTGCTGTTATAGAAAATTAACCAGTGACTAATTTTAATTAGTATAATGAATCATGACCAATCAAAACTCTTTAACCCATCACTAACAACTCAGTTTCTTTCACACGGTTTTCTCTGGCCATGCCTCAAACAACAAAGCAAGACCTGAGGAGGAAGTCAGAGGAAAAACACATCCATCAGTATACACAGGGTGCTTTTAATGTTGTTAATTTTCAACAAGATTTTCTCATATAAACAAAACGTGTACTTCCCCTGCATGCCACAGCCTGGTGACGGACACATGACTAAACGTATTCTGCGATCCGTAAACACATATGATCAGCCAGCTTTACAGCTACATCATCTAACACAGTGGATTAATCTGACACTTTTACTAAACCCTTCACTAATCCCTCAAACTATGTGCATAGGGTGGTGTCATCCTAGAGCCAACTATGTCCATCATGAAATGTTTAATCATAAAGCTGATCGGTAAAAACTTTGTATTGATTTGCAGTGACTCTTCCCTCAGAGTGGAGATGTGGACCCAAACCATGGCACCAAAACAAAACAAAAAAATTTAACAAATAAATAAAGAAATGCCCCCCACAGCATAACAGAGCCATAGATTTTCTTTAATTTGCCCCCTGTCTGTATATGTGCTTAGATTTCACTAGGTTTTATTTATTAGTGATGTTTATGTGCTTTTGGTCTCATGCATTCCTTTAAAACACATGCGTGAATAAAAACTTGCTTTTAAATGAATGCTTAAAACCAAAAAGTTGGTTTTAGTTTTCTGATTAAGTGCAGAGCTGCGGCTTCAAAGCCCTGCATGTGGCTATAATAGGAGCTGGTCCATTACATCAGTGTGCCAGGCTACAGGAGAAGACGTGATAACCCTCACACTTTACCCCTGGCATGTGCTGCTCTGATATCGCATGGTAATTCTTCAGCAAAGCAAAGCTTCCAGGCCAGATAAAGATGGATAATGTAGTGTTTGGAGAGCTTGAATATGTAGAGCAAGAAGGTAATGACAATCTAGTCAAAGTCTTCTATTTACATTTGGAAAACTGCACACTGAAATTCTTATAGTAGCTCCAACAAATAAAGGGCATCTATTAACACATCTCAGATGCTGATGAATCTGCTCATGAACAGATCAGTGTATAAGGCCTATAATGGTGAAGTCATTTGAGCTTTGTTGGGCCACCCAGCCATGCACCCCTGCTCAGGTGCTGAGGGTGAGAGGGGAGAGTGTGAAGTTGCCAGTTCGACCACCTGTCCTACCCATCAGAAAGTCCAGGATCCAGTTACACATATGTCGGTTCCAGACCCAGGCTGCACAGCTTGGTGACGGCCATTGTGGAAATTACATTGATGAACAGTATTCTCATATCCCATCGAGAGGGATATCCTAAGAGCCATGCGCAGTAGCAGGGTGATAGGGACGTTGGAGGACCTGTTGACATTGTATACAAATTGCAGGGGGTCTAATGAGGCAGGCTGGGAGGAGCAAATGAAGGGTATGACCACACTTACTACAGGGCAGCAGTCATTCAAGCAGAAGATGGTGGCTTTCTTGGGACAGTGACAGTTTTAGAATGCAGATTCTTAAAGCAAATGACCAGACCAAGTCACATGTTGGACATGACTTTGAATACCTGTGCTAGCTGCTCAGCACATGATTTCAGGACACTGCTGTGAATGTTGTCAGGTCCCAGTGTGTTCCTAAAGTTTTGAAGGATTGTCTCACAGTCGCTGGTAACAGAGCTGCAGGTATTCTGGTCAGCTGGGAGCTTTGCAGATTGTTGTTTACCTGAAAACAAATATACAACATACTGAGCTCGTCCGGTAGTGAGGTAGAAGATTCCCAGTGGCTGTTATTGCTCCCTTGGTGATGTGCTGGAGGTCTGAGTTCTGTTTCCACACTCTCTTCTGGAGGTCATACATGGACTTCCTGTAGGCCATTGGATCACAAGACTTGTAGGTATCAGTGTATTCCCTCAGCTTGGGTTGAACCTCCCTATGGACCCTGGGCTTCAGGTTGGGAAGTGCACAGGTGGAGATTTTGGAATTGATCTCATCTGTGCACTTAGTGATGTAGCAGAATCCACATAAAGGTTGAAGTCTCCCTCTGCAGCCTTTCGGCACAGCTCCCATCTTGTGGTTTCAAAGCAGTCCTTTAGCATGCTAATACACTCCTCTTTCCTCTGATGGGTCATTTTGCAAACCGGAGCTTCCTGTTTTAGCCTTTGTCCGTGCCTCAGACGCAGGAGAATGTGGTCGTGACCTGATTTACCAAAAGCTGGATGGTGGATGGCTTTTTAACTGTTGTTTTAAAGAAACTGCTCAGCACGTGTGGGGAAAATAAAAGTGTTGGCAGAATTTAAGGAGAACTTTCTTCATGTTCACAGTATTGAAGTCAGACTGTGAAATCTTCTGTCTGTTTATTGTGTTGTGTCTGCTTTAGCTGGGATGTAAACCCTGGTTAGAATGACCAAACTGAATTAAGGAGGTAGAAGGACTGTCAAAATGTAACACTGCCTCAGCGAATGCTGACCAAAAACCAAACTCCCCCAACACATGTGAGGCAGAGGACAGAGTAGAAGACAGAGGCAGAGAAAGTGAGTCTTCTTCCTAAACATGAAGAGCGTTTCTGAATTTTATTTACTTCCATTACATGCTACATGCTTTGCTGATTTATTTTTTTGTTTCACTGTAAACTATCACACACTATCTTCTCAATCTGGATATGAAACAAATTGGAATTTTAAACAGCGCCTGGCATGCACAGTGTAGCTGTCAAAGTGTTAAGTGTTAAGTGTTAAAGTAAATACACTGTACTATGAAATATAACTATTAATCATTACATTTTAGAAATTAGAAAGTAACATTTTCAAATGTATTTCTTAATCAGAGTGGAGATTTCTTCTTTTTATATTTATTTTTATTATTATTCATTTTCATTTGGTTTTAATGAATTTAGCTAAGTGTGACAGATGGATATGATTTTGCCTTAAAAGGTAGAAAAATAACAGCTTCACTCATACTGGCACCATGTCATTTGTCATGACTAAAGTTTTGACTGCCTTCATTTGTGTGTTTTTTAATTAATGCAAATCACAGAGAGTACACTGCATTACAACCCATTCTGGATAAAAACCCTCTGTTAAATGCCATAAATATAATAATCTGTTTCAATTGGACAGTATATACCCCAGATATAAAAGCACATGCAAATAACATTGTTTGAATTTGATCAAGTTGAAGTTTACCTTGCACAATTCTGACCCGTGTACAGAACTTCCTGAAGATGAATACATGAATTATCAGCAATGCAGATGATATAAAGTTTGGTGCAAGTCTGGTGATGAGAAGGCGGTCTTCCTTTACTGTGGCTTTAAAAGCAGAAAATCCAGAGAATTTCAGCTGCTTGTGTAATTTGCCTGTATTCAGCCAAAGTAAGTAGGACTTCATGCCACGTACCAGCAAATGTCCCCAAAACAAATACAAGCACACTGGGACCACCACACAAACAGGAAGTGTGGCACAATCCTACTTTTACACTCAGCAATCTAGCCCAAAGTCTGTTCAATGATGGAGAACATGTACATGGAGTACAACCACAACAACAGTTGCTAGCAACAGGAAGTGTGGCTTATGAACCAGACCTTTTAATACTGCTCATAGACCTTTCATCACATTCAAACCAAATTTGGTCAATTTGTTTCTATTAGGAACTACTGATGTAAGGTTGTGAGTTCAAATCCCAACACCATCAAGCTGCTACTACTGGGCTCTTGAGCAAGGCCCCTAACCCTCAACTGCTCAGCTGTATAAATGAGACAAATATAAGCCGCTCTGGATAAGCGTGTCTGCCAAATGCTGTAAAAGATACTGAAATAGGAAATGTGGCATGATTTCACTGTACATCATGCATTAAACCCATAATCAAATTGTTGATCCTGTCCAACGGTCATCTTTAACGGACCTTCAGGAAGTGTTGTGTAATTCCACTGTACACCATGTGATGTGGCTCAGGGTACACAGTATGTTCAATGATAACATAACAACATCCACATGCCTGCACTTGCTCATGAAGCAGACGCTGCTGCACATGTGGTGCTTGGACCCACCAATCACTGCGTGCAGTTAAACTGTAGTTACATGACAATGTTGGCAATATTTTTTTTATTTTTTAATGCTGTATTATTAAAAAGAAAGAGACTCTGTCCTCCATGTGGGTTTTTTTCACTTGCTCTTCAGCTTGCTAACAGAATTCAGCTCGAAGCAGCGATCACATCACCACTAGCACAGATGATATGTGAGAAACATATAAAATATTTCGTAGTTTCACATGATCAGAACTTTATGATTCGATTCCAGTCTGTCTTGATGGTGCAGATCAGCATAGTTTATAACATCTGTGGTCAGTGACTGAGGTGTTTCTGGAATATCCCTCTCTTCCTGGTAGGTGCGTATGGCATACACTTGGGGAAATTAGTGAATTCATCCATAAGAAAACAGGAAGAGTTTTTCTCTGCTCACGTTCAGTATAGAAAGGAAGGATGGAAGAAGCAGTAGGGGAGGAACGAGTGTCTCCCAGGGAGTCTTACACAATTAGTAACCATTCCACACATCTGGAAACAGGACGCAAGGGGATTATCTCCATCACTGCTAGCCAACCACATGCATTTTACACACACGCACACACACACACACACACAAATTAAAAAGAACACACCCACATATTGATAAACAGTGCAGCCATTACATTAACTTTACAATATGAACGTTTTGGTCAACTGCACTTTTAAATCAAATGAATTAACGTAGTGTCATAATTACATGTTGTCATTACAAGTCAAATTTCCCCCCAGTGACCCAACAAAAGTCCTGATGCAAAAGTTGGACAGCACATAGCTCAGGTCAGAATAGCTGACGTGGAAGCCAAAGGAGAAACCCAGGAAAAGTTCAAGGACAAAACAAACAAAAAAAAGCTGAAAGGCAAAAGTGTGGAGTGAAAAAGCGACTGGACTGACGCATTAGCAGCTGCACGGCTGAGCAATCGCAGCTCAATCAACACTATTTATAATAAAACACAGCACACGCAAATGAATCTTCCTGAAGCAAATGTTGTGTTTCCATCAGCGGCATCCATCTCACAACACAACTGTAAGTTTCACCCAAGCTTTGGAGCCACAAGGCAGAATGTTGCGTATGATTATGCAACCTGATCTCAGGATCTCACAGTCGTCTGCTTACTCACCCCCCCAAAAAAACAGAGGCTCTGTTGACTGCAGACTGATGAAACTCTCCCTGCAGAACTGTGTGTGTGTGTGCGCGCGTGTGCGTGTGAGTGTGAGTGTGAGTGTGAGTGTGTGTGTGTGTGTGTGTAGCTGGATCTAGACAAACCCCATTCTCAGTATGCATGTAAATGAGTGGATTGAGTTCCAGGGCCAGAGGTTTTTTTTTTGGTGTGCTGTGTCAATAATTCATCTCTGACCACAAACCCGCTCCTCCACCCCGCTGTCGGTTTAAGAAAAATCTTTCATTTTAGACCATGCTCACAAACGAATGTGTGTGAACAGGCACACGTGTGTATGTACAAACACAGACTGAGAGGGCCTAAATACACACACTTTAATCAATAAACAAATGCACGGCCTCTCCCTCACTTTCATTCTTTGCCTTAGAGATGCACATCTGCAACACATCTGAGGTACGAGCGAAAGACACTCGCATTGAGCAAGTCTCACATTTTCCCTTTTCTTTATCATTTCATATGATTCCATTTACTTTGATGAAGATGAGGGGATTGAGATGTGCTGCGTTGACATATGGTAGCATTTAAATACCCAATGCCACCTTATTATTAGTAGCAATAGTTAGTAGTAGTAACATTAACAATAAACTGTTCAATAAACTGAAATAAAACAAGACAAGGTGGCCAATGACGTTGCTGGATCACTGCTGACCTCACAAACCTGATAAAGTAAATTCAGAAAAACACACAACCTGCCAAATCCCTGCGCCGTTCTTTAGCCCCCTCGCTGCACATCTGGCTGTATGAGAGTGTGGGTGGACTCTCCTGCCTTTTGGGTAAAAATTGCCCTTGGCCTTATTTATCTCGTCAAACTGGTGTCGGATCAGTGAAATGTGACCGACCTCCACCTCTACTGATGGAAAAAGGGACTTTGCTTCCAGCTGTGTTTGTAGTTTGGATCATGTCCCTCACAGCTTCAGTGTCCAGGTGAAACTGTTTGTTTAATCAAATTAGAGAGAAAATGAATATTTAAAGTGAAGGAGGTTACAGAGGGTCATTGCGGGGTTTAATTTGTCCTGGACCTAATGTTCCCAAGTGTAGCCTGCAGAAACATGGGTGCACAACTGTTTGTATTGTACTTATAAATTATATTATTTTATATTTATATATATATATATATATATATATATATATATATATATATATATATATATATATATATATATATATATATATATTGTATTTGTAAAGATTGTATTTATGAGCTGAACACATTTGAAGTCTACATGAAGGCCACCACAAAGTCAGAATTACGAGTGGGAAAGTTGTAAGGTGTCTACAAGTTGTCGATGTGTCTGTCAGAAAACATGGTGGAATCCACGGAAGCAGCATCTGTAGCTGACGCTAAATTTGCTAAAATTGAAATGTTCTCTCGTCTCAGAAGCTGATTTCAGTTATTATGTTATAAAAATGCAAGCACTGTATGTCGAATAAGAGAGCACTGTACAATTACGACATAATATGTAACGTAATAAGTTTCCAGTGGTTTCAAAAACCTGATTCTTCATCATTCTTTATCATCATCTTCATTTTTTAGAGTTGGAAAAACCTAGGCTATATTTTTGGTAGTTAATTAAGAGGAGGTTTACCTCCATCTCGCTCCCAGAAAAGTGACCTGAACGCACCTGACATCGTAATTATGACTTCCCAACTCGGCAATACAAACACGTCTTCTGACGTATTTTTTTGCGAGATCATGTACAAGCACACACTGCTATATAATGTTACATTTCAGAGCTCCTCTGCAACATGTGTAAAGGTCCAGCGCTACAGTACAATTGGTCCAATCTCCAGGGCAACGTAATAGTCGGGTCTCCTTTAAATATCATCATGCGTCTACAAATCTCTATCAGGGAGGAGTTAGTAGAAGTTAGACAGCAAAAACAATCCAAGTGAGTGAGAGGGGTTTTTAGTGCTCACAGAAGTGCTTGGTGAAGTGGTTGCACTTAACATCAGTATTCAGTCTCCAGTGAACGTCTTACTGCACGTCTTTTTCTCTTTTTGTTGCTTGTCTTTGGCATTCAGAAGCTTCCTCTATGCCAAGTAACAAACAATTTCTATCTACTTGGCAGTTAAGATATTCCAAATTCCCAAGCAGAACATGTAGACATGCAAAAGTTAGATTTGCATTAAACATCATCAGAAAAGTGTGTGATTTTCCACTGAGCTGTGGAATAAGCTTCATACTGAACCAAAGGGCTAACTTTAACGTTTAATCACCTGAATGCTATTTTTATCCAAACTGCTCAATGATCTAACAATTCTTCAGTCGCTGCTCTTCTACTCGCCATGCCTTATAATCGAAATCTTGCACCACCCAAAGTTGTCTTGATCACTAAAGTACAACACAATGCTGGAGTGCGCTTTTATAGGAAAATAATTAACGATGGGGTGGTGTGACAGACACATTTAAAGTTACGTTTAAGGTCATGAAACATCCCACAAAACAAGATCTAACTTCCTGTTATCGCTCACATTCTAACAACTAGGACGTCATTCCCTCACCAGACACCAGACTCTTTTTCCCCTCTGTCCCTTATCTTATCATGTTACCAGAAGAAACCACAAAGTCATCTGTTCTGAAGAGTTTCCTGTGTCTGAAAAGCTTTACCTCTGACTGTCCCAAAGCACTGAGACTAGAGACTCTTAAAAAATGCTTAAAGTATCAGATCTGCTTGTATTTTAGGCACGGAGCTGCTCTGTGTAAGATGATGTGCCTCTGTATGGTAATGTGTATAAGGACGAGATTTTTTGAATTTTTTTCAATCACACAAAATACGAGTCTGAGATTACACTGAACCACAAACACACCCCCTCACACAGAGCGCCATTTTAATCTGGCCACAAAGTGATGCTTGATCGCCACTGATTGGCAGCTTGATGGCTCTTATGTACTGATACAGCTTACATCACGGTCTGAACACACACACACACACACACACACACACACACACACACTCATCATATCTATGTTACATAATTTCAGTGGCAGCAGCTCATCTGAGGTCTCAGTCAGCATGTGTCTGATCAGAAGATGCAGTACTACACACTGCTCTCAGGAAACTGAAAGAATGAAGAGAAAGTGAGATGAGAGAAAGAGAGAGAGAGAGAAACACATGTAGAAGTGGAAAAAAAAATCTGTCCAAATCTCCACCGCAGTGCAAGTGATTCTCATCAGCAGCATCCTCCCCTGCACCCACTCTTGTCAAAGCCCTCTCTTGTGGTGTCTGAGCTGCCATTTTCATCACTCCTGCTCCCTTTATAATGCACCAAATTGTTTTGCCAGGACTCTTTGTTTACCGTTGGCGTCTACACCTCGTTTGGAAGCCAAGGCTCTCAGCAGTTACGATTCTGAACCATTTCCTAATCAGCCGCTCGCCGTTCTCCCTCCTGCTTGTTTCAATCTTTCCCTTTCCACTGCGCTATAGCTCGAGCACTTCCTTAAATCCGACTTACTTTTACATGACACAGAACAGAAGGGAGGATTTACAAAAGATCAGTGTTTGGAGTAATGTCTCTTGGGAGGTCTGAGAAAAAAAAAAGATAAACCACCACGCCCTCCTTTATCAATGCCTCCTTTCTTTTGTAACAAACAATCCACAGGATAACTAATCAAGCCATAAACTGGTTTAACCAATAATCATGTGGAAAAAACCCTTTAATTTCATCATTAAAATATCAGTAAATTTGCTACATGGAACAACATGGTTTAACATCTAAAATTAGGGCAAAGTCTGGTGTCCATGTAAACGCTGTATTTCGGTAAGACTTTTAAAACTTTCTAAAAGTTTTCTTTATCTAATAGGATAAGCATTTATTTATGTATTTATTTATTTATTCATTCGTTTGTTTAATGTATGTACATATGCAGGTATATTTGTTTATATTTTAGGCCAAAAAGCCAAGATGCCATTAGAATACATCTTACATAAAGAGGAAAAAAACATTTCAGGTTTCATCAGAGTTTATTTATTATATTATATTATTTATAACAGTTAATAAAATAGGCTAAAGTGGGTCCTAGTTCTTTTGAACTTTATACTTTTTTTTCTTATGATCGTTTTAAAAAATTGTGTGTCAAACTAGTTATAAAGATGGATGTCTCTCTTCTTCCTCTGTAAAATCACTCCGTTTTCTCTTTGAACTCTTTCCACCTCCAGTGCTTTGGCCTGGGAAACAGTTCAGGTGGGGGGTTTTTTCAGCCAAAAAAGAGACTGCACTCGAGCCTGACTGCTAATCAGCAGATTCTTGCACAGCTAATGTTAGCATGCTAGATAGTGTAGAGGTGAAGAGGGAGTGTGCTGTGTTCAGAAATTAATAACCTAGTGTGTTTCCTTATTTTCTAATTATTTCATTCATTTCAGCAGAATATAATTACTGTGTTGCGTGTTAATAACCAATTACCTCAACACATCTACTTACAGAAACGTTGATCACATTTAGAGTAAGACAAAACTATAAATCAGCCAAGGCCATAACGAGACTGACAGGAACCAGAACAGAACTTTAATTTTCAGAAAATGTTCATTGCACATGTCTTCTGTTAATTTTATAATAATTCTAAATATTATCCTAAATATTATTCAACATTACATTAGTATTATTGACTGTAAGATACCAATCCAGGAAGTGGTCACGTGATGAACGAACGAACGAACGAACGACTCGGGAGATTTCAGAACAGAACTAATCATTTCTGTTTTCGTCGTAGACCACATAGCTGAAGCCTATGAGGCTGTCACGTGATGAAAGAACGACTCGGGAGATGAACTAATCATGTTTCCTGACATAACCTATAGGATGTTGCACATGCACGGTCAATACAAAATAAACAAATCACTCTCTGTTGTTCGCTCTCGCTGTTCCTGAGACATATTAAGGATTCGTTTAAAATGAACGAATTGTTCACGTACGAAACATCATTGCAGGCTAGTTAGTTAATTAGCGATTAGTCAAGTTTTTAGCTAGTTGTTAATTACCTGATGCAAGTTTTCCTGGTGTTTCTTTTGGAAAAATAATGTAGTGATTTTTAATGTAGTGAAGTAAACTCACTAAGGAATGAAATGAATACTTGTTTTAAGAAAAGTTCAGGTTTAATTGATTAAAAATGACAATGTGTCATTCTCTCTCAGCATTTACCACATTAAAAAAAAACCCTCAAGATTCTTTCAACTAAAACCATCAGTCTGACGGGAGATCCGAGATCTTCCACACAGAAGACACAAAAAAGGCAAAAAAACTCCTACAGTGAAAATAGTCCAGGTAAAATAGTCCACACACACACACACACACGCACACACACACACATGCATACACACAAGCATGTGCACACACACAGATATTCTGTTCTCTGGAGGACATTTTGCGTGAGGGAGACACTCAGTAGAAGGCGAGATGATGGTTCATGCAGTGGAATTATAATTAATCCTTTAAAAATGTGAACATGGCTCTGATTAGCCGTTACAGATTCCCCACCTAACCCTCTGAATCGAGCAGTTATCTTCTCATTCCCATCCCGTCTGGATTTTTTCCTCACCTTTCGCTTTTCTCCCCCTAAACCCCAGCATGAGGCTGCATTTCCTCTCTAAAGCAGCTTCTGTCTCAGTCCCAGCTCTAATTTCATCCATTTTCCACACAATAATAGTATAGTAACAAAACTGGAGCCAGCTTTCACTGTGTACCTATGAAGGAGCAGAACAGACGTCAGCATCAATGAGGTGCAAGGGCGTGGTGGCTCGGGCTTTTCCTGCCGACTGCACCGAAAAAACAGAAGCAACCCAGCGAGAGAAAACAGAAGTGGAAAAAAATTCTTTCCACTGGCTGAGAGAAAGGCAAAGGCATTAAGTAGCAGGTGACTGTTTTTATGGTGTTTTAGAGTAATAAGTATTCCATGACACAAAAACCAAGGAAAAAAATGTGTAAAAAGAACAAAAAAATTCCCTAACGTCTATTTACAACAAATTCCAGTAAATAATAAAGCTGTAACGTAGTGTAACAGCACTCCAGGGCATGGTTATGGAGCTGGGAGTAACAAAGTGAAGTTAGAGGAGCTGCAGGAATCAGGAAAAGATGAACATTTCTATAAGAGACATGGCAAGGCGAGTAAAAACACCGAACTCTAATAATCGAGCCATAGTAATCTAATCCTAATGACTGTGCTCAGACTGCACAGTCATTGTGGTTATTTTCTGCAGCGGGATTAAAACAGGCCTTAAGTGAGCGATGCCAACAGGTTTGCCACGGTACAGACGCAGCCTGCAATATAAATAGTAGCAAATCATCAATAGTAATCATCATCAGTCTGCAGCACGTGAAGCGAAAAACGAAAAACGCGTGTCCATACGTCTGCCAGGGCATCTCACCGGGGGAACAATTAGATGACAGCACGGGATGCTGGGAAGACGAGAGTGGGTGGGACAGTAATGATGGAACAATGATGGAGGATGGAGTGAAAGGAACAAGAAAAAGAGGAAACTCTTGTTAACAGCACTGGCACTGCTGGAAACCAATTGAAGACAGGAGCAGGAGTGACCCAGGCCACCGGACAGCTACTGCACCTCCTGGAAAGAAGTGTGTGTACGTGTGTGTGTGTGTGTCTTTCTGTGTGTGTAACTCTGTGTAAACTGCAGAAACCGTCAGGAGAGAGAGATAAACTTTATTTTAGACAGCGTGGACTAAAAACAGCTGCAGCCCGATGTGGTTAATTATTTGAACTAAGATTCCAACTTGAGTGCAAATCGATTCACCTAACTTTTTTTTTCTCCCCCTGAGAGTCAGTTTGCTGAAGGCAGTATGATGCTGGGAAGGACTGAGCAAGTAAATAAATAATGACACAACTAACGTCTCTAACCGCTAATATGCAAACTGTTTTCATTTTCACCAAAGTACTTCCACATTTAGGTTTGCATGGTACTAAAACCCTAACAGCTTGTTCCGCCATGACTATTGCGCCGCGTCTACTGGCTTCTCTGTTTGCCATTTTGTCTGATTATTTATTCTCTCCATTTCAGTTTCCATTTTAAGGATGCGGTGATACCTCTGTGGTTAAGGCTTGAAGCAAGCGATGGGAAGGTATCAGGTTCATATGAAATGACTGCCAGAACACCATCTAGTGCTTAGATTACACCGTAACCTATCTCAGTGTTTTTAACTAGAAACACTGGCCAAAATGAATAAATGCACATTTACATATTTTACAAGAACAGTCAAACCCGGTTTATGAATTTTACTGTAGATATGTTTTTGAGATAAGATCGTTTTTAGCACGGATGAGTCCGGGTAAAGGTCACATGTCGTTATGAGCTTCTTGAGTCAGTGGAGGAGAAAGCTGGTAAACTGCTAATGTGGATCTTTGCGAAATCTAAACTGAGAAAATCACCACTGAATGCCATTTAAAACCATATAACATGTGGCACCAACATTTCCCAAGAGCAGGCTTATGAAACGAATGTTTATTGTGTATGTACAGGTATGTACAGTATATCAAGAGGTTTAGTAACTCCCTTTTATTTACAGTGAAGTTTTGCTGAGAAGCAGGCAAACAAGCTCAGGCTTGACAATCTGTTTGGTGTGGGTTCAACAGATAAAGCTCTTTCTTTTTAAGAATTCCCATAGCTCCACTGGAAATCTTTTAGTCCTTCATTCTTGACTCATTGGGATTAAAATGATTGATTAGAGTTTTAGTTCTGCCTTATAATACTGAACTACTGTTTATAATCTTTGTTTGATCTTAAATTAGATTCGGGTCGCCAACTCAGCGTGACCAAATTCCAAGAGAGATATCATTCTATCTATCTACAATGAATATAAATATATCTACACAGTCTACCCTGTTAAAATGTTTTCGTGACGTGTGGTAAAAAAAAAAAAAAAAAAGATCAAATCAGAACTTTTTCCTTCCTCAATATGAGATTTCTTTTGAATGAAACAATCAAACAATCACATTATTTAGGAAAAAATTGGAAATGTTTGCATAAGTGTGCCATAATTGGAGAGACGGCCATGTTCAGGATGAACCAATCACAATCAATCTGATGCTAGAAAATAATTATCATTACTTTCTAGCACCAGCTGCCATCAAAGTGATTCTGATTAAACCCCAAATAAAAATCAGCTGTTTCGGTAGAATTTTCTTATCGGTTTCATGTGACTGCTGAAGTCATGGTCCAAAAAGAGCTTACAGAGCATACATGGTATCTCACTTGTTATAGGTATTGATCAGGACAGGAGTATAAAAGAATTTCCAAAGCATTAGATGTACCATGGAACACTGTAAAGGTAACAGACCCTCCAAAATTTAGAAAAGGACAAACACTTACCAGGGAGGCTGCCAGGAGACCTACACCAACATTAAATAAGATGCAGCAATGACTGAGAACAGCTGATTACTCTCTGCATGTGACAATCTCTCATATTCTTCATGAGGATGGATTATGGGGTATGGCACATAGACAGGAGCCCTCTCACACACAAAAAACGTCCATGTTCATCTAAATCTCCCCAGACGTGAAGAAATGTCTTCTGGTCTGATGAGGGCAATTCCAAAAGGTATGTTTGGTGCAAAAAATAAAAATCACCAAAAGATCACCATGCGCACGGTGCAGCATGGTGGTGGCAGCATCATAATATTTTACAGCTGATTTTCTTCAGCTAGAACTGATCAAGGTGGAGGGAATCATGAATAGCCACAAATATCACTCAAATTTACTGTAATGAGTTTGCAAGAACTCATCCATCCATCCATCCCTCTATCCATCCATCCATCTATTTCTGACAGTATATATAATAATCAGACCATTTTAGGACAAGGTAGAAGAATTGATTACTGACACAGCTACTGTAGTTCTAAACAGCTGTGTTAAGTGTATAAATTAAAACAGCTTTTTGTTCATCAAATGCAATGAAGAAAATAATCAAAATAATCACATAGACTGGAGTCCGGCTGGACAGAGCAAGGCTGAGCCATCAGCTGCATCACTCCAAACCTTACAGTGCGTTTGGCAATGAGAGTTTCTGAGAGGATGTTTACAATTATTATTTGGTCATTTTTCCAATCATTGTTAGAAAACATCTGATTATTTAAAATAGCTATGATGACAGCAGCACAGTATTGCGATAAAACTGGAAATGTTTGTACTGTATAATGTCAAGCCAAACCTAGCTCTAAGGTCCACATGTTCATTAAAATCTCACTCTTCTCCCCTGAAAATATACGCAGAATTGGAATGAAAATGAATAGAATGAAAAAGAATAAAAATGATAAAACATCCATATCATTCAGCACACAGACCAAAAATGAACACAAGAAATTCGCAAACCAAAACAGCACTTTGGTGCTTGTGTGAACCCTGGAGTTTCGTGTCTCTGATTTCTCAGAGCTTTGTTCTAGTGTCGAGCGGTTGCACGACGTATGCTCCACAGCCTCGGGTTTTGTCAGGCTGGCTGGTCATTCGGTTACTAAGTCACGGTGAATATGGCGGCTATTAAAAGTCACACATATTTAGTCTGCTTTCTCTGCATCACAAAGTTCTTGGAAAAAGAGCTCACAGAAAATCAAGCAGGAAACTTCGAGAACACTGAGCCTGGCATCGCAGGCTGAAATACTACTTTTCTTGGATGGCGTTCAAAAACGGCCCAACTTTTCCCTCGGCACGGACCGCTACAATCCCAGCTGTTTTCTTTTGCGTCCTTTTTTATGCCAAACAGTTAATCATAATAACACCATTAGTAGCTGACGTCAATAAGAATTATGCTTAAAGATGATTGGTGTAAATCACTGCCATAATGCCCCTGGTGCAGACAGACTGAAGGCAGTTTTCCTCTGCTCTTCATAAACAAGCGGATAAAGACAAGAAGAAGATTTTATAGGAAACTTTTTCATTTACTATTTGACCATAAGGAATTCACTAAATAGTTGCTCTAACTATTGACAACAGCTGCAGTGAGAGCAGAGAGCTTTTTATACAAACATTTCACATGTCTATGAGAGAAATAGCACGCTGACGGTGTGAGAGTGAAACACGTACAAAATAAAAGTAAAAACTCTTAAGGTCTAATATTTACAGAACTGTACATAGACTTGGGTACATGTTGAGAAAATATGCCTTCGAAAATAATGGAATTAAATGTTTCTACATTAATAAAATGATGGAGTAGTTAACACCGGTGAGAAGCTAAGCAAAGCCGATATTTGGTGTGACAGCAAAAAACTGCAGCTTTCTACAGAAAATTTGTTGGTACGTTGTACTGAGAATCTCCAGCAGTTTTTCTGGAGACTTTCACTGTGACACTTTTTCATAAATAAAAAACAAAATTGTATTAAAAGTGGCATGCTTAAGACTTCAGGCCAGAATCACTCGTCACACAGAACCTCGCCTCCACCTGCCCCTTAACCCTCATGTTCTCTTCACTGCTTAGTGTAAGATTAGCTCGTTGTTCTTTCTAGCTTTTATATAGCTTTTTTTTAAGTACAAATTGTTTGCAGGTTATTTTTTATAGTACCAAATTCACATTTCTTACTCCTGTGTTCTCCTCACAGCAGGAGTGGTTAAAGCTGGGGATGTAAATAACACATCAGCTTCTGTAGCAAGTGTCTCCGGTCATTCAGAAAACCTCTGCAACCGTCACGATTTAAAATGAAATGTTTTTCTCTTTTGAAAGAAACTAAGTCTAAGTATTCTTGGGAGAAAAACAAATTTTGTGACTGTTATTTAATGAACTGCAGCCGGTTGCGTCGGGAAGGTACGCTGCCTCTCATAGCTCTGTCTGAACGCAAATGACCATTACGCCCCGGTTTATGGCCAACTATAAAAATTAACAGTTACGACAAGTAACACAGTTTAAGGTAGCATTAGTTACAGCTAAACACAAGTAACTTTCCTCTGGTAGGTGCAACATCAGTTGTAAACAAAACTCCTTGCTAATTCTGTTCCAAGGGCATGTTTACTGACCATTAATGGATTTTTCCTTTTTTTCTTTGTGCAAGAATAATGGCTTCTTTATGCGTGTATTTTTGTGGGTTTATGATCACTGGACACGGCCACCTCATTGAAATACACCGTAACAACACATAGGATCATGTGGCATCACATGACGAATTCCAAATAAGTTATGCTCTCGGCGGCCACTTTATTAGAAACACCTGTTCTTAATACATGTGCAGTTATCTAATCAGCCGGGCATCACGTGGCAGCCGGGTTGATGAGGGAGATAAGAGGCCTCTTTCAGGCTGACAGGGAGCTGACAATAATGCAAATAAGCATGCTTAACACCCATGGTTACCTACAAATGTGTGCTGCTGCTAAGTGACTTGCTGATTGGATGACTGCATGTCCCCGAGTCCTGATCATTGATGTATTTCCTGTTTATTTCTGATCATTTTGACTAGATGGTGAAACACATGCCACTGTTTTTGATCTATGAACACACTCACAACATACCTTATGTGGAGAAGTGCAGCCAAATTTCTCCCAATACTCTCAATATACATTTTAGGACTGACTTTACACCCTCGCTTCATGAACAACACAGCTCAGCCTCATATACAACACAGTGACTAGAATGTGCTTTATAACTTTAAAAGAGTCAAAGGGTTTCATGTCATGCTAATAATCTAAACATTAACTGGATCAAACTTCCTTCCAACGGTTCAAGTGTAGTATTGTATTTAATATTCATGATGTGTGTGTGCGTATTTATTTTAACCCGTTTACCAAAGATAATCAGAAAACATGGCAACATCAGCCTCATTGATCAACCTTCCAGTAAAGCTTTTTCATTTAAAGTTTTTCATTTAATGCTGATTTTCTTCGTATTTTCTGGACATAAACACCAATCAGCCGAGAATTACCAAGTGCCTTCACAGCACAGCTGATTTATATTTAGTGATGCCCACAAAAATTACAGTGAGCTGAGAGCAACAAAATGACGACCAAGTGGTGCACCAGCGGCGTCTAAGTGCTTTTCGTGCACTAAATCTTCCAGTAATGCAGCTCAGCCACTGCAGCTAGCACAGACACACTGAAGGCATGAACACACCCCACTCTCACCACATGGATGTGTGCAGATGCCAGCGGCATTGTTCACAGTCACTTGCGTCTGTTACGCATATCTGGAGGATTAAACATGGTGTCCACTAGAAGGAACATCAGAGTCAGAACATCTCTTTTCATCTGGGTCCAAACCGATCTGTAACATTTTTAACCAATTTCATGCACAGTGACATTCAACACACCGAGATCCTCTGTTTCTGTTTAAAACTTTCTGCAGCTTTTTGTCACTGGGCTGCATCTCAAATAGAAAAAATCCATAAAAAATACTTTTTACATTTAAAGCTATTTTCTAGGGTTAAGACGTTTTTAGAATGAAACGCTAACTGTAATAAGAAAACCATTAATACTCAGTAATATTCCAGACTAGTATATATGAATGTGATTTGTGATGTAACATTAGTTTGTTTAGTTGGGGACGCAGTGCTACATGGTTCTGTTCTGCCTCCACTAGTTACATTAACTACGTTCACACTACAGGGATGTGCTGAAATGACTGTAGGATCCGTGTGGTAGCCATCTTGTGTATTTAGTTAACAGCAAATCAGCATTTACTCTTCCTCCTATTATAGAGCAGCAGCTCATGTGTCCAAACTGAACGGTCACTGAATATTTCCTTAAACTTGTGTGTGTAATTGAGCACACCCCTGATTTATAATGTGTATGTAACTCATCCCCAATGATCATGATCTGAAGAGGTTCATGTTCACTTCCAGCGCCGCAGAAACTCTCAAGTGATATACGACGAACTGGATTTTGGACTCGGTTACCGAACGGAGGCCGTGTGTGTATATGTTTGTGTACACTTTCCTGCAGCAGGAATGAAAATCTGCACCAAGCTTCCGCTAAGCCAGCCAGCTTTTTAAGCAGTAAAGCAAGAACAAAACCACTGGAACATTACAGAACCCATTTTAAATAACTTATAAGAAGCCAAGTGGCAGAAGTTCTTTTTTCCCCTTTCTTTTCTTTCTTTCTTTCTTCTTCTTTTTAAAGCCTCTCATGCTCCAGTTGCAGCTAGTGTTCCAGGGTTGAGGACACCCCGCTGCTAATTAAGAGCAAACTAAACGGGTGAGACTGCCTTTTTTTACGAGCTGTGACTGTGTGTCCGTTCCCTTTCCAACACAATGATCAATGAGCAGCCAGATTAATAGCTTTGCATTCAGTGAAGTAAACGTCCATGTGTTCTGCTGGATCTTTTGATTTTCTTTATTTTATTTGATTTTTTTTATTGCGACAGAGGAAACTTTGCATAGTGTGGGCCGTGACGTATTTGATCTACTGATTTCAAACCGAGCAAAGAGCGGTAAGATCACGTGTGATGTGGCCAACACGAATTTGCTTAACTAATGCGCAAGTGGATGCGAGTGTGCGTTTGTGTGAAACCAAAGTAACACTTACATCAAGACAAACCCCATTACTGCGAGAGCAAAATAACAGCTTGCATTAGCGAAAAGCAACTGTGGATAATTTGCTGTTGAATAATCCGGGCCTGCTGTGATTTATCCAGCTGGAAACAAAGGAGAAAATGTTGCCTGAAGAACAGACTAAACCATGATCAAGAAGCTGAAGGACTATGTTACACCAACGCAGACTAGCCCTTTCTGCAGAATACAACAGAACCAGCTAGGATGTGAAGCTGCTGAAGTATACGAACGGTGAAAGTGAGGTTTACAAGCAGGATTTAGCAGCAGGAACATTTAATGCAACTTTGGGCTCCACTCTATTTGGGATCTTGTGCTGTGGTGACTGAAACACCCGACTATCTACAGACCTGTCAGAGTTTCAACAGAGAACACGTTTCTTACGAACTGTCGAGAAATTCTACATTTACATTTCTGGCATTTGGCAGATGCCTTTATCCAGAGAGATGTACAAAAGACTCTAGCAATAAATACATCACCACTTTTATAACACACTATTAGAACACAAATTCTACATTATTATACCACAGTGTTGTTGAAAAATCTTGAATGTGATTCATCAGAAGGTAAAACATTCATTCCTCTATTTTCTATAACAGCAGCTGTTTGAGTCGTTCCTGCTTCAAGGGAAATAACAAGATTTTATTAATGCCCTTGTTCTAATATATTAGCATTTCTATGGTAACTTACACAGAAAACTGCATACCAGACATGTAATCAAATTAAAAAAAACATTGATATGGTGAAATGTTCTGTGTAAGAGGTTTATTTCAAATTCATTTCACATCTAGACTCCAGCGTCAGTCAGAGGTTTTCAGAAGAGGAAGTCTTTTTGTCTGATTTACAAAGTTCTTACTTTTTTTTTTCAATTAATCTTAAAAGTAAAAAAGAAAGACTTGTGTGGCAAGAGCAGTTTACTGCTGCTGTAATAACCAGAACTAACAACATTAAACATAACTATAAACTTATTTGAAGAATGACATGCGGTTGGTATTGCTGTGGTATAAGAGGACCAACACGCTTTATTGGAAAATAATAAAGTTCAGGATGTCACAGTGACACTGTTCCACTTCACACCACACCAGCATTGATCATGTTCCTAGAACAGCACACCTGTTGTGTTTAATCAGGACAACAACAGCAGAAATCAACTCGACAAACCAAATGATGTAAACAAGCTAATCTAAACAGAAATGCTAGCATGGAGCATCTGAAGTATCTTAATCTCTGGATCATGTCACTACCAAACTTCATGTCAAATCTGATGCCACTGAACTTGCTCAGTAGAATAAAGGAACTTCTTAACTTCTACAACCTGAGGGAATGAATATAAAAGCAGAAGACGTTGAAATAAAAAAAACAAAGCTTAAGTTACTGTTACTTTACAATGGATTTTTTTTTATCCTAGCGTTTGTCCCGCACAATGGCAGGGCACGCTGTTTTTAGCGGATAATTTGATCCGCATGATTTGGCACAGGTTTTATGCCAAACGCCCTTCCTGTCGCAACCCTCCCATTTTTATCCGGGCTTGGGACCGGCACTGAGAGTTAACTCTTCAGTGGCTGGGTTGGTGCTCTGCCCGGGAATCGGACCCAGACCGCGGCAATGACAGCGCGGGATCCTGCCGCTGGACCACCAGGAGGCCTGTTACTTTACAATGGATAGAAAGCTCAATTCCACCCATATTCATTTCCTCCTTCCCACTAGTTGATCCGAGTTAAATCCTAAAAGAGATGTCCTTCAGAAGGCCTGAGAAGATTTAACCCTACATTCTTGCCCAACGATGTCCAACAATACAAAATGCCTTTATTCATTCATGGGACTTATTATACATGGGAAGATATTATATCAAAGAATATTTTGAAAGACAAAAAGAAAAGACTGCTACAAAAAATTAACTAACTGTTCCTCTTTTCAGGGATTTACACTGCAAGCCCACTGCAGCGGAGACTCATTTAGGCGTAAGGGAAATGCAGTCCAGAGCTGTAGAGTCCTTGAATGTCTAGTCAGAGGAAACAGTAGATCCTTGCTTTTACTGTGTTTTTTTTAAACTGTGCTTGAGCTCTAGATGTCTATTGGAACATCATAGCTGTTTGATGGAATTCTCTGGAAGGTTCTTCAGCTGCCTGCTTGAGGCGAGGTTTCACATGACGTGCTTCATAGCACTGAAGAGGAGACAGGCACTGATGCCAAGCTCCAAGTGCCAACATAAAGACTCGGGCAGAAACAAATTCTTTGGACTGACGTGCAATCCATTCTCCAATTCCACCTCCCGGACAATTTCAGGACACGTGCGAGAATAGGCAACTTGTTAGCAGGCAGGAAAGCAGGACCTGCTCATGACAGGAAAGCAATGGTGAATAAAAGAAATATTTTAGCATTAAGTGTGTACCCCTGACAGAAGAAGTACTTCTGTACAAATCAAATCCAGCATCATACAAAACCCTTTAAAGTGTAAAGCTTGATAATTCCATCTGGAGCATGTGCTTCTCTCTCTTTCATTCTCACTCTCTCACTGTACATGTTGTACTGTACAACAGTTAGAACAGATAAAAACATCACAACAGAACTAAAATGTTTTCCTTCATTCCCTTCAAACTAACAGCATGCCAGTGTTCTAGTGATGTGTGTGTGTGTGTGTGTGTGTGTAAAATTAAGAATGTATTCTATGCTAAACTTTTAAAAGTCAGGATTATATACAGCTAAAGTGCTCGCAGAACTGAAGTGCCCTTATGTTTGGCAGTTTCTCTACACTCTCTGCTTCACTGCTCCACACTCATAGATACACTTGTGTGTGTGTGTGTGTGTGTGCGCAATTCATGGAAGCATGCACTCGTTTTTAATGACCATGCATGCCGATGCTGCTCTGCTCCTTCAGATCAGCTGGCCTCACACCATAACACACTTTAACTGATATTTCTGCTATAGTAAGATGCTGCTGTATCTCCTCATGTTTGCAGGCTGCTTTGCTTTTATTGCCTGCATTAATAGTTAAATTCGTCCATTTCATGTCTGTTCATTAGCACAGTGATGTACACTAAACATATGTCGCAGGGTATCACATGGTATCAGCTGCTAGAATCTAGGCATATTTGACATGTGCAGTGTGTAGAGTGTTGAGGGTTACACTGAGATCCTGTAGCTTTCAGTTCCACAGAATAGGCAACGATGTTGAATGTCTAAGGAGCAGGATAGAAAGAAAAAGCAACACAATCTTATAAGGTACCATGTTGCGCTTTTATGGCTGCCAAAAATATCTGTGAAGTAAGATTAAACCAATGAAAGTGGTTTGAAAACCATGACTTCAAGCTTGTACATGAAACAAAACTGAAGTTGACTTTTTTTTATTGCTTTCCTCTGGTCTCTACACATCGTCCACAATGGCCAGCTTGACACGGACAAGCCATCATCAGAACGCTGCTGTGTGACTGAAGGGTTAAACTGAAGCCCATGCCAAGAACTCCAACAGATGGATCCTGCTCTGTCCAATACACACACACAAAGACACACACGCACAAAGACAGACACACACATACGCACACACAGACACAGATACACACACACGCACACAGACACACATACATACACACACACACACACACAGTAATTTAAGGCCACCAGGGAACACATTACTACCGCTGCCCAGTGACACGCTGGACATATTGAGATACTTAAGGAGCGGTTTACGAGAGCTGAGACTGGTGACTAAACAAGCTGCCAAACTGTTCAGCCTTTTTCTTACTCTCTTTTCCCCCTCCCTCATTCACTTCATCTCTTCTCCTTCTCGTATTCAGTTGCTTCTCCCACAATAACTAATCATCCTGCCTCGCCACTTACCACTTTAGAGTTGGACTCGTTCTTCTGCTTATTCAAACAAGCTACAACTCATAATTCCTCCTCGACATGTGTGTGTATATTTTTCTTTCATGCACTCCCCTCTGCCACCACGTTTGTGTGCTGTTGCTATGGGTTTCTGATAGCTCTGCGGCCATCGCGGCTAAACCCAGGCAGTGTTCACGTTGTCTTTGTGGTAACACTGACACACTCGCTGCCTTCCGTTCTTCCTCTCTGCTCTCCTCTCTCAGAGCAGATGATTCGGTTGCAGCAGTGCTGACTGTGACATATGGATGCCTACGATGCCAAAGAGGCATGGCAAGGAAGACGAGATACGTAAAATAATAATAATATACAATAATAAAAGGTGCACACCAAATGTGGGTCTGTTCAGTGGTTTCCAGACGTGTGTGTGTGTGTTGCTGAATTGATTGAGGCATGCTTGTTTTGCTGGGAACCTACAATGTGGACACAGGGAGCTGCCAAAGTGCCAGTTTTCTTGATGGTCCCTCTGTGTCTGAGTGTGTGTGTGTGTGTGTGTGTGTGTGTGTGTGTGTGTGTGTGTGTGTGGTGTATCCTGGAAATGATACTTTGTTGATTTTTGCAAAGTGATAAGTAGTGTCTGTTCAGTAATCCAGTAGATGTTCTCTAGTCAGGCGTGTGTGTGTGTGTGTGTATATACACTTCTTGGGTGCTGAGGGACATTCCAAGTATTCCCAACTACAACAGCCTGGAGCAGCTACATTTGTATTGTCAAGAGCTTCAAAAGTACACACTTTATCCTCCGTTCCACAGAAAACAGCGGCAGGCGGTTCGTTCAATTTATTCTTTTTTTTCTCCTCATTTAACATCAATTTCCATGGTAACAAAATATAAAAAATGAAAGATGGGTTTGTAGGGGAAAAAAAACGGTTTTAATCTGTGTGTTTCTGTGTGTGTGTTTTATCTTTTTTTTATGCTTTATCTCCTCCTTTAACCACACCATCACGGTAAGAATCATTCCCATGCTTGTTTTCCTGCCAAACCTGTCATAAATCATTGCATTTTCATGCTAAATGTCTATGTAATTGTATGTTAGACATCCAACCAGCTCTGGCAAGTCAATCCATTATCACCAACAACATGGTCAATGATATGGAATGGGAAAAGCCTCAGATAAACATGGAACAGCTCTGAATATTCAATTTAGTATTTATTTATATAGTATATTTTTTAAAAGCCAAAGGAGCAGTGGCAATGAAACACAGCGTATATGTCAGAAGAAGAACTCGACTCCTCTGGAGACTGTGTTTTTGTTATGATGCTCTGGCTGAAATTTAGTTCCGCACTACTCAGGTCTGGTTCGTTTTCATCTACTCTGCTGCATATTCCTTATGTTGTTGTACAGTGTTTCTTCTGAGAAATGGGAAAAGCTTTGCACTGGATTATTTTTTAAACATTGTGGCTTTCAGCACAAACAGTGTAAAAGAGCATGAAGACAAGAAACACAACGCTAAACCATATTTAAGCATGAAGAAACAAACAAGAGCTTTCATTACACTCAGATGCCCGACAGCCGAGGAATCAGAACGTCGGAATGCTGGAAAAAATAAACGGATCAAATCGAACCCCCTCCACCTTCTAGGTAATGGTAAATGAAATATGTTTGGAGGTGTTTAGACTGAAGGAAGGCTTCACTGCTACCATACGCATGTGCTCATAGTAATACGTCTATGCTTGTGTGATTATATGACATGTACGAACACAGACACTGAGCTGCAGCTGTGTCGCTTTAAATCCACATGCAAAACAATGGGTCCCCTACTGTGAAACAATGAAACTGTTACCAATGTTTTGGGATTGCTCATCATGAAATTAAATATTTTACATTGCATTGCAATACCTTTTCGATGGATAGTTCAGTCTACATCAAAATCTCCTCTGAACCCTGGAGATGCTCTGCTTTAGTGAAACCTGGCTTCAACAGGATCCTATGGCAGACTCAGTAGACTGTGTTTTAATGAAGCAAAGATTCACGCTCACTGGACAGCAGGCTTTTAATACGTCCGTTTGGGTCCCATGAAAACACAGAGTCAATAATTCAGGAGATATGAGGTCATCTCTGTGACTGAGGCATGTTTGTTAGTACAGAATAGGCTGCTCTGAGTATTTCCTGGGAAACTCACACCCAACAGTCTCATGATGTGAAAAGCAAAAAAATATCCTGTGAGTAGAGGCTCTGCAGGATGAAACATCTTGTTGATGAGAGAAATCAGAGGAGAATGAGCAGACTGGTCTGAGCTGACAGGAAGACTACAGCAGCTTAAATAATCACTGTGGTGAGCAGAAAAATGCACACAATGTATTAAAACCTTGAGCAACAGAACACCACATCAGATTTAACTCCATTTAGCTGAGATCATGGACACAGTCTCACCTAAACTGGACAGCTGAAGACTGGAAAAAGACCAGGTGATTTTTTTCCTCCTAATTTTTTTTTAAACTTTTTTCCCTGTCCAGTTTGGTAGAGTCTGTGCCTGTAATAGCTTCTGTTTCCTGTTCCTAATAAAGTGGACTATTATCTGGTAATATACTTCATTAACAGATACCTGTGATTCCACTAATGAGCTATATAGTAAACTGGAGGCACATATCCTAATGCATCATCGTAGTAAAAGATTAAAAAAAAACACTTCATTTCTCTCTCTGATTTCACATGGTGAGGCAGCACAGAGGAAACGCCCATCACTCACTTATTAGTGGAAGACCCCTAGTCTTTCCGCTATGCCACAGAACATTTATTAATTTCATGCTTAGAAATTTTATTCCAAGCTTAAGCACAGCAGCTGAAATTATAAACAATGCCACCTGACCTGTGAAGTTCCCTGAGAGCTGAAGAGAATTTTGCCTTTTAAAACTGGCCAGCGAGAACGATCGATAATACCTAGCTAATATAACACATCTTAAGCCAGCAAAATGATTAGGATGTTACTAATTTAATTACTGGATTACATCCTTATCCAGAACAACTTACGTTTTATCAAATTTTTTATACAACTAAGCAATTAAGGGTTAAGGACCTTAACTCAGGGGTCCAGCAGTGGCAGCTTGATGGACCTGGGATTTGAGCTCACAACCTTCCGATCAGTATGCCAACACCTAAGTGTTAGGGAGTGTTGACCTCTACTGGGCACACTCTACTGCTCTGGAGTCCATCTATATGGTTGAATGTAGCAGGTAACATATCTGTTCAAGGTTGCAAGGAGATCTGGGGCAGTTCCTTGTGACGGGCAAACTAAAATTTTTCAAAGGCAGACCAGAGAGTGTGTACCATTTTAGGGGAATTACAGCCCTCAGCCTACCAGAAAGAGTCTATGCCAGGTTTGGAGAAGATAAAGTGAAGAACAGTTGAAACTATGGTTCAGGAGGGAAAATTGGGCTTTCACCTCAGGCCAGGAAAAACAAGACTAGCTCTTTACTCCTGCTTTGTGAGGAGTCATTTGACCATGCTAATCTGTTGTCAATGTTTTGGTAGATTTGGAGAAGACCTATGACCTTGTAACTTTGTTGTAGTCAGTTCTATAATGCTAAGGGGTGTCTGGGACATTACCTCAATCCATTGTCTGTATGAGTATAGTGAGACTTGCTTCTGAATTGTTGGCAGAAACCATTTAAGCACGGACATCTTCAAGGGTGTGTGTTGTCTCCACTCCTGTTTCTTACAGGAGTATGAATTAAATGGAACCATCTAGCATATTTCATTTTAATAAAGAGTACAATTTTCTGAGAAAAATTGAAGGGGTGTGGCAAACAAAAGGCTTGTGATGCTCAGACAAGGTATTAATGATGATTGGCAGATTAATTCCTTCCTTTATTCAGTCAGTCACTCAAAACACACCCAAATGCCTGTTAAGAATATCTGCAGGGTTAGGGGATGAAGACTGTGAGCTAGGAGAAGGTTTGTTTTACTCTTTACACTCCACTCAGAAATGTTTAATACAGTTCTGTATAAATGAGCAATGAGATGTGGAGAGATTGAAGATTAATAACAGGTTATAGCGTTACCTATAGAGGAAAGACAGAGCAATATCTCCTTGATAACAGGTTTCAGCCAAAAACATCCCACAAATGCATAAAAATAATTACATCCAGCCCTCCCTACTGGCTTTCACCCACTTTGGCTATTGTTACCCAAACACACACAGACCCCAAGAAAGCTTTCATATGGCTCACTAGAGTAATTTCTCGTGCTCCTCGCTCTATACAACATTTCTGCTTGCTCCAATGTAATTTTACTGCACAGGATGGGATTTTAGGATTCATTTTTCCCACATCTTTCCATTTTTTTCTCAATATTTTCCTCGTATTTGCCGCACAAAGAGTTTTTCACATTAATCTCTAAAAGGGCACTGACTGTGGGCATGAGTGTATCTGCAATAACATGGCCTCACAGACCAGCTGGTGGTAGTCTGACCTTGGGATGTCAAGTCCAACTGAGCTTTTAGCTTGAAGAAAAAACAAACAGTAAAATTATTACCTATTTCCACCGTCCACTGTCAAAATTTGTTCTTATTTAGAGAGAGAAGTACCAGCACCATAAAAACAAGTCCATGAGTCTGTAAACTATAGAAAACCTTTTAAAGAGAAAATACTTAACTTGAACTGACCTACATACTTTATATATAACTCAAAATAAGAATAAGTTCCAAAAATGTCTAGGAGATTACAAGTCCCGTCCCAGGAGCGTCTTGAAAAAGACTTTAGAACTTGATTCCTTCTCACTTGCAAAGGATGAAAGTGTCTGCCAAATTAATAAATGTAAATGCCACAAAGTGTAGCTCTTGCATGAACATCCCAAAGCCACTCTGGGTTTTCACAGGCTTTATGGACTCTCACAGAGATCAAATGGAAAACTGAGGGATGAACAACAAACAGAAAGAAGGCAGAAAAAAGTAGAGAAAATCTTTTAGATATTGCTCTAGATTAATTCCTATGGTGGTGAAGGAGCACCCTACTGTCAGGCTTTAAGACTCCAGTGGCAATGCTTTCTGGGAATTCAAAGGGTGTGATTATAAGTAGGGTCACGCAGAGAAGCTGGGCAATATAGTGTACATACAGAAAGCTCTTTATTGGATCTGAAGGATTTTTTTTGTAATATATAAGCAGGAGTGTAGGCAGACGATCACTCATCACACCACAGGGTAGGAGTTTGGGGGTTGATAGGATAGTACATCAGGATACAAATATCAAGGACTTATGTTCATAACATTATGCTACAGCGCAGGACGTATGGAAGTTTCTGCATTCAGGAAAACGTTTAACTGTACAATAAATTCCATGATCATCCTCCATACAGATTTAGTTTCATTAATACAATCCTAGCTATTCAATTATTAGGCTCATTATTCAGATATATAGAGATATATTTATTGGAACTATAGAGCTTTTTATTCCTGAACTTTCCACTAACAGAAAACATTAGTTTTCCATGTGTTTGAGTTGTTGAGGGAAACTCATTCAAGTTCCCAGTCAAACAGGATAACTATGAACTATTGTAAGAGCTCAATAAATAAAAATTAAAAACTCTGAAATGTACTATAATGTAAGAACTATAATATACTGCTTTATTGTAGGTGCTTTCAGTGCTGTTCAGGAGTCAGCAGGAGCTCTGTGTCCAGTCTGCAGCTGCACTGCTAGGTACTGTGGCTTAATCTGGACTCTACAGGTGCATTTATGAAATTAATGTTTTGCATGCTGGAAAAATTTTGTGTGTGTGTGTGTGTGTGTGTGTGTGTGTGTGTGTGTGTGTGTGTGTGTGTGTGTGTGTAATGAAGGTTTTTGAGGTTTTCTCTTGTATCATGCCCTCACCTGCAACAACCAACTCTAAGTCTTAGACCACAAATTTGATCTCACTCTCTCTGTCTCTCTCTCTGAGACACACACACACACACACACTTCTTGCACACGTATTTCCAGTAAAACACAGCAGCTTGCCAATAACTCAACATATCCTTAGTTGCTATTCAGCATTTTTTTTTCATGGCTTTAAAACAGCATCTTCTGGATGGCTGTAATCTGAACTTTTTGCAATAACATTTTTGCAAGGGAGCAAAATTCTCTCACTAACTCTACTATTTTACCTCTCACAGCCTTCGGCCATAAATAACCCCGAGTAATCCTGTTTACTCAAACTGTTTCTGACTCTTCATTTGCATTTATGCTTGGCAGTATGAGGGCAGCGGGAGATGTGGCTAGGTATTCCTAATGATGATCAGCAGGTTGTGAGCTTAAAGCCCAGGAGCGGCAGGGAGCCGGAGTAGAGCCTGTATGCATCTTCAACACCTCAGCTCTGTGCTTGAATACACATCGTAATAATGTTGAATAATGTCTCATTTGAATAAACCGTTCTACCAAATTACTGAAAATAAACCTATATTAATTAATCAATGCATGGGTATTAATACCTCAAGTAGTTGTTCAGTGCTATTGATCAGACAGTCGTTTCATGGCTTGAGTGAGGGAACGGTCTTACATTAAAACGCTTAATTATTTCAGATTCCCTTAACATTACAGTCACACATTCTCGTTAATCACGACCCTAAACGGCATGTTGTGTTTATTTTAAATACCTGTCATA
Organism: Hemibagrus guttatus; assembly: GCA_033459395.1. Lineage (NCBI taxonomy): Eukaryota > Metazoa > Chordata > Actinopteri > Siluriformes > Bagridae > Hemibagrus > Hemibagrus guttatus. The sequence continues at coordinate 3,842,414 of JAUCMX010000012.1, read as the reverse complement.
GATTTGCTTTGTTACTTAAATCAGGTGCAAACGCCCCCAACAACAACAACAACAAGAGTCAATTATAAAACGATCTACTCACTCACTCCAAACGGTAGACGACAAGGCACACAGGGTTTCATCAGGATCTCATGCGCTCTGGAATTAAAAAATGTCCATTGGTTCAAGATTAAAAATCAAACTTTTTAAATCAAATTATTAATCAAAACATAAATCAGAGCTTTTCACTGCTTCATAGCAGCAGCACATCATAAACACACCGCTCTCTACACACTCGAAAGTCCTTTAATTAGCTGTAATGTCAGATACACTCACATACAGTGGATATAAAAGTCTGCATACTCCTGTTATAATTGCTGTATTTGAGGGGAAAAACATGAACTCAAATATATACTAAATTGAATCCCATCCTATTTTATTTGTATAGTGCTTTTAATCGCAATAGCAGCTTTACAGAGCTAATAAACAGGAGGAGAATCGTCCTGAGACGATACGAGGATTACAAGACGATACGAGGACCTTGAGATTAATCGGACTCGGAAGGGAACCAGTCCTCATCTGTGTTACACTGGATATCATGATTCTAAAATTATTTCCATTCTCTAACTGTCTACTATATGGTCAAATAATATATTAAAAATTCTATTATAGTGTTGATATACAGTCATGTTCTAGTCTTGTGGGTCAGTCTCACAGTTCTGGAGAGTAAGGCCTAAAGGAAAATCGAAACCATGTTTGCTTATGCTGTATTTAAGGACCCCCGGATTGATATATAATGACTTGATAGTCGCACCAGGTGAAATAAATCTTGTGCAGAAGTTGCTTTTCACTGGCGGAAGATGTATTTAACTTATAAATACCTGATAAAGGACAAACCTACAGTTGTCTTTTTTTTTTTTTAAACAGTTTTATTTAAACCTGTCTATGTGTAATGGTTGAAGTATCTCAGTAGTTTTGATTTGTGTTACATTCTGCATTGTATTTACTGTAAATAAACATTCATTAAAAATGTTGGCTAAAACAATCAGCTGATAGATGGTTCATATGATTTTCTTGACATATTCTTTGTTTGATCCAAAACAATCCAGCCATCGATGGCAATCATCAGCAGGAAAAATAATACAACAATAATAAAGGGGCTGCAGGAAGATCTGGAACATTCTGGTCACTCCCTCTGTGGGTCTGAAAAGTTCTTCACGTCTATGCTATGGGGCAGGTTGGCTAGATAGAAGCTCTTTCTCATAATTAAAAAAAAAAATAATCTAAAAACACCCAAAAACAAGACAGCTTTCACCCAAAATAAACTATACCCATCATGAAGCATGGTGACGGCAGCATGGGGCTGCTCTCTTCAGCTAGGCCCAGGCTATCAGAGGAAATCATGGATCCAGTACACAAGCTTCTCATCCAGCGTGTATTCCTGCAGCTCCAGCACAACTCTGACCAGCATTACAGTTAGATGGATGAATTATTTGACATCTGTGTGTAATTCTGATAAAATACGGCTCATTGTCCTTCACTGGCTAAATTTTTGTTCTTTCCATTTGGACTTGTTCCATGTGGCGGTGCAGCATTCATTCCCCAGCTATTAATGATTTACTTTTTAAATGGAGTCATTTTTTAAAATATAACCCTCCAGTCATCCACGTCACATTTTTCTATCCACTGTATAGTCAATAGAAGAAGAAGAAGAAGAAGTCAATGTGATGTGAAAATGGATTCTGACAAAGCAGATTTTCCATCTAGTGGTGTCTAATCTTTCACAACCAAACTGAATCCTAGTGATCAAAAATAGAAAGAATAGAAAGAGGAAATTCTCATTTATCTTTTGTTTCTTTTGTGCTTCTGTGATGGCAGAAAGATAAAGGACAGTTTCCTTTTTCATCAGTCAACGATTCATTTACAGGAAAAGAGACAGATCCGTTATCTCTCTGCACTTCTTTACAAGCGCTCCAAAGTAAATATGGCTCTCGCTCAGGTCACCACTTTCTCTGGACTTCGACTTCCCCTCCATGCTGAACGCTGAACTGGTGTCACCTCCCTGCAAAATGTAACACTTCCCTTGTGTGCTCCTCAAAGTGACTTTTCCGTCTTAACTCATTCCTCCTAAGCAATAACAATCTGCCTGGAGCCAATAGGACATGAAATTATTTCTCCAAAATGAAACACAATGTGGTTCAGTTTTTTATTTCTTATATTCATGTCACCGTAATCAGAGCAGTCATTCACAACATTCTGTCCCAAGAGTCAGAAGATAAAACAAAGTGTCCAGCATGATTGGAGCTTGTAAACCTAAGAGAAAAAGTTGCCTTTACTCCCCAGCGTATTGCCCGTCTTTAACTACTTATTCTCCCAACTGCACACACACACACACACACACACACACACACACACAGGCATCAGGGATGGAATTCTGGGTGTCCATTTCCCAAAATATTGTTTATATTGCTAATAATTGAGATATGTTACTGGGAATGTACAAGTAAAATGTGTTTAAGCTGTACTGCTGTAAAACAGAAGAGACGGTTTAAGTCATGCAGTGTATGTACCAACCATACTAAACTACACGGGATAATCAAAGCCAAAAGCTACCTGGAAGAAATTGTCAATGCTGAGACACAGGATTGAATTTGTCATCCCGCTCTGCCCCGCCTTGCAATCAAGGCCTTGCTGAGCAACTAATTGAATAATTTGCACTGGCTGCTCTCAATTTCCACTGATTCACCCAGAAGGCAGACACACGAACCATTAGACCATTAACCCTCCAGCAATCAAAGAGAACACAGTGTTCAGCTTTTGGATTTGGACAACTACCAGCGCTAGCATCCAGCATCCTTCTCGTGGTTTCCTGTCTGAACAACTCAACTGCAGGTAGATAACACAACGTATATTCATTTATTCTTCACATGGACACCATGAGGAAAAGTATCCCATTATTCCAGATGACCTAATCCTCTTAGATTTGGACTACAGCTGCATGCATCCCAAACCTTTAAGCTACCAACCTGGTCATCTGTGCATCGCAAAAAGCAAAGCATTCAACAATGTCCTTGGATCCTGAGCCATCTAGAGAAACGCGTGAGATGATCCATTCCCCCATACCACCTACTCGGAACCGCTGTTTATCATAGTATTCATTCACCATCACTGATTGAGCTGCATGGTTCGAATTAACAGACAGACAGAGGAGGTGCAAAATCAAACAAGAACCATGTTTTCCTCAAACGCAATCATCAACAGGGTTCTCAGATACAGCAAACTAGTGCTCCGACCATTTCACTCCCAAGAAAATATCCAGCGTTGCCAAAGACAGAGGGAATTAACCATCATGCAGAAGTTCTTTTAGACTTCTTGTGGAGCTCCAGGAGATTGAGGTTCGAGGGGTAATGTGAGGAGAGCTAAGCGTGTATAAGTGTCTGCCATGGTGAGAGATTCAGGGGGTAAAGGAAGGTCCAGCACTACCGTCCCACTGTGGATCATTTCCTTTCCAGCAATTGATCCTGACTCATAAACTCTTAGGTCTTCAGGGACAAGCAGCAGGAAAAGAAGCTTGAGTAGATCTGAATTCCACTCTGGCCAGCTTCAGTATTCATTACAGAGTCTTGGCTACATGAGAGCAGAATTAGCCACAGCGCTTCTGCACTGTTCAGTTCTGCAGCTCTGTACATCACTCCTCTTGTTTTGTTGTTACCTGCTCTGGTTATAAAGCTACAAGTAATTATACATCATTAAAAAAAACTTCAGAGCGGAACTGATTCATGCCAGTTAAAACTGTCTGAAAATATCTGCTGCCCTGATATGACTTTCAATAACGTTCAGCACGGGAAGAATCGATGCGCCCTGACGTGTCTGGCTCCATCTGCCAAACCATAAACACTGCTACATTATTTCTGTCAGACTAACCTGAAACATAAACAGCAATTTATCTTCTCTGCGATGGGCTGAGAGCATTCTTTTGTCCTGAAAAATCCCCCAGCACTTTCGCTCCTGTCTGACACTCTAATATTCAGGGCCGTGATGAATAAACGCAACATGGTGGACGAAGAGAAAGTGCTAGCGTCACGCTGGGTCAGAACGCACGTTGATTGGTGTCGGCGCTTTATGTGAACGCGCGAACTGCTGAGTGCAGCGCTGGTCGTAGGTGTGTGTAGCACCTCACAGCGTCAGTGCCGCTCAGTGGAAATGATGTGCAGTCATTGCTAGGGGAATTCCAGCTCTGCTCTGCACAGGTATCTAATACACACCTTTGTGCATTGTTCTGAAAGTCAGAAAAAGACAGAGAATCTTATACGATAAAGTGAGAAAGCACACAACTGAGCTCACTAACATTTTCTTCCTAACTGGTATTTCAGCAGGAAAGAGTTTTGCACTGTATGAAAAGCCAAGCACCACAGGGTTCATGAGAAAAGTTCAGAATAATCATTTGTTTATTTGTGTGTTTGCATGTTAGTGTGCACGTTCTGTCCTACTGTGACGTCAAACTTAACCTCCGTCAGAAAAGACCAAATGGAATTTGTCTATGAAAAAATTCAACTGACTTTGATATTTACAATAATTCAATTAAAAACAACCCCAGAGTACAGGTGTACACACACACACACACACACACACACACACACACGTACAGAGAGGGGCGGTAAGAGGCTCTCACTTCTTGGCCAGCAAAGGCCATTTTGAAGGTATTATTAGTACCAGGGCATGCTGATAACACACACACACACACACACACAGATCCCAGTTCCCATATGCTGATAGTAAAATCACTCTCAATAATTTCCATTTGAAATGTTACAAGATCTTAGAACTGGATATATTTTCAAAATAAAAGAATGTGTATAAATACATACTTTTGAAAATGTTAATTGAAGTGTGTAACTGCTAACGTGTTTGGTTCAGTGGTGTAAATGTCAGCAGTGATGAAATAAAGATAGATAGAAAGAAATCTGAAATGTACAGCTACAGTAGAGTCGTGTGTATGGGTTTAATGAGTCATGTTCTACTCTCGCTCTTACACAGACAGACACACTTTTTACACTTTTTACAGCTCATTGGGATTTGATCATTTCAACAGTTTTTTCTTCAGAGCTCAAAATAATAACTTAGTGATTCATTACTGTGGACAAACACACAGGGGGTTCTTTTGTTTTTAACACAGAGATTAATAACAATGTCCCACAATGTCAGATAAAAAAAAAATTCCAGGAGCATTTCTGGTTCTTATCTTTCTTGTGATCTGCAGAAATCGTGATGCACAGAACTAGAGGAAATGCACATGAAAAACAAATGGCTTTCTATGAGGTTTACTGAATTACAATGTATTAAAGCAAACGGTCTGACATCCTGTTCCTCACCCTCTGAGCGACTGCTAGGTCCGGTGTGTCACTGGCCAATTATTTACAGCCTGCATTATATACTTAATGTTGTTGATAGTTCTGGCATTTGGATTAGAAAAAAATGCTTCAATTAGTGGGTGTTTGAGAGCGGGGTACAAGTCCCCAGGGAAGGGCAGTTGTCATGGGTACTAGTGTGTCAAAACAGCACTTCGATCTGTTCTCTCTCTCCATCACCATTACAATTAGACTTAAAGGCTCCCTCTCTGGTGCCAAAGCTCTCCATTTTATTCCCTTGGAGGAAGGCTGAACTGTGGTGTGTGTGTGTGTGTGTTTTAATGAACTCTTAGAAATGGAAAGAAAATTTCTATGTGGTTCTTTTTATTGTTTGTTTTTCTTGCCCTTACAGTACTCTGCTCCCAACACTCCACCCGTCTCAAACTGTTCTGCTGCTCTCACGTTACATAATGATGATGATGACGATGACGATGACGATGATGATCCATCCCAATTAGGAAGTGTTGCTGCTTCCCCAAACGGTAAATAACACAAGGAAGGGTTCTTCTGTTCCTCTCTAAACTAAGTTTTTAAGATTAGGGGATTTTTTCAATCAGAGGTACATCTTTTCTATTTGACTTTTGAGGGTTTAGGGATACAGAGGCATTTCTGGCATAAACATGTTATTACAAGCAACTTGCCAACGAATATTTTGCTACTGGTTGCATTTGGCAAGTGAAGACACAAGCATTATTTAAGTATTTACAGATTGAGCAGGTATTCGGAGCATGTAATTCTCACCGGTAATTAACTGAAGTTGATCATTATCGTGTCTAAAGTAAAAAGGTTACAGTGTACATTACTGTTAGCGTGGAGTGAGTGAGAGAGTTAGTTAGAAAACAGGTACAGTGAGGCTGCACGAGCGAGGCTAATGAATCCGGGCATCTGGAGATAACCTTCTTATTCAGGCTCTTCTTCATCACTGGTGCTGGTTGAGTGCAGGTCTGCAGGAGGAGGAGTTTAGGTATAAGCTGCAGGGATAAGGGCTGAGGGTACACACCTGAACCTTATCCCACCATTATTTACACGGTCTCGTCTCCTCTGTCCTGTGGTGCAGTGAGTACTGTGTGTGAGTGGGTGTGTGTCTGTGCAGCAGGATCTCCAAACACCACTAAACACCCATGACTTTAAGCGAGCAGAAAAGCTGAAGTGTTTTCTTTAAATGGCCATCCTAAACGCCACAGGAAGGACAAAACAATAAAAGCTACAGTGCTAAATTTAACCCAGGGCTGCTGTGTTCTGGCAGGATGATGCTGAAACCTGGGCATTACACTGAACCTGTAGGAGCATCCGGCTCTCCTACAGAAATAACAAGCCAGCTGCCAGAAGACCGCCTGCTCTACGACGGAGGCACGAGGCCACTCTAGCTTTCCCCCTGAGTTTATTGAACCAGATGCTCCAGGTCTCTGCAGTGCTCTCTCACCATTCACCCCACAGCCCAGTCTCACCGTAGTATGGGCAGGACTGGAGGAAGCGTACACCAGGCCTTGGAGGATGATTTGACCTGCAGGCAGACATGAGGCATCAGAGCTTTATTCAAAATGAGGCATTAGGCTGGGGCATGAATGTAAGATTTTTTTCATGGTCTATTGCCACTGGAAATGGAATGCAAGGGCCAAAAGCATCGAAAATAGGAGGCAGTTAGTTCCCCCTTATCCCCAGATAATTAATAAGCACTGGGTGGGTCCTGAAGAGTCGGGCAGTGTGGGTTATTGTGCAGCTTTACTGCACTCCTGGTATTTTGCCTCTACTGACTCAAATAATGCTACTACTTAGAATGAACAAAAACATTTCAGCTAATTTATTCATCAGAACAGTGAAAAAAAAAATCCATAGCTGTTGAAGAGGGTGTGGTTTCAGGTATGTTGGTATAGAGCAGTGAGAGTTAAATGTGAGTTATGAGAGTGACACTGGCTGATGATTCGGACCTGATCTGCTGTTACAGGGTTAGTCCAGAGCAGAGGGTCCACACCAGGGCTTTGTGCACATGACATTAAATTCTTTAAAACTGCAGCATGATCATGGAATTAAACAGCATGTGTCTGTATATTAATTAGAATATACATTTCTAGATATTTCATATACAGTGGGGCAAAAAAGTATTTAGTCAGCCACCAATTGTGCAAGTTCTCCCACTTAAAAAGATGAGAGAGGCCTGTAATTTTCATCATAGGTACACTTCAACTATGAGAGACAGAATGAGAAAAAAAAAATCCAGAAAATCACATTGTCTGATTTTTAAAGAATTTATTTGCAAGTTATGGTGGAAAATAAGTATTTGGTCAATAACAAAAGTTCATCTCAATACTTTGTTATATACCCTTTGTTGGCAATGACAGAGGTCAAACGTTTTCTGTAAGTCACCACAAGGTTTTTAAACACTGTTGCCGGTAGTTTGGCCCATTCCTCCATGCAGATCTCCTCTAGAGCAGTGATGTTTTGGGGCTGTCGCTGGGCAACACGGATTTTCAACTCCCTCCAAAGATTTTCTATGGGGTTGAGATCTGGAGACTGGCTAGGCCACTCCAGGACCTTGAAATGCTTCTTACGAAGCCACTCCTTCGTTGCCCGGGCGGTGTGTTTGGGATCATTGTCATGCTGAAAGACCCAGCCACGTTTCATCTTCAATGCCCTTGCTGATGGAAGGAGGTTTTTACTCAAAATCTCACGATACATGGCCCCATTCATTCTTTCCTTTACACGGATCAGTCGTCCTGGTCCCTTTGCAGAAAAACAGCCCCAAAGCATGATGTTTCCACCCCCATGCTTCACAGTAGGTATGGTGTTCTTTGGATGCAACTCAGCATTCTTTCTCCTCCAAACACGACAAGTTCAGTTTTTACCAAAAAGTTCTATTTTGGTTTCATCTGACCATATGACATTCTCCCAATCCTCTTCTGGATCATCCAAATGCTCTCTAGCAAACTTCAGACGGGCCCGGACATCTACTGGCTTAAGCAGGGGGACACGTCTGGCACTGCAGGATTTGAGTCCCTGGTGGCGTAGTGTGTTACTGATGATAGCCTTTGTTACTTTGGTCCCAGCTCTCTGCAGGTCATTCACTAGGTCCCCCCGTGTGGTTCTGGGATTTTTGCTCACCGTTCTGGTGATCATTTTGACCCCACGGGATGAGATCTTGCATGGAGCCCCAGATCGAGGGAGATAATCAGTGGTCTTGCATTTTCTAATAATTGCTTCCACAGTTGATTTCTTCACACTAAGCTGCTTACCTATTGCAGATTCAGTCTTCCCAGCCTGGTGCAGGTCTACAATTTTGTTTCTGGTGTCCTTTGACAGCTCTTTGGTCTTGACCATAGTGGAGTTTAGAGTCTGACTGTTTGAGGTTGTGGACAGGTGTCTTTTATACTGATACCGAGTTCAAACAGGTGCCATTAATACAGGTAACGAGTGGAGGACAGAGGAGCCTCTTAAAGAAGAAGTTACAGGTCTGTGAGAGCAAGAAATCTTGCTTTTTTGTAGGTGACCAAATACTTATTTTCCACCATAATTTGCAAATAAATTCTTTAAAAATCAGACAATGTGGTTTTCTGGATTTTTTTTTCTCATTCTGTCTCTCATAGTTGAAGTGTACCTATGATGAAAATTACAGGCCTCTCTCATCTTTTTAAGTGGGAGAACTTGCACAATTTGTGGCTGACTAAATACTTTTTTGCCCCACTGTATTAGACTTTATAAATGTGCAGTGGATGAATCCTAAACATCTACATACTGCACTACCTGGAACATGGAAAAATATCTGAAATTAAAATTCAGTTACAATTCCAATTGTACACCCAGAATAGAGGGGAACTCAGTCACCCTATAGCAAGTTTATTCTATTAAAGATCTGACTGATTTCTGCTTGTGTGTTTGTTTCAGGTCGTTGCTGTTTGTTGCTGCTGTGTGAAGACGTAGCTCGGGTTAATGCTCAGGTAGCCGTGCTCCACAAACCAATTTCACCATGATATGGATGGACTAAATGACTTTGCATGACTTGTCATTTGAGCCACTGTTTCCATGACGCAGCTTAATCCGGAGCGATGAGAGAAAGCAGCTGTGGTGATTTGCTCTGGCTGTTTATGATGCAGTTGGACCGGGTTTCAAAAAACAAATGGAAAATACAGACTAAAAAGAAACAGTACGTCTACTTAGTTAATACAACACGCCATTCCACACTATTATTTTCATTATATATATATATATATATATATATATATATATATATATATATATATATATTATAGATAGATAGATAGATAGATAGATAGATAGATAGATAGAGGTAGTATTAAATAGAATCAAACTGATATTATTAGTTTCTAACACTTAGAGGAAGTATCTTAATTGAATGTTTAATGTACATTTTTGTTATCTACAGTTTGTTCAATTTTTCAGGTAACATTTTTAGCTGTTTACATTCTACTATGTAAAACATTTTATTCGATGATAAAAGATTTATTTGAATTATTATTACTATGATTATTATTATTATTATTATTATTATTATTATTATTCTGTATCAGTCTTGGTGGTCTTAAGCTGACGGGAACAGCCATTACTGCCGTGCGCTCCTGTCTGAATTTTAATCCTATTAAAGCTAGAGCAGCCATTACGGAGATTTAATACTGACCTTCTCTTTTCATGACTGCTGAGGAATGAAGAGGGTAACAGGGGAAAAAAAAAAAAAAGAAAGAAAGTAAGAAATCCCCAGCTGCATGTGGATGTTTTGATATTGGGGGAAATGAAGAGGCAAGAAATAACACAATGCAGCTATAAAACATGCTAACAGCATCACTCAAATCATCATAATCGCAATCTATCAAATCTATCAAAAAAGTTATCCTGAAAGAGAACAGTACACACACACACACACACACACACACACACACACACACACACACACAAATCTGCCTTAATCCGCAGAGAGGAATTTCAGGACTCGTCTCTTTTTACAGAGCAGTAAAATGAGAAATAAATGTATATAGCTGAAATGCCATGTCCACAAATCTGCCCCAGAGAACACTGATCTTTTTGTAGAAAGTGTCTAGCAGAACAGGGTATTCTGCTAGTGCTGATCTAGGTTACTGAAAGCTAACATGTCTTACATTCAAATAAGTCCCTTCGGGAGAAACGAACACAAAATCAAGCACAAAATGAGTACATTTCAAATCCCGCGCTCTTCCGTTTCATCGTGGAGCTTGCTTGATTTTGTGTTCATTTCTCCTGAAGGGACAGATTTGGGTGTGGCGTCATCACAACACACGTTCAGTCAAAGCCTGCTTCGATTCACGTGCATCAGACATGAATACAGCTCTCACAGAAAGTCATTACAGCCGAGTCTTCACTGGCTGGAGCTCAAAAGAAGAATCCTGTGCTCGCAGTTTCAAAAAAGCACAAAAAATGCAAGCTCTAAAAAATATTTTTTATGCCCCTATAAGCATAAAAATTAAATACATAAAATAATTAAGTAAAAAAAAAAAGTTTTTTTAATAATAAATATAAATAAATTGAATTCATTAATTAATTACGAGTGATTATGATACACATCAGCAGAAGCAGAGGTTACACTTAAGAGCATTGTCTTTTTTATGTCTGTTTCACAGATTATTTAAATGTACGCATGTACAGGTATGTGAGTTTCTTCCACAAGAGAAAAACAAGGTACTGCTTGAAGGGTCAGCGTGCAGCTGAGTGGCTAATTAGCAGTCCTCAGATTTGGCACACTTATGTGCACTCTATAAATGTGTGTGTTTGTGTTTCTTTGCTGTTGCCGTCTCCCGCCACAACACGACACAAATATATTGAAATTACAGACAGTTCAGCATTCCTCTCCACTATCTTCCTCAGTTTTGGAGGAAAAGGAGAATGTGTGCATTGATTGGATTTAATGCCAGCAACTCTATAAGGAGTCTTGAGTCTTGGGTATTATCTTACCATTCACAGTGCTGCAAGATGCCACTAAAGGTGTTCTTTTAAAAACTTTCCCATTAAAGATTTCTCATCAAAACTGCTGAGAGGATGTTTCTAAACCAAGAGGAAGAGCAGTGTCACATGACCCGGTCGCTGAGGGTTACGTTTCACGAGTGAAAATTTGGAGAAAATATGGAACTGGAAGTTGGAAGTTTTAAACCTGGCTGAGGTCAATATGTGATTATTTGGAAGTGACCGAAGAAGTGACAGAATGTATTGTATATGCAGCTCTGTATTTACTGACATGTTTAGAGTTTTGTAGTGTTTTTGGTGATATTGTTCTCATGTTTTTTGCACTAGAGTTGTCTAATAAAGAATTTAAAAAAGAATGAAACCCTGTATGAAGCACACTGCACTGTAGTGTCTTCATGAAATTGTATTTCAAAGCAAATCATTCAATGTATTTGAAAGCAAACATTTCACGTTGGCTGTTTCCATGCAGTCGCTCCGGAACTTTCATCTTCTTATTACTGTTATTATTGTAATATGATTAACGATAAACTTAAATGTGAAAACATCATCAGTCTGCTGACAAAAATACAATTAAAAAAATGCCATCATCACTAGTAACGACTGAGCTGAATTTTAGAAGAGGGCATTTTATTTTATTTTACTTTCAGCACATAAACAGTCATTGATCAACATAATACATATTTCCAGCTTGCTGACATTAACCAAATCAAAACACACAAATCTGACTGCACTGTGGACGTCGAGCAGCGGCTGTTTAGGGCTGTGTGGGATTCGTTTTTAGAGATTTGTTGGGTCAATTGCTCTGTTTCTCAGCTTCTCTCAGGTTTAGCAGCTGCTTTAGTGCTGAAAAAAGTCTTAATATTGATGTGTCCATTAATGAGAGGTGTTTCTTCCAAATCAGCCACTTAGGAGCTATTTTTAGGCTTAAGAGGTATCTGTAAACAAGGCCAATGATTTATAGCAGACAGATTGTTACAAGGAAGAATACATTATTTACTACTACCACTATATTTATACCACTATATTTACTACTACTACTATAATAATAATAATAATAATAATAATAATAATAATAATAATAATCACACAGACGGAGAGAATCAGAACAGAACATGGCTCCTGGTCCTGCTCCAGCACTTGTTTTTATAGAAGGAACACTCCTGCCATCTAGTGGGCAGAACAGATGTGGCGGTTCCTACACAATCACATGGTATTCAGCAGCTCATCAATTCAGTTTGATTTGTGTTGCACTTTTAACAGTGGACATTGTCTCGAAGCATTGTTACAGAAATATAACAATTCAGAATAAAAAAATGACAACGTTTAAAAATTACATGTATATTTATCTCTAACTTATCTCTACACCACTTTGTAGTATAAATAGCAGTGTAATGTGTTTGCAATGTGTGAAAAGTCCAACAAGAAGTAGTGCAAGTGTGTGAAAAAAAAAGTGAGGGAGTGTGGAAGCTTTGCAGGAGAGCAGAAGGGGACGGGGATACCTGTCGTGCTTCTGCTTAGATGCTCTCTGACCCATTCAGCTCTCCGGACCTGCCCGATCCATTCTCACTTGTTGGACACTCTGGAGATACACTATATTGCCAAAGGTTTTGGGACATCCATCCAAATCATTTAATTCGGGTGTTCCAAACACTTCCATGGCCACAGGTGTATAAAATCAAGCACCTAGGCATGCTGCTTCTACAAACATTTGTGTGAAAGGTCACTCTCAGGAGCTCAGTGAATTCAAGCATGGTATCGTGATAGGTTGCCACGTGTGCAATAAGTCCATTCATGAAATTTCCTCACTACTAAATATTCCACAGTCAGTTGTGAGTGGTATTATAACAAAGTGAAAGCAACTGGGAACAACAGCAACTCAGACAAAATCACAGAGCAGGGTCAGTGCATGCTACTGCACACAGTGTGCAGAAGTCGCTAACTATCTGCAGAGTCAACAGCTAAAACCTCCAAACTTCATGTGACCTTCAGGTTAGCTCAAAAACATTGTGTAGAGAGCTTCAAGGAATGGGTTTTCACGGCCAAGAAGGCTGCATGCAAGCCTTACATCACAGAGTGCAATGCAAAGCATCGGATGCAGTGGTGTAAAGCACGCCACCACTGGACTATAGAGCAATGGAGATGTGTTTGCTGGAGTGAAAAATCACGCTTCTCTGTCTGGCAATCCAGTGGACGAGTCTGGGTTTGGCGGTTGCCAGGGGAACGGTACTTGCCTGACTGCATTGTGCCAAGTGTAAAGTTTGGTGGAGGGGGATTATGGTGTGTGTTCCAGTGAAAGGATCTTATTGCTTCAGCATACCAAGACATTTTGGACAATTTCATGCTCTCATTTCGTGGGAGCAGTTTGGGGATGACCCCTTCCTGTTCCAACATGACTGCGCACCAGTGCACAAAGCAAGGTCCATAAAGACATGGATGAGTGATTTTGGTGTGGAGGAACTTCACTGGCCTGCACAGAGTCCTAACCTCAACCCCATAGAACACCTTTGGGATGAATTAGAGCGGAGACTGCGAGCCAGGCCTTCTAGTCCAACATCAGTGCCTGACCTCACAAATGCGCTTCTAGAGTAATGGTCAAAAATTCCCATAAACAGACTCCTTCCCAGAAAAGATGAAGCTGTTATAGCTGCAGATGTTCATGTGCATGTAAAGGCAGCTGTCCCAAAACTTTTGGCAATACAGTGTATTTGTAATTGCTGTGGACAGTAGCACTTAGAAACCATGAAGACAGCTTTTTTTACTGCCACTGCCATAAACCGCTTTGCACTCAAGACTCTATCAGTGAACATTTCAACGAAAACAAGACTTCATGTTACTAGGATTACTTTCACTGTTATACTATTGCACTTTTTGTTTATAATCACTCTCTCTGATGTCTCCCAGATGAGGCTTGGGTCCCTTTTGGTTTCGTCCTCATCTCGTCTCAGGGAGTCCTGAGTAAATAAAACACTGCTGCAGCACTGAGAGACATGCTGTAGGTTTATACTATTAAACAAGTACATATTGTCTATATATTTTACACCACAGCATTGCTGAATTCCTGATTGGGACTGGCCAGGATGCACTGATAAATTTGATTTAGATAAACAGATTTAGATTTCTGTCACAGGTATATATTAAAACGCTTATTTTAGTACATCGTTTCTATAGTAACAACTGACAGACACAGCAGGCATGCCACATGATCTGACATTAAAAATAATGTGATAATAACAATTGATGGGTTTAAAGAACATCATCTAACACAAAAAACGGCTTGATAGTTGTTGTGAAAGCACTGCTCAATTGAGGCACATAAGAGAAGCACCAGGTTTTTAACGTTTTCAGGCTGATAGTGCGAGATGTCTTTTGTCCCACTTCGCCTTAATTTTCTGTGGAGACAGGCAGCGTCCTGCACAGGAGCTTGAGGGAGCGAGAGTGGGGAGATGTAGGTGAGAGGAGGAACTTTATGGAGGTGAAAAGCTAATATCCGACACGAACGAGTCATGTGCACAGTCCCAGTCACGCCACACTGAAGTCAGAGAAAGACAGAAGAAACCAACACCATGGAGGTGATTAAAACCAGCGCACAAGCATTCAGAAGAACAGATGTGCATTAGGAATAAATAAAAAAAACACAAAGAAAGATGAACAAAAACTTTATATTTTAGTTATATTTTATAACTTACACTATGCTGCCTTATGTTAGATCCTTCTCCTTTTCCTTCTTCTCTACTACTGCTAATAATAATCCATAATAGGAGATTCACGAGATGATACTGACAACTAAAATATGAACATTTTAAATTTTTTATGTGCAATGTCAGTAGATTGTAATGTAAGAAAAGTAGATAAGGATTGATTTTTGAGGTCATTTTTGCCATTTTTAAAACTTTTAAAAAGAAGAAGATGCAGCCTTTATTGTTGCCACACTTTCCATTACGGCACAGTGGAATTCTTTTCTTCACATATCCCGGCTTTTTTGAGGTTAGGGTCAGAGCACAGGGTCAGCTATGGTATGGCGCCCCTGGAGCAGAATGGGTGAGTGGCCTTGCTCGAGGGCCCTGCAGTGGCAGAGCTGGGGCTTTAACCCTTGCCCTTATAAAAATGTTAACTTAATCTTTATAAAATCATAAATGACCTGTATTTCATGACATTTTTAGAAATATTGAAAGGCTGCTTGATGGAGGATGTGTACGTGTTTATTCACCATGTACACAGCATGCATGTATACACAGCAGTTTACAGGAAATACCTGTATTGTGTAATTCAATACAGAAAATGTATGTAGAAAATGGTGCGCAGTTAGTGAACTTCAAGCTCGTACAGTATTATCTGCTCCAAGTTCATGCAGGTGAAATGAAAGAAGGATGCAGGCCTTGTGTTCAACACGTGTGTCAGAAGCCTTCTTCAGATTAGCTTAACTATTACATAAGCATGCTTTGAGCAGTCAGAAACCTATCTGGTGCTGCCACCTAGTGTGTAAGGAGAGGTAGAGCTCATAATGAACATTTAACACATACGCTGCAGCGCAGCAAGATCCTCATCACCTCACAGTAATTTGTATTCGAGACAACAAAATTCTGTTTCATGCCTCTGATACCGACTGACTTTAATGATGATGATGATGATGATGATGATGGTGATGAGGATGATTAGTTTTTTGGTTGAACTGAGGATTTAACACTGAAAATCACACACACCACTTTTCAGACCTCAGATTTCACTAGAGATTTAAGCATTCATAGGTTGTGTGAATGTTACACACACGAGTCGAGTTTGCTTAAAAGAGAGCAGGGGCTCAGTTACATGTGATTCAGACTTTCAGCATATTTTTTATGATATATGATCCTGATATCAGATTGAGTGTGGGGCAGAGCCATAGTTGTGCTCAAACATTTGCATACCTTGGGCGAATTTGCAAGATGTGTACCATTTTTTAATGAAAACATAAGTGAGAACGCAAAACAAATGTATTTTATTTATTATAAGACTCAAGTTCATATGTAAGGCATAACAGAATGGCACAATCATCAAACAAATCATGACAATAAAGAAAATGACGAAATAATCCCTGTTCAAAAGTTTGCATTCCTTTAGTTCTTAATATCGTGTATTGCCCCCTTTAGCATCAATGATGTCATGCAGTCTTTTGTAATAATTGTGCACAATTGTGTCCTTAATTCTCTCAGGTGGTATAGCTGCCCATTGTTTTTGGCAAAATGCCTCCAGTTCCTGTAAATTCTTTGGTCATCTTGCACAAACTGTACGTTTGAGATCTCCCCAAACTGGCTCAATGATATTGAGGTCAGGAGACTGTGATGACCACTCCAGAACCTTCACCTTTTTTTTCTGTAGCCATTGGAGGGTCAACTTGGCCTTGTGCTTTTAGAATGAGTCACAGGTGTGGAAACTTCCCTTTAATAGCCATTTAAACCTCTGTGTGTCAACCTGTGTTTATAACATGGTCAAGCACTCAAGGATATGTAAACTTTTGATAAAGGTTGTTTGGTTGATTTCAGTTATCACTAGGTTTTAAAAAGGAGTCAAACAACTATGTGATTATTAATGACTTCACTTAACCACTATCCTTAATCTAGCCATGGGGGTCACAGTTCAGTGATTCCTGTGCCGGTCCCAAGCCCGGATAAATAAAGAGGGTTGCGTCAGGAAGGGCATCTGTCGTAAAACATTGCCAAATTTAACCATGCGAATCATCAATACTCTGAATTTCATACCGGATCGGTCGAGGCCAGGGTTAACAACGACCGCCATCGGCGCCGTTGACCTACAGGGCGCCGGTGGAAATTGGGCTACTGTTGGTCGAAGAAGTAGAGGAGGGAGGAGAGTGCACAGACAGAGAGAGAAGAGGAAAGGTAAGAGTGTAGGACTGAGAATAGGAACTCTGAATGTTGGTAGTATGACAGGGAAAGGTAGAGAGTTGGCTGATATGATGGAGAGAAGGAAGGTGGATATACTGTGTGTACAGGAGACCAGGTGGAAGGGTAGCAAGGCTCGTAGTATAGGAGCAGGATTCAAGCTGTTTTATTATGGTGTGGATAGTAAGAGAAATGGGGTAGGTGTGGTCCTGAAGGAGGAGTTTGTGAGGAATGTCCTGGAGGTGAAGAGAGTGTCAGACAGGGTGATGAGTCTGAAGTTAAAGATTGAAGGGGTGATGTTGAATGTTGTTAGTGGTTATGCCCCACAGGTAGGTTGTGAGTTAGAGGAGAAAGAGAGATTCTGGAGTGAATTAGATGAGGTGATGGAGAGTATTCCCACAGGTGAGAGAGTGGTGATAGGAGCGGATTTTAATTGACATGTTGGTGAGGGGAACAGAAGCGATGAGGAGGTGATGGGCAAGTTTGGAGTTAAGGAAAGGAAACTTGAAGGACAGATGGTAGTGGACTTTGCTAAGAGGATGGACATGGCTGTGGTTAACACTTATTTTCAGAAGAGGGAGGAGCATAGAGTGACTTACAAGAGTGGAGGTAGGAGAACACAGATAGACTACATCCTATGTAGAAGAGGCAATCTGAAAGAGATTAGTGACTGTAAAGTGGTAGTGGGAGAGAGTGTAGCCAGACAGCATAGGATGGTGGTGTGTAGGATGACTTTGATGGTCTGTAGAAGATGAGGCCAAAGATAGAGATAGAGAAAAAAACCAAGTGGTGGAAGCTGAAAAAGGAGGAATGTTGTGAGGAATTTAGACAGAAGTTGAGGCAGACTCTGGGTGGTCAGGTAGTGCTGCCAGATGACTGGGAAACTACAGCAGAAGTGATCAGGGAGACAGGGAGAAAGGTGCTGGGTGTGTCATCTGGAAGGAGGAAAGAAGATAAGGAGACTTGGTGGTGGAATGAGGAAGTTCAGGATAGTATCCAGAGGAAGAGGCTAGCCAAGAAGAAGTGGGACATGGACAGGACTGAAGAGAATAGACAGGAATACAAGGAGTTACAGCGCAGAGTGAAGAGGGAGGTGTCTAAGGCCAAGCAGAAGGCATATAACGAGTTGTACACTAGAGAAGGACAGAAGGACTTGTACAGGTTAGCTAGGCAGAGGGATCGAGATGGGAAGGATGTGCAGCAAGTTAACAGTTATTAAGGATAGAGATGGAAGGGTGCTCACAAGTGAGGAGAGTGTACAGAGGAGATGGAAGGAGTACTTTGAGGAGCTGATGAATGAGTAAAATGAGAGGGGAAAAAAGAGTAGAAGGGGTGAACTCTGTGGAACAGAAACTAGATAAGATTAGAAAGGATGAAGTCAGGAAAGCTTTGAAGTGGATGAAAAGTGGAAAGGCAGGTGGAGGTCTGGAAGTGTCTGGGAGAGGCAGCAGTGGAATTTTTAGCTAGTTTGTTCAACAGGGTTTTAGAGAGTGAGAAGATGCCTGAGGAATGGAGTAGAAGTGTGTTAGTGCCGATCTTTAAGAATAACAGTGACGTGCAGAGTTGCAGCAACTATAGGGGGATAAAGTTGATGAGCCATACAATGAAGCTATGGGAAAGAGTAGTGGAAGCTAGGTTAAGGAAGGTAGTGGAAATTTGTGAGCAGCAGTATGGCTTCATGCCCAGAAAGAGCACAACAGATGCAATTTTTGCTCTGAGAATTCTGATAGAGAAGTATAGGGATGGTCAGAGGGAGTTGCACTGTGTGTTTGTAAACTTGGAGAAAGCGTATGACAGGGTGCCAAGAGAAGAGCTGTGGTACTGTATGAGGAAGTCAGGAGTAGCAGAGAAGTATGTCAGAGTGGTGCAGGACATGTATGAGAGGAGCAGGACAGTGGTGAGGTGTACTGTTGGTCAGACAGAGGAGTTCAAAGTGGAGGTGGTTCTGCATCAGGGATCGGCTCTGAGCCCCTTCCTGTTTGCTATAGTGATGGACCAGTTGTCAGAGGAGGTCAGACAGGAGACTCCTTGGACAATGATGTTTGCAGATGGCATTGTGATCTGTAGTGAGAGCAGGGAGCAGGTGGAGGTAAACCTGGAGAGGTGGAGGTTTGTACTGGAGAGAAGAGGAATGAAAGTCAGTCGTAGTAAGACTGAGTACATGTGTGTGAATGAAAGGGAGGGAAGTGGAACAGTAAGGTTACAGGGTGAAGAGGTGAAGAAGGTACAGGAGTTTAAGTACTTGGGGTCAACAGACCAGAGTAATGGAGAGTGTGGGAAAGAGGTAAAGAAGCAAGTGCAGGCAGGTTGGAATGGGTGGAGAAAGGTGTCTGGAGTTCTGTGTGATAGGAAAATATCAGCGAGAATCAAGGGGAAGGTGTACAAGACAGTCATGAGACCGGCCATGCTGTATGGTTTAGAGACAGTGTCACTGAGGAAGAGACAGGAGTCAGAGCTAGAGGTAGCAGAGCTGAAGAGGTTGAGGTTCTCTTTGGGAGTGACAAGATTGGACAGGAATAGGAACGAGTACATCAGAGGGACAGCTCATGTTGGACGTTTGGGGGACAAAGTTAGGGGGCCAGATTAAGATGGTTTGGACATGTTCAGAGGAGGGAGAGTGAGTATATTGGTAGGAGAATGTTAGACAAGGAGCTGCCAGGCAGGAGGCAAAGAGGAAGGCCAAAGAGGAGGTATATGGATGGAATAAATGAGGATATGAAGCTAGTGGGTGCAAGTGTTGAGGATGCAGAAGATAGGGATGGAGAGAGATGATTCGCTGTGGCGACCCCTGAAGGGAAAAGCCGAAACAAGAAGAAGAAGACGTAACCACTATCCTTAAATAAGAAAAAAATCTTTTGCATTATCAGTCATATTTTCCAAATAAATGGCAATGCTTAACAATTTCTTTCAGGGGATGCAAACTTTTGAGCACAACTGTACATCCTATTGCAATTTATGTTTTGGGCTCAAAATATTATGGAATGCCATTTAAGGGCGATATTTAATACAGAAAATGATTTAATTTAATCAGTATAATCATTTAAGAGTAAATTCATTCATTCATTGTCTACCACTTATCCGATCTATTCTCGGGCCTGTGCCATCTCAGGCGTCATTGGGCATCAAGGCAGGATACACCCTGGACAGAGTGCCAACCCATCGCAGGGCACACACACACACACACACACACTCCCTTTCACTCACGCAATCACACACTACAGACAACTTAGAGACGCCAATCAACCTACAATGCATGTCTTTGGACCGGGGAAGGAAACCCCCGAAGCACGGGGAGAACATGCAAACTCCACACACACGGCGGAGGCGGGAATCGAACCCCCAACCCTGGAGGTGTGAGGCAAATGCACTAACCACCAAGCCACTGTGCCCCCCCCCCGCTTTAAGAGTAAATTAAAAGAGATCATTTTTTTTCCACACCATTGATATTAGAGGAGGCAGCATCTTAAACTTTTATGTTTAGCAGCAAAGAAAAAATCTTGATGATTAAGTCAGCAGCATGGCTAAGAAAGTCTACACAGGAAGCCATGTGACCTGTCTCTGACTACGTACAACCTCTTCTGTATAATATGCACAACTTTTGGATAGTTTGGACTCAAGCCACAGACTCTAATTACTGACATCTTAAGTAACTGACATCTTAAGTAACTGACATCTTAAGTAACTGACATCTTAAGTAACTGACATCTTAAGTAACTGACATCTTAAGTAACTGACATCTTAAAAAAATATTCATAAGTTTTGCAAAACACAACACAGGCCTGACTGCAGATCAGCACAAATTACAAGAAACAGTCGCTCTTCCCATTAAACTTGTGAATAACGATGTGTCAAATAATATCCAGAGTCAAAAAACAGTCACCTTCTATACTGTTTTAAAAAAGATAAAAATAGACAGCTTTCCAGTAAGAAATTCACTCTACAGAAACTACACACTGTAAATTTAACTGTAATCTAGTTGGACAGACAGATGGACGGACAGATGGACGGATAAATGGATGGATGGAAAAATGCTATAAATCTTTATGCTATAAGGACACCCTGTAAGGCCTGTTTTTGGTGGCCTGAGTTGGGTTATCAGACAGGAGACTTAGCATTGTTTATATCATTTGTAACAACTGCGACTTAAAGCACCAATTTGTTCTGAGGTCAGTGAGAGAGGCGAACTCAGACCTTCGAGTGTGTGAGTGAGTTATGTGTTCGAGTCCAGCTAAAACAGAGGAATGGAAAGAAAGCATTCTATCACTCTCACTTTCTCTCCTCTGTAATATCTACCTGATATTGATCTTGAGCAAAATATGTGTAAAATGTGTACAAGAAAACGGAAAGTTTATAAAGCTCTTGCCTGAACAAGCAGGCACTAGTGCTCCATTCACACATACACCTTCCTGCTGCAGTCGCTGTACTGTGGGGTTCATCCTACTGGTTGCCATAGTAACCAGTTTAGTAGTGGGTGGTGTAACTAGCATTACAAATCAGTTTTCTTGACTAAAATGAAACACTGGAGGGAGATTTGGTGTTAAGTGAAAATGACTTCAGTCGCTGTGTAAAGGATGGCATGAACCATGTGAAAAAACAGAAAGACAGCAGATGGCAGCAAAGAATAACACAATGTTACTGATCCAGCGGCTCAACTGCAGCACCGAAATATACCACAATGTTTTAGCAAAGATAACACCATGAAAAAAAACATTGTTATTTTGTATCATCTCACTAATATCTACAAGATCAGCACCAATCTAATAAACATTGAGATGTTTATTTCCCAAGTGTAGTCGTTTACTCATACAATGAAACCTCAGAGGTCAAGTGCAGATCCAGACACATGAAACATTGGCAATTAGAGTAACATTAATATAATACCGTGATAATAAATTCGTTTCCATAGTAACCTGTCAGACTCAAGAGGGAACATAGACTGCACAATAGTAAAGAAACTAGAAGAGAAGAGTGAATCAGGATACAGAGCAAGGCTGAAACTGGACTTCAAGGAAGTAAAGGACAACAGAGCAATCGCATCTACTGTCCTTATTCTTCTTTATTTTTTTACCTTCACACCAACGTGGACAGGATTTTCAAGAGTGCAAGCAATTAAGAAGGTCAAAGTTACATACAAAGTTCTACATTTTTTGACCAAGGTTTTAAAAAATGTTAAAACATACAAAAATAAAAGTTTGTGTGAAATGTGGGCAATAAAGGAGCCAGAATAATGGCCAGGTGATCGCAGTGATATGAAGAAGTGTGTGAAGTGAGGCCGTAAATTCCAGCATTTTCTATTAAAATTAAATTAAAAATGTGGCCGTGTTGTTTATCACATGCAGGTGTTACAAATGCACATAATTTTTCTACACAAACTCAAAAAACTTAAGTTTTTTGTTCCAAGGTTCCAGGATCTTGTGCTGCTACACTGGAGAGTCAATCAGGCTAGGTACAAGTGGAATCGCTCATCAAGTCAACAAGCTGCAGGAAATCTGTTTTCAGCACTCCTGATTAAGTGTTTCCGTGATTTGTGCTGGATTACAAATCACAGAGTCCCCACAGCATGATACTCCATATTCACCGCTCACGCAAACTGCACTGAAATGCTGTGATTGCAGCTAACAACAGCAATCACAGGTACAGATACGCTGTCTTCCTTTAAGATCAAAAACAGCAGAAAAGAGCATCTGACCACCAGCTGGCAGCAAAGAGCTTAAAACAGATGCCCCTAAAGCCTCCGTCTGTGAACAGCTGCACCAACATCTGCTCATTTTCACTGACACGTCTTTAATGATGGTAAATATTTCCTTTTGTAAAGAACATCTGATTAAAGCAAATTCATTTATCACCTAAGAATACCGGAGTTATCCCAAGGCACAACACCAGGGCGTTGAGGGTATTGGGGGGGTTAAGTAAATTTCCAAATGGTCATTTGTTAGAATATGAGATTAACGTAGAGCTTAGCAGTGGTTTGAGGTAGAATTCACCTTTATTCTCCTTTTAACTCCTTAAAAGGTGTTAAATCAAGCAGGAGCCACACCTTCTGCTTAGTTGGACTGAAAACCTGCACTCACACCAGCTATTTGTGGATAAGATTGGACATTCCTGCAGTAAGGAAACAAGCGGTGTCTCAAGACACAACCACAGCAACAGCACTTGTCCCAGACATGGAAAATGTATCTGATATCATGACGGCCAGGTCTCAGGCTTTGTGTTTTGTGCTACAGTACTTGCAGGAATTTGCTAAAGAATGGAGACTGACTAAGATTCCGTACTCATATAGCAAACTTCACAAACAGACTTCAAGGGTTACGATATGGTGCCCTAATATAAATCAGCTTTAATCAATAACTAAAATGTGGTGATGATTCCTTTAACAAATGAGAAACAGAACAAGCCTGGATATAACATGCACCACATTACTGCAGGATTCACAATACTGCTGATTTGTGCTGATTTATCAACGCTCAGCTAAAAGATCATATAGAACAATATGGATGGACTGGACAGAATATAGCTGGTCTGAATCAGGTGGTGCAGATGGTACAGATGTGGTTCAGATGAAGGTCTGAATCAGATGGTGCAGAAGAGAGTGTGTATTCTGTTCTATCTCTTTATGAGGTGAAGTGATTTGCCCTGTCTTACAGTAAGACAAGTGTACAACAGTAGAAGCAAGTCGTTTGTGTTAGATACACATGAAGGGCTCCTGCCAATGGGATGTGACATCTTCTGGCGTTACATCTCAAGCAGAACCTCAGAGAATCTCACACAGAAACAATTTTAATCTCTAGTACAGCTGCTAGCACACAAAGCCAATAAACACAAAGCATCTGGGAGATTAACTCTGAAGGAAATACAGCAGACGTACAGTTTATACAGTTTAGAAGTGACATTAGTCTTGATCAGCCCTGTAGCGCCCTCTAGTGGGAGACGTGAAATAGAGTAGAACTGATATTGAGACCTGTAGTGTGGGCATGTCATAGCTCTCCTCTGTTCTCTGGCCACTGTTTAACAAACAAAACACAGCTGCAATCATTCACTAACCAAAAGATATAAAAAAAATTACATATTTAAAGCCCAAAATAAACCAGACTGGATTCAAACATCATTAAAATCAATTACTTGCCTATTAAATGACCAGTTACTAAGATTACGTACTATTTATTTTAAATAATAATTGGTAGTGTGTATTTATATCAGAGCAATACTTTTCTATGTAGCAATAGCATGCTATTTCCAAATGCATCTGAAAATGTACTTTAAAAAGAAAAGAAAGAAAAGGAAAAAAATACCGTCCGGAAAATTGGGTCAGTTCAGATGGCTTTCAGATGACAGTGGTTTTGGGACATGTGCATGCCTGAGTCAACTACATGCCAATGATGTTCTTGCCTTGACTTTGAATGTATGTATGTACATATGCATGTATATGTATGTGTGTATGTATGCATGTATGTATATAAATAAAAGTAAAGAAAAAGAAACTAGAAAAGAAAAAGAGACAGAAATAAAGAAACTATACATACATGTGTTTGAGCAGTTAAATGTATTTGAAGGTGCATATAAAATGACCAGCTCCCTGAAAGACAGGATGCAGAGAGGATGCAGTCTTCCAGAGAGGAACTGGAACAACAACAAGTGATTTATCTATGACAGAGGCAATAAAACAACTTGAAGGTGCCAAAATGTGCCAGTACGCTCTTTAAAAACTGTCATTGTGCTTTTTTCTGGGGTGAAACAGTCAAGCCTATGCCAGTAACCTTGCATTCTCCTTCAGTGTGCACCTGATCCACCTCAGAAACAGGCCTGATGACGAGCTGCTTGGGTCATGTGTGGAGCCCCACAGAGCGGCCCTGGGGTCCCGTTCTTTCAGTCTTTAAAGGGTCACTGGATAATTATGTAAAAGCACTGATAAAGTTTTTAGAAACCTCTCTGATATGAAAACACTGTCTTATGTGGGTTCTGGGGGGCACGGTGGCTTGTGCGTTTGCTTCACACCTCCAGGGTTGGGGGTTCGATTCCAGCCTTCGCCGTGTGTGTGTGGAGTTTGCATGTTCTCCCCCGGTCCAAAGACATGCATTGTAGGTTGATTGACGTCTCTAAATTGTCTGTAGTGTGTGATTGCTTGAGTGAATGACAGTGTGTGTGTGTGCCCTGCGATGGGTTGGCACTCCGACCAGGCTGTATCCTGCCTTGATGCCCAATGACGCCTGAGATAGACACAGGCTCCCCGTGACCCGAGAATAGATCGGATAAGCGGTAGACAATCAATCAATCAATCAATCAATCAATGTGGGTTCTGCCATGGGTACCGACAAGGCATAAATTCTCAACCCTGGTCCTGTCTTGCACATTTTGAATGTTTTCTCTGTTTTAACACACCTGGTTCAACTCATCATTTTATTAACAGCTCTTCCTGGGTTGAAATGGGTTAGTTAGAGCAAAAAACCTCACTAAATGTGTGGGAACCTGTGCCTTTAAGCCTTTTAAAGTGTATCAGTGGTAAAACAATGTAGAGTTTATAAACTTTTTAACGGATTTAGTTCGTCAGGCTCATGTTTAATGAAAGGATATATTACAATCAATCAAGCTCCTACCTGGTAAAGACACACTGCTCGCTCCCCCGTTAGTGACCAGCTGCTGTCCGGTTTAATCTCCGCTTGGAGTCGGAACACTGACTTCATGACTTGGATGAGTTTGTGTGAACTGAAACAACTTCTTTACTGAGCTGATCGTCAGTTCGCCTACACAGTCTGGAAAAGAACTCAAAACTGCAGTCAAACCCCAGCTTCAGCATGACAGCAGGCTTTTATTATCTCCTTTAAATGGCACACAAACTCAGTTCCCATCCTGCCGAACAGTGTATCCAAGGCTGAAGCACCGTGCATGGGGACAAAGTCAACAATAAATCCATTTTCTCGCTTGTCTTCTACAATTCAGCCAACTGTGAGTGAAGTGCGGCGATGAGCGCTCCCAAACTTACTCAGAGCCCCGCCCATTGACCGGAGCGCAGCCAATAACAGGGCGCGGAATCAGAGCATGATGGGAAATGTAGTATTGACATCTACTCTGAAAGAAATACCAATTAAATATTTTTAGCGTATGCATAAAAACACTACAGAAAGAAATGTAATGTTTGTCACTTGATTCACTTTGGGATAAATTGTAGCGATAAAATGTGTTTTCCTAAACGGTAGCTGTATAAATGACAAAATTGAATAAAAGAAAAATGTCTATTTCACCGTTTTTGCCTATTTGGGATCTGACATTTAGCAATTTTAAGCTCCTCCCCTCAGCTCAACACGTCATACCTCGAAATCAATGTGTCATTATGATGTACAGTACAGGTTCAACCAGGTGTTATTCAGTGGTGGGCAGTAACAAAGTTAATGTAATTCATTACTGGACTTGTCATATGTAATGAAACTGTTTAAGTTGACTTAATTGGCTACTGCACATGTATGATGTGGACACACTTCCGCTTTTGACTTTGAGATGAGCCCTGCACGTGTGTAATTAAGAGTCGTGTGTTGCTCAGTGAAATACCTGACGATTTATGTTGTTCATCTCAGCAACAATACTTAAGTATCAGTACTTTACAGTACTTAAGTACTGTTAGGGATAAAACAGGGATAAAATACTTAACTTTACATTTTTTTTCCATTCTCTCTTTCTATTCTTCTGTAAAGCTGCTTTGAGACAATCTTCTTCTTTCATCTTTTCCCTTCAGGGGTCGTCACAGCGAATCATCTCTCTCCACCTGTCCCTATCTTCTGTATCCTCAACACTTGCACCCACTAGCATCATATCCTCATTTATTCCATCCATATACCTCCTCTTTGGCCTTCCTCTTTGCCTCCTGCCTGGCAGCTCCATGTCCAACATTCTCCTACCAATATACTCACTCTCCCTCCTCTGAACATGTCCAAACCATCTTAATCTGGCCTCCCTAACTTTGTCCCCCAAACATCCAACATGATGAGACAATGTCCATTGTTAAAAGCGCTATAAATAAATAAATTGAATTAATTATCTTTTTTTAGCATCTGTACTTTACTGATGTTTTAATGTACAGTTTTACTAAAGCCTGAAATCCTGTATACTACAGTGGAAGAAAACCCTGACCCCATCCCTCCACCTGCACACCCATGACCTGACCTGCACAATTTGTTTTAAGTTGTAGAACATAAGATATTCACATATTCAGATTCTTGCTCTGCCTCAGTAACATACGCTTTCTTCTTACAAGAATTCAACATCACATTTGAGAAAACATGTAGAGCTGAGCACATCCTGGGATAATCATAACAACAAATTTCTTTAATATGAATCTAGTTAGATTAGATCAGTTAGATCTCAGCATTGAAGGATTTTATTGTGTATGTGACTAAATCTATCATTATCTTAATTATGTTGTGCATGGCTAGTTACACTTTGGATAGCTAAGTAAGCTAACGTAATCAGTAACTCTTGAGCAGCAGTCTATATTAACCTTACTGATATTTATACAGCAACCCAATAGTTCAACTTTTATTGTTGATATTTGACCAGTCACCAAGTAAAATTTCTTTTTCATAGTTTTTTTTATGTAATAAAGAAGATTGCTGCACAAATACTGTAAAATACTGTAATTGCCCATTACACACTGTTGGAGTAATTTTTATGGTTTAGAGTGTTTAGAGTGTGTTTGAATTCATTCCTGTTTGTGTTTGTACAAAATAATAAGAATCAGAGGACAGCATGATTAGCTATCAGGTACCACCTTAGTTTATTGACTAGCTCTATTTAAGGGTTTAATAATATAGGGTTTTACACGACATGTGGGATGAGAGGTTTGGGTACTTTTGTTGACCTTGTACCGAGTCTAAACGGCCTGAGAAGAGTGAGTGACAGTGTAGGTGATGTCAGTCTGACAGGCCTTCTCAGCCGTAGATGAAACCTGAACAGAAGCGTAAATTCTGGCACGACAAAGGTTGGAGCTGTGCCCAGGGACATCTTGTCCATCTACAGGCGTATTGGTACCCTGAGAAGAGTAGAGCTCGGCCCTGAGCGCAAGCACAGCGTGCCGAAGGGAGGCATGGTTGCAGGAGATAAAGCTAGGAGTAAATATGCAGAAAAAATACATAAGAGAACAGTCAGTACAAAATGTAATAGAAAAGAGCCATAGAATAAAAATTTAGCAACAAAAGACAGAGCAGTAGCCCTGAGAACTTACCCGTGCTGTCCTCCGTGTTCAAATGAGCTGTTTAATGAAAGCAAGCTGGAAAATTCCCAGCGATAAGGGTGAAGACACCCTATTTTTTATATAATTAATCTCGAATGTTTGATTATAATGGTATTCGAAAATGCATGGTATATGGTATTCGAAAAAAGCTAAAAAGTAAAAGATAATGGTGTCCAGAAAGAACCTAAAGTTCCAAAAAGAAAATAGGTGGGACCAGCAAAGAGGTGTTGGTTTGAATATTATGAAAAGATAAGAGAAATGAATAAAAGGGCTATGTTTTGGGATATTATTTCAGATGTTGTTGGGATGTTCATTCGTGAGCAGCTCATTGCTGATTGCAAATAAAACCTTGTATCTGTACTTCATCCAAGATTCATCTTATTTAGTTAGAGTCTCACTCAACTGAGCAGTCGGGTCAATGTGGAGTTGAAGTCAGGTAATAGCAAAGTGTTAGCAGACTAGTGTTAGATAGATTGTTTTTGCGTTGGACAAAAATATTTTCCACAACACTAAAGCATGAATTGCTGAATACTGAAATACTGACTGTGCTGAATTTGAACTTTTTTTCCTCCGAGTCTGTAGAGCAGCAAGTTTCTGTTAGTCAGTTTGCTTATAACCGGAATTCCGGAAATGTTGGGACGTTTTTTTCAATTTGAATAAAATGAAATCTAAAAGAATTTCAAATCACATGAGCCGATATTTTATTCACAATAGAACATAGAGAACATAACAAATGTTTAAACATTTTTATGCATAAAATAAGCTCATTTCAAATGTGATGCCTGCTACAGGTCTCAAAATACTTGGGATGGGGGCATGTTTACTATGGTGTAGCATCTCCACTTCTTTTCAAAACAGTTTGAAGACGTCTGGGCATCAAGGTTATGAGTTTCTGGATTTTTGGTGTTGGAATTTGGTCCCATTCTTGCCTGATATAGGTTTCCAGCTGCTGAAGAGTTTGTGGTCATCTTTGACGTATTTTTCGTTTAATGATGCGCCAAATGTTCTCTATAGGTGAAAGATCTGGACTGCAGGCAGACCAGTTCAGCACCCGGACTCTTCTACTATGAAGCCATGCTGTTGTAATAGCTGCAGTATGTGGTTTTGCATTGTCCTGCTGAAATATACAAGGTCTTCCCTGAAATAGACGTCACCTGGAGGGGAGCATATGTTGCTCTAAAACCTTTATATACCTCTCAGCATTCATAGTGCCTTCCAAAACCTGCAACCTCCCATACCATCAGAAATGCTGGCTTTTGAACTGAATGCTGATAACATGCTGGAAGGTCTCTCTCCTCTTTAGCCTTGAGGACACGTCATCCGTGATTTCCAATAAAGAATGTCAAATTTGGACTCGTTTGACCATAGAACACTTTTCCACTTTCAAACAGTCCATTTTAAATGAGCCTTGGCCCACAGGACACGCCGGTGCTTTTGAACCATGTTCACATATGGCTTCCTTTTTAGAGCTTTAGTTGGCATCTGCAGATGGCATGGCAGATTGTGTTTACCGATAGTGGTTTCTGGAAGTATTCCTGGGCCCATTTAGTAACGTCAATGACAGAATAATGCCAATGAGTGATGCAGTGTCGTCTGAGGGCATCCAACAAAGTTCTTTGGCCTTGTCCCTTACGCACAGAGATTTCTCCAGTTTCTCAGAATCTTTTGATTATGTTATGCACTGTAGATGATGAGATTTGCAAAGCCTTTGCAATTTGACATTGAGGAACATTGTTTTTAAAGTATTCCACAATCTTTTTACGCACTCTTTCACAGATTGGAGAGCCTCTGCCTGTCTTTACTTCTGAAAGACTCTGCCTCTCTAAGACATCCTTTAATAGCCAATCATGTTATAGACCTGATGTTAATTAACTTATTTAGTTGCTAGATGTTCTCCCAGCTGAATCTTTTCAAAATTTCTTGCTTTTTCAGACCTTTGTTGCCCCCGTGCCAACTTTTTTGAGACCTGTAGCTAGCATCAAATTTGAAATGGGCTCATTTGGTGGATAAAAGTGTCTCAGTTTAAACATCTAAGTTCTCTATGTTCTATTGTGAATAAAATATTGGCTCATGTGATTTGAAAGTCTTTTAGTTTTCATATTAGTCAAATTTTAAAAACGTCCCAACATTTCCCGAAATTCGGGTTGTAGATCCTCGCTCATTTATTTAAAACTGATTCCTAGGACATTTGTTTAAAACTGATTTGTTTAAAACTGATTCCCCAGGGCACAGGAGTGTCCAGCACACGTTAGTTATTCTGTATGAGTTACCCAGTCAGACTGTCTCGCTGTAGAACTTAATATTTTCTTCTGCCATGATGTTTATAATTTCATTTTTAAGCACTTTATGTAGGGAACAATTTAGAAGCTGCAGACCCTGTCTTTATATAAGGGTCCTTTTTCTTGTGTAGTGTCCATGCACAAATACCTGTGCCCTGAAAACACTCACACACACACACACACACACACACACACACACACACACACACACACACACACACACACACACACACACACACACAGAGACACACACACGTGTCATCTCATCATCTAACATGGTAAAGTGTTTTATCAGGTTTTAATTTGTTACTGTCTTAAGTACAACATAAATCTTAACAGGAAAACCTAACTGTTAGCAAATCCTGCTCAGAATATGGGGTGGTAGCTAAGTGGTTAAGGTGTTGGGCTACTGATTGGAAGGTTGTGAGTTCAAATCTCAAGTCCACCAAGCTGCCACTCCTTGGCCCCTGAGCAAGGCCCTTAACCTTCAATTGCTTAGTTGTATAAAATGAGCTGTTGCTCTGGATAAGGGCATTTGCCAGAAATGTAAATAATGTTAACTTCATCTGTATCATGATCATTTCTAAGACCATAATTACAAAAAATTACAACATTAGAGCTAGGACTTTTTTTTACTTAAGTGCATTTGGTTACTTCTGTACAAATTGAGGACTTCTACTTTTACTGGAGTAACATTTTAACTAGAGTACCTCTGCTTTCACTCAGGTACAGGAGATGTGTGCTTTGCCCAGCACTGGTTTTGTTTCACCCTTTTGTTCAATGCCTGAGTGTGCTGTTGTGTTACGGTTTTATTTGTTGTTTTTTTCTGTCCTCCTGTGCTTTTTCTTCCACCAGTGAATGTGTACATTTCTCTATCTGCCTGAGCATTGGCTGTAAATTCTTAGCTTAGCTTGCTTACATTCTGTAGTTTCCAAAATAGCCAAGCTGATATTGCTATCTTACGAGCAGCTCACTCCAGCTCACATCATCAGAGCTATCATTATCCAGTGCCACTGTTTCTGAGAAGGTCGAGCTTTAATGTGAAATGGTTTGAGATGCAGAACACATACATTCGACCTTCAATGTCTAGCATAGCTATTAGCAAACTGCCACTATGAGATACAAAATGTACAAATTTGTCATTAATAACTAAACTACTACGCACTTCTAACTGCCTCTAACTGCTTCCCACTACTATGGCTTGTGTAAACGCTGGGCTTTCAAGCTGGACAAAGTGCTAGAAAGATTCTGTTGACATGAAAGGTCTATTTAGCATCAAGCTACAGTTAGCATTGTTAGCAGCAGTGCCAAAGCTGGTGTTAATGAATAAATTGCTCTTTGTTTTCTGTAGTTATTCATGATCTGATAGCCTTCATCAGAAATTGGCCAAAGTGACTTGTTTGCTTTCAGGAACTTAGACCTCTGTGCCCAACACACTGGACAGTAACATTTGGCAGACACCATTATCCAGAGTGACTTACATTTTATCTCATTTCATAGTGGGATTCAAACAGACCTGGGATATGAACTTACAACCTTCTGATCAGTAGTCCAGCACCTCAACCACTAAGCTGCCACATCCCATTAACACTGCCTCATTGCAGTCCACTGCATAAAATTACAGTGCATATATTATAGTTTATCATATTATAGTTTCTCTTAAGGGATATGGTAGCTTAGAGGTTAAGGTGTTGGGCTACTGCTCAGAAGGTTGTGAGTTCATATCCTAAGTCCAGCAAGGCCCCAAACCTACAGTTAGCTTGAATTGTAGATGTGTGTGTGTTTAATCAGAAGTTTAAGATTAATTTGTGTGAATTTTACAGTTTCCAAATGTTTGTGTGCATAACATTTGATAGGATGGTTTTGGCCAGCTGTTCTAGCTTTGAATGAAAATTTGGACACAGCCTAGCTGTATTTGTATAGCTGCAGTTTTGGTTCTTTCATATCCTGTGTAGGCATAAGGCATAATCTGTATAATGTGTAGGCTCGAGGGGCAGAGAGGCATTATGGCTTGATTATGAACTTAATTTTTTTATGATAAAAATGTGCATGTAGGCTACAGGTATGGCAGAATGTTGATTATTTAGGAGTCACTGACAGAAAAATAAATTGGTGCTCAGAGCCTCACATTGACTTAGCAACTGGGTATCGCCTGAGCTGTCTGTTCAGCCTCAACACTTCACAGGAATGGAATGGTGCTTCCCTCCTGCTTCATCACAGATGCAGAGCTAGGCTCACTAATAAGCCAGAGATGCCACTCCATCATCTAGTGCCTCAGACTACATTTTTACAGAGTCATCAACCACTAATTAATTATTTGTAAACATGGTATTAGCTTCCACTGTTATACTGATGAGACACAGCTATATGTTTTAGTTATGTCAGATGAGAGATATCAGCTTATTAAGATTGAAGTATGTGTAAAGGACATTAGACAGTGGATGCTCACTAACTTCCTCCTGCTAAATTCTGACAGACAGAAGTGCTTGTACTAGGGCCACATGCAGTCAGATGTAAACTCTGGATCATCATCATGTGCTGCATTAAAGGACCTTGGTGTGGTTATTGACTAGTCTATCATTTGAAGCTCATCTAGGTAATATCAAGTAGCCTTCTTTCAGCTCAGAAATATTACTAAGATAAGAAATATAATATCACTACATAATGCAGAAATATTAGTAGACGCTTTCATTAGCTCTAGGTTGGATTACTGTAATGCCTTACTGAGCATAAGGAAGTGAGTCCTAACTCCACACAATGCAGTGGCTCCCAGCCAAATTTCGCATTGATTATAACATACAAAAATTATAAGTAAACCTTTCTATAATAATACTCTCTCTACATTATTATTATTATTATTATTATTATTATTATTATTATTATTATTATTATTATTATTATTATTATTATTATTATTATTATTATTATTATTATTATTATTATTATTATTATTATTATTATTATTATTATTGGTGGCTCAGTGGTAGGTTTCTCGCCTATCATGCGAAAGGCCCGGGTTCGATTCCCAGCCAATGCCTCAACCCCAGCCACTGGATGCAGTGCCGGTCCCAAGCCCGGAAAAAATGGGAGGGTTGCGGCAGGAAGGGCATCCGGCCTAAAACCTGTGCCAAGTTGTTGTGTGGACCAGTCGGTCCACTGTGGCGACCCCGAACAGGGAGCAGCCGAAAGCAACTTATTATTATTATTATTATTATTATGAGGAAAGACACAAGGAAGTCCTTTGCATAAACTGAGATTAGCCCACTGGATGACAGAGGACTGAACCACAGCCTGGACATCCAGTTCTTACCATGACATGCTAATTCTGCAAGGGCTTACTGAGTGGTTCCCTGTCCCAGGACATCTGTTCTGCAGCTACAGCACCTGGGCATCACCATGTGTTGTGTGCATACACAGCCATGTTAAAACTGCAGGTTATGGGCTCAGGGAAAAAAACTGCATTGCTTAAGAGTGCCCATGGCTTCTGACTCAGATGATAAATATCAGATTCTGTAGGATTTTCTCGGTTTACAACCAATTACTGAAGCCATATTCTATGAAGACTTACATTAGATAACTTATAGGATCTCACTGTCAAAACAATAGATGGAACATGGAACATGGTGAAGGTAATGTCAATAAGTGGGGAACATGTGATGTCACAGTAACATTACCAAGAACAGGACATCCCTCCAAACTGCATGGTGGGGATAGCATGATGGTATGGGGTGTCCTTGCTTCAGCTGTGACAACTTCACCTGCTTCTGTCACAGCATTTCTATCCTGACATTGTTTAAAATCTACTACACAAAAGTGTTTTGTCATTAATGAATGAGATAATGCAGTGTCTTCTCTTGTGCTGCTTATCAGAGATAAAATCACACACAGCATTTGATCTAGTACAAAGATCCCCATTATTTTTTGTGTGTATTGTATACTCAGAGGTAATACAACAGATGCATCATTGCCAGTACACTTAAATGAACAGAATGAATAGATGAATGAAGTTGAATTTACACAGTCAGTGTTCTCTACCTCAACATGTTATTGTTATTAAAATGCTAGTAACAGCCTAAAGTGGACCAACAGCTTTCAAACTATCCAAAACATTGAAGTTAGACTGCAATCAGTGAAACTGATTTAAAGGACTGGATGAAGACAGCCACACACACACACACACACACACACACACACACACACACACACACACACTAATAGACAGAGACCAAGTAAGAGGCTGGTTTTGAGAACTTGCCCAAACAGTGTTGTTGTGTGACTGAGAGGCATGTAGGGAAACACAAAGACATTGTGTGAACTCCTCAGTCTCCCCTTCTCTGTTTAACCCCACATTACAGTCCCTTATGCATTCCACAGCCACCACACACACTGACAATGTGCTCCCAAATTTAGTGCGAAGTTAAAAAGGTCCTTCCTTGTGTGAATGATAATGATAGTAAAATTATTTGTAAGAATTTAGTACAATCATTCTTTAAATCATGATGTACACATTGTTCCCTCATACTTTCAGAACTAGGTTGTAAACTGCCAGGATGATGTCCTTCAGAACCAGTCGAGTCTCTGGTCTGCTCGTTTCCATCCCAAGTGCCACTAGTGAAGCTGCTACCTCACAAGCATGACCCCCTGAAAAAAAGCATGCTTATCTCATTTCCCATTCTCATTTTGCAGAGGAATTGATGAGGTGAATTCAGAGACACTGAAATAAAGTAATCTTTATTAAAATCCATTTTTGTATTGTTAAATGTACTCCATTGCTGATACAAAACTGGTGTTAGTAATTTCAGTCTTTGAGTCTGAGTCTTCTTTCCACTTCTTAATGTCTCACTAGAACAAACATGTGGCTTATTGTTTTTGTCAAGCAGTATGGGGGCAACAGACATAAACCAGCAATGACTAACTTTCTCAAACTCATCATATCCATGGCAGGATGGGGAACTGTTTGTTCAGCCCAGTGCTGGTGTAGATGGATGATGGACACGATCAGCTGCCCACAATCACTGCTGCATAATTCGGATAGCAATGTGGAAAGAGTTCTTCACGGGTTACGGGACAATTCATTATGTTTCAATTTTATTCGTGGAATAAGTTTAATAATAGAAAAAAATCACAAAGCAGCTGTACAAAAATCAATCCAGAGATGACAGAGGCAGAGAAAAATGCCCTCATGATCACGAGGGAGAAAGGTTGAGAGGATCCAGCCTTCTTCTGGGGTACTTTGGATTAAAAATAATTACAGTGCATTTGATGTTTATAGAAGTAGTTCTTGAATACTGATATGCAGTTATGGAGAGGCAGCACAATTGTTTTCTCTCAATCTTGTTAAATAGTGCACAAAATGTCAGGCTCACACCTGCAATAGTTTATGGAGGCTTTGTAAATATGCGTTACAGCAACAAAAAAAAACACTCCCAAAGTTCAATTTCTCATCACTTTTGAACCGCTTGTTAGATTGCACAACTCGTGGAAAATTGTGGAAGTTTTTTTTTTTAATCCCAGAGTAGCCAAGGTAAAAGAAGATGGATTTTCATGTTCATAGGAAGTGCTCTCAGCTCCAAAGAAAGTACAAGCAAACCTTTTTTTTTTTTCAAAAATTATTTTGAGCATTCTTAATGGCTGCCAAAAACTGTATACATTTTTATGAGAAAATTATTATTTTGAAATCTTTTTAGAGTTATTTTTGTCAGTAAATATTTCACTTCCGATTGTAATTTCTAATTATTTGGTCAGTTTTCGGTCATTCTCTTGTACAGTGCCAATAATTACTGAAGCGAAATTTTTTATTATGTGCAAATGTGAAAGCAGGTTAGAGAACACAGTTATCTGTTATACAAGCCAATAGGTGCAATATAAGATTTTGTGTGTGTGTGTGTATTTTCTGCAGATCCACAAAGGTGCCATTGTTAAGTCTCTGGTTCTCCACCTGCTAACAACAGGCATTTATTCTTGTTCCTCTTCTTTGTTCTGCAGCTCTTTATTTATTGCAAGTAAAAAAAATCATAATGAAGTCCTTGCCTGCTTTTAGCACAAAGATTTTTGAAAAATTTTTTACATACACTCACTGGCTGCTTTCTACCTGTACACCTTCACATTTATTCATGTTATCCTATCAGCCAATCAGATGGCAGCAGCATAATACAAAAATAATGCAGCTGCAGGCACTAAACATCAGAATAGAGGAAAAGACTGATTTCTGTGATTTTAACAGTGGCATGGTTGCTGTTACCAGATGGGCTGGTTGGAGTATTTCAGAAACTACTGCCTGTGATTTTCTCACACAGCAGCTGCTAGATTTTATACAGAATGGTGTACAAACCCGATTCCAAAAAAGTTGGGACACTGTACAAATTGTGAATGAAAACAGAATGCAATGATGTGGAAGTTTCAAATTTCAATATTTTATTCAGAATACAACATAGATGACATATCAAATGTTTAAACTGAGAAAATGGATCATTTTAAGGGAAAAATAAGTTGATTTTAAATTTCATGGCATCAACACATCTCAAAAAAGTTGGGACAAGGCCATGTTTACCACTGTGTGGCATCCCCTCTTCTTTTTATAACAGTCTGCAAACATCTGGGGACTGAGGAGACAAGTTGCTCAAGTTTAGGAATAGGAATGTTGTCCCATTCTTGTCTAATACAGGCTTCTAGTTGCTCAACTGTCTTAGGTCTTCTTTGTCACATCTTCCTCTTTATGATGCGCCAA
The DNA here is from genome assembly GCA_033459395.1 of Hemibagrus guttatus. NCBI lineage: Eukaryota > Metazoa > Chordata > Actinopteri > Siluriformes > Bagridae > Hemibagrus > Hemibagrus guttatus. Next base: position 3,804,984 of record JAUCMX010000012.1, on the reverse strand, counting down.
ATGTTTTCTATGGGTGAAAGATTTGGACTGCAGGCTGGCCATTTCAGTACCCGGATCCTTCTTCTACGCAGCCATGATGTTGTAATTGATGCAGTATGTGGTCTGGCATTGTCATGTTGGAAAATGCAAGGTCTTCCCTGAAAGAGACGACGTCTGGATGGGAGCATATGTTGTTCTAGAACTTGGATATACCTTTCAGCATTGATGGTGCCTTTCCAGATGTGTAAGCTGCCCATGCCACACGCACTCATGCAACCCCATACCATCAGAGATGCAGGCTTCTGAACTGAGCGCTGATAACAACTTGGGTTGTCCTTGTCCTCTTTAGTCCGGATGACATGGCGTCACAGTTTTCCAAAAAGAACTTCAAATTTTGATTCGTCTGACCACAGAACAGTTTTCCACTTTGCCACAGTCCATTTTAAATGAGCCTTGGCCCAGAGAAAACGCCTGCGCTTCTGGATCATGTTTAGATATGGCTTCTTTTTTGACCTATAGAGTTTTAGACGGCGACGGCGAATGGCACGGTGGATTGTGTTCACCAATGTTTTCTGGAAGTATTCCTGAGCCCATGTTGTGATTTCCATTACAGTAGCATTCCTGTATGTGATGCAGTGCCGTCTAAGGGCCAGAAGATCACGGGCATCCAGTATGGTTTTCCAGCCTTGACCCTTACGCACAGAGATTGTTCCAGATTCTCTGAATCTTTGGATGATATCATGCACTGTAGATGATGATAACTTCAAACTCTTTGCAATTTTTCTCTGAGAAACTCCTTTCTGATATTGCTCCACTATTTTCCGCCGCAGAATTGGGGGAATTGGTGATCCTCTGCCCATCTTGACTTCTGAGAGACACTGCCACTCTGAGAGGCTCTTTTTATACCCAATCATGTTGCCCATTGACCTAATAAGTTGCAAATTGTTCCTCCTGCTGTTCCTTATATGTACATTTAACTTTTCCGGCCTCTTACTGCTACCTGTCGCAACTTTTTTGGAATGTGTAGCTCTCATGAAATCCAAAATGAGCCAATATTTGGCATGACATTTCAAAATGTCTCACTTTCAACATTTGATATGTTATCTATATTCTATTGTGAATAAAATATAAGTTTATGAGATTTGTAAATTATTGCATTCCTTTTTTATTCACAATTTGTACAGTGTCCCAACTTTTTTGGAATCGGGTTTGTAAAAATCCTGTGAGTGGAGGGTCTGCAGGCTGGAGCACCTTTATTGCTTTTCTGGTCATAATTTTTCTAAATAGCACTTTTATGAATTTATGAGTTACTATAACCTTCCTGACAGCTCAAAACAATTAGACATTTAGAGCCTTTTTTTGGTGCTATTTTTCACACAATTCTGTGCAAACTCTAGTGTGAAATTCCACAAGATCAGCCATTTATGAAATATTCAAACCAGCCCATTTGCTACAACACTCATTCCATAATCACAGTCACAGAGACGACACCTTTCCTTCATTCTAAATGTCTCACAAATGGGCACTAAGGAAATTTTCTGTGTCAGTGCACCTGATCTCTTAGTAGTGCTAAGTTCGCTTAGTAGTGGGCCATGGCATCATCTATGACTCTCTTAATCCATAGTAAAAAAAATATAATATATAAAAATATATAATATCCTGGTCTGCGAGATCTCAATATGATCAAGCCTCTGTGAGATCTCAAAACGATCAAGCCTCTGTGAGATCTCAATACGATCAAGCCTCTGTGAGATCTCAAAACGATCAAGCCTCTGTGAGATCTCAATACGATCAAGCCTCTGTGAGATCTCAAAACGATCAAGCCTCTGTGAGATCTCAATACGATCAAGCCTCTGTGAGATCTCAATACGATTTAGCCTCTGTGAGATCTCAAAACGATCTAGCCTCTGTGAGATCTCTATACGATCTAGCCTCTGTGAGATTTCAATATGATCTAGCCTCTGCGAGATGTGCTGGACAAAGAAGTCTGATCCATGGAGGTGCTAACTCACATCTTAAGAATCATGCTAACATCATAGTGCAGTATTTCCTGCAAAATTATATGACTATATGATAAGTCAATGAAGTGGAGGATTACATTACATTAGTTTGTCTTCTTCTGTGTAAATTTACACACACTCAAGAGCACAAGTATGATGCAAATTTTATGAATACCAAATTTCTAGGCCTTCTATTGCAGTGTTTCCGGGAGCAGTACACAGGGGCAGAGTAATGGTTACAGGTGTAGGGGTATCATTGTCATATCATAGGTTCACTTCTGAGCTCAGTGTACTGTCTTCACATTCTCCATGTCTGCCTGGGCTTCATCTCAGGTTCTCTGCTTTCCTGCTACCTGGCAATAATTTCAATAGGTGGATTTTTTTCCCCCGTTTCTGTACCGCTTATCCGATCAATCATCGGGTCACAGGGAGCCTGTGCCTATCTCAGGCGTCATCGGGCATCAAGTAGGGTACACCCTGGACGGAGTGCCAACCCATCGCAGGGCAAATAGGTGGATTTGTTACTCTAAATTGTCTCTAGTTGTAAATGTGTGTGTGCATGGAGCCCTGCAATGGATAAGTGTCTGATTCAGGACATGCATATTCCTGCCTCATGCCTAGCGTTCTCAAGATTCTCAAGATCTCAAGACTGCAGAGCCACCATGCTCAGCATCAAGCACTCACTACAGTTCACTAGCTTGGCAATCGTAATTAAGCATTATTTGAAATGAAGTTGTGAGAATGTTTTTTTTTTTGTATATGCTGTATTTCTGTAATTCTTTATTTTGCTAGGAGTGTCAGTAATTGCTATTCTCTCTAATGTACTGCATATACAGGTGCATCTCAATATGGTGAATATGGTGACATGCCAATCAGCTAATCAACTCAAAACACCTGCAAAGGTTTCCTGAGCCTTCAAAATGGTGTCTCAGTTTGGTTCACTAGACTATACAATCATGGGGAAGACTGCTGATCTGACAGTTGTCCAGAAGATAATCATTGACACCCTTCACAAGGAGGGTAAGCCACAAACATTCATTGCCAAAGAAGCTGGCTGTTCACAGAGTGCTGTATCCAAGCATGTTAAAAGAAAGTTGAGTGGAAGGAAAAAGTGTGGAAGAAAAAGATGCACAACCAACCGAGAGAACCGCAGCCTTATGAGGAATGGACTGAAGCTGGGGTCAAGGCATCAAGGGCCACCACACACAGATGTGTCAAGGAATTTGGCTACAGTTGTCGTATTCCTCTTGTTAAGCCACTCCTAAACCACAGACTATGTCAGAAGCATCTAACCTGGGCTAAGGAGAAGAAGAACTGGACTGTTGCCCAGTGGTCCAAAGTTGTCTTTTCAGATGAGAGCAAGTTTTGTATTTCATTTGGAAACCAAGGTCCTAGAGTCTGGAGGAAGGGTGGAGAAGCTCATAGCCCAAATTGCTTGAAGTCCAGTGTTAAGTTTCCACAGTCTGTGATGATTTGGGGTGCAATGTCATCTGCTGGTGTTGGTCCATTGTGTTTTTTGAAAACCAAAGTCACTGCACCCGTTTACCAAGAAATTTTGGAGCACTTCATGCTTCCTTCTGCTGACCAGCTTTTTGAAGATGCTGATTTCATTTTCCAGCAGGATTTGGCACCTGCCCACACTGCCAAGAGCACCAAAAGTTGGTTAAATGACCATGGTGTTGGTGTGCTTGACTGGCCAGCAAACTCACCAGACCTGAACCCCATAGAGAATCTATGGGGTATTGTCAAGAGGAAAATGAGAAACAAGAGACCAAAAAATGCAGATGAGCTGAAGGCCACTGTCAAAGAAACCTGGGCTTCCATACCACCTCAGCAGTGCCACAAACTGATCACCTCCATGCCACACCGAATTGAGGCAGTAATTAAAGCAAAAGGAGCCCCTACCAAGTATTGAGTACATGTACAGTAAATGAACATACTTTCCAGAAGGCCAACAATTCACTAAAAATGTTTTTTTATTGGTCTTATGAAGTATTCTAATTTGTTGAGATAGTGAATTGGTGGGTTTTTGTTAAATGTGAGCCAAAATCATCACAATTAAAAGAACCAAAGACTTAAACTACTTCAGTCTGTGTGCACTGAATTTATTTAATACACGAGTTTCACAATTTGAGTTGAATTACTGAAATAAATGAACTTTTCCACAACATTCTAATTTATTGAGATGCACCTGTATGTGCTATGAATAAATCAGTCATTTCTGTATAAATCCTGATCATACAGTACACACTGTTTATAAATGAGGCCTCAGGACAGGTGTTGAAGCTTTACCACATTAAGGTATCGCAAATATCTCTCTTTCACTCTATGTGTATGTGTGAGGGGAAAAACACAAGAACACATCTCCTTATAATGACTCTTTTTTATTATTTTATACATTTAGTCACACACATATTCACAGATATGTGTGCTCACACAGACACACACATATTCAATATTCAAGTGACTAGCATCATGTTTCTTTTCAGGAAGTCAAAGGAGTTTTATTAAAGTTCTTTTACATGATATATATTACTGATTATTGTCTTAGATTTTCTTAGAGTTACATGGAAAATAGTTACATGGAAAATATGTTGCTACAGTAAAACTAATAATAAGACCATGTAGATTTAACGAGCCAATATGAAAGGCACTCTTCAGAAAAAAAAAATCTGATTAAATATCATTTTGCAGAAAACAATGAAGAACAGATGTATGATTAAAATGAACAGCTGCTCTAACATTGTTATTAAAGTTAGGGCTTGAACAGAATGACACGTTAAAATAAAAACAGCACCAAGTAAAATCACAGGGTTCCCAGTACATTATTCTCTCAAAGGAAACTTTAAATGATTATTAAATATAACTGCAGTGACAGGCCAAGTGTTCCATAATTAGATTGTGAAAACTGCTGGAATAAATTTCTTGTAAGGATCATTTTTAGTAGTAATGAAGACATACAGGATAATTTCCCTAATAAATTTCAACAGCCTTGTAGCTTTTCAACATTTTGTAAGAACACCTTCACTGATATAAGATTAGGATAAAGTTACCAGCAAAGCTATTTCAGATTTCCTTATTACGGCATTCCACATGTTTACATCCACACACTGTCACACTGCTAGATGAAAACAGTAATTCATTACGACCCTGAAATATATGCTATTAATGTGCTGTACATGATACACAGTCGACTGGAGCTAGATGTTTGTCTCCTGAAACATTGGCAAACTCATAAAGCTACAGTGGTTGTGCAAATCATGCTGTTGAAAGTAGTAGTGTTTACAAGTTTCTTAAATAAATAATAATAATAATAATAATAATAATAATAATAATAATAACAATAATAATAATAACACTAGTAATAATAATAATAACTAAAATCCCTTTTTAGCAATTGATTATGCAAAAAATAAAACAATTAAAAAGATACTTCAGATAGAAGATACTTGTTACAAACAAAATAAGACCATTTCATCCGAGTGTGTCAACATTGTGCCAAGAAGACTTCAGAGAAGAAATTGTTGCTGCTCATCAGTCTGGAAGGGTTATAAAGGCCATCTCTAAACAACCTGAAATTCATCATTCTACAATGAGAGGGACTAGTTCCAGAAAGAGAGCCTTCAAGCCAGGTGCCAATTTCCCAAGAGTGGGTTTCCCAAGATCAGATTGTACCCAAGAGCTACATCATGTGACCTACAGGTCTCTGTAAGAAGACTGAACAAGTATGGCTTACATGGATGGAGTGTGTTGGAATGGCAAGTCAAAGTCCTCAGGCCCATTAAGATGCTATGGTGGGATCTTAATATGCTCATTCATTCCCATCTGGTTTCTGAATGTTAGTTTACTTTTAGGGAAAAAATGATAATAAAAATTATTTATAGATGTTGTTTAGGATGATGCAATTGTTATTTTGGCTCTGATTAATAAAAACATATGTATTTTTCCCCTATGACTGTAGTGAATAATTTTCATTTAAATTTATGGCATTTGTCAGAAGCCCTTATATCCAGATCGACTTACTTTTATCTCATTTCACACATCTGAGCAGTTGAGGGTTCATGGCCTTGATCAAAGGCCCAGCAGTGGCAGCTAGGCAGTGCTGAGATTTGATGTCTTTTGTCCAATGGTCTTAACCAATGAACTACCACTAAGCTACCACTGGCCACTTAACAAGCTAATTTGTCTGTATGTTAATTGGTGCCACTTGGAATTGAGGTGGTGTTTTCTTTCTGGTTGGAGGTTGGGAAGTTGCACATAATCCACAGTTTTTGGAATAGATTATTATGTAGTAATGTCAGGAAGCATATTTGATGAAATCACTCTCACAAAACACAACAGTAACCTGAACATAGTACCATGTGTGCAGAACCCCAGTACCAAAAGGGCTGAAAGAAAGCAGACAGCACAGAGGAAACAGTGTGTAGTTTGGGACACGAGTTGGAATGTAACTGTAGCAGTGTAGCATGATGAAACTTTTCAAACACTTCCAGAGATTTTTTCATTACATCACACCTTAAATCATGAATTTTAGTTGAATGCCTATTCAGAAGATGCAGTAGTTTTACAGAAATATAAATGAAAACAGTTCATGAGCCATTATTGTATTGTGGCTGAGAAACAATGGATGAACTGCAATAAGCAAACCACAACCTCACAAAATCTATTATTCAAGTGACATTCAAGTATTTATTTATTCATGAATTAATCATTTATCAAGTTTTCTAATTCAATAAAAAAAATTATAATAAACTGAGGAGCAAAATACTCCAAGGCATTTTCCAATTCATTAACCCTGATTTTGATAAGACAGTTCATTTGGCCCCTTTTTAGAAGACCAGTAAAGTCATTCGGTCATTTTTGGTGGAAAAAATAACTCTTTATCCCAGGCCGACATCCAGTGACATCATCACAATAAAGCCAAGGATGGAGGTCCAGGAAGCCAGTTTTCCATTGCCACTAAATAAAAAATCAATCACAGCTTAATTTGTGGGCAGACTACATCTAACCAGCCTTAAAAATCTAATCAGCCTTCTAAATCTAACGAGGCTTCTACATCTAACCAGCCTTAAACATCTAACCAGCCTTCTACATCTAACCAGCCTTCTACATCTAACCAGCCTTAAACATCTAACCAGCCTTCTACATCTAACCAGTCTCCTACATCTAAACAGCCTTAAACATCTAACCAGCCTTCTACATCTAACCAGCCTTCTACATCTAACCAGCCTTAAACACCTAACCAGCCTTAAACATCTAACCAGCCTTCTACATCTAACCAGCCTTCTACATCTAACCAGCCTTAAACATCTAACCAGCCTTCTACATCTAACCAGTCTCCTACATCTAAACAGCCTTAAACATCTAACCAGCCTTAAACATCTAACTAGCCTTCTACATCTAACCAGCCTTAAACATCTAACCAGCCTTCTACATCTAACCAGCCTTCTACATCTAACCAGCCTTCTACATCTAACCAGCCTTCTACATCTAACCAGCCTTAACACTCCAGTACATCTAACAGCCTTAAAAACATTCTAACCAGCCTTTACAACAGATCTAACCAGCCTTCTACATCTAACCAGCCTAATAAAACATCTAACCAGCCTTCTACATCTAACCAGCCACATCTACATCTAACCAGCCTTAAACATCTAACCAGCCTTCTAATTTAACCAGCTTCTACATCTAACCAGCCTTAAACATCTAACCAGCCTTCTACATCTAACCAGCCTTACATCTAACCAGCCTTAAACATCTAACCAGCCTTCAATCTAACCAGCCTTCTACATCTAACCAGCCTTAAACATCTAACCAGCCTTCTACATCTAACCAGCCTTCTACATCTAACCAGCCTTCTACATCTAACCAGCCTTCTACATCTAACCAGCCTTAACACCTAACCAGCCTTAAACATCTAACCAGCCTTCTACATCTAACCAGCCTTCTACATCTAACCAGCCTTCTACATTTAACAGCCTTAAACATCTAACCAGCCTTCTACATCTAACCAGTCTCCTACATCTAAAATTCATCTAACCAGCCTTCTACATCTAACCAGCCTTTCTACATCTAACGCAGCCTTAAACATCTAACCAGCCTTCTACATTTAACCAGCCTTAAACATCTAACCGGAATTCTACATCTAATGAGCCTCACACATCTAACCATTCTCCTACATCTAACCAGCCTTAACTAACATCTAACCAGCCTTCTCTAACAGCTTCTACATCTAACCGCCTTCAACATCTAACCAGCCTCAAACATCTAACCAAAATTCTACATCTAACCAGGCTTCTAAATATAACCAGCATTCTACATCTAACCAGCTTGAAACATCAAACCGGAATTCTACATCTAACCAACGTTAAACATCTAACCAGCTTTGAACATCTAACTCGAATTCTATATCTAACCAGCCTTAAACATCTAACCAGCCTTCTACATCTAACCAGCCTTCTACATCTAACAGCTACATTAACTACATCTAACCAGCCTTAAACATCTAACCAGCTTACATCTAACCAGCCTTAAACATCTAACCAGCTTTCTACATCTAACCCGCCTTCAACATCTAACCAGCCTCAAACATCTAACCAAAATTCTACATCTAACCAGGCTTCTAAATATAACCAGCATTCTACATCTAACCAGCTTGAACATCAAACCGAATTCTACATCTAACCAACGTTAAACATCTAACCAGCTTTGAACATCTAACTCGAATTCTATATCTAACCAGCCTTAAACATCTAACCAGCCTTCTACATCTAACCAGCCTTCTACATCTAACAAAGAAATTCTTACATTAACCAGATTCTACATCTAACCAGCCTTAAACATCTAACCAGTGTTCTAAATATAACCAGCCTCCTACATCTAACCAGCGTTAAACATCTAACCGAAATTCTACATCTAACTAGCCTTAAACATCTAACCAGAATTCTAATTCTAACCAGCCTTAAACATCTAACCGGAATTCTAAATCTAACCTGCCTTCTACATCTAAGCAGCCTTAAACATCTAAGCAGCCTTCTACATCTAACCAACCTTAAACATCTAACCAGCATTCTACATCTAACCAGCCTTAAAGATCTAAGCAGCCTTCTACATCTAAGCAGCCTTAAACATCTAACCGGAATTCTACATCTAACCAGCCTTAAACATCTAACCGGAATTCTACACTTAACCAGCCTTACACATCTAACCAGAATTCTACATCTAACCAGCGTTAAACATCTAACCAGCATTAAACATTTAACCAGAATTCTACATCTAACCAGCCTAAAACATCTAACCAGAATTCTACATCTAACCAGCCTTAAACATCTAACCAGCCTTAAACATCTAACCAGAATTCTACATCTAACCAGCCTTAAACATCTAACCAGCCTTAAACATCTAACCGGAATTCTACATCTAACCAGCCTAAAACATCTAACCAGAATTCTACATCTAACCAGCCTAAAACATCTAACCAGAATTCTACATCTAACCAGCCTTAAACATCTAACCAGCCTTAAACATCTAACCGGAATTCTACATCTGACCGGCCTTAAACATCTAACCAGCCTTCTACATCTAACCAACCTTAAACATCTAACCAGCCTTCTACATCTAACCAACCTTAAACATCTAACCAGCCTTAAACATCTAACCAGAATTCTACATCTAACCAGCCTAAAACATCTAACCAGAATTCTACATCTAACCAGCCTAAAACATCTAACCAGAATTCTACATCTAACCAGCCTTAAACATCTAACCAGCCTTAAACATCTAACCGGAATTCTACATCTGACCGGCCTTAAACATCTAACCAGCCTTCTACATCTAACCAACCTTAAACATCTAACCAGCCTTAAACATCTAACCAGCCTTAAACATCTAACCAGCCATAAACATTTAACCAGCCTTAAACATCTAACTGGAATTCTACATCTAACCAGCCTTCTACATCTAACCAACCTTAAACATCTAACCAGCCATGAACATCTAACCAGCCATAAACATCTAACCAGCCATAAACATTTAACCAGCCTTAAACATCTAACTGGAATTCTACATCTAACCAGCCTTAAACATCTAACCAGAATCCTACATCTAAACAACCTTAAACATCTAACCGGAATTCTACATCTAAGCAGCCTTAAACATCTAACCAGTCTTCTAAATCTAAACAGCCTTAAACATCTAACCAGCATTAAACATCTAAACGGAATTCTACATCTAACCAGCCTTCTACATCTAACCAGTCTTAAACATCTAAACAGCCTTAAACATCTAACCAGAATTCTATATCTAACCAGCCTTAAACATCTAACCAGCCTCCTACATCTAACCAACCTTAAACATTTTAACCAGCCTCCTACATCTAACCAACCTTAAACATCTAACCAGCCTCCTACATCTAACCAGCCTTCTACATCTAACTAGCCTCCTACATCTAACCAGCCTTAAACATCTAACTAGAATTCTACATGTAACCAGCGTTAAATATCTAACTAGCCTTCTACATCTAACCCGCTTTCTACATCTAAGCAGCCTTAAACATCTAACCAGCCTTCTACATTTAACCAGCCTTAAACATCTAACCGGAATTCTACATCTAATGAGCCTCACACATCTAACCATTCTCCTACATCTAACCAGCCTTAAACATCTAACTAGAATTCTACATCTAACCATTCTCCTACATCTAACCAGCCTTAAACGTCTGACTAGAATTCTACATCTAACCATTCTCCTACATCTAACCAGCCTTAAATGTCTAAATAGAATTCTACATGTAACCAGCGTTAAACATCTAACAAGCTTTCTACATCTAACCCGCTTTCTATATCTAAGCAGCCTTAAACATCTAACCAGAAATCTACATCTAATCAGCCTTCTAAATCTAACCAGCCTTAAACATCTAACCAGTGTTCTAAATATAACCAGCCTCCTACATCTAACCAGCCTTAAACATCTAACCAGAATTCTATATCTAACCAGCCTTAAACATCTAACCAAAATTCTACATCTAACCAGCCTTCTACATCTAACCAGCCTTAAACATCTAACCGGAATTCTAAATCTAACCAGCCTTCTACATCTAACCAGCCTTAAACATCTAACCGGAATTCTAAATCTAACCAGCCTTCTACATCTAAGCAGCCTTAAACATCTAACCAGCCTTCTACACCTAACCAGCCTTAAACATCTAACCGGAATTCTACATCGAACCAGCATTAAACAAATAAGCAGCCTTCAACATCTAACACGCCTTCTACATCTAACCAACCTTAAACATCTAACCAGCCTCCTACATCTAACCAGCCTTCTACATCTAACTAGCCTCCTACATCTAACCAGCCTTAAACATCTAACTAGAATTCTACATGTAACCAGCGTTAAATATCTAACTAGCCTTCTACATCTAACCCGCTTTCTACATCTAAGCAGCCTTAAACATCTAACCAGCCTTCTACATTTAACCAGCCTTAAACATCTAACCGGAATTCTACATCTAATGAGCCTCACACATCTAACCATTCTCCTACATCTAACCAGCCTTAAACATCTAACTAGAATTCTACATCTAACCATTCTCCTACATCTAACCAGCCTTAAACGTCTGACTAGAATTCTACATCTAACCATTCTCCTACATCTAACCAGCCTTAAATGTCTAAATAGAATTCTACATGTAACCAGCGTTAAACATCTAACAAGCTTTCTACATCTAACCCGCTTTCTATATCTAAGCAGCCTTAAACATCTAACCAGAAATCTACATCTAATCAGCCTTCTAAATCTAACCAGCCTTAAACATCTAACCAGTGTTCTAAATATAACCAGCCTCCTACATCTAACCAGCCTTAAACATCTAACCAGAATTCTATATCTAACCAGCCTTAAACATCTAACCAAAATTCTACATCTAACCAGCCTTCTACATCTAACCAGCCTTAAACATCTAACCGGAATTCTAAATCTAACCAGCCTTCTACATCTAACCAGCCTTAAACATCTAACCGGAATTCTAAATCTAACCAGCCTTCTACATCTAAGCAGCCTTAAACATCTAACCAGCCTTCTACACCTAACCAGCCTTAAACATCTAACCGGAATTCTACATCGAACCAGCATTAAACAAATAAGCAGCCTTCAACATCTAACACGCCTTCTACATCTAACCACCTAAAACATCTAACCGATTTCTACATCTAACCAACCTAAACCCCAATCTAACCAGCCTTAAAATCTAACAGATTCTACATTAACCAGTTTTAAACCATCTAACCCGCTTTCTACATCTAACAGCCTTAAACATCTAACCAGCCTTCTACATTTAACCAGCCTTAAACATCTAACCGGAATTCTACATCTAAAGCCTAACATCTAACCATCCCTACATCTAACCAGCCTTAAACATCTAACAGAATTCTACATCTAACCATCTCTAATCTAACCAGCCTTAAACGTCTGACTAGAATTCTACATCTAACCATTCTCCTACATCTAACCAGCCTTAAATGTCTAAATAGAATTCTACATGTAACCAGCGTTAAACATCTAACAAGCTTTCTACATCTAACCCGCTTTCTATATCTAAGCAGCCTTAAACATCTAACCAGAAATCTACATCTAATCAGCCTTCTAAATCTAACCAGCCTTAAACATCTAACCAGTGTTCTAAATATAACCAGCCTCCTACATCTAACCAGCCTTAAACATCTAACCAGAATTCTATATCTAACCAGCCTTAAACATCTAACCAAAATTCTACATCTAACCAGCCTTCTACATCTAACCAGCCTTAAACATCTAACCGGAATTCTAAATCTAACCAGCCTTCTACATCTAACCAGCCTTAAACATCTAACCGGAATTCTAAATCTAACCAGCCTTCTACATCTAAGCAGCCTTAAACATCTAACCAGCCTTCTACACCTAACCAGCCTTAAACATCTAACCGGAATTCTACATCGAACCAGCATTAAACAAATAAGCAGCCTTCAACATCTAACACGCCTTCTACATCTAACCAGCCTAAAACATCTGACCGGATTTCTACATCTAACCAACCGTAAACATCTAACCAGCTTTAAAGATCTAAGCAGCCTTCTACATCTAACCAGTCTTAAACATCTAACCAGATTTCTACATCTAAACAGCATTAAACATCTAACCAGCCTTCTACATCTAACCAGCCTTAAACATCTAACCGGAATTCTACATCTAACCAACCGTAAACATCTAACCAACCTTAAACATCTAAACAGAATTCTACATCTAACCAGCCTTAAAGATCTAAGCAGCCTTCTACATCTAACCAGCCTTAAACATCTAACCAGAATTGTACATCTAACCAGCCTTAAACATCTAACCAGAATTGTACATCTAACCAGCCTTAAACATTTAACCAGCCTTCTACATCTAACCGGCCTTAAACATCTAACAAGCCTTCTACATTTAACCAGCCTTAAACATCTAACCAGCCTTAAACATCTAACCAGCCTTCTACATCTATCCAGCCTTAAACATCTAACCAGCCTTCTACATCTAACCAGAATTGTACAGCTATCCAGCCTTAAACATCTAAGCAGCCTTCTACATCTAACCAGCCTTAAACATCTATCCAGCCTGAAACATCTAACCAGCCTTAAACATCTAACCAGCCTTAAACATCTAACGAGCCTTCTACATCTAACCAGCCTTCTACATCTAACCAGCCTTAAACATCTAACCATAATTGTACATCTATCCAGCCTTCTGCATCTAACCAGCCTTCTACGTCTAAACAGCCTTAAACATCTAACGAGCCTTCTACATTTAACCAGCCTTCTACATCTAACCAGCCTTAAACATCTAACCAGCCTTCTACATCTAACCAGCCTTAATCATCTAACCAGCCTTCTACATCTAACCAGCCTTAAACATCTAACCACCCTTCTACATCTATCCAGCCTTAAACATCTAACCAGCCTTCTACATCTAACCAGAATTGTACATCTAACCACCCTTCTACATCTATCCAGCCTTAAACATCTAACCAGCCTTCTACATCTAACCAGAATTGTACATCTATCCAGCCTTAAACATCTAACCAGCCTTAAACATCTAACCAACCTTCTACATCTAACCAGCCTTAAACATCTAACCACCCTTCAACATCTAGCTAGCCTTAAACATCTAACCAACCTTCTACATCTTACCAGCCTTAAACATCTAACCACCCTTCAACATCTAACTAGCCGTAAACATCTAACCAGCCTTAAACATTTAACCAGCCTTCTACATCTAACCAGCCTTGTACATATAACCAGCCTTAAACATCTAACCAGCCTTAAACATTTAACCAGCCTTCTACATCTAACCAGCCTTGTACATATAACCAGCCTTAAACATCTAACCAACCTTAAACATTTAACCAGCCTTCTACATCTAACCAGCCTTGTACATATAACCAGCCTTAAACATCTAAAAATCATTTTAATAAGAGCTTAATCACCTGACTTGGGCTTCAGGTATGATGTCATCAACAACAACATAAACCATGGCCCCTGCAGCAAAGGCAAGTGCATAGGGTAGCAACGGCTCAGCCAGCACCACGGCAACCGCACCTAGCAACCCTGCCACTGGCTCCACCATCCCACTGAGTTGTCCGTACCTGAGAATACACACGTATAGACACGCACATATACACACACACCTTTAACAAATTGATATACTGTAGATATTTTTTGAAACATGCAAAAGTTCAGAAACAGTATTCCCTTTTGTTGGAAAAACATACATTATATTATTAATTACTTAGCATCTATTAGAACTGAATGAAAGAAGTTTCTTTGAACTGATGTGGATTTTTGCATGGACAGATTTATAAATCAGACTCTCACAAATAAAAACCAGTCTTCTTCAGCAAGCAACACACTTGAATTTACATGACATTTTAATTTCAATAACTAAGCTGACTGATGGTAAAATAAGTGAGTCTGTAGGACACTGAGATCTCATAAACCTTTATAATAGAGGACTAACATGAGATGGGATCATTCATTCATTACTATAACATGATCTGCTCTATACAAGATGGTTTTAATCTTGTATGGCCTCTATATTTTTGCTGTGGAAATTTCTTTAAATGGTGAATTGTGAGACCTTCACCCCTGCCCTGTGGAGGTTATTGGCTGTTGTTTGATGTCACATCTGTTGGTTTGGTTCGTCTGGTTCATGATGTCACATCTGTTTGGTTGTTAGTGCACCAGTGGTTTGTTTCTTTTCAGGAACATTCCAAATTGTTGTACTGGCTCTTTCTGATGCTTGCGCAATGGCTCAGATTGATTTCCTTCTTTTCTCAGATTAAAATGATTTGCTCCTATAGGCAGCTCTCAGGTCTTCATGGTTATTTATCCTTTTTAAAAAACAAATGCAGTCTTCACCGGTGAAACCCAGGGCTTAAACCAAGAGTAGACATTCAGAGCTATTAACTGTTTACATCTGAAACATCTGAAAATGGATGGGTTCACACAAAAGGTATCATGTTCAAGTTGTAAATATTGGGAAATTAAGCTGAAATTCGAATCTTCTCATATTCATCTTTCGCTCTCAAGCAAATCCAAATGAATTGGCCAATAAGTTTGACAGTGACTTATTTACATAAAAGATGTAATGATTCTGACAAGCAGAATAAAGTCTGTATTTTTGACTAATGTCTGAATCCTAAACTCAATTCCACTGAAAAGCAAACTGCAAATTAAAGGAACTCATTTAAGCAGGACACACCAAAAACCTACATGACGAAATGTTTTGACATAAAGCAGGAGTTTTGGAAAAATTATATTAAATGCTTCACATCAACAGCTCCAGTGCTGGTGCCAGTAAAGACTGTTCCAGTAGGTAATTAATGTAGAATGTGTACATGTTTTACAAATTTCAACATAGATGTTTAAGGCATTGAACTTTTAATAAGCATGCTTTTTAATACTACTTTATACTTTTATACTTTACCTTTTATTTTATATTCTTTAAATTTTATTTGAGTGAATATTAGCTGTAGTGCTGCATTGTGCTTTTCTTTAATAAAATCTACAAGAAGTGAAAATCATGTCGCAATTCAAAAATTTATCTTCAAAAAGATATCTGGTTTAATTTGACATTTCTACTCATATATTAGATGCAAGACAGATATATTCTATGCAAGAATATATTTTAATATAAATCAGAGGTAAAATAAATAAATAAACACACTTACATACTCCAGTCCTGGATTGCTGGGGTCCAGCACACATTAAACTAAGTTGAATCAGTGTCTGTGTGCTAAACTCTGGCCCTGAAGTTATGCACGTCAGATTTAAAGCCTCCAGCATGCATAAATGCACCCACAGTATGATAATTGCATACATGTACAGGTGTTCATAAGGAAGTGGCAGGTATGTGTGTATACGCAGTATATTTCAAATAATTGCTAATTATTTTCTTATAGATGGCTTAATTAGTCCAAACATGTAAGAAACTTGTGTTTCTGTGTATATATTGGGATTCTCTAACTATAATAAAAACTGAATAATATTCAAGTGATAAATTTGTCTGGAGAGTCTTCATATAGGGGGGCACGGTGGCTAGCACGTTTTCCTCACACCTCCAGGGTTGGGGGTTCGATTCCCGCCTCCGCCATGTGTGTGTGGAGTTTGCATGTTCTCCCCGTGCCTCGGGGGTTTCCTCTGGGTACTCCAGTTTCCTCCCCCGGTCCAAAGACATGCATTGTAGGTTGATTGGCATCTCTAAATTGTCTGTAGTGTGTGATTGCATGAGTGAATGAGAGTGTGTGTGTGCCCTGCGATGGGTTGGCACTCCGTCCAGGGTGTATCCTGCCTTGATGCCCAATGACGCCTGAGATAGGCACAGGCTCCCCGTGACCCGAGTGTAGATTGGATAAGCGGTAGACAATGAATGAATGAGTCTTCATATAAATGCAGCAGCACAGACTTTTGTGCAAAACTAAATTCTGAGAAGCATTCTGTGGATCCTTTTCTAGACAAATAAAGACTGAAAAAGGTTTTAACCCACTTGTGAATGGCAGGAAAAGACAGAGTGAGAATGTAAGAATTCACACACTCACCAGAAGGCTCGCCATGTGGACATTCCAGAGCCTTTCAGCGGCAGACTCACTGCAAGGCCTTCTGGGAAATTCTGAATGCCTATGCCTATAGCCAGGTTTCTGAAATGCAGACATATTATTGTTAAACTCTGCACTCAGGCATTAAATAAATGTTTAAATGGAACACATTTAAATGTATTTCTTATTCCTAGACCCATGAATTAATTGTACTTAAACAATAGTGAAAGTGTTGAGCTGGTTTTAAGATCTCGTAGCCCCTAGGTGTGAGGGTGGTCATGCCTTCACTAGGCCTCATATCTGGGTTTATTTGTTTGGCATGCACTTAAAAAAGCCCAAGAAAAGCTGCTTGGTTTTGAGAAAGACTGCTTAGGTCCCCACGCTCGTTTCTGCACTCTTTTGTTCTCTCCGTTGAAAGTCGTTCCTGGCTCACCGTCAGGATCCTGCCTCTAAGAGACGAAAGGCTAATGACAGCCAGTCACGGAAAGGCTAACAGCAGATGAGGTCTGTGGGAAGGAGGGAAAATGCGGAGAGAGGGTGTTGGGGGTGAGGAGGGTGCAGACTGCAGCTGGGGTTCAGGGATAGGATAAGAGAGAAACTAACTAGTGAGAATAATGTTGCATTCAACTTACCTCTGAAGTGGGAAGTTAGAACTCGGAATAATGTCATTTTTGACCTTTTTGCAGTGTACAAGGCGGGAAAAAACATTGAGGCCACCCACATTCATCTTTTGTCAGCAACAAGCTAGCCAGCTAACTGTGATGAGTGTATATTTAAGAGTAAAAAGTATAAAGTATAAAAGTACATTGTAAAAGTACACTGTGTAGTCAGTGTCAGTGAAAGTCTGGACGCTGATTAATCTAAAGCACACACTTGTATATACTGAGTAACTCATTTGTAGGTAAGAAGTGCTACTTGTTCACTGTTCAAGCTTTGAGCTGTCATTTAATCTGTTGAATCATCATCTGTTGAACTCTGGGTTGAGTAGATGTCTCAATGTCCTGAGACAGAATTCAAAGTTTTGAGAGGGAGTTTCTTTGCTTTTTCCTAGTCGAAGTTCGAAAATAAAGAATTACTACATTTTCTCAAATGCTGCAAAGCAAAGATTAAATTTGACTGAGAGGTTAAAGTTCTCTGCATTTTGATTGGTCTGAATATAGCTTGTCAAATGTGTCACTC
The DNA here is from genome assembly GCA_033459395.1 of Hemibagrus guttatus. NCBI lineage: Eukaryota > Metazoa > Chordata > Actinopteri > Siluriformes > Bagridae > Hemibagrus > Hemibagrus guttatus. Next base: position 3,786,723 of record JAUCMX010000012.1, on the reverse strand, counting down.
CATTTTTATGGCAAAAAAATCCCACCATGACATGTACCATGAAAAAATTCCAAATAAAATCTCTGTCAAAGAGCTGCATTTTAAAATTCAAACAAAGTTTTATGTATCTGTATGATAACAGGTAGCAAGATTCTGAATAATTACAGCACATGTGTAGACATGTTAAGACAAACAGAACTGAGTGTGTTAAAAGTTGTTCATTATGAACAGATCGTGAATAAGAGTTCTGGGATAAACACACGACAGACTTCATGATTACAGCAGCTGCTCTTAGATACAAATCTCCAGAACCCTGGTCAGACCCACAGCAATGGAAATTCGAATATTATACAGATCTTAGCACACAGCATTCAGCAGATGAACAAAAGACAATAGAAAAGAAAGAGGAAGAGGAACAAACTATGCTTTCTGTTCCTCCTCTCAACATTTAGTCATCCTCATTTTTTTGTTTGGTGTATGTGGAAGAAAGAAAGTAAGAGAGATGGAGAGTTCTCAGTGGGGTAAAGTGAACTCAGTCACCGAATTCCTCAGTTCACTCTGGGTTCATTCAGGAAGGGGAATGAATCACGGCGCCTCATACTGTTTCAATACAAGTTTATTTTTCCAATTCCTTAAAAATGTGTGCTGGCATAAATCATCCCACTAATGCAGATCTGTAGCATTCTGGATCTTTTGTGTGTGTCCACCCATCAATTTCTCCATTCCTGGTGGATCCAACTTACAGTAAACTGTCTGTAAACATTCATCTGAGTGCTTTTTTTTTACATTATAAATGGGTGGAAAGCACATCTCACTGCACACTAAGTTTAGGAGTTTTTTTAAAATGGATTTGCTTTTTCAATGCTCAAGAAGTTGCATTGAAAAGTGCAAACTTGCGAAACGGTGTCAAATATGGTAAAAGGAGTAGAAGGCCAGTTTCTCACAGAGCAAGACAGAAGCGTCAGTGTTTCACTATAAAATAGCTATTCCTGCCCACTTCAGCCTGACACACACACACACACACACACACACACACACACACACACACACACACACACACACACATATATTCATGAAACCATATGCAACAATCAATATTAGACTCCACCCAGCCTAAGCCAATCAGATGCCGTGCTCTAAAATAAACTGCTTCCAGGCTCTGAAAAATGTCTTAAGTATTGTGCTTCTAGAAAGTATTAGAAGTGGAAGAACTGAAGTGGCCTGTACAAAGCCTTAACCTCAACCTCACTGGAAACCTTTGGGAAGAACTGGAATGGGAACTGTGCTCCCCAGGCCTCCTCACCCAACATCAGTGCCTGACCTCACTCGACTGAATTGAAGCTAATCCCCTCAGCCATGTTCCAAAATAGAGTAGTGGAAAGCCTTCCCAGAAGGGTGGAGTTTATAGGAGCAGCAAAAGGGGAAATAAATATTGTAAGGAAGTTTAACAAGCACATATGGGTGGGATAGTGGTCATGGTTAACCATATAATGCAAATAGAGAATGTTGATGAACAGCAATTTTCAGGTCATGCCCCATAATTTCATTTGGTCTTTGATTCCTCCACAAAACGCACATGCCTTCATTTCATTAAGCCAGTCATTTGCCCTGTGCTTTCACTCTGTCCTGCAGTAACTGGAGAAGGTTCTCCTCAACATTTTTATTATATTTAGCTTGATCCATTCTGCCTGTAATGGCAACAAGCTTTCTAGTTCTTCCTGTTTAAAAACAACCCAAGAGAATGATGTTATCACCAAAGTACTTGATGACAGAAATGGTGTTACCTGGCAAGTATCTGTATCTGGTTTGCAGCAAACATTATGCTTTGCCTTTAGGTCAAATGGCTCATCTTTATCCTCATTAGACCACAAAATCATTTCCCCATAGCTCTCAGATATTCTAACATGTTAAGAAGTGGTTTCTCACTGGCCACTCTCCCACACACTATTGCAGAAGTCTGCACAGGTTCTCCTGCTTCAGCCAGTGAGCTCTATAACCTCTTTTGACCTGATCTTTGCAGTGACTGAGTTATGCCATATTTTTTCCCACACTGTTATAACAGATTTCACAGTGCTAAAAAGAAGGTTCAGAGCTTTGCAGATGTTTAAAACTTCTCAAAGGTTTGTGGGCAGTTGCTTGGTCTTCATAACAACAAGACTTATCTAATCTTCCATTCTAGCTGTGTGAACACTCAAAGTCAGAGATATTTATTGTGGCAGCATACAACTGATTGCTTATCGTGGAGTGAATACTTATAAACCATGCAGTTTTTTTTTTTTTATAATTCTGATATCTAAATGCTTTATTTAATGTTATTTCTGTAGTCAAAAATTAGGGAAAAAATCCCATTCTTAATCATACTTAAAATTGGGTTTCTTAGCATTATGGACAAAAATATGACTATATACTGTATATAAAGTAAAGAAATTGTGGGGTTTTTTTTCATTTATTTTACAGTTTATAATTTCTGGGAAAATAGTGAAATCCTCAAGCACATATGGTGCACTTGATCTATCAATTGAGCTATCAAATGATCAATCTTTAGAACTCATTCATCTAGTCCCCTGAAACCTACTGCCAGCTACTTGGCAGCAAGCATTTGTGCTTGTTTGTGTAGTTTCAATTGTTCCAGGTCTCGTATGTTAATTCCCTTTCCAGGCCAGCCCTTGGTGTGTTAAAAAGATGGTTGAAGTTTATAAGAGTGTGTTAGTGTCTGGGAAGGTTGCCATGATGGCCACAGAGTAGACAGAATTTACTAGAAGGACTCTTTGTTTAAGCATTTGGAGAAATAGAAGAATGACCCTGTGTAAGGAAAGTTTCTCAAAACACATTTATTTTACTGCTTTGCATTAAATCCAGTCTTTCCCTCCCACCACAGTGGAGAGGGGAAAACAAATCAGAAGCCCCAAAACAAGTGCTCTTTAAACACTTGGCTGTGTATTTACCTGCATTGCTCAGCCACTGTTGAGTCTGTTTTGGTTCAGCACAAGGTGCAGTTTGTCTTGAATGCCAGAGGCTATAGCAGAAATCATACAAGCCCTTCGACATGCTCTCTCCATAGATTACTGTTTCAAAAAAATGTCAAAATATAGAATCCCATGTCTTGTTCCTGCTTGAGTCTGATGGTGAGGCCTCCCACATGCTACTCCTGCATAAGGTCTCCTACCACCACCCTGACCACAACATCATAGCTCCACTACCTACCCCTGTCAAGGACATTCCAGCTTCACCACCATTAGACTCCGGTGTGGATGTCACCTACCGACCACTTGCTTACCAACAGTATGCCGCTTGCCTAACTAGCCTCTCTTCCAGACCACCCTCCAGAGACTGATGAAACAAACTCCCCAGCTAAGCTCCATGCACTGGCTGGATTGCTCCCTCCAGAGGCTGACAGGGCAGTTTCTTCTACAGTGCTCCATCCAAAGGCCAAGATTGTGGCCCTGCTCATGCCTGAAACCAACAGCATCACTTCCTCAGGCCTGAGGCAGATGGCACAGCCTCCTGCCCCAGAGCGATGGTGCAGCCCCCCCAACTCTTGCTCCTGCCAGAGGCCAACAAGGAGGCCTCCTGCATTCTGCTCCTGCCTGAGGCTGAATCTGGGCTTCTCACATCCTGCTCTGACCCTCCACATCCTGGTCCTGTATAAGGCCAACAACATGGCTTCCTAAGTCCTGCTCACTCCCGAGGCCAATGGCATGGCCTCCTACATGCACCCTGGCTAGAACGCCATAGCTCTGCCACCTAACTCGGGCAATGATGTCTTCCTATTGCCTGCTCTCTGGCTCGTCTGGAATCAATGATAGACAACAACTGCCTTCGGACCTCGGACACCCAGATGGGGGAGTGTTTTTAGCCCTTTGAGGGGTGTGTGTGTGTGTGTGTGTGTGTGTGCGCGTGTGTGTGTGTGTGTGTGTGTGTGTGTGTGTTAGTGGGTTAGAGTTGAGACTGATGCCTGTTTTGGCATATAAAAATGTTTACAACTGAATCTGTCCTAGCCTCTTCACACGACACTATAAAATAAATTTAAACTAATTACACAATCGATAAGCTCTACATTTCAATCAAAGGTGCTGGGTGGGTCATTGAATTATGTATGATGAAAAAGGAAATTAAACAGAAAGCAGCAAACAACACTACAATAATATAAGCATGACAAGCACATCAGGCTTGCTCAACAGAAACAGAACCGGCTCTGAATGAAGATTAAGGAGGGATGTAGAGAGAGAAAGAGAGAGAGAGAGAGAGAGAGAGAGAGAGAGAGAGAGAGAGAGAGTGAGAGTGAGAGTGAGAGAGAGAGCGAGAGAGAGAGCGGGAGCCGAGCCTTTATTCAGTTGGAGAGCTCTGCAGAATGTGCACTTTGAATAGTGTAACAGAGAAAATAACATTTACACAGAGAAACACCAGCCTCTTCTCTCACTTGAGAGAAGTTATAATCTCACTCCTTAAACAAGTGCTATCATACTGTGTGCCATTTAAGTGTGATCAGAGCACTATTTGAGTAAAAGAGTGAGACTGAGGATTTCACTTGTAATAGCAGCGTTGCATTACTACTGACTAGCAAACCTCATCACTTAGACAGTGAAGTGTTTCCCTTTTTTCCCTTCTTATTTCCCTGCTACATAGCACTATGCTGAGTCCTTGCCATTCAGTTCATTTAGCCTTTTCAGAGTGCTTTGATTGTAATTTGGCTGTGCCTATGTGTCTCTTTATGAACATGTGTATGAGGGCTAAATTGACAGTAAGTTACAGTGATAGATGAATGCTTTAAAGGTGTAAGAATGATTTTTTTCTTACTAGTATACTAGTATAAATAACCTGTAAATCATGTAAACTCTACACACCCACATGGCAACAAAAAATGTTTTTATTCCATTAATTATTACGTGTGTTTGCTAAATCCCTATGAATGATCTGTTGCTACAGAAGCAGTATGAATCCACTATAAATACCATGAGTGTGAAATAGTACTGTTAATTATGTTTTACTGATTTACTGAGCTTGCTGGAGTATCTGAGACAGTTTTTTAAGAGACTTTGACCATTTTTGCAACAAAAACCCCACAGCCTTTCTGAATCGTGTAGGCTTTTGTTGAAAAAGTAATGTTTGGAAATATAAGTGTTTTTTGTGCTGACTAATGTTGACATCTATTATAAAGAAATAAGGTGTTACGGTATAAAGAAATAAGGTGCTTAAGCCTTTTGCACAGTGTAGTGTAAATGTAGTATTCAACGCAATGAACCATTCATTTCTCTTGGACAGCCTCTCACACTTCACTCGCCTCCTCTGACCTCTGACACTCATACATGATGTAAAGACAGGTATGGAGCCAGGTAACAACTGGTGTCCCTCAAGCATCTGTGAAGCCCTCTTTTCTACCTATACACCATTTTAGTTTTAGGACATCAGATGGCAATATGTGGATCACAGATCCATCCACGCGGCTTTATCGTGACAGTGAGCCAATGGACTGCACAGAGTCTTAGGAATAGTATTCCATTCAAATGTATTTGTCTAATGTCAGGCCTTCCTATAAACAACTACTGACTGCATTTTGAAATGTTGGTGTTATTTTGGGTTCTAATCTAGCCATGGAGGTCACAGTCCAGTGACTTCTGTGCCAGTCCCAAGCCCGGATAAATAGAGAGGGTTGCGTCAGGAAGGTCATCCCTCGTAAAACATTGCCAAATTTGATCATGCCAACATTACCAAATTTGATCATCATCAGTACTCTGAATTTCATACCGGATCGGTCGAGGCCCGGGTTAACAACGACCGCCATCGGCGCCGTTGACCTACAGAGCGGCGGTGGAAATTGGGCTACTGTTGGCCGAACACAGGTGATGAGGAGGTAATGGGCAAGTTTGGAGTTAAGGAAAGGAACCTTGAATGACTTTGCTAGGAGGATGTAGCCAGACAGCATAGGATGGTGGTGTGTAGGATGACTTTGATGGTCTGTAAGAAGAATAGGTCAGAGATAAAGAAGAAAACCAAGTGGTGGAAGCTGAAAAAGGAGGAATGTTGTGAGGAATTTAGACAGAAGTTGAGGCAGGCTCTGGGTGGTCAGGTAGTGCTGCCAGATGACTGGGAAACTACAGCAGAAGTGATCAGGGAGACAGGGAAAAAGGTGCTGGGATGACACATTTGGAAGGAGGAAAAAATGATAAGGAGACTTGGTGGTGGAATGAGGAAGTTCAGGATAGTGTCCAGAGGAAGAGGTTAGCCAAGAAGAAGTGGGACATGGACAGGACTGAAGAGAATAGACAGGAATACAAGGAGTCACAGCGCAGAGTGAAGAGGGAGGTGTCTAAGGCCAAGCAGAAGGCATATGACGAGTTGTACACTAGGTTAGACACTAGAGAAGGAGAGAAGGACTTGTACAGGTTAGCTAGGCAGAGGGATCGAGATGGGAAGGATGTGCAGCAAGTTAGAGTTATTAAGGATAGAGATGGAAGGGTGCTCACAAGTGAGGAGAGTGTACAGAGGAGATGGAAGGAATACTTTGAGGAGCTGATGAATGAGGAAAATGAGAGGGAAAAAAGAGTAGAAGGGGTGAACTCTGTGGAACAGAAAGTAGATAAGATTAGAAAGGATGAAGTCAGGAAGGCTTTGAAGAGGATAAAAAGTGGGAAGGCAGTTGGTCCTGACGACATCCTGGTGGAGGTCTGGAAGTGTCTGGGAGAGGCAGCAGTGGAATTTTTAACTAGTTTGTTTAAAAAGGGTTTTAGAGAGTGAGAGGATGCCTGAGGAATGGAGAAGGAGTGTGTTAGTGCCGATCTTTAAGAATAAGGGTGACGTGCAGAGTTGCAGCAACTATAGGGGGATAAAGTTGATGAGCCATACAATGAAGCTATGGGAAAGAGTAGTGGAAGCTAGGTTAAGGAAGGTAGTGGAAATTTGTCAGCAGCAGTATGGCTACATGCCCAGAAAGAACACAGGAGTCTCCTTGGACAATGATGATTGCAGATGACATTGTGATCTGTAGCGAGAGCAGGGAGCAGGTGGAGGAAAACCTGGAGAGGTGGAGGTTTGTGCTGGAGAGAAGAGGAATGAGTCAGTCGTAGTAAGACTGAGTACATGTGTGTGAATGAAAGGGAGGGAAGTGGAACAGTAAGGTTACAGGGTGAAGAGGTGAAGAAGGTACAGGAATTTAAGTACTTGGGGTCAACAGTCTAGAGTAATGGAGAGTGTGGGAAAGAGGTAAAGAAGCGAGTGCAGGCAGGTTGGAATGGATGGAGAAAGGTGTCGGGAGTTCTTTGTGATAGGAAAATATCAGCGAGAATCAAGGGGAAGGTGTGCAGGACAGTGGTGAGACCGGCCATGCTGTATGGTTTAGAGACAATGTCACTGAGGAAGAGACAGGAGTCAGAGCTAGAGGTAGCAGAGCTGAAGAGGTTGAGGTTCTCTTTGGGACTGACAAGGTTGGACAGGATTAGGAACGAGTACATCAGAGGGACATGTTGGACGTTTGGGGGACAAAGTTAGGGAGGCCAGATTAAGATGGTTTGGACATGTTCAGAGGAGGGAGAGTGAGTATATTGGTAGGAGAATGTTGGACATGGAGCTGCCAGGCAGGAGGCAAAGAGGAAGGCCAAAGATGAGGTATATGGATGGAATTAATGAGGATATGAAGCTAGTGGGTGCAAGTGTTGAGGATGCAGAAGATAGGGATAGATGGAGAGAGATGGTTCGCTGTGACGACAAATGAAGGGAAAAGCCGAAAGAAGAAGAAGAAGAAGGAGGTGTTATTTTGGGTTCTGCTGTTGAAAAATCAGTTGTGTTTCAGCTGAACATGTTCAGTGGGATCATCCATATGCTGACAACATTTTTAATCTACATTTCTGAAAGACACCTGCGAGGTTTAACAGAGCTCCTTGTGTGTCAGACTGTTCACTTTAAAAGATTACACACACACTCAGATGCTAGTGCTGTTAAAGGTTATAGACAGGTCTCTAAATGTTTCCAAATCTATCCAGCCACTTAACAAAGTGGATATTGTGTGTGATGCTGGAAAAGGCATCAGTTGTAAGTGCAGCTGTGTGTCTGAACTCTCAGCTGTAGTGAAAACCATATGCTCAGCACCTTCAAAACATTCTTCACATAGGAGGAACGAGGGTAAAAAAATAACATGCTGCTTTGAAGAGGTTCAAAGCATCTGGTTTTAACAGTGCACCCAAGTGTGTGTGGGTATGGGGGAATGTGAAGACTGCCTTTGACCATGAGAACAAGCAAGGAGAAAAGAAAAAGACATACAGCAGTTTTCCCCTCTGGAAACAAGTGGACTTTTGTTTCTCACAGACTTATTGCCCTAGTGCCTTTGAATAGAGAGAGAGAGAGAGAGAGAGAGAGAGAGAGAGAGAGAGAGAGAGAGATTGAAAAGGAGGGAGTTTGGGGGTGTTGGACGGCTCTGTGAAGAGTGGATACACTGTGGGAAATAATTTCCAATTCCAAACAGAGTTTTTCAGATCACTGATCATTTTAAAATACTTCAAAACAACTTTCATTATCTCATCTTCAGTAGGCATTTTATCCAGATCATGATCAAATGTAATACTCTAAAGCTGAGATATGGCATTGTTACCCTCCTTGCCACAATATTAACATCCTTTTTTGAAAAGAATGCACTTTGAAGCCCATTTTGAAGGATTATTATATATAAACAGGCGGAATTTTTATAATGTTGTCTCTGTCCCTTCTGTCTGGTAGATTTCAGTCAGTCAGTGTGACAAAGACTCCTTTCTTGCGCTATAATAACTGCAACATGTGTGCTCCTAGCTCCATTCCAGACAATGCTGTTACTCTAGCATAAATTTATTGAGACAAAAGAGCATCTGTGCACTCTCTCACACACACACAAACACACTGAGCCTTTCTTTCTCCTCTTACATACACCTGTCTGCTCATGACCATCCCGCATCCCTAGAACTACATTTCTGTTTACATATTTACGCTGTTCCTGACCATTGGGTGGCAGCGTCACACAGTGGCGTGTAAACGTCAGGACAGGACCATCAGAGAATTTGTTGTGTCCACACTATTTCTACTCTTATCATGATAATCTTTATTTTACACCAACACATTTAGTTAGACAGTTTTTTCAAAGCTTGCCCGCAGCTATACTTCCATGCTGCAGAAAATGCATTGTGTTTACTTCAAGCTTTGCTATTTATGAAATGCTGCCTTTATCTCAGCTGTTAGCTGTTTGGCAGGAGTAGTCTGAAATTTGGGATAGCTGAAATCTGGGATAGTGCAAGTAGACATCTAATGATTTAATTAATAAACATGGCTGCCATCAGCCAATCAGATTTCAGTCAGTAGAAACCTCATACTATTACACCACCAGGAGGCAGTACTCCCTCACTCACGCCTGGAAAACTCTTTTTCCTGGTTAGGGTCATGACAGATTTGGAGCCTATCCCGAGAACACTGGCGGTGAGGTGGAATACATCCCCGATGGGACAGAATTCCATCACAATGCACCATGCACACACACATGCACACACACTAACATACTCATACATGCTTTGGGGCAATTTATCTTAGCTAATCCACATGGCTAAGATAAATTGAGGGCTTGGCTGTCATTTCATGTGTTGGAAGGTTCTTGAGACAAGTTAGTTTCTGTTATCACTTACATTATAACATAAAAGCAGTTGTTCCTTCACTTGTGTCTCTATTTTTTCTAGGACTTGCCCCTAGAGCTGCTGTTATAGAAAATTACTAACACCATCTAACCTTCAGAGTTGAGACATTCATTCATACAGCACTGGATATAAAAAATAATTCAAACATAACATAAAGGAAGATGTATGAGGAAGAAACTGGGGACTTGCCTGGCACTCTCAAATGTAGCAGAGGAGGTTTTTCCAACAGCTCCAAATCCAACCCCGACAGCCAAGCCCTCTGAACGAGAACACACACACACAAACACGCGTCAATATCTTATACAGTGTGCAAACACAAATTGTAAACAAGTTCAGAGACCTGAGGTTGTGTCCTCTCAGTGAGAACATGGTACAATAGACACCAGTTAATCTTCTTGGAAATCCAGACCAGGGAAGAATCCTTGGAAGAATACTTATATTTTCTTGTATACTTTCTGATGTTTGCTGCCCAAATACACCAGTGTATCCTCATGAAACCTTGACTTAACATATTTAACATACAGTGGGTTCAGAGAGTATTCAGTCCCATTTTCTTTACTTTCTGGTGTCATAGATTTAAAATGGATCAAATGTACTATTGTGTATTGTGTGTATTGTCTACACACAATAATCCACAATGACATCAAAAAAATGTATTCAGTATTTTGTAGAAGCACCTTTAGCAGTAATTACAGATGCGAGTCGAAGCTCTACAAGCTTAGTACAACTGGATTCGAGCAGTTTCTCCTATTCCTCAGTCACACAAGAATTTGTGTTTCTTTGTATATGTTCTAAAGGCTTCAAGTCTGGGCCACTCAAAAACATTCAGAGAATTCTCCTGAAGCCAATTCAGCATTTTCTTCTTCTTCTAAGCTTTGGGTCATGCTGAGTGATGAAAGTGAAACTTTGTCCCAGTCTGAGGTCCTGCTCACTCTGAAGTCTCTTCAAGGACCTTTATCTACATGGCTGCATTTATCATTCCATCAATTCTGACCAAACTCTCAGTCCCTGCTGCTGAGATGCACCCCCATAGCATGATGCTGCCACCACCATGCTTTTCACAGTCGGGGGGGGTATAACCAGTTTATTATTATTGTGTGACCCCTTGCAGAAATTACTGGATTTTATCTATTCTTCTTTTACTGCTGCCTTCTTCTACTGTCTAATATACTCCACAAGTCTGTGCTAAATATTTATATCATTTCATATTTCATATTAAATACCAAAAATATTGTCAGACATGTCCCTTGTACTGTATGTGAGCAGTAAATCTTTTTCATAGCTATGACCTTAGGAGGGTTGTTAATAGTAAAGGAATTACAGAGTGACTAAAAGATTCATATCAAATTTGTCCAATTATAATTAATCCAAGTGATGCTGATTACAATGAGTACCACCGAAAAGAACTGCAAACAATAAAAGCAGAAAAGAAATTGAAATGACTTTTTTTTCTGTAGCATTATGGGGTTTGGGTTGGGGCTTGTTTTAGTCTGTTATAGTTCACATCTTTGCTTGACATCTTGTGGCTGTTGTGTTGTCTAAAATAACTGAATCTCAGTCATTTGCTTATGTACATGTGAATGCATCACCTTAAAATCGGCTGAAACAATTTAGTGTGAAGAGAAGCACATTTTCAAGATTGCACCTCTGCATGTCTATCACATACATAAACAGCTGAGGCCACAGGAAATGAGTGTCACACTGTAGTAATGGGATGATAATGGGCTCACATTCTACATGCACACACACGCACGCACGCACACACACACACGCACACACCCTACATCATACTATAGTATCTAAATGGGTTAACTTCTGGAAAATGGCTTCTTTTGCTCTGTTGTTGATATACTCACATGACATTTCATGTTGCGTCATTCAACTTCTCTTAAGGTTCAGGTGACTGAGTGCTGAGTGATATTCTCCTGTTTACTGAAATTTTTAACATATTGTTCCCTCAGTAACTGCAAGCTGTTCAGACCCAAAGGCAGCAAACCACCCCATACCATAATGTTTTTTTTATAATCCACACCCCCAATTTCATCTCATTACCTTGAACATCTGACTCCAATTAACATTTAAAGAAGCAATTGCCTGAAAAGTTCACATACTCCATGTGAATATTTAAATGATTTTTTCAAAATTGACAAGAAGTAAAATTATTCATAGACTGCAGAAAAAAACAATAAGGGAACACTTATTACAGTAACCCTGTTTGGGATATCAATTTGTCCAGTTAGGAAGCATAAGTGATTATAAAACAGTTTCATCTGCTTTGGTGCAAATGACAACAGGTGTACTGGAGAGGCAACAGCAAGACAACTCTCCCTAAAAGAGAATTGTTTTGCAGGTAGTGGCCACATACAATCGCTCTCTCTTTATCCTTCCTGACTGATTTGTCTCTAGTTCTGTGTTAGGGTTTCTGTTACTACTTGTAGCATGAAGCAGTACCTGCAACCCCGTCAGGTTACACAGGTAGTCCAGCTCCTCCATCATGGCACATCCATATGGAGGTTTGGTGTGTCTCCCAGCACAGATTCAAAAGCATGGAGGAGATACTGGGAGACGGACCATTACATGAGGAGAGCAGGACAGGGCCGGAGAAGGGCAGCAACCCATCAGCATGACTGGTATCTAGTTCTTCATGCAAAGTGCAACAATAGGAACACTACCAAGAATGAGTCCTACAAAATTACCTCTAGCAGGCTACTGGTGTGAAAGCTGTTAGAAACAGACTCCATGATGGTGGCATGAGGGCCTGACATCCTCTACTGAGAGCTGTGCTCACAGCCCAGCAGCATGCAGCTCGATTGGCATTTGCCAGAAAACACCAGAATTGGCAGGTCCAACCTTTGGTGATCCGTTATCTTCATGGCTGAGAATAGGTTCACAACAAGGACAGACAGACAGATGAGAGTCTGGAGATGTCATCTAGCATGACAAGTTTGGTGGTGGGTCAGTGATGGTCTGGGGAGGAATATGCTTAAAGGGTTACACAGACCTCTTCTTGTTAGCCAATGGTACATTACTGCTGTTAGGTACTGGGATGAAATCCTTAGAGCTATTGTCAGTGCACTGGTAAAGTGGGCCCTAGGTTCCTCCTGGTTCATGTCAATGCCTGGCCTCATGTGGCCAGAATGTATTTTCTGGATGACTAAGGCATTGATTTCATTTACTGGCCCTCACAATCGCCTGACCTGTATCTAAGACAACCTTTAGGGAGTTATGTATCGGAGCATCCAAAGCCACCAATTAGCACCACTGCCCGGAGTTCCCTGAGTTCCCCGATCTCATCAGGAGCATGTCCAGATTTTGTGAGGAGTGCATACAGGCATATGGGTGCCATGCACACTATTGACTTATATTAAGAGTTGCTGTGACGAAATTCATGCAAGTTGGTTCAACCTGTAATTGTAATTTTCTTTCAATTTTTAAACCTCAATGGGTTGATGATTTTAGTTTCCACTGACCATATTTTGTTCTTAACAAATTTCACAATGTATACACGTAAACAATATTCAGCATTAATATCTTGTTTGAGACTCAATTTGTGATCTAAGTGTTCCCTTCATTGAGCAGTTTATATACATTTAATAATACCCTACTGCACTATTAACTAAATAACAAAAATAACTGAACATTGGACAAAATTAGTCAAACCTTCCGTGGAAGATAGATTAAATAAACAGTCCCTTCACACCACTAATACAACAGCTGGCCAGTTACTTTTCCTTTATTACTAAACATTAAAGTGTAGACCTGGGACACATTAATATTGATACAAATTCTGACTCATAGTGGGGTTGGAGCAGGAGGAAACTGGAAAGCACACAGAACAAGCTTGTTGCATCCTTTTTATTACAATAAAAAACCTTGTGTCCAGTAAATCCTAAACTTCCACAAGGATGCTGTTTAAAGGCAAAAGTAAAGTTAGGAGATAGTAGAAAGTCAAGTTGACTAAACCAAATAACCGTTATAAAGGAGGGTTTATACAGGAACAATGTTGAATAATACATTAATAATTTAACAAATAGTTCATGTGGATGCTTGTTTGTATGTATATGAATATATGAGTGCTAGTATGTAAATATTTCTTCTTAATGTAGAAAACTTTCCCCTTAACCTCTCACGCATATCCTGCAAAATCAATAAAACTAATTAATGAACCAATTCCCTAAGGACTACATGAGCAGTTGCAGAACGTTAAGCAGCTGCATAAAACAGATGTGTTTACTCTTTCCAAAGAAACCTAGGGTTCAAACAGAGACAAACCAATACTGAGACAAATACTGCACTGAAAGATTTGTTTATTTCAGCTCACATACTGATATTTTTAATGCAAAATATTGAATCAACCCTGCAGCTTTGATTAAGCACATTTTTCAGAGGTTTTCAAAATCCTCATTTTTTAAAATAAGGTTTGTCTCTTTTGGCGTTAATGTATCTGAAAAAATCCAAAGTTTTTTATTTTCCAAAAAATGTATTGTGTTGAAACAGTAAATGTGCCACAGGTCCTCTCGTCTAACATCAGCGCACAATTGTAGTGCTGCTCCAAATTTTACTGGAAAACTTCCCAGAGGATTGCAGGTTAATATATCAGCAAATGGGGATTAAAACAACAATGGGATGTTCAAAAGGTACTTATAGGGTGTGATGCTCAGGTGCCCACAAACTTTTGGCCATATAGTGCATTAATGTAAAGTTTCAAAATATTCCAAATACTAGTCATGAGCAGAAAAATAGATGCTTTTCTTAATTTTGAAACCTTCTAACTAAAAGATGACTCATTATTTGTTGTACATAAATATACCACTGCAAGCTGAACAAACTACTAGAAATCCCAGCAAGTCTGTATCTACAATATTGACCTTTCTGCAAGCATCTAAATAATGTGAATATTGCATTTACAGCCATATTGAAAGGCCCATATTTCAGAGAACAAGCAATATAATAAGCATGACTCCAATATAAAACCAGCATTAATATCCTGATCATTTTCAGTTTCAAATATTAATCTTAAACTTATTGGTTTGAAGAATTTGAAGATATTTTAAAGGATTGTACAACTTCTTTTTGGGGACAAATGTATGTGATCTATAGTTTACTGAATATAAATATTTCTAAATACCAAATCCAAATAGCTAGATGTAATGCAAAAAAAAAACCCTTCAACTTTCATGAGAGTAAACACACAAGCACAATTTAATTAGCTTGAGTACTGATTATTGACCAGTAAACTATACTATAGGTGTCAAAGGCCACCGTTTTGAGGAGGAAGAGTAAATCAATAGAAATTCATTTTCGGCAGAATTCAAAAATCATTTTATTTTTTTCCCAAAGAGTAGATCAAATTTAGCCTTATTAAAACCTGTGATATTATTTAAGAAGAAGAAGTTGCTTTCTGCTGCTCCCTGTTCGGGGTCGCCACAGCGGACCAACTGGTCCGCACAACAACTTGGCAAATGTTTTACGCCGGATGCCCTTCCTGACGCAACCCTCCCATTTTTTCCGGGCTTGGGACCGGCACTGCATCCAGTGGCTGGGGTTGAGGCATTGGCTGGGAATCGAACCCGGGCCTTCTGCATGATAGGCGGGAAACCTACCACTGAGCCACCTATTTAAGAAAGATGTCTAATAATTGATATGGTGATGTTTGTTGCAAAGGGTCCAGTGTGCCAGAGTCTCCAGTGTTCTGTCAAAGGCACATCTCCAATTAAGTTTCCCTCTATGGAAAAGTCTTCAGGATAGAGAACAGTTTCTCACTAACAAGCTGCAATTTTCCTATCTTATAAACTTCAAAAAGAGATGTGTGAGTATGCTATATTGCATGAGTATGTTTATAGCTGACATAATGTGATAACAGAAACCAAGTAAAGAAAAAACATTTGTTAATGTTAGTGGTATAAGAGGAATAAAACATTTTGGAAGATAACTCTGGTGTGGTAACAATAGCTCTGCTTCACACTGGCCCACATCACACCATCCCATCGTTACAATGGAACACAATAACCTGAATGTCTACTCATTACATGTAGAGTTTAATGCCATTTTCAAAAAAACCTAAGAGTTCTCAAATGCAATTTGACTTTCACGCCCTTTAACTAATCCATTCAGATCAGCAGGTAATTACTTCTGCTGTCAAGCAGGCTATTAAAATGCACGGAAGTCAAAGAGACTAATCTGGGAATAAGTTAAAGTGGAGGGGGGGTGTCTTACAGTGTTGTTTTAATCAAATTTAAAACAAATTACTAGTCATCTCATGCTCAAAAGAAAAGACCTTTGGAATAAAACTGTCTGAGGAATTAAATTAGTGAAATCAATAATTTCACTAACTTTAATGAAACTGTACTTAAAACAAGTTCATTATACCCTGATGAATTATTTACTTACTGAAAAAATGTGTGGAATTGACACAGAGAAACATATACACACTTTTCAGATGATCTGTATAAAATGTGTTTTGTACTTCTGCTGGTACTACAACTAACACCAGGTACGAGGCTGAGAAAAGTGTTAACTTCAGAAAAGTTTTATAGTCGCTCAGACAGGACGTCAAATGCTCACAGAACAACGTAATAGAAAGAAATAATCACAGTTTTGCATGAAACAAATGTTTGTTTTAAAATCTAAAAAAGGTGAGTATTTACAATGTAATTTAATGGATTGTGTGGTGAAGGATGTCAGCTATGGGTTTAACAATTCAGAAAAATAACAACAATTTAATACTGAAACAAAAGTCAAATGCTAAAAAGAAAAATTCTAAAACTTTTAGAAACTAAAAGCCAGTTAAAAATTGTCACAGTGAATGTACCTATGAAATGTGAGCCAGAGCTTAAAATAAAACATTTTCCCATCTAACACTATCACCTAAACCCACACACACAATCCCATCCAACATCCACACACTCCAACCCAACACCACCACCTAATACTACCCTCACCCTAAAATGAGAAACTAGCAGCATGAAAGTGCACCTGAAAAATCTGTAGGAACTGCATAATGCAGTCATGTCAACATGCACCATAATCTCAACGTTTCAGACATCTTGTGAAATCCATGCCACAAACAAGTGAGGTTGTTTTGAGAGCAAAGTGAGGTCCTACACAGGATTAGTGCAGAATTCATTCCTAATAAAGTATGAGCAATGTGTGACCTTGCCAAGACAGACAGATTAAATGCATAAATAAATAAAAGCAGACTTGCGAGAATAATTATACACATTCTCTGTTAGAGGGGTCAAATGTTTGTACTCTACAATACACTGCATACACAAATTTCAGATCACTGTCACACAACAGCTTTTCAAAATCATCAGTTTAATGATAGCTTGACCTTTTGCAGGGATCTCTGACCTACACATCTTCAATGATTACTTATTGATTTATTTCTAGCCCAAAAGCAAAAGTGACACAGAAACAACTTAAGCTTAAGACTTAAGCTTAGCCCTTTTTAAATTCCTTTTCAAGTAACAACTTCACTAAAAACAGCCTTTTATCAGAAACATCTCACATCAAGCTCAGATTACTGTCCACGGAGGGACAGCTGAGCTTTAAATCCTGACCAGAGCACATCACTTATCCTCTAAACACACGTTTACATAGAAAGAAACATATTTGAAAAAGGTTGTTTGAATAAATAAAAAATAGATAAATAGGTAAATAGGTAGACAGACAGACAGACAGGCAGGCAGGCAGACAGACAGACAGACAGACAGACAGACAGACAGAGATAGATAGATAGATAGATAGATAGATAGATAGACAGACAGACAGGGAGATAGACAGGCAGACAGATAGATAGATAGATAGATAGATAGACAGACAGACAGACAGGGAGATAGACAGACAGGCAGACAGATAGATAGATAGACAGACAGACATAGATAGATAGATAGATAGATAGATAGATAGATAGATAGATAGATAGATAGACAGACAGATAGACAGATAGATAGATAGATAGATAGATAGATAGATAGATAGATAGATAGATAGATAGATAGATAGATACACTTTTTCCTCTCACCAATCCAGTTTAGACTATTCATAAGTAATTCTGGATTTTCAGAATTTATTCTTAAAAATAGATAAGATTTGTTATTTACTGTGTTGTTTGGGGAAATTGCACATTTCTAAGCACAACCATATCTTTTTATATCAGCATTGAAAAAAAACACAAGAAACAGTAAAGAAAGAAAATAGGATGGGCGCAAATAAGGAGACAAAGAGAGGACTTACCAGGAATGTTGTGTATGGTTATAGCCAGGATTAACAACACTATCCGTCTCCAGCTGCTTGCTGATGTACAAATTACTTCCTGTGGTCTAGCACCCACTTCCTTCTCTTCTGCTACTTGACCAGAGTGGGTTGCTTTCCTTCGGTGGTGAACCTCTCCATTCTCCATTTTATCTGAAAGAGAAACATCAACCTAATATCAGTGTGGCTCTGAGGAAAGTCCGGATTCTAAACTGGATTAAAAGCAAAAACAAAAAGTTACTGAAACACATTCACTGATGTCATAGTGTAACCTTGGCATATGCACTGTTTTGCACTTCAATCTTTTTCCCCTCAATCATTTCCTCTTGAAAGATTAATAAACATTAAGTGTATCATCATCATTGTGCAGTGAAGTGTTTGAGCTAAACTAATTACTTCATGTCCTTGTTAACAAGACTGACAAAGAAAATCAATATGTACAATCAATTGCTGTAGAAATCATTGCATGATTCAATAGCCTGGATTAAGCAAACTTGGAAGGGAAGTACAATGTAATGAACACTACAATAAGACTAACCATCATCTATTCACTAAACCCTTTTATTATTATGGCTGTAATGCTATAAATAAATCCAGTCATGGCATGCTAATAACACAGTTTTTAATTTAATTTTCAAACGAGACAAAATATTACAAAATACTGTGGCAGCAGTCCAATTATTTGAGTCATCTTTTATAAGCATATTTCACTACAATGCTTAAAGAAATTGAGATTATACAAAATAATCTACTGTAAACATGAGGGCTTTAAGCTGCCATAGGGGACAAAAACATCTCTTCTTTAACATTTTTGAAATAATATGAATGTATAGGTATACATAGACAGGGAAGGACAGGAATCATTAGAAAGGCAAAAATCAGCTAAAATGTGGTAGCTAACTAATTAATACCATATGGTGATCTAATTAGCTAGTTAAGTACATTAATACAGACTAAGGAAAAATGGGTCAGTATAAGAATTTCTGTGACTTCTCCTGATAAAGTTTTTTCATGAAGCACATTGGGTTTGCAACATGGACAAAAAAGTCATCAAGTTGTTGGCAAATGTTTCCGCAATGAGCCGTGGCAGTCTCTACTCACATTGCTAGTAAAAGATTTTATTTGAGTTTATTTAGTGTCTTTATTTTCTCTTGATAAATCAGTAGGTGACTATGCGATCTAAGCAAGAGATTAATAAGATTCCAACTATTTAGCTCCAAATCCAACTAAAAGCTCTAATCAAACTAAAAAACTGTTCTACTGTCAAATTCTTTTTTTTTTCTTTTTGCACGTCTCAGCTAGGCAACTATGAATAATAGTGAATGTATATATAAATAGAATAGACTAAGTATGAAATCTTTTTGTTATGGTTGCCCAAGCTTCGGAGCTGCCCATCCATGGGGATAAAGAGTACATATGTGCAGAGATATCTATACATTTATAGCTATGTATGTACATATGTTAGGTACAGACAGACAGAGGGACGGAGATCTGGTCAAAGAAAAACAACCGAAATGCTACACTGCTACATGAATTGAGTATAATGACCTAAAAGAAACTGTGATTTATAACATGAAATTAATTCTTGTTCGTTATTGTTAAGTTAATTAATAAATTTGATGTTGCTTTTCTCTCAGTATTGTTTTACTCTCACATAAAATCGGTTTTGTTTTTAAAGTTGTGACTTAAGAACAAAAGGTAAATAAATGTTAACATTATTTAAAGATAATTTACATTAAACCTTCATAAAACATTCATAAGCATTGTATTAATATTAATCCTGGAGCATTTTTGTAAGTCTTTTTTCAAATTCCATGAGATGTTATCTCAAAATTGATTATTTAGTCTTTAATAACACTTTCATAAAATATTGAGAAACTGCAACTATAATTATATTTTCAGTGATGTGTTTACTGTATCTTCTGCTTAGAGGACAACGAAACTGAATTCAGCAGTGTTAGTGGTCCAATACATTCAAAACCACTATGAAAGCAGTACTGTAATGAAATATTACTTATTTACATAGCTTACATGTGGACCAAAACATCATTTTAGTGCCTTCAACCCAAAGTAATTAAAAAAACCAAAAAAAAAGAGGAAAAAAAAAACAAAAAAAAAAAACCAACAACATTTTTTGGAAACAGAGGAGAGCGTGGCTCAACTTGACACTGACACTTTCCCCGTAGCCCATCCATCCACCCCCCATCCCTGTCGTCCCTCTCCTCATCCCCCCTCCCTGTCCTCATCCCCCCTCCCTGTCCTCATCCCCCCTCCCTGTCCTCCCTGTCCTTATTCCCTATACTCTCTAACCCCACCCCAACCCTCCCTCCACCACGTCACTCCTCCCCCTACATGTTTATTTCCAACCTGTGGAAACACACTTTACCCCTCAGGTTACACATCAATCATGTCCGTAATGTATTTAATTAAATCCTCCCTTTTATAATTAACTACTCAGCAAAGAAGAAACAATTAGAGTGTGTTAATTATACAGACACAATCCCTGCAATACACCACTATTGTAGGCAGTGTAATCAATTACACAATCACTTAGATTCATTCACTTAGTCATTTTCAGTTCCCAGTTAATTAAAATTCCCTAAACAGGGCCGAAAGAAAGAAAGAAAGAAAGAAAGAAAGAAAGAAAGAAAGAAAGAAAGAAAGAAAGAAAGAAAGAAAGAAAGAAAGAAAGAAAGGAAGAAAGAAAGAAAGAAAGAGGCAATGGTATGCAGAGCTTTTATTCCTTACGGATTAATTTTTTTTATTTTTTTAAATATCTTATGTACCTAACCATATCTAAACACCTTTTTTGCACAAATTTCCAAAGCATCACCAAGTTTATTTGTTTGTTTGTTTTTAATAGCGTGGATAAAAAAAGGCCAATTTGAATTATCTAAGTTTGACTCTCTTACAAACAGCTGGCCAATGTCTGTTACAGTATTACAGTGGTCATACCTTACAGTACTTATTTCTTTCCAGTTAAGATTATATCACATTATAGACAACGGAAATAATAATATAGCTCACACAAATCAAACAATCAGTTCTGTGTAGATAGCTAAATCTACAAAATACTTACCAGCATCCTAATGTTTAAGCCATCTAGCTATAGCTGAAGATGCTTGCTTAATTAAACTGCATATAAGAGAGCCACATTTTTAGGAAATAGCTACACAATGCTAATTATTATTATTACTGTACTACTAACAAATAAGAAACCTTTTTCTTGCTACTTTTTTTGTTACATTTACAAGAAAAAGACACCAGAACAGTGATGTCAATTAAGCAAAGAAAGAAGACTGAAGTGACCACAGGACCGTGTGAGAAACAGGATGATTATTAAAGAGTATGATTAATTGAGAGTACAATTAGTAGAGAATATGATTAGTAGAGTATGTGATTAGTAATGAATATGATTAGTAGACAATACAATTAGTTGAGAGTATGACCATCACACCACACTCAGTTTAGTTGACAGTGAAGTGACAGGACAGTTTATGTCCCAGAATGCTTCATGTCTGTGTTGACTTGACCTTCTGGATCTCCCCTTTAGCTACGGTGTCAGGGCTATACCTGCCCTGCTGCACTCTGTTCACTCTGCTGCTGATACGGCTCCTCTCACACTAATACTGCTGCTGCTTGGAGATTTTGAACTGTTATGACTCACTCTGCTGCTGCGGCTGGTCCCACAGGAATGCTCTTAACATCTGCACTTCCTAAAACAGTTCATATCCAAGTGTCATCCTTGATTCAGTGGATAATCTCATATCTATACAGCAGATTCGCAAGAATTCATTTTAACAATGGTTATTGTCACAAAGCAGTTTTACAAAAATCTGGATATAACATTTTCATTTTTCAAATTTCATTCCATTAAATTTAAATGTTATTTAAATGAGTATAAGAGCTGCTGCAGTACTCAAACACTATCCTGTGGACTCTTGCTCACAGTCTGCTCATAATGAACATTCTTTCAGCATATCCAGTACTGCCATTGCAATATACAGATGGGGAAAAGTGAGGATTACTAATCTTACTCTCCCAAAAGAGGATGGGTTTCCTTTTTATTCTGGTTTCTTCTCAGATTTCTTCCTCAAGTCATTGTACTGATTAGAGATTAAAATCTACACCTGAATTGCTGTAAAGCTACACAAATAAAAGTGAATTAAATTAACTCTTAATTCTTAATATCTTAAAATTCTTGCTATTGTAAAATGCATTAAAATGCTACCATTGAGGCTCATTAGGCATGCAGTTAGTGATATACAGTGAGAAAGTTATATATGATTTTTATTATTTTAAGTATGAGTTGACAGCATTAGTACCTACTAGTTTGCACATTGTCTGTATGAGTAAATTATTCCTGTATTTATTGGCTTCCTAATTTTCAAGAGGAGAATTTGTGAGTCTTGAGTACGTCTGAACAGTCCGATCATTACTGCTGTCAGCAGAAAGGGATGACGAGAGTATTCAAAAGCACAGACATAACTAAGCACAATGCACACAGGCCTGGATTAATGTGATGACAGTGTCAGGTGTTATGTGAATTGTGGAGTCGAACAACCTGAGAAAAACCTGTTTACATAGCTCATGTTACATAGATTCTTTCAAATGAGCAAAAACTTTATTATTAAAGAAGCTCATCTTAATTTATCACGTTTTATGTAGTTCTGATGAGTTTTTTTTTGCCATGCTTTTTAATGAGATTTATCTTCTGAAATCTTGTGGTGGGAATTCATATAATTAGTAAGATGTTAATGGCCTGACCTGCATTTTTCTATGTAGATACTAAAGCCTACCGATATCTGAATGCAATTTTAATGAAAGTGAAAGATTTATTCTACAGGAAGCTGGTAAACATTTCTGGACAAAGATAATTGACAGCTTTGTGTTTAGTGGAAGAAACTTTTCCGTTTGTAGGCGTATGGTTAATGAATCCGCTTTGCTGTCGGCGTCGCTTAGATAACTAATTATTTTATTTAAAATTGCATTAGGCCAGACAGACTATGTATAAATAGCACGGTGGATGATTGTGTTGTTAGAATACTCTAACTGAGTGATTGTAATCTAAGCATAGGATGTGTTTTGACACACAGTGGATCTCAATTGTAAAGTAAAGTTGTGGGCAAATAGTTTTATATTTTTAAACCAAATAGAACAAAAGATCCCTACGATTGACCAAGGTTCCATAACACAGATTTTCTTTGTACTTATGTATGTTGATAAATGCCAGTCAGCTGTAAACTAGCATGTGAGTTCATAGCACAGCTGATTTATATTTAGTAACGCCCACAAAACTCTGTAAAAAGGCAAATATAATATAAAGCTTCCAAAAGCAGAAAAAAGCAAAAGCAAAAGCAAAAGCTTTGAAAGCTTCCACTTCCATCTGTCCTTCTAGGTTCCTTTCCTAGAACTCCAAACTTGCCCATCACCTCCTCATCACCTCTGTTCCCCTCACCAACATGTCCATTAAAATCATCACTCTCTCACCCGTGAGAATACTCTCCATCACCTCATCTAATTCACTCCAGAATTTCTCTTTCTCCTCTAACTCACAACCTACCTGTGGGGCATAACCACTAACAACATTCAACATCACCCCTTCAATCTCTAACTTCAGACTCATCACCCTGTCTCACACTCTCTTCACCTCCAGGACATTCCTCACAAACTCCTCCTTCAGGACCACACCTACCCCATTTCTCTTACTATCCACACCATTATAAAACAACTTGAATCCTGCTCCTATACTACGAGCCTTGCTACCCTTCCACCTGGGCTCCTGTACACACAGTATATCCACCTTCCTTCTCTCCATCATATCAGCCAGCTCTCTACCTTTCCCTGTCATAGTACCAACATTCAGTGTTCCTATTCTCAGTCCTACGCTCTTACCTTTCCTCTTCTCCCTCTGTCTGTGCACTCTCCTCCCTCCTCTACTTCTTCGACCAACAGTAGCCCAATTTCCACCGGTGCCCTGTAGGTCAACGGCGCCGATGGTGGTTGTTGTTAACCCTGGCCTCGACCGATCCGGTATGAAATTCGTACTGACGATTCGCATGGTTAAATTTGGCAATGTTTTACGCCGGATGCCCTTCCTTCATGAACACCACATATGTTGGGTAAATGTTCTTGCAAACAAGTGGCAAATAAATCCATTTGTATCCAGATGGATTAATGAGGCTCAATCAGCAAGTGTAGATGTGATTCAGGGGTTAATGAAAATGAATGAATAAGCTGATTTGGGTTTATGAGAGTCTCCTCCTTTATACGATAATGCATGCAAAAGTTGCTGGAATAAATGTGTAAAACCTTTAGGCCCTTTTTGATACCTCCCTTCCTTATAGCTAGAAGAACACAATATTTCTTTAAAACATAAAACCACTTTAAGTAATTGGACTAGGAAAATAGCAACTCCACTCCAGATTTCAATACATTCAATACAATATTGAAGTCCCTTAACCAAAAAGTTCATTATGCATATCACTGCGGTGTCTCTGAATGTCAGCGAAAAGCTACAACTTCATACTGAATAAACTCATTATTTGAAGGTCACCATAAGGCGCCGCAGAGCACCAAGCTGATATGAGAAAATGCTTCTTAATGATAACCATAACTCCTTCAGATTTCTGCTTTTTCCCTGTACCATCAAAATTGCACACTCACTCATTCCAGCCTTCTGGTGACAGCTCAGGACACAAAACAAGCAAAATAAACCTGTTATGATATCATCAGGAATTACAGAACCGGAACAACAGCAATGTCTGGACTTCTTTCTAATGTTATTTAACCGACAGTCACTGCTGTTACTACTGTTACTGCTACTAAATGCCCGTAAAACCACAGGATTCAAACCTTGGCATTTAAATTAAAAAGTCTATCTGCAAAAAGACAGCATTAACACCTGATTTGAATAATAGAAAATTAACTATAGCTGATCATCTACAAGGGCACGGTGGCTTAGTGGTTAGCACGTTCGCCTCACACCTCCAGGTTTGGGGGTGTGTGGAGTTTGCATGTTCTCCCCGTGCCTTGGGGGTTTCCTCTGGGTACTCTGGTTTCCTCCCCTGGTCCAAAGACATGCATGGTACGGCCATCTGGCCGACGCTACAGAGCAGCAAATACCAGGACAGCCAGGCACAAGAACAGTTTCTTCCCCCAAGCAATCTATCTTTTGAACAGTTGAATGTTCCCAGCATTGGGCAATAATAAAAATAAAAATTAAAAGTGCAATAACCTCTATTTATTACCACACCCACATCCCTACATCTCAACTCATTCTATTCTATTCTGTATATACAAATACTTTATTTTCTTATTTAAATATGTGTATTTTTTATTTTTTATTTCTCATTCTACTTTCTGTTGTTATTTGTACTGTTATTGTTATCTCTGTGCACTGGAGCCTGTTACACTAAAACAAATTCCTTGTATGTGCAAACATACTTGGCAATAAAGCTCTTTCTGATTCTGATTCTGATTCTGATGGTAGGTTGATTGGCATCTCTAAATTGTCCGTAGTGTGTGATTGCGTGAGTGAATGAGAGAGTGTGTGTACCCTGTGATGGGTTGGCACTCCGTCCAGGGTGTATCCTGCCTTGATGCCCAATGACGCCTGAGATAGGCACAGGCTCCCCGTGACCCGAGATTAGATCGGATGAGCGGTAGACAATGAATGAATGATCATCTACAAAGGCTGTCTTCTACAAAAAACTACAGCTGAATCAGCACTCAGAGTTACATGTTGCTCCAACAACAATTATATAACTAATAATTAGCTCCTAGTAGGACTCATGCTAATTAGCTGGCTGTGTTACAGTGGCAAGAAAAAGTATGTGGAATTTCATGGTTTTCTGCATACATTTGTCATACAATGTGATCTGATCTTCAAGTCAAGAGTATTGACAAATACAATGTGCCTAAATAATAACACAAAAAATTCTGATCATTCATGTCTTTATTAAAAAACAACAATAAAAACCTCATAGTGCTAGTGGAAAAAATATGTGAACCTTTGAGTTAATGAACTCTAAAAAGCTAATTGGAGTCAGGTGATAGCATACCTGGAGTCTTGTTAAGAAAAAGAGTTAGGAGGTGTGGACTAGAGCTACTTTGATAAAAACCATTCAAACTTTTTGAGTTTGTTGCTCAGCACAAGAATAATACGCCATGACTCGCCAAAAAGAGCTTACAGAGGATCTACAATCAAGAATTGTTGATTTACATGACGCTGGAAAGGGTTACAAAGTGATTACAAAAGTTGCTTTCGGCTGCTCCCTGTTCGGGGTCGCCACAGCGGACCGACTGGTCCGCACATCAACTTGGCACATGTTTTACACCGGATGCCCTTCCTGACGCAACCCTCCCATTTTTTCCGGGCTTGGGACCGGCACTGCATCCAGTGGCTGGGGTTGAGGCATTGGCTGGGAATCGAACCCAGGCCTTCCGCATGATAGGCGGGAAACCTACCACTGAGCCACCAATGCCTCTTACAAAGTGATTACAAAGACTTTAGAAATTCACCAGTCTATAGTTAGGCAAACAAACTATCAGTGGAGACACTTTGGGACTGTGGCTAATCTACCAAGAAGTGGGCACCCAGTCAAAATGATCTCAAAAGCACAACGAAGACTCAGCAGTGAGGTAAAGAAACAACCCCGAGTGACCGCCAAAGATTTGATTTGAATTCTGATTCTTTTCTTGATCTTACAAAAGTCCCTGATATCTTAACACACAGCTGACCCAAAAACAAAGGTCAGAGATGAAGCGATTACATAAAAAAGTCAAACTTAACCATGCTTAAGTGCTACAGAAACTGCTCCAGTGCATAATATCCTGTTACTATTATGATTATTATTTATTTTTTATTTTATTTCATTTTTTTTAAAGAATAGGAGAAACCTTAAATAGGTACAATAGCTATTTTCAAACAGTAGCACATGCCATTATGATATTCCTCAAGTTTGCATGGGCTGCATGCTGAATTATTCAGCAATGAGTAAAATATTAACAAATTAATAAGATATTAATACATTTTTCTTGTTATGCTTTGACAAGCAGCAGTAAGTACTATCAAAACAAAAAACTAAACCTCAGTGTGCCATTGTTTATTTTTTTCCCTTCTGATTAACACTGCATTGAGTCCCCTGTGAATTCTCTCATGAATTGGCAATCATTCTAAAAGGTGCAAGACATTGATTACACACTCATAAAGAAATCAATTTCACGAAGTTTTGTCCAACTTACTGATTGAAACCCTTCCCAATTAACTTCAGATACCTCTCATTTTTGATGCTTCATCACCGAACAACAAATTCTGTGGAGTGGCTTCAGCACACTGGAAGGAGAACTCGAGTCATTTAAGCATATCTGAAGGGGTTAAACAACTCAAAGTCAAATGATGTCAACATCTTATAAACGCATCGTGTAAACTGTTCAATTTTACATATTTAAGAGCTATTATAATACACAGGCATAAAACCTAATCAAAGAAGAACTCTATTTGCCTTGACATACTCAAAGGAGTTTCATTCAGCATATTCAAACAACTCTAATCTCCTTAAACACTTCCCAGAATAAAACCTCTTAAAATAATTAGAAAAATAATATAAGCTCCTTTAGTCATGGGGCATACCAAACACACAAAATTTGCATATGGATAAAATAGCAGCAGGCAGTTTTGCACTCAAGACACAGCACAACAAAAATATATGCCTTGTATGTGAGAGATGAAGTGAAATATATATGTGTATGTGAGAGATGAAGTGAATGTGAGGTTGTGTGTGTGTATGTGTGAGGTTGTGTGTGTTTGTGAGAGATGAAGAAGTGAATGTGAGGTTGTGTGTGTTTGTGAGAGATGAAGTGAATGTGAGGTTGTGTGTGTATGTGAGAGATGAAGTGAATTTGAGGTTGTGTGTGTATGTGAGAGATGAAGAAGTGAATGTGAGGTTGTGTGTGTATGTGAGAGATGAAGAAGTGAATTTGAGGTTGTGTGTTTGTGAGAGATGAAGTGAATGTGAGGTTGTGTGTTTGTGAGAGATGAAGAAGTGAATGTGAGGTTGTGTGTTTGTGAGAGATGAAGTGAATGTGAGGTTGTGTGTGTATGTGAGAGATGAAGTGAATGTGAGGTTGTGTGTGTATGTGAGAGATGAAGTGAATGTGAGGTTGTGTGTGTATGTGAGAGATGAAGTGAATTTGAGGTTGTGTGTGTATGTGAGAGATGAAGAAGTGAATGTGAGGTTGTGTGTGTATGTGAGAGATGAAGTGAATTTGAGGTTGTGTGTGTATGTGAGAGATGAAGTGAATGTGAGGTTGTGTGTGTTTGTGAGAGATGAAGAAGTGAATGTGAGGTTGTGTGTTTGTGAGAGATGAAGTGAATGTGAGGTTGTGTGTGTATGTGAGAGATGAAGTGAATTTGAGGTTGTGTGTGTATGTGAGAGATGAAGTGAATTTGAGGTTGTGTGTGTATGTGAGAGATGAAGAAGTGAATGTGAGGTTGTGTGTGTATGTGAGAGATGAAGAAGTGAATGTGAGGTTGTGTGTGTATGTGAGAGATGAAGTGAATGTGAAGTTGTGTGTTTGTGAGAGATGAAGAAGTGAATGTGAGGTTGTGTGTGTTTGTGAGAGATGAAGAAGTGAATGTGAGGTTGTGTGTATAATGTGAGGTTGGTGTGTATGTGAGATGAGAAGTGAATGTGAGGTTGATGTGTTGGTTGAGGTGTGATGTGAGGTTGTGTGTGATGAGAGATGAAGTGTGTTGAGGTTGGTGTGTGAGTGGTGATGTGAGATGTGAGGTTGTGTGTGTATGTGAGAGATGAAGATGAATTGAGGTTGTGTGTGTTGTAGGTGTGAATGTGAAGTGTGTGTGTTTGTGAGAGATGAAGATGAAGGAGGTGTGTTGAGGTTGTGTGAGTTGTGGGTGTGTATGTGAGAGATGAGGGTGATGTGAGTTGTGTGTTGTGAGAGATGAAGTGAATGTGAGGTTGTGTGTGTAGTGAGAGATGAGGTGAATGTGAGGTTGTGTGTATTGAGATGATGTGAAGAGAGAAGTGATGTGGGTTGTGTGTGTATGAGGATGAAGGTGAATGTGAGGTTGTGTGTGTATGTGAGAGATGAAGAAGTGAATGTGAGGTTGTGTGTATGTGAGAGATGAAGAAGTGAATGTGAGGTTGTGTGTGTATGTGAGAGATGAGAGTGTTGGTTGTGTGTTATGTGAGAGATGAAGAAGTGATGTGAGGTTGTGTGTGTTTGTGAGAGATGAAGAAGTGAATGTGAGGTTGTGTGTTTGAGAGATGAAGAAGTGAGTATGTGTGTGTATGTGAGAGATGAGAGTGAATGTGAGGTTGTGTGTGTATGTGAGAGATGAAGTGAATTTGAGGTTGTGTGTGTATGTGAGAGATGAAGTGAATGTGAGGTTGTGTGTGTTGTGAGAGATGAAGAAGTGAATGTGAGGTTGTGTGTTTGTGAGAGATGAAGTGAATGTGAGGTTGTGTGTGTATGTGAGATGAAAAGGGAATGTGTGGTTGTGTGTGTATGTGAGAGATGAGAAGTGAATGTGAGGTTGTGTGTGTATGTGAGAGATGAAGAAGTGAATGTGAGGTTGTGTGTGTATGTGAGAGATGAAGAAGTGAATGTGGGTTGTGTGTGTATGTGAGAGATGAAGTGAATGTGAGGTTGTGTGTGTATGTGAGAGATGAAGAAGTGAATGTGAGGTTGTGTGTTATGTGAGAGATGAAGAAGTGAATGTGAGGTTGTGTGTGTATGTGAGAGATGAAGTGAATGTGAGGTTGTGTGTGTATTGTGAGAGATGAAGAAGTGAATGTGAGGTTGTGTGTGTTGTGAGAGATGAAGTGAATGTGAGGTTGTGTGTGTTTGTGAGAGAGGGAGAAGTGAATGTGAGGTTGTGTGTGTATGTGAGAGATAAAGGGTGAATGTGAGGTTGTGTGTGTATGTGAAGATGGAAAAGTGAATGTGAGGTTGTGTGTGTATGTGAGAGATGAAGAAGTGAATGTGAGGTTGTGTGTGTATGTGAGAGATGAAGTGAATGTGAGGTTGTGTGTGTATGTGAGAGATGAAGAAGTGAATGTGAGGTTGTGTGTTTGTGAGAGATGAAGTGAATGTGAGGTTGTGTGTGTATGTGAGAGATGAAGAAGTGAATGTGAGGTTGTGTGTTTGTAGAGATGAAGAAGTGAATGTGAGGTTGTGTGTGTTGTGAGAGATGAAGGTGAATGTGAGGTTGTGTGTGTTGTGAGATGAAGAAGTGAATGTGAGGTTGTGTGTGTATGTGAGAGATGAGAGTGAATGTGAGGTTGTGTGTGTATGTGAGAGATGAAGAGTGAATGTGAGGTTGTGTGTGTATGTGAGAGATGAAGTGAATGTGAGGTTGTGTGTGTATGTGAGAGATGAAGTGAATGTGAGGTTGTGTGTGTATGTGAGAGATAAAGGGTGAATGTGAGGTTGTGTGTGTATGTGAGAGATGAAGTGAATGTGAGGTTGTGTGTGTATGTGAGAGATGAAGTGAATGTGAGGTTGTGTGTGTATGTGAGAGATGAAGAAGTGAATGTGAGGTTGTGTGTGTGTATGTGAGAGATGAAGTGAATGTGAGGTTGTGTGTGTATGTGAGAGATGAAGAAGTGAATGTGAGGTTGTGTGTGTATGTGAGAGATGAAGTGAATGTGAGGTTGTGTGTGTATGTGAGAGATGAAGTGAATGTGAGGTTGTGTGTGTATGTGAGAGATGAAGAAGTGAATGTGAGGTTGTGTGTGTATGTGAGAGATGAAGAAGTGAATGTGAGAGTTTTGTGTTGATGTTAGAGGTAAAGAAGTGAATGAGAAGTGAAAGAGCTATTTGTAAACTGAAATAATGAATGTGAATATGAATGTGATATTTTCTGGTGAAAGCAAGATGCTGAATAACAAATGTTTTAGGTATCTGATTGGATAAAACTAACTAATTGGCTTCCTTTCATTATTAAAAATGTATTTCTAAATTATGAACTCGTTTAAAGGCACTCGAATTGCACTTTAAATGTTCAATTCATCATGTGTCAATAATTAACACATAAAGAGCATGGATTTTGCTGATACTCAGTAACACAAAATCGATGTTTTTTTAATGACCATCTCACTTTGTTACTATTCATTATGAATTCACCATGAAAAACAAAACAAGTCAGGCTGTTGAATAGCTCTGATTTTTCCAATTACCTGCTAAATTATTCAGCAGTGCTGCACTGCTATGAGGGCGGGTTTGTTGCATAATTTACAAATAAATAGCAAGAGTATCACAAATGTATTGATTTGCACAAATCAATGTGAGAAACATTTAAACACACACACACAAAACAACGACAACAAAATGCAGATGGTTCAGATGGTCAGCGCCCCCTATCTTACCCCCTCTCAAAGTTAAGAGATTTTACACTATTAAAAACTAAAAGATATGGTAGATCAGGTCTTTAAGAGCTATCTTTTTTTTTTAATGAACAGCCATGCACAAAGCAATCAAACTGTTTTATTGGACAAACAGTAAATTATTTATTTCATTTTATCCACACAATTATTTTCAATAGAAACTGAAGCAGAAAAAATGCTTGTTTCAAATGGCTGGGTCCGAGCAGCCTCTCCTTTACAAGCAAGTCAATGGATTTATGAAATTACATCTGGATGAAGTCATTTACTCACACCACATATATTGCTTTCTGATATTGCGTTTTCATGCTGCAAGATGTGTCATGCTCTTCTGCATTATCAGAGGATGAGGCAAACCAGTAACTAGGTTGTCCTTGGTGGTGAGAGGTTCACTTAACAATTTTAATAATATTTTTTATTTTTGAATGAGGGATATTTGGAAATGAACTGATATTAACGTTAATCACTTTGCCCTCCAGGCAATGACGTTAAATGTTGAATAAGTTTTAGAAATTCAGGGATAGCATGATAAGTAAAGCTTCCCATTCTCCATTGATACACTTTTACATTGCTGTCCTCATATAACTGAAATGCTTTTCTTTTTCTGTTTTATGTCGCTGTTTTATGCTCCTTGATGATCCATGTTGGACACAGACTTGCATGATATAATAACAGAAAATTTTGAACTCATTTCAAATGCTAAAGTTAAATAAAAATGCTTCCGTTCAATATTTTAACAGATTTTTCAGTATGTGTGAGTGCATGTGTGCATGTTGGAGACCTCTCCTACAGAGAGCTATACAGTTCCGATTAAAACCTCGAAAGACTCAGCCATGTCTCAGCAGGCTCTTGTATCACTCTGCAGTGACATTTCAACTGCACACATCACTTTTGATATGTGAATATTGCTGCCATAATTTCAGAATTATATGAATTTCTGCCACTTACTAATGGAATGGCAGCGCTACTTCTCTTGTGTAAAACAATAGACTATGACAACACAGAGGTTAGTGGTCATTCCTCTCCAAGGAAATAAAATAAGCAATGTGCAATCAGAGAGATAACCAGCTTCAGTGTTTGCTGGACATGGAGCAGAATGCCTATCAGCACTCAGGGAATAATTTATTTTTTAATGGATTGTATAAAGACCCACCCAGAGACAATCACTGCTGTCCTTCTCTGGTTTACTCTGATGACTACCTTCCTTCACTCCCAACACACACACACACATGCACACACACGCACACACTTTAATTTAAAAGGATCTGTTTATCTGGGATTTCAAGTGTGAAATGGAGTCCAGCTGACAGACATGGAAAGGGAGTAACTTCCAGAGTTTGGGTACAGAGCCTGTGGAGAAGATACTATGTATGTTATTGATGTGTGGACCGAAAGAATGCAAACTGTCTAATGTGACACCAATGCTCTTTGTTTGGGAAAGTGACTTTTATAGCCATTGACATTTAGGAAGTTATTAGAAGGACAGAATTAGCAGAATTAGAAGAGGTCATGAATAATTTTAACAAACGTTGATTCAGTGCTGGGTTTGGGACAGAAACAAAATGAATTGAAATGGCTCAAAGATTACTGCTATGCAAATGAGCCTGGAGCCGAGATGCTACTGTCAGATCAAGCATTTTAAATATAATAAAATGTGAAGTATTTAAATCATGAGGATCTGCACAATATTTGTTTTCAGAAATGTGAAGGAAGCAATTTTCAGCAAGTAAGGAACAGTAGCGGTAGACAGAGAAAAGTTAATTACGGACATAATTAATATGGAAAATTGAGGAAAGGCAGGCTTTATTCAGGCAAGAAGAGAGGAGGATCCAGTGAACAAGTGGACAACTTGGACTTGGTAATGAGGTCCATGAAATCCTCGACTGCTGAAGGTTTGTAGGCCAACTGAGTATTTGTTGACCATGAAGAATAAAATCTGTGGACTATGTTATCCAGAACTAATCGTATCAAGTGATCAGTGTACATCTGTTTAAGTATAGTAAATACAGGTTTTTAGACAACTGCTCCGAACAGCCCAGGGATTTTTTGGTAGCACACAAACTGGTTAGGGTATTGTTGGGTTTAAGTGGAAAAAGTCACTGGGCTTTTGCCAAGAATCAATGACACACATAGAAGGTTTTAGGTCTGCAATAAGATTGTGAACAAAAAAGGGCTTATTGCTGTGTGATTGGAGATTAAAAAGGGAGAATTTGAGACAGCCTGAAACAGCAGGTGTAGTTGAGCCATGCAGAGAAACTAGAACACTGCTGTTTATAGATCTAGCAGTATTTTAAATGAGGAAAAGTATATGAGGATAAAGTTAGTAGCACTGTAATGCAAATTACGACAGGATCCACAATGTCCTGATGATGGAATACAGTTAAATGGAGGCTTTTAGTGGAACCTGCGTCAGCTGAGCTCTGTTGCTGGGTATGTCAGTTGTGAAAAGGCAATAATGGTGAAGGAATAAAATAATCCATAACAGCGACTGGAAGATCCAAATGATAAAATGCCAAAACTGCATGATAAAATGTCAATAGACAGCAATGAAGGGGATCCAAAGCCAGAGCAAAGACCCACAAACAAGCAACCACAGCCAAGCCATCTGACCCACCTGCCCGAACCACGCTAATCAGTTGAGTTGATGCTTGGATAACTCCAGTCAGCACCACAAAAAAGTCTGCCAGGTTTCAACGGCAGACCACAGGACCGCCAGGTCCGAGAAAGACAGCAGTGCCAGGTTAAACTTGATGAGCTACCAAAAAGCCACAGAGGACACCAGCAGGCACCAATCAGCAGTCCAATCATATTGTAAAACAGAGAAACTTTTAGAAAATGGCAGGCATAAAAATTGCATGGATGATCAATGGACCAGTAATTAGTGCAATTGAGGCAGGAATCAGGCAACAACAACAGGTAAAAGTTGATGAGGTACTGAAAAGTTACAACAAACTACAATAGATGGGCATCCAGTGCACACAAAAATGATACCAAATGGGTAAACATGGACTGGTGAGGAAAAATAGACAAGTGAGGAGCATAGGCCAGAAACACCAGCACTCACACAAATCACTGATCCATTTATCCATTTAAATGCAGTTTTTTATGTTACTGAGAAAACAATTTATACTGATAATTTTATAAAAAAAAAAAAAAAAGTATTTATACTGGTAATTTTATATAAAATACTGTATAACTTATATTGTTAGTATTTTTTACACTGTTCTTTGGAAATAAGGAAATAAAAGATCAAAATACATTTTAATCTGTATTTTGAAAAAGTCAACACTGATGTAACTGATCAGGATGAACCCTGACACTTACAACCCTAATGTGTGTGCAGAGACCAAGGCTTAGTGCCATCATTAGAAGAAACATGCTATTAAAGTTTAATCCCACTGTATGATTACTTAATCACGTGTTGTTAGCAAGTTTTAATTAAAAAAATCAGGTAAGTGTGGTTTCTAATAATGTTAAGTAAAAAAGTGATTTTGAGACAGCAATATAAGAGGCAACACTAACCATCCATGTTCATATACCACATTTCCACCATCTAGTATCCTTTTTGTCACCTAAAATGTATAATGATGTCTCTGATGGCTACAAGAAGAAAAACCCAAATGAAGATGATGAAAGGAAAGTTATGTAAATCCCCCAAAGCACCATAATTACCAAAACAGATTTAAGAGAAGCAGCTAAAAAAAGTCAAACAGCAGAGCAGGTAGCATGAGTGTGCTCCAACCAAACAACCTCAGAGTTCAGATTCTGTTCATCATATGAAAACACTACCAGTGTGTATACACTGGCACAAAAAGTCTAATTTAATAAAACATTAATCTCATAAATCATCCCATGTCCCCTATTTCCACACAACTTTCCACAGAGTTTTATATAGAAATATATTCAGTGTGTGTATGTCTTTACCATAGAAAGATTTAATAAAATTCAAAGAAACAAAAAAAAAGTAAGAAACAAATCATTGTAGCAGCATTTCTGACTGCTCTTTTGTTTTGTGCTAGGTGTACTAGTGTTTTAGAAAAGTGGTAATTGTTCTCTTAATGTGGTTAAAGCAAGGACTTTATGAATACTTTATAACTGCTGATGGGAAATATAATTATTATAGACAACAATATCACTTTGATCCTGATAAACTGTGCATACAAAATCAGGCAGCTCTTTTATGGGTTGATGATGTGACACAGTGAAGTGTACACTGCCCTGGTAAAATGACAGGTTTTGTAATGTAAAAAAAAAACATCAACACAAAGCAATCATGTTAGAACTTTTTCCACTCTCAGTGTGAAGGAATATCTGATTACTCTCTGCTTGTGACAATAATCTCTCATATTTCTCATGTCTGGGCTATGAGGCAGGGTGGCTTAATGGAAGCCCTTTCTAATAAAAATATTCAAGCTCAAATAAATCACCCCAAACCATGTGGCAAAATGAGTTCCAAAAGGTATTATAATTCCATAATACCAAAAGGTATGTTTGATGGGAAAAAAAACATCATACCCATGGTGCCTCATGGTCATAGCATCATGATTTAGAGCTACAAATACCAGTTGATTTTAGCGCAAAACTATTAGCAAGATGAAGATGAAAAGGAATTTCACCATTCAGTATGACAGTAACCCAAATCATACTTCCAGATCAACAAAGGAATGGTTTAAAAAAAAGAAAATCAATGTTTTTGAATGACTGAGCTCAGACCTGAATCCTGAGCTAAAACTTGTGGGGTGACCTTAAGCGTGCTGTACACAGGAGATATCCCTGCAATTTGATAGATGTATGTTTTTTTTTTTTTTAAGAAAGAGTTTTTATGAAACATTTTTATTTCACTTTTACCCCTAAAATGTTTCTGATTGTTTTTCACTTAATGTTTATACACTGTAATATCGAGGATGGAAAAAGTTCTGGAAATGATTTATCTTTGTTTAAATGTTTCACATTCTAAAAACCTGCCAGTTTAACAAGGGTCTGTAGACTTTCATATCCATATGTACTTTTATAGCCACATATGTAGTAAATCTCAGATATCGTATATTAATAATATTAATAATAATAATAATTACTGTTATTATTATTATGCTGTTGTTGTTATATCTATATAATTATCTACAGTGGTGTGAAAAAGTGTTGGCCCCCTTCCTGATTTTTTATTTTTTTGCATGTTTGTCACACTTTAATGTTTCAGATAATCAAACACATTTAAATATTAGTCAAAGATAACACAAGTAAACACATCATGCAGTTTTTAAATGAAGGTTTTTATTATTAAGGGAAAACAAAATCCAAAACTACATGGCCCTGTGTGAAAAAGTATTTGCCCCCTAAGCCTAATAACTGGCTGGGCCACCCTTAGCAGCAACAACTGCAATCAAGCGTTTTCGATAACTTGCAATGAGTCTGTTACAGCGCTGTGGAGGAATTTTGGCCCACTCATCTTTGCATCTTTGGGTTTTCGAGCATGAACCACCTTTTCAAGGTCATGCCACAGCATCTCAATCGGATTGAGGTCAGGACTTTGACTAGGCCACTCCAAAGTCTTCATTTTGTTTTTCTTCAGCCATTCAGAGGTGGACTTGCTGGTGTGTTTTGGATCATTGTCCTGCTGCAGAACCCAAGTTCGCTTCAGCTTGAGGTCACAAACAGATGGTCGGACATTCTCCTTCTTTTTTGGTAGACAGCAGAATTCATGGTTCCATTTATCACAGCAAGTCTTCCAGGTCCTGAAGCAGCAAAACAACCCCAGACCATCACACTCCCACCACCATATTTTACTGTTGGTATGATGTTCTTTTTCTGAAATGCGGCGTTACTTTTACGCCAGACGTAATGGGACACAGACCTTCCGTCAGTCCACAGAGTATTTTCCCAAAAGTCTTGGGGATCATCAAGATGTTTTCTGGCAAAACTGAGATAAGCCTTTATGTTCTTTTTGCTCAGCAGTGGTTTTTGTCTTGGAACTCCATTATTGCCCAGTCTCTTTCTTATGGTGGAGTCATGAACACTCACCTTAACTGAGGCAAGTGAGGCCTGCAGTTCTTTGGATGTTGTTGAGGGGTCTTTTGTAACCTCCTGGATGAGTTGTCGCTGCGCTCTTGGGGTAATTTGGGTCGGCCGGCCACTCCTGGGAATGTTCTCCACTGTTCCATGTTTTCGCCATTTGTAGATAATGGCTCTCACTGTGGTTTGCGGCAGTCCCAAAGCTTTAGAAATGGCTTTATAACCTTTTCCACACTGATAGATCGGTAGGTTTGTGATCTCAAGCTGACGCAAACTTGGGTTCTGCAGCAGGACAATGATCCAAAACACACCAGCAAGTCCACCTCTGAATGGCTGAAGAAAAACAAAATGAAGACTTTGGGGTGGCCTAGTCAAAGTCCTGACCTCAATCCGATTGAGATGCTGTGGCATGACCTTAAAAAGGTGGTTCATGCTCAAAAACCCTCCAATGTGGCTGAATTACAACAATTCTGCAAAGATGAGTGGGCCAAAATTCCTCCACAGCGCTGTAACAGACTCATTGCAAGTTATCGAAAACGCTTGATTGCAGTTGTTGCTGCTAAGGGTGGACCAACCAGTTATTAGGCTTAGGGGGCAAATACTTTTTCACACAGGGCCATGTAGTTTTGGATTTTTTTTGTAGTTTTGTTTTCCCTTCATTTAAAAACTGCATGATGTGTTTACTTGTGTTATCTTTGACTAATATTTAAATGTGTTTGATTATCTGAAACATTAAAGTGTGACAAACATGCAGAAAAATAAGAAATCAGGAAGGGGGCCAACACTTTTTCACACCACTGTATATCTTAAGTCTTAAGTGTGATTGTTATTTTTTAAACTATATTTAAGATCACAAACTATAGTTAAAGCCATATTTTCAGGGCCATACTATCACCCTATCTAGACCAAAATCATTTTTTGCTATTTATCCCAAAGCTACACAAAAACACCATCATGACGTCAGTAGAACCAATGCAACCTACAAAAATGGCCAATGAGGACTACAACACCCAAACTCTCACACGTTCAGACTCACCCAATTACTAATCACACACACCTCTACTGATTCACATACCAGTTCATTCACTCGTTGTGACATATGCTCTGTGTCTCTCTGTACCAGTTGTAACCAAGCCTTTGTAACACGTATGAATATACTTGTTGAAAGCTTCTGTTTGTCTGTATTTTTTTATTTTGAAGTCATCCGTTTATGATGTTCGTACACTGCTTCTTTATGTTGTTGGATCACACCTTTGTTTTGTCTGTCATGTTTAAATACAGATAAAGACAGTTTAATTTAGGTTTCTTTCTTTTAAATGCAATTACCAATTGTGACTTATTACAACAAAGTCTTATTTTTCACACTGGACTGATTTGAGATCAGCGATTGCAGACTGGCTGCAGAATGTGAGTGCAGACCACACAAATGAAGCCATTTTTCTCAGACTGGACAAAACAACTCAATTTCTTTGACTGGTTAATTAGACAAACATGGCTGTCTCTGGAGTGTAGAGAAACCAATAACAGCAGTCAAAGGTCTAGAAAACAAGTAACATATTTCTCTTTAATTTAGACAACAATGTGCAGTACTGCATTAGTGCTCAGGGACAACAGGTCTTATTGCTGGACAACACTAATTACTGTTATTACTTTCTTTCCTCATATGTCACCTTTTTAATCTCAAGATATAAGATTTGAACACAATCTTTCTGTTGATTTTTTTTGTTGTTGTTGTTGTTGTACAGTGTTGTACACTTGACCTGAACTGTACATGGAATATCATCTGCTACACAGAATATCAGGCGTAGAGACAGTGTACTTGACTGAGGGCTTCAGTAGCAGAAAAGTGAAAAACAGAAGTGAAAAAAGCGGCAGAAAGATAACTGATTAAATAAAAGTAAAAAGGTGGCTAGATATATTCATATTTCATATAAATATAGCAAAATGCACCCGGGCAGAAAGCCATCAGAGAACTGCTGTTGTGCTAAACAGTGTTTTATGAATTTTCCTCTTATGAGGCTTGCAATGGCAGAAGATGGGTGTATGAAAGGAGGCTTGCCTATGTGAGTTCCTCCTCTACCTATCCTGATGGACAGCTCCTCAGTTGTGGCCGGGGCTACAGGGTCCTCCACTTTCGCTTTTGCAGGTTTGGCATCAGAAGACAGGGTCAAAGCCAAATGCGGGTCTGTCTCAAAGCCCTGAGGAATAAAAAAAAAAACTATTAAATTTTATTTATATAGCTTTAGATTTAGACCTCTGATGAGCAAGCCAAAAGTGACAAGGACATGGAAAAACTCCCTGAGACAAAATCAGGAAGAGACTCAAAAGAGAAACCATTGTCTTCTGTGTGACACTGGTCAATAAGATCATTATAGCATATTATAGAGCTGAAATGGAAGAGTGAAGTCAAACAGTACTGAGTGTGCATAAAGAATCTTTAGTATGAGCAACAAAGACATTTTTGATATTAGCTTTTCGATAATCTATAGTATCTCTAAGGGAATTATTCACTGAATAATGATTGAGGCTTAGGATGCTGTTGCATGTGCATGTCTTTAGGTTCTCCATGTGGGCTAGCAGCAGGTGATTTTCAGCTGAATGAAACTCCAAGCAAATAACATTACCATGGCATACAATATCACCAGATCATTTCAGAGTTAACTGCATAGATATGTTAGTCAGTTACAAAACTAAAGGTTATCTGACACTACACACAAGAAACAACAGGTCACATACACAAAATAATTTGTCAAGAACTGGCTTCCAACCACTGAGAACTGGGATCACAATTAATCAGGAAATAGTTAAAAGTTAATATTTTTATATTATATATTACTGGTAATAGCGAGAATTACACACTGTGTTGATCATGTTAATCTATTTGTTTAAAAAAAAATACTACAGAGTGTTCTTAAAAAATATGGTTTCCTTTTTTTGCATTCCCTATCAGCTTTATTTCAGCTTCCTCCATTCGATAATTAGGGGAAGAAAATAATGGATCATTTTCTCCCAGGAAATACCCAGCACAACAAGAAAACAAGAAAGGAGCCTCTGCCTCCCTCCTTCCCTCTCTCGTGTGTGTGTGTGTGTGTGTGTGTGCCACCAGAGCTGCATCATTAAGCACAGCAGGTTCTCTCTCTCGAGTCTCCTCAAATATGAAATGCGAGTTTAATTTTCAAGAAAATGTATTTCTCATATATTTGCTGCATATGAGTGCAGTCAAAAAACCATTTATTTTGTGATCTAAGCTTCATAGAATAGCAAATGGCATTAACAAGCTATTATTTTAGTGTTTTAGAACAGCATCTTCACCTGCTTGCTTCCCTTTCTGTGTTTCCATCACAAGCTAGAGATCCATAATGTCTACAGCTCAG
Source organism: Hemibagrus guttatus (assembly GCA_033459395.1). Taxonomy (NCBI): domain Eukaryota; kingdom Metazoa; phylum Chordata; class Actinopteri; order Siluriformes; family Bagridae; genus Hemibagrus; species Hemibagrus guttatus. The sequence continues at coordinate 3,746,052 of JAUCMX010000012.1, read as the reverse complement.
TTATCCTAATGTTCACTCAGCATTCAAGTTCTGCAGCAAGAGAACTAAGCTCTGACTCACAATTTTGACCATGCACTGTTCATCTCATAGCAATTACAGCTGCGTCCCTGCTAAACATTTCTCATTACTGTTGCATGTTTTCCCCTCGTCTCAATCCAACATCTGTCACATGGAGCATGGACTGATCAAAGGCTGATGAATTATATTTGCTTTGAAGCATAAATATTGCACTGAGTTTGATCACAGCAGTGGGTTGGGGGGCTGAATTATGATTTGACATCAAACACACAGCGAGTTGGTTCATATTCAAATGAATAATTTATCATTCAGCAGTGCCCCTGTTTTTTATTAAATACAATTATCTGTAACACTTTACATTAGGTTTCCCTTAACTAACATTGTTTACTGCATTGGTTAATACAGTAAAATGCACTTAAAATGATAACTTGCAAGATGTAAAACATCTTCCAATAAATTTTCTGTCCTTCACTTCCTACATGTCTGTGTGTTTACATAAAGTTCAACAGGTTTATTATTTTAAGGTAAATCTATAAATGCAACATGATTACTTACACAATGTAGTTAGCAAAATTACATACAGCTTCATAAAATTGCTAGAATCAGACCATTTTCATGCAGGCATATATATGCACTGCTCAAAAAAATTAAAGGGACACTTTTGAATAAGAGTAGGCTTATAGCATCAAGTCAATTAAACTCCTGGGATATTGATCTGGTTAGTTAAGTAGCAGAGAGGGTTGTTAATCAGTTTCAGCTGCTTTGGTGTTAATGAAATTAAAAAGAGTGCACTAGATGGGCAACAATGAGATGACCCCCAAAACAGGAATGGTTTTACAGGCGAAGGCCACTGACATTTTTTTCCCTACTCAGCTTTTCTGTTTTTTTACTAGCTTTGCATTTGGCTAGGGTCAGTGTGACTACTGGTAGCATGAGATGATACCTGGAGCCTACAGAGGTTGCACAGGCAGTCCAACTCCTCCAGGATGCCACATCAATACGTGCCATTGCCAGAAGGTTTACTGTGTCTCCCAGCACAGTCTCAAGAGCATGGAGGAGATTCCAGTAGACAAGCAGTTACTTTAGGAGAACTGGACAGGGCCATAGAAGGTCCTTAACCCATCAGCAGGACCAGTATCTGCTGCTTTGTGCAAGGAGGAACTGGATGAGTATTGCCAGAGCTTTACAAAATGACCTCCAGCAGGCCAGTGGTGTGAATGTCTCTGACCAAACAATCAGAAACAGACTTCATGAGGGTGGCCTGAGGGCCCAACGCCCTCTAGTGGGCCCTGTGCTCACTGCCCGGGACAGCGTGGAGCTCGATTGGCATTGGCAGGTCCACCACTGGTGCCCTGTGCTTTTAGATGAGAGCAGGTTCACCCTGAGCACACGTGACAGATGTGAAAGGGTCTGGAGAAGCCGTGGAGAACGTTATGCTGCCTGTAACATCGTTCAGCATGACCAGTTTGGTGGTGGGTCAGTGATGGTCTGGGAAGGCATAACCATGGAGGGACGCAAAGACAGGCTAGACAATGGCACCCTGACTGCGATTAGGTATCGGGATGAAATCTTTGGACCCATTGTCAGACCCTACGCTGGTGCAGTGGGTCCTGGATTCCTCCTGGTGCATGACAATGCCTGGCCTCATGTGGTAAGAGTATGCAGGCAGTTCCTGGAAGATGAAGGAATTCATACCATTGAATGGCCCCTATGCTCGCCTGACCTAAATCCAATAGAACACCTCTGGGACATTATGTTTCGGTCCATCCAACGCTGCCAGGTTGCACCTCAGACAGGAGCTCAGTGATGCCCCGGTCCAGATCTGGGAGGAAATACCCCAGGACACCATCCGCCGTCTCATTAGGAGCATACCCTGATATTGTCAGGCATGCATACAAGTACGTGGGGGCCATACAAACTACTGAGTACCATTTTGAGTTGCTGCAATGAAATTTCAGAAAAATGGACTAGCCTGCTGCATCATTTTTTCACTTTGATTTTCGGGGTGTCTTTGAATTCAGTCCTCTGTAGGTTGCTAATTTTCATTTTCCATCAAACGATGTGGCATCCTTTCATTCCTAACACATTACCCAGTCCATATCATTATAGATATCCAGCATGACATTTTTCCCTATTGAGATCAGATGTGTTTTCAAAGTGTTCATTTAATTTTTTTTGAGCAGTTTTATTTCTTAAGTTCATATGTAAGGCATAACAGAATGGCACAATCATCAAATAAATCATGACAATAAAGAAAATGAGGAAATAATCCCTGTTCAAGTTTCAAGTTTGCATTCCTTTAGTTCTTAATATCGTGTATTGCCCCCTTTAGCACCAATGATGTCATGCAGTCTTTTGTAATAATTGTGCACAATTGTGTCCTTAATTCTCTCAGATGGTATAGCTGCCCATTCTTCTTTGCAAAATGCCTCCAGTTCCTGTAAATTGTTTGGTTATCTTGCACAAACTGTACGTTTGAGATCTCGATTGAGTGGCTCAATGATATTGAGGTCAGGAGACTGTGATGACCACTCCAGAACCTTCACCTTTTTTTGCTGTAGCCATTGGAGGGTCAACTTGGCTTTGTGCTTTGGACCATTGTCATGTTGGAACATCCAAGAACGTCTAATGCACAGCTTTTGTGCTGCAGAATGCAAATTGTCTGCCAGTATTTTATGATAACATGCTGCATTCATCTTGCCATCAAGTTTGACTAACTTCCCTGTGCCACTGCTTTACAGTGGGGGTGGTGTATTCTTCACCGTAGGCCTTGTTGACTCCTCTCCAAACATAGCGTTTGTGGTTGTGACTATAAAGTTCAATTTTGGTCTCATCACTCCAAAAGACTCTGGTCCAGAAGCTGTGAGGCTTGTCTAGATGCTGTCTGGTGCACTGAAAGCGGGCCTTTTTGTGGCATGGGCACAGTAACAGCTTTCTCCTGGCAACTCGACCATGCAGGTCATTTGTTTTCAAGCACCTCCTTATTGTGCTCCTTGAAACACCACCACTTTTTTTTCCAGAGCAGCCTGTATTTATTTTGAAGTTGTTTGTGGATTTTTCTTCGCGTCCCGAACAATTCTTCTGGGAGTAGTGGGTGAAATCTTTCTTGGTCTACCTGACCGTGGCTTAGTATCAACAGAACCTCTTATTTTCTACCTCTTTATCAGAGTTTGAACGGTACTGACCGGCATTTTCAAGTGTTGTGATATCTTTTTATATACTTTTCCTGCTTTATAAAGTTCAACTACCTCATTATGCAGGTCCATTGGTAGTTCTTTTGTCTTCCCCATGGTGCAGTATCCAGCCAAGTCAGTGCATCACCTAATGAGCTGAGAAACTCACTGACTATTTATGCACTAATTACAATTACAATGAGTCACAGGTGTGGAAACTTCACTTTAATAGCCATAGCCGTGTGTCAACCTGTGTGTTTATAACGTAGCCAAACATTCAAGGATATGTATCTTTTGATCAGGGTAGTTTGGGTGATTTCCGTTATCATTAGGTTTTAAAAAGGAGTCAAATAACTGTGTGATTATTAATGACTTCACGTAACCACTATCCTTAAATAAGAAAAAAATCTTTTGCATTCTCAGTCATATTTTCCAAATAAATGGCAATGCTTAACAATTTCTTTCAGGGTATGTGAACTTTTGAGCACAACTGTATATATGGTAGAGATAAAAACTGAAGAAGAGTTTATAATTTTTCTGAAAAATCTTCATTGCTCAAAATGTAAAAGAATATTACAAAATATTACAAAATAACCAAGGCACTTCAATGTCAAGGCACGAAAAACAGTGATCAAAGTTCATTCATTCATTCATTGTCTACCGCCTATCCGATCTATTCTCGGGTCACGGGGAGCTTGTGCTCAGGCTTCATTGGGCATCAAGGCAGGATACACCCTGGACGGAGTGCCAACCCATCGCAGGGCACACACACACTCTCATTCACTCACGCAATCACACACTACGGACAATTTGGAGATGCCAATCAACCTACCATGCATGTCTTTGGATTTGGGGAGGAAACCCCCGAGGCACGGGGAGAACATGCAAACTCCACACACACATGTGTGTAAAATCTTCTAGTAGAACAGTAACCCACAGCTAATATTCTTTTACATTTTGAGCAATGAAGATTTTGCGAAGAACATGCAAACTCCACACACACGGCGGAGGCGGGAATCGAACCCCCAACCCTGGAGGTGTGAGGCAAACGTGCTAACCACTAAGCCACCGTGCCCCCCGTGATCAAAGTTAAAGAACAGTAAATATTGTAGCACAAAAGATTATAACTAATATTTTGATGCTTGCAGATGTTAAAAATTTGTAGGAAGTGTAGTGGTCCTCGCTTTGAATGACTATCTACACTGCTGTGGTGTGATTTTGGTCCACTCTTCTTCCAGTCTTTTCCACAGTTTGATAATTTTAGTACAGTGGTTCTCAACCCGCGGCTCGCGGGCCGTATGTGGCCCGTTACAAATGCAAATGCGGCCCACAATACTGACCAAGTTAAAAAAAATAAATAAATCATTCATTCATTCATTCATTCATTCATAACTTATAGTTTTACAATTCATATATATTTTTTTTTAATGTATTAAACAAATAATGGTGTGAACAATCATTTTTATTAAATTATAATTATTAAAATAATTTTGGTGATCATGTACTGTTTTCGGACATGTGCAGTACTGACGCAACTATGAACTGAAGCAATTGCACAGTTAACGCGCACAATTACAAGCGCGTGCTCTGGCAGATTTAAAATATCCGGTTAGTTTACATTGGTGACGTCATATGTAAATGATATGCGGCCCGTGAGACTTGAACTTGGACATAGAGAGAAGGATCTGCATAGTCCTGAAGGAGGTTCTAATAAACATTTACATTCACCCTGTAACTGTATAAGAGACCCAACTCCTGCTGCAGAAAGCATCCCAAAACCATGACACTTTCAGTCGTGTTGGCCGAGGAAAACTGGTCCAAAGTTCACTTTAGTGATGAGAGCAAGTTTAATTTATTTGGGTCAGATGGGAAACATTATGTTTGGCATCAAACTGGAGAAAGACTGAACCCAAAGTGCTTAAAGAAGTCAGTGAAAGGTGAAAAAGGAAATGTCATGATTTGGGGAATGTTTTCTGCAGCAGGAGTTGGGCCTCCTGGGACCTGGAATTCATGTGGATATTACTTTGACATGTAACCTCTATCTAAATGTTGTTGCAGACTTTGTACACTCCTTCATGGCAACTGCATTCCCTAATGACTGTTTCCTCATTCAGTAGGATAATGCTCCCTGCCACCCTATATAAACTGTTCAGGAATGGTTTGAGGAACTTGACAAAGAGCTCAAGATGATGACTTGGCCTCCAAATTCCCCAGATCTCAGCCTGGTCAGGCATCTGTGGGATGTGCTGCTAATGTCTTGGTGCCACATACCACAGCACACCTTCAGAACTGTTTTGACAGCACAAGGGTGCACACTGTATGTTACTCTAACTGCTTAAATCTTCTTTGTATTTATTTCTGCACATTAAAGTAACGCACAATGCTAAGAGTGATTGATCTGTGCAGATGCTTCACATTAAGGAATCCTACTAGATCATTGTGGAAACAGTTTTGACCATTTCATACAGAAAGAACATTCAGAAAAAGATCTCTTACATGATACTGGGCCTGCATAGTCCATCATTCTTAGGTGTGCATGGCACACTTTCTACAGATTGTTGGTCTTGGATGGGTAATTGCCTGATGGTACATAGTGTACACTGTAAGTCTGATTTACTCTCTGCATTTGAGAAAGGAAAGCCTTTTGTAAGTAAGACCTTTGCCAAAAAGCAAGTATGCATTGGCTACAATGTGCGCTGGTACTCCTTATCCAGAAGGGATATGCTATAGTATGGTTGCAACTATAGTAAAACTATAGTATTGAAAAAAGGTTTTATGTTCCGATTTTTATTCAAACTGACCAAGGCACTACTTAGTCTGAAGTCTTTAATCAGGTGCTTCATTAGTTGGTAGTGAAGCAACAAATGTCAACTATACATGAAACCTTTCTGGATTCAGTTGGTCTTCTGCTCACAGCACTGCTCAGTCCCCTCTGTATATTAGGGCCAAAGCAGAACGCTTCACAGGAGAGCCATAAAACAACCTGGCTTGTTTTCTATCTGTAAGATGGAGGACCGTATAAAAAAGTTTTTTTTACTATTAAACTATAGACTATTTTTGCAACCAAACTTTAAGCTGTTTAAGAAGTTCTGGGAGACTGCACCGATCAGCCATAACATTATGACCACTTGCCTAATATTGTGTTGGTCCCCCTTTTGCTGCCAAAACAGCCCTGACTCTTCAAGGCATGGACTCCACTTGATTCCTGAAGGTATGCTGTGGTATCTGGCACCAATATGTTAGCAGCAGCTCCTTTAAGTCCTGTAAGTTGCGAGGTGAGACCTCCATTGATCAGACTTGTTTGTCCAGCACATCCTACAGATGCTCGATTGGATTGCGATCTGGGGAATTTAGTGGCCAAGTCAACAGCTCAAACTCAAACTGCTCATCAAACCATTCCTGAACCATTCCTAAACCCCAGGTAAGCGATGCACACACACCCGGCCATCCACGCTATGTAAAAGTCTGATTCATCAGACCATGGCCAAGTCCACCTTCTTCCATTGCTCCGTGGTCCAGTTCTGATGCTCACGTGCCCATTATTGCCACTTTCAGTGGTGCACAGGGGTCAGCATGGGCACACTTACAGGTCTGCAGCTATGCAGCTCCATACACAACAAACTGTGATGCACTGTGTATTCTGACACCTTTCTATCAGAACCAGCATTAACTTCTTCAGCAATTTGAGCAACAGCTCGTGTTTGAACGGAACAAATGGGCCAGCCTTCACTCCCCATGTGCATCAATGAGCCTTGCCCGCACATGACCATGTCATCGGTTCACCACTGTTCCTGCCTTGGACCACTTTTGATAGATACTGATCACTGCAGACCGGGAACACCCCACAAGAGCTGCAGTTTTGGAGATGCTCTGATCCAGTGGTCTAGCCATCACAATTTGGCCCTTGTCAAACTCGCTCAAATCCTTACACTTGCCCATTTTTCCTGCTTCTAACACATCAACTCTGAGGACAAAATGTTCACTTGCTGCCTAATATATCCCACCCACTAACAGGTGCCATGATGAGGAGATAATCAGTGTTATTCACTTCACCTCTCACTGCTCAGAATGTTATGCCTGATCGGTATAGATCTAAGTGTTCCCCTAACTCTGTTTCAGATATTTCTACATTTTTGACATCCAAATTCATGCACTATACAGTTCTACCATTAGGTTTACAGAATGCTCCTGCCACCTCCAAAAGGGTAGTAAACTGTGTTAGCTGGTGTTTCAGCTAACTTTCCTGTAGGCAAATCTCAATTAAGTTGCAGATGCATTCATTTCTCCAAAAGATGGAATCTCTGCTTATTTTTATTGGGATCTTTACAGTTCAGAACTTGCAAGTTTGTGAAATGTCAATTGATGTGGTATCACTGCATCACAAGGTTTCCCCTGGAGACAATATACAGTAACACAAAAACAGTGCTGAAAATGTAATTTCCCGATGCTGCTGCTGATCATTTGTGTAATACAACAATGTAGTAAAAGGTGGTTTGCTGAGTTTACGGCTCTCATCTCCTCAGTGCATACACAGTGGCTGTTACTAGGAAGGGTTTTCTTTTTTCTTTTCTTTTTTATATCATTTTTCTCTCATGTACATTGTACCTGTACTGCTTCTCTCTCTATCTCTCCCTCTCTCTCCCTCACACACACACACACACACATTGCCGTTGTGTCAGTGAAGAGCACTGGGTCAGCAGACATGGTGTCAGAGACAAAAGAAATTCTAACAATCTTTGTGTCTCTATCTTCCTGTGGCCACCTCCTCTCAACACTTCTGACCAGACTCATGTGCGATGCCAGTGTTTGATATTTTGTGTTTCGATGTTCTTTGTGAATTTAAAAATGGCTTAAGTATAATATCTGTTTAAAAACCTCTACAGTACAAATATTCATAAGAGACTAAGATTAGCCTGGAAGCTGCAGCTCAGGCATAAGCCTGATTTCTTTCTCTCTTTATTTACTGGATTCATTAAAGTTAGATTGGTTTGCTGTATTTTCTTTGTTTTATTCAACAGCGTTCATCCTTTTGCTTATAGGGGTTTTGGGCTGGTCCTGAAGAAATTGCTTTCAAAAAATTATTATAATAAATTGCAACTGAAGATTGAAAATGAGTTTGTAGGAAATTTGTCAGGCTGTAACTTACTTAGATGCTTATCTTAAAATGTTTTCCATGTGTCAGTTAATTCTCAGCCTTTAAATGAGGAATATTCACATGAATTCATTCACTCTGTCTTTTCTTAATATCTACAGTGGTTTTAAAACGTAACCCGTAAAGCACACCATTTAATATAGAAAGCAATTTTTAATTGCATTACAAGATAATTGCAAAACAAGAAGTTTAATGCAATTTGTGCAGAATTCTTGTAATAATATACTGGTGTTACTGATATTCATTCTGTCAAATGCTAAATAGTATTGAATGTAACTGAATAATTGTTAATATCTGAATAAACAACTGTACTACTGTAGAATTTCTATTTTAATAGAACAAACACAGCAGGTGAACATTAGAGAAATTTCTGCACCGTGTTGACAATGACTGCTGAGTGCTGCTTTAAAAATAATACTGCTGTAGAATCAGACAGGATTTAATGAAAGCATTTAAAGTTAAACAGATAGTTTGATAGTGAAAACTGTACCCTGTTGGACACTGCTTCACCCCTTGCTGGGAATTAGCACACACTGAACATAACACATGTTGCCATAACACAAAGCCCACGCTATCAGAAATGATGTTAATGACTGTGGGAGCAAACGTTTATCCTCCTGCAGACTGGTTATATTATGCAAGAGTTATCAGTTTTGTAACATCTCGCATATATCAAATATCTCAATTATCACATGCAGCAAATATTACTGTTATCATTCACAGTAAAACCATTAAGCTCTGCTCGTATACAGAGACTGAGTGAGATTCAACATGAAAAAATGTAAACTGCATGATTACACAACAACTAAACACTAACCCGAATAGATGATCCGAAAGATTTCAGCATTTCACTGCACATCATGTATCAACAATCCAGCAAAGTCAAAATACATCTATCATTTGATGCTTTTTCATTCTGTAAAACTTAACTAAACCTGTCTCCTGCATAATTTAAATGACCACAAATTGTAATGCATCACAAACCTGACAGGAACGATGTGTCCAAAATAACAGCTTCCGCCGAATGCCGGTGATGGCCGTTTATCATGAAGAAAGGTGTTAATTAGGGGCGGCTAGAATTCATTATGTAAAAGCATGATTAAAATGCAAATTTGCCATGGCTGTTGAACAGTGTGGTTAGTGTAAGGTAAGAATCTACTTTCTGTGACAGTGTTTATGAAAATAGACTGTAGCATACTCAGCCAAAAGACAAGGACTGACAACAAAATTGAGCTAGTCAGCTTTTATATTTTTAGCTCACTTTTAAATAAAGTGAGAAAATGATAAAGAGAATATTACATGCTGAAACTCAATATACTACCAAATGTACAGTGGTGTGAAAAAGTGTTGGTCCTGATTTCTTATTTTTTGCATGTTTGTCACACTTTAATGTTTCAGATAATCAAACACATTTAAATATTAGTCAAAGATAACACAAGTAAACACATCATGCAGTTTTTAAATGAAGGTTTTTATTATTAAGGGAAAACAAAATCCAAAACTACATGGCCCTGTGTGAAAAAGTGTTTGCCCCCCCTGTTAAAACATAACTTAACTGTGGTTTATCACACCCGAGTTCAATTTCTCTAGCCACACCCAGGCCTGATTACTGCCACACCTGTTCACAATCAAGAACTCACTTAAATAGGACCTGCCTGACAAAGTGAAGTAGACCAAAAGATCCTAAAAAGCTAAACATCATGCCGAGATCCAAAGAAATTAAAAAAAACAAATGAGAAAGAAAGTAGTTGAGATCTATCAGTCTGGAAAAGGTTATAAAGCCATTTCTGTCGCGAACCACAGTGAGAGCCATTATCTACAAATGGCGAAAACATGGAACAGTGGAGAACCTTCCCAGGAGTGGCCGGCCAACCAAAATTACCCGAAGAGCACAGCGACAACTCATCCAGGAGGTCACAAAAGACCCCACAACAACATCCAAAGAACTGCAGGCCTCACTTGCCTCAGTTAAGGTGAGTGTTCATGACTCCACCATAAGAAAGAGACTGGGCAAAAATGGTTTGCATGGCAGAGTTCCAAGACAAAAACCACTGCTGAGCAAAAAGAACATAAAGGCTCGTCTCAGTTTTGCCAGAAAACATCTTGATGATCCCCAAGACTTTTGGGAAAATACTCTGTGGACTGACGAGACAAAAATGGAACTTTTTGGAAGGTCTGTGTCTCATTACGTCTGGAGTAAAAGTAACACTGCATTTCAGAAAAAGAACATCATACCAACAGTAAAATATGGTGGTGGTAGTGTGATGGTCTGGGGCTGTTTTGCTGCTTCAGGACCTGGAAGACTTGCTGTGATAAATGGAACCATGAATTCTGCTGTCTACCAAAAAATCCTGAAGAAGAATGTTCGGCCATCTATTTGTGACCTCAAACTGAAGCGAACTTGGGTTCTGCAGCAGGACAATGGTCCAAAACACACCAGCAAGTCCACCTCTGAATGGCTGAAGAAAAACAAAATGAAGACTTTGGAGTGGCCTAGTCAAAGTCCTGACCTCAATCCAATTGAGATGCTGTGGCATGACCTTAAAAAGGTGGTTCATGCTCGAAAACCCTCCAATGTGGCTGAATTACAACAATTCTGCAAAGATGAGTGGGCCAAAATTCCTCCACAGCGCTGTAACAGACTCATTGCAAGTTATCGAAAATGCTTGACTGCAGTTGTTGCTGCTAAGGGTGGCCCAACCAGTTATTAGGCTTAGGGGGCAAACACTTTTTCACACAGGGCCATGTAGTTTTGGATTTTATTTTCCCTTAATAATAAAAACCTTCATTTAAAAACTGCATGATGTGTTTACTTGTGTTATCTTTGACTAATATTTAAATGTGTTTGATTATCTGAAACATTAAAGTGTGACAAACATGCAAAAAAATAAAAAATCAGGAAGGGGGCCAACACTTTCACACCACTGTACAAGTAAACCATCTGAAGATTTCTCACAATTTTTTTCCAATCAAATTTTATAATCATCAGTCAATTTTCATGTGTTTTCATACGTTTCATGATCACTCTGAGGGAATGAACAGAGTGAATGAACCTGGGCAATTTGTTCCACCATCTCAGAAGTGACGAATCTGCTTTTACACACAGAGGTGCAATCATCTGCCATCTAAATAAATGAATGCTAAACATAAACAGTACAAACGTTAAACCCTGCTGACCAACATGTATGTGCACAAACAGCTTGTGTTAGCTAAAATCAGCAAAATAATAGGAAGAACAGGGTTTTAGCTAATCTTTCAATCTTCTTTGAAATGTGTGTTCTTCTACATTATGTGTGTGTGAGTGTGTGTGTGTGTGGTTACAGTATTGACATGAGGCAACTTTCAAATCAAACCTAAGATCTTAGCTGATGAGCTACAAGGAGTGAATGATTGATTAATTTTCAGTATCAGAATCCACCAGGGGGCATCATCAGACTGAAGGTCAACATCTCGTCACCTCATTAGGCCTAGGAGTTTGTTTTGTAATTAATCATAGCAATTTTGACCAGAACATGTAGTTCACTGTACATTATTTCCCAGACTCCAGTGTCATCCTCACACAAATATGCCCATGAAATATTGAACTGTAAGATAATAACTAAAACATGTTATTTAATCAGCCTGGAAAAAACAGTAGTGGACTACATGAAGCTAAACTAAACTCAATTAAACTAAACTAAACGCTAATACAAAAATATGCTTTTGGCACAGATAGTTCCTGTCAGATATGAAGTAATCATGATCTACATCATACAGCAACAAATAAATGAGTTCATATGAAAACAAGGCTGAGTTTGATATCTATTGATATCTCTTTGCCAATGTGGTGACATCTAAAAGTGATTAGATAGATAGATAGATAGATAGATAGATAGATAGATAGATAGATAGATAGATAGATAGATAGATAGATAGATAGATAGATAGATAGATACTGGCTGTAGTATTGAGTTCCATGCAAAATAATGAGCAGACAGCACAGTGGGCTGCTGATAAACAAACTTTGCTCTAATCATGACATTCAATATTAGTAGATTCAAGTGGTTCACAGAACTAATCATGGAAATCAAGGACAAATGATTAAAAATATAAGGTCTAGAAAAAAGGTTATATAAAAAGTGCATTCAGAAAATATTTAGCTCCATTTGCTTGTTGCACTTTGTGTTGTAGATCTGATTCTGAATGAACTCCCATTAAAACAACTGCCAGTTTTACTTAGTAATATACCATTAATCTACAACTAATAGTCCATAAAGATAAACTGAAAGATGTTTTAAAGACGTTTTTACAACTGAAACACTATCTGAATTCAGAGTAGTTTGTAGAAGCAACTTGAGCAGCAATTGTGGCCTTCTTGGATGCACCACTACAAGCTTTGTAGGCCTGGATTTTGCAGTTTATCCCATTCTTCATGGCAGATCCTCTTAAGCTCTATCAGATCAGAAAGTGAGGTGAACTGCTGCCACAGACCCAGAACTGTTGCAGCCCCAGAGTTTGCATGTGCTTTGGAGGAGGTTTTCTTAAAGGATTTTCCTATATTTTGCTGCATTCATCTGTCCTGTTACCAGTCATGTCACTGTTTCTGAGAATCCCCTCATAATACGATGCTGCTACCATCATGTTTCATCACAAAGATGGTATTAACCAGATGACATGCACTGGCTGTTTTTTTGCCAAACATAATGCAATGAAGGCCTGATTTATGAAGATGGCCATCAGCCAGGTTCTCCCATCTCTGTACAACACTTTTAGAGCTATTTTAGAGTAACTATTGGGTTCTTTCTAACCTCCCTGTCCAAGGCTCTTCTTTCTCAAAATGCCCTATTTGGCTGCATTTATTTTCCCTTAATGTGGACTGAAACGCTGAAGTGAAATTGTAAACTGGGGACGCACTAATGCACTAAACTCTTCAGAAATGTGTGAACAGAGCTGAATGTAGTCCACCTGCCCACTGGATCCAATCCCTTCAGCTATGCTCCAGACCATCTCACCTGACCTCCTACCCTTCATCACCACAGTCATCAATGGATCCTTAACGTCTGGTCATGTTCCAACTGTCTTTAAGAAAGCCAGGGTCATCCCCATCCTGAAGAAACCTGCTCTGGATCCATCAGACATCAGCAACTACAGACCGGTATCACTTCTCTCATTCCTTTCAAAAATTCTTGAACGCGTTGTTTGTAATCAGCTGTATCTCATGCAGAATAACCTCCATGACCCCAACCAGTCTGGCTTCAAAGCAGCACATTCCACAGAGACTGCCCTTTTGGCAGTCACTGAGAAACTACATGCTGCTAGATCAGCCAAACTGTCATCGGTCCTCATCCTCCTCGACCTGTCTGCAGCATTTGACACAGTAAACCACAAGACTCTCTTGTCCACCCTCAGGAGTCTTGGAATTTGTGGAACAGCATCGGAATCGTTTGCTTCCTACCTGGATGGTCGCTCATATCAGGTAACATGGAAGGGATTGACATCTGCTCCACGCAGACTCTCTACTGGTGTCCCGCAAGGCTCAGTACTTGGTCCTCTCCTTTTCTCCCTCTATACTCACTCTCTTGGCAAAGTTATATCCTCACATGAATTTTCATACCACTGCTATGCCGATGACACTCAACTTATCTTCTCCTTCCCTCCCTCAGATACCACGGCTTCTGCTCGGATCTCAGTGTGTCTGGCGGACATTTCATCTTGGATGACTGCTCATCAGCTGAAACTCAATCCCAGCAAAACTGAGCTGCTGATCATCCCAGGTGATCCATCCCCAGCCCAAGACCTTGCGATATCTCTGAGCAACTCCATGATTTCCCCTTCAGCCACTGCTCGCAACCTTGGGGTAACCATGGACAATCAACTATCCTTTTCCTCCAATGTCACTAATGTGACACGCTCATGTCGGTTTCTTCTGTACAACATCAGAAGGATTCGGCCATTTCTATCCACACAGGCTACTCAGGTGCTTGTTCAATCTCTGGTCATCTCGAGATTGGACTACTGCAACTCTCTTCTGGCAGGTCTACCTCTGAACACAATTCGCCCAATATAAATGACCCAAAATGCAGCTGCAGACTTGTTTTCAACCTGCCCAACTTCTCCCACACCACCCCACTGCTGTGTTCCCTCCACTGGCTTCTGGTAGCTGCACGCATCAGATTCAAAACACTAATGCTTGCCTACAAAGCCAAGAATGGACCAGTGCCATCTTACCTCAAAGCTCTCATCACTCCTTGCACTGCACCTCGCTCACTCAGATCCACTAGCACTGCTCGACTGGTCCCACCATCTCTCAGGGAAAAAGGTAGGTATACATCTAGACTCTTCTCTGTTCTGGCACCGAGGGGGTGGAACGAACTTCCCCTAGGTATCCGTATGGCCGAGTCTCTGACCGTCTTCAAACAGCAACTGAAGACTTACCTCTTCCTGAAGTACTTAAACTAGCTCTTATTTTTCCCTGTTTATGTATTATGTTACAAAGTTAAAAAAAAAATTTAAAAAAAACCAACTCAGTTTAGGCTAATGGTATCCCAAGTTTGTGTCCTATTGAACCAGTGTTAATGTATTCAGTGACTGAGAACTAAAGCACTTTTGTACGTCGCTCTGGATAAGAACGTCTGCCAAATGCCGTAAATGTAAATGTAAAAAAATGAGTTCATCACCTACAGCTTAGCAGCTACAACACATATAAAAAGTCTACAGACCCCTGTTAAAATGGCAGAACCAAGATAAATCATTTTGTCGACCTTCAAAGTGAAATTACAGCATAACATTCATTCATTGTCTACCGCTTATCCAATCTATTCTCGGGTCACGGGGAGCCTGTGCCTATCTCAGGCGTCATTGAGCATCAAGGCAGGATACACCCTGGACGGAGTGCCAACCCTTCGCAGGGTACACACACACACTCTCATTCACTCACGCAATCACACACTACGGACAATTTAGAGTACAGCATAACAATTAAGTAAAAATCAATCAAACATTTTAGGGAAAAAAGTTCCAGGAAAGAAGTTCCAGTAACCTGGTTGTTCAGAATGAAATCACACACATTTAATTTCATGTGACTGCTGATACCATTGGTCTGCAAAGAGCTCATGCATGCTATCTCACTTGTTCAAAGGCAGGAGGAGGGGCATAAAAGTATATAAACCATTAAATGTACCATGGAACACGGTAAAGGCAGTCATCAACAAGGGCAGGGTGTCCATCCAAAATTTATAAAAGGACAAACACTTACCAGGGAGGCTGCCAAGAGACCTACAGCAACATTAAATAAGCTGCAGGAATGACTGAGAACAGCTGATTACTCACTGCATGTGACAACAATCTCTCATATTCTTTATGTCTGGACTATGGGGTAGTGCGGATAGACAGAAGGTTTTTCTGAAGCAAAAAAACATATAAGTTCATGTACATCTGGCAAATCTAAATGTGGCAAAAATGTTTTATGGTCTAATTAGACCATTTCCAAAAGGTATATTAATTCTTTAATTCAAAATATTTTTTGGGGATTTTTGGTGCAAAAAAAATCTTATCAGAAGAACAGCACACCCACTGTGCAGCATGGTGGCAGCAACATCATGCTATAGAGCTGCTTTTCTTCAGCCAGTACTGGGGCGTTTTTTAAAGTGGAGGTAATCATAGTCAAAGCCCAGATCTGAATCAATATAAAAATCTGTGGGGTGACATGAAGCAGGCTTTACACAGGAAATGCTCATACAATTTGATGGATCTAGAATTTTTTTGATAGAAAGAGTGGGAAACATTGGCAAGTCTGACATTGCCACACTGATAGACTGATGGACTTTTACACAAAAGTTGCTTCAACAAAGTTCTAAAACACACGACTGCTTATGGATGCATGAGCAGAGCAGAAGCAGCACACGCTCACTGTGCTTTCACACTGCCAGCGATTGTAACACGCAGCTGAATCGTGGCTTGTGCAACTGCAAAGTCCATGTTAATTTGAATTTAAATGCAAAAACAGTGTTAAAGTAAACACATCTAAGAGGAAACCTCTTCAAAAGGCTTATTTCCTAATGATGTTGTTTATAGATCTTTGATTTGTTTTATCCACATTGTTTTCATTCTCTGTGGTTTTTGTGAAGTGTGACTAGTAGACAGAAGAAAGGCGCTTTCTCTGTTGCTAAGGTTAAGAAGAAGTATGAGAGGCAGATTCTGGGATCACTCAGAGCAGGAGAGAAGCTGGTGTACAGTGGTGTGAAAGTGTTGGCCCCCTTCCTGATTTTTTATTTTTTTGCATGTTTGTCACACTTTAATGTTTCAGATAATCAAACACATTTAAATATTAGTCAAAGATAACACAAGTAAACACATCATGCAGTTTTTAAATGAAGGTTTTTATTATTAAGGGAAAACAAAATCCAAAACTACATGGCCCTGTGTGAAAAAGTATTTGCCCCCTAAGCCTAATAACTGGTTGGGCCACCCTTAGCAGCAACAACTGCAATCAAGCGTTTTCGACAACTTGCAATGAGTCTGTTACAGCACTGTGGAGGAATTTTGGCCCACTCATCTTTGCAGAATTGTTGTAATTCAGCCACATTGGAGGGTTTTCGAGCATGAACCACCTTTTTAAGGTCATGCCACAGCATCTCAATCGGATTGAGGTCAGGACTTTGACTAGGCCACTCCAAAGTCTTCATTTTGTTTTTCTTCAGCCATTCAGAGGTGGACTTGCTGGTGTGTTTTTCATTGTCCTGCTGCAGAACCCAAGTTCGCTTCAGCTTGAGGTCATTAAGGGAAAAAAATAAGAAATCAAGAAGGGGGCCAACACTTTTTCACACCACTGTATATATTTCACTCCACCGCAGTCACATACTTTTGTTTATGTTTATGATCACCAGCATAATCTGCTGTGATGTTGCACATATCATATGTACATGTAACATGCTGTCTGTGTATAGTTTATATGATACAATGAACCTTTAACTTAAACTACACTTTTAGTGTAGTAGAGTAGTTTAAATCATTTAAACGTGCTTTTGTGGTTTGGGAAAAAACCTCCTGGAAACAGTGTTTTCCAGTCTTTTTCAACACTGCAAAAAGTCATATGGTAACTGTGTAAAACACAATAGACATCATATGCTTTTAATGTTAGAATTGCTATTTTAACATGTCAAGCCATGTTTATTGCGTATGCTCTAACCTGTTAACACGAGCCCTGAAAAAAATACACAGCTTCTGTTCTGCATGCAGCTTGTGCGAGTCCAATCAGATTGAAGTCTGGTACAAACTGCACTGTGATGTAAGGATATGTTAATATTTCTGAATAAGTGGATAATTTAGAATGTGTTTTTCTCCCTGATTCTGATCTTTCATATTCTGATATGGGAAAAAAAGAAAAAAAAAAAGATTTGCTGAAGCGTCATTCATAAAACTAAGGTGTGACCATTCCAGTTTACACTTACCAAAAGAGATTTTTTTTTCTTGGGACAAAAATATGCTTTCTAATTTGTGTTGTTTGCTGTTGTCTAGTACAGGACCAGTCACCCATCTTTTTCTCATGCAACAAAAACAAATGATTATTTTGGTGAATCACAAAGTATCTTAGTGTACATGACAGTTACGATACAATTGTTCTTTTCATTTTCTTAATTTGGCAATTATGGCTTCATAATCAAAGTGTAATCTCTCCACAGCAATAATGACGTCATGGCACCATCGAAGTCATAGCAGTAAACATGAGTGAGCAGCAGCAAATTTAAACAAAATTGTGTGTGTGTGTGTGTGTGTGTGTGTGTGTGTGTGTGTGTAAATGTGGCCATACTTCGACTTATTCATGCTCTGACTTACTGCATGTGACACTTTTAATCAATCTCGGTGTATTAGCTGTAAACAAAACCTAAGGTCTAAAAAACAGACAGACTATAAATCAGCCGTTGTTAGGCTTATCAGCGCTGTGCAGTCCAACAACACCAAATAGGAAGGTGGGTGAAAAAAATTAAATTGCTGCTCTCATAAGAAGGGGTCTGACATGGTGCCTGTGTTGTTCTGTTCAAACAGCAGATATCCTAAACACTTATCCGCTCCAATATACAGTCTGTAGTGCTGATCGTTAAAAGATAAGCATGTCCAAACTCTATCCTTGCTTTGCATGCAGACAAAGCTTTGCAAAGAGGAAGAGGCTGACATTTTGATCAGATTAGTGCTAAATATTTGAAGCAGTTTTTTGTTTTTTTTATTTTGTGTAAATGGAGTGGAAGGCAGTTTGGAGGACAAACGATGAAGACAGAGAGGAAGAAGGAGAAATTAGGGTTATTGGAGACCTGTTTTTTTACCTTTAGGCAAACTCTGAGAACTGAGATAAGACATGGATTAAACTTTTCACCATCACAGAGGTAAAATGTCTGCAAGCAACCCATGAAGAGATGTCACTTAAAGTTAAAGAATGTAACTACTTTAGGCCAAAAAACTTTTTTTCAATTCATCAGTTAGTTTTCTCCTCCAGTGTGTAACAATGTTCAGTGTGACAATTCGACAAAATTAAAGACAGCCTCATTGTCCAGCACTCATTAAAGTGTTTCTTTTAAAGGGCCATTTGACCGGCAGTGAAGAGAACTAAAGGCCCTGGAAGCTGCAGCTGAGACCTCACTGGGCAGGCCAGTATGCTCTGTGTGTGTGTGTGTGTGTGTTGTGTGTGTGTGTGTGTGTGTGTGTGTGTGTGTGTGTGTGTGTGCAGCCAGGCAGTGTGGATAGCTGTGCATATAAAATCTAAAAGCATCAAATTCTACTGGTTGATTATTCTAGACATTAACCTGTTAATATATCATCCTGGCAATTAATAATCTGTCCTTATTCATTATGAGGCCATGTCTGTGTGGTGGCTGAGCTCAGATTCCTTCTGTATGAGTTTAATTAGCAAAAAGAATTCATCAAATTTTTCTCAAAACTCATTTGCTCTAATTTTCCCTGATGCATATTCAGTATGGAGTCCTGAGTGACCACACCTTCCCCCACACCTTCCAGATAACTGAAGCATGTGAACACTGAGGGCTGTGAGTGTGCAAGATATGGTTACGGTTAACCAACAAATTTTAATATATAAGCATTACATACCAGTTTCCTTGCAATCACCAAGAACGAGCAAAACGTTAACATTTTCTGATTGATTATGTTTAGTTCCTCTAGATTGTGAAAGTGTGCTTTTATGAGAAAACAACGTCGAGGATATAGGTTCTGTAGGGAAGAGACTATGACAAGCAGTAAGGCAGATGTGTATCTAATGATGAACAAATGCTTTGTGTGGCAAAATCTCAAAACCTCTGCTACGTTATTTTATCTCTAGTCAAGAATATGTGATTATTTTCAGGTGCATCAATCCTTCACTGTCTTTGTTTCCTGAGGAGATTTCAGTATCAGATCTCCCAGACACCTTCTTACTTTTATTTTCCTTCAGATGTACTCACTATGTGCAATATGGGACACTATACTCCACTCCAATTGTAGTGAGATCCTCCACTTGCAGTGATTTGACCTAATTACCCCTGAACAGAGTTGCATGCATACTGAGGCGAATGAAGAAACAAGGCAAAGGGTGAAGAGGAAGCAAGTGAGACAAGACAAATGAAGCTTTATCTGGACTGACATTTAGCCCATTTTAACAATATTTATACTTCTACATCTACAAGGACATGCAGAAGGATGCAATCAACTAAACAAATCCTCGTTACATAAACGCCTACTGACCAGGAAAAAATGCAGTCTTTGAAGATGATGACTTTTCACACTGTATGAGATAATCTAAAATAATTTTATCCTACACTGAGAGATAACATGTTCTGTCAGGCAGTGAAGATATTTTAAGAAAAAGACGTTTTTAAATTGTTTAAAATGTTCTGCTTACATCTATGTCATCAGCCAGTGTGGCTCATGCAGAAAACAGGCTCGATTAAACACAAACATCTCTCAAAGCCAGTTTCAAGTAGTAAGAACATTCTTTCTGTATATTGTCATGTTTCATCATCAGTGCCACTACCATAATGTGGTTTACTGGGACAGTCTACAGGCAACAATTGCTTAGAAAAGTTATTTTTTATCACATTATACTACTGATATCTGCCTAGCTATATCTTTGTCTGTATGCAGTGGAGATCAAAATGAGAGAACAATTTATAAACACTTGATTTGTTTTTCTATAACATTTTTAATCTTTTTGAGGGTTCTAGCTGTCAAAAATTAGTAGAAAATGTAAAGGCCTTTTACTTTGAATGACTTCATCACACACACACACACACACACATACACACACACACACACACAGCTTCATCTCTTCTGGGAAGGCTTTCCACAAGGTCTAGGAGTCTGTTTATCAGAATTTTTGACCATTACTCTAGAAACGCATTTTTGAGGTCAGGCACCGATGTTGGACGCAAAGGCCTGGCTCGCAGTCTCCACTCTAATTCATCCCAAAGGTGTTCTATCGGGTTGAGGTCAGGACCCAGTGAAGGTCCTCAACACCAAACTGGCTCATCCATGTCTTACATTTACATTTCTGGCATTTGACAGACGCTCTTATCCAGAGCGATGGACAAAAGTGCTTTAGTTCTCAGTCAATGAATACATTAACACTGGTTCAATAGGACACAAACTTGGGATACCATTAGCCTAAACTGAGTTGGATTTTTTTTTTGTTTAATACATAATACATAAACAGGGAAAAATAAGAGCTAAGTATAATAAGTACTTCAGGAAGAGGTAAGTCTTCAGTTGCCGTTTGAAGTTCGTTCCACCCCCTCGGTGCCAGAACAGAGAAGAGTCTAGATGTATACCTACCTTTTCACCTGAGAGATGGTGGGACCAGTCGAGCAGTGCTAGTGGATCTGAGTGAGCGAGGTGCAGTGCAAGGAGTGATGAGAGCTTTGAGGTAAGATGGCGCTGGTCCATTCTTGGCTTTGTAGGCAAGCATTAGTGTTTTGAATCTGATGCGTGCAGCTACCGGAAGCCAGTGGAGGGAACGCAGCAGTGGGGTGGTGTGGGAGAATTTGGGCAGGTTGAAAAAAGTCTGCAGCTGCATTTTGGATCATTTGCAGTGGGCAAATTGCGTTCAGAGGTAGACCTGGCAGAAGAGAGTTGCAATAGTCCAATCTCGAAATGACCAGAGACTGAACAAGCACCTGAGTAGCCTGTGTGGATAGAAATGGCCGAATCCTTCTGATGTTGTACAGAAGAAACCGACATGAGCGTGTCACATTAGTGACATGGGAGGAAAAGGATAGTTGATTGTCCATGGTTACCCCAAGGTTGCGAGCAGTGGCTGAAGGGGAAATCATGGAGTTATCGCGAGGTCTTGGGCTGGGGATGGATCACCTGGGATGATCAGCAGCTCAGTTTTGCTGGGATTGAGTTTCAGCTGATGAGCAGTCATCCAAGATGAAATGTCCGCCAGACACACTGAGATCCGAGCAGAAGCCGTGGTATCTGAGGGAGGGAAGGAGAAGATAAGTTGGGTGTCATCGGCATAGCAGTGGTATGAAAGTCCATGTGAGGATATAACTTTGCCAAGAGAGTGAGTATAGAGGGAGAAAAGGAGAGGACCAAGTACTGAGCCTTGCGGGACACCAGTAGAGAGTCTGCGTGGAGCAGATGTCAATCCCTTCCATGTTACCTGATATGAGCGACCATCCAGGTAGGAAGCAAACCATTCCCATGCTGTTCCACAAATTCCAAGATTCCTGAGGGTGGACAAGAGAGTCTTGTGGTTTACTGTGTCAAATGCTGCAGACAGGTCGAGGAGGATGAGGACCGATGACAGTTTGGCTGATCTAGCAGCATGTAGTTTCTCAGTGACTGCCAAAAGGGCAGTCTCTGTGGAATGTGCTGCTTTGAAGCCAGACTGGTTGGGGTCATGGAGGTTATTCTGCATGAGATAGTCAGACAGCTGATTACAAACAACACGTTCAAGATTTTTTGAAAGGAATGAGAGAAGTGATACCGGTCTGTAGTTGCTGATGTCTGATGGATGCAGAGCAGATTTCTTCAGGATGGGGATGACCCTGGCTTTCTTAAAGACAGTTGGAACATGACCAGATGTTAAGGATCCATTGATGACTGTGGTGATGAAGGGTAGGAGGTCACGTGAGATGGTCTGGAGCATAGCTGAAGGGATTGGATCCAGTGGGCAGGTGGTAGGATTGCAGGACCGAGTAATTTGCAAAACCTCTTCTGCTGCTACAGTTGAGATCTGCCTCAGTGAAGGAGTAGCAGAGTGCTGACTGTGTGATATAGATGAAGTTGGGAGAGACGTGAAGGTCTGGCAAATCCTCTCAATGTCTTTATGGACCTTGTTTTGTGCACTGGTGCGCAGTCATGTTGGAACAGGAAGTGGTCAACCCAAACTGTTCCCACAAAGTTGGGAGCATGAAATTATCTAAAATGTCTTGGTATGCTGAAGCATTGAGTGATTTTTTTCACTGGAACTAAGGGGCCAAGCCCAGCCCCTGAAAAACAACACCACACCATAATCCCCCTCCACCAAACTTTACACTTGGCACAATGCAGTCAGGAAAGTACCGTTCTCCTGGCAGCCACCAAACCCAGACTCGTCCACTGGATTGCCAGACAGAGAAGCGTGATTTGTCACTCCAGCAAACACATCTCCACTGCTCTATAGTCCAGTGGTGGCGTGCTTTACACCACTGCATCCGATGCTTTGCATTGCACTCTGTGATGTAAAGCTTGTATGCAGCTTCTTGGCCATGAAAACCCATTCCTTGAAGCTCTCTACACAATGTTCTTGAGCTAACCTGAAGGTCAGAAGAAGTTTGGAGGCTGTAGCTGTTGACTCTGCAGATAGTTATCGACTTCTGCACAGTGTGCGCCTCAGCATGCACTGACCCTGCTCTGTGATTTTACATGGCCTACCACTTCATGTCTGAGTTGCTGTTGTTCCCAGTTGCTTTCACTTTGTTATAATACCACTCACACCTGACTGTGGAATATTTAGTAGTGAGGAAATTTCACGAATGGACTTGTGGCAACCTATCACAATACCATGCTTGAATTCACTGAGCTCTTGAGAATGACCAATCTTTCACAAATGTTTGTCAAAGCAGCCTGCATGCCTAGGTGCTTGATTTTATGTGGCCAATGAAATGTATGGAACACCTGAATTCAATAATTTGGACTGGTGTCCCAAAACCTTTGGCAAATATATACATTCCTGGACAGTGAAACTGAAACACTGGCCAGCATAGTGTTTGAGGTTCCAGGCCTTCATAGTGGGCCACAGCAGTGAAAATCTTGGGTTATAGACAATATGAAATATGTGTTGATGAGTTGACCTTCACTGTCTGTCCCACATCTGGGAGAGTTACGGTGTGGAGAAGCGCCAAAGAAGCTCATCACCTGGACTGTTGCATGCCCAGAGTAAAGCACAGGGGTGGATCAGTGATGGTCTGAGCTGAAATATCACAGCATTTCCTAGACCCACTACTTGTGCTAGATGTGTGTGTCAATGCCAAGGACTACCGAAATATTATGGAAAACCATGTGCACCCAATGCTTCAGTCATTTTGTGCCATGTATCAGGATGATAAAGCACTAACACAAGTCAAGACTGGTGACAGAAAGTTTTGATGAACATGAAAGTCTGAAAGTGTTCCAGGTGTTTCAGTTTCATTAACCTTGCTATTTAAAATGTTTACAGAGGCTTATCTCCCTTTTCCCTTTAAATTGTGTCCAAAACAAAGAATCTTAGGAAAACAACTGTAATGATGTTGCCTTCTGACACTCTTTATTTCAGTACAGTACAGTAGCTCCCTCTACACACTCTTCCCTGCTGTTTCACAAACTATGTCAAAGTTTGTGTAGATGCTTTTGTACACTTTCCCCCTCTCCTCTCTCCCTGACCTTTCCTCTGTTAATACTGTTCCTGGAGCTCTCATCCTCTCAGACATCAGAGCAGCAGTCCTGAGAGAGGAGATGATGAAGGGAATGCGTGCTTGACCTGAGTTCTACTCTAAACTCAGAGCACAACATACTTGAGTGCTGAGGTGGATTCAAAGAGAAACATGTCCATCACTTCACTTTCTCCTCAGGAGAGGAGAAAAAAACAAAGAGAGAAATTGATTTAGGGAACAGAGGTCCTTTATATGTGGGGTTTTCTCATCTATTATTAGAAAGTAGTGTTGCTTAAAAGGTATCAACATTGCTGACAAGAAAATGCTAGCATGCAAAAACAAAAACTAAAATTTCATCATTGTAACTCTGCTATCTATGTCCAGAGAACACTGACCCCAATAAACTATCTACAACTGCAGTAAAAACATTGACTTGACCTGACTTCTACTCTAAACTCAGCACACAACATCCTCGAGTGCATATGGACATAAACAATTGACATACAAGGATTAGTTGGCATTGTTAAGATAATACAATCAAAAGTCTAAAATAAACATACCATGCAACAAGAGGTTTTCTGTTGCAAAGTTAGAATTTGGAAAAAAAAAAATTCAGTTAAAAGAAAAAACCACTAGTACAAAAACCCCTAGTAACCAGCACTAGAAACAAAACCATTTTTCATGTCCTGTGTCTTTACCCCTTACTTCATATTAGGTCTGAAAACATCAATACTTGCTAAAAAGCAGAAAAGTATCGCTTTCAGGTGTGTCCTGTGTCATGCAGTAAATGATAAGGCCAACCTTCTAATTGCTCAAAACCTCACAGGCAAAATAACATGCAGTCATTATAGTGTGTGTGTTCTGAAATCAACATGACACACAACCTAGAAACATTCAAACAACATTCAAAAAGAAAAAAGGATGTAGTATTTTTTTTGAAAAAACATGAATTGAACACACACAAAACTTTCACAAGACAATCGTAGAATACAAAGGATACAAATATATATATGCTCACTATATGGCCAAAAGTATGTGGACATGTGACCATCACACTCTTCTGTGCTTGCTGAACATCACATAATGGGCTCAGTTCTTTAGGAAAGGCTTTTCACTAGATGTTGGAGTGTGGTGGTGAGGATTTGTTTTCATTCAGCTACAAGAGCATTAGTAAGATCAAGTACTTGTTGTGAGTGAGGAGCTCTGGGGTGCAGTCAGTGTTCCAGTTCATCCCAAAGACATAAGTTCAGTACACTACACAGATCAGATTCACACAGCAAAGTTAGCAATAAATTCAGGTTTGAGTTTTATATTAATCAATTTCAAGCCAAAAGCCACAATCTACTAGCTGAGCTGTTCTACAAGTCAGTGTGTTATCAGACTTTGACCTGTTTGTCTGTTACCGTCAGCTTCATCTTGATAATAGTATAATAATATAACTCGGTCACTTAACCTTTTGCTGACTTGTTTTTGGAAAGTATCTGAATATAAACTCTCATAAATGTTCCACTGCAGGAGGAAGTGATAAATCATCATGGTGTTTACCAGATACACACAGACAGAAGAGAGAACCTCATTCCAGTCCACATTCCTTAAAATGTACTTTCCATAAAAAGAACCATTTTCGAGAGAGAAATGTCAAATGTGTTCAAATAAGAGGTCTCACATTAATTATTGCTAACAAAAGGTACAATTACCCTATAAAAGGGCAAGCCACAGAGCAAGAGACTGAGGCTAAAATAACAGCAGCTAGTTATAACCATGAGCATTCTGGTCTCACATATTAATGTACAATAACAAGAATTTTTAACATGAACGCTTCAAGCTTCTTTCCATCTTTAATCCCTCGGATCTATGTTAAAGATTGCGAGCACACACAATGTTTTCAGGCCATGATCACAAAGATATAGTTGAATGTATAGTTAAATGTGTATTGGTATGTTTACTGTGAGACAACATGTTCATCTGAACACATCTCATCAGGTTTTTCTCCAGAGAAAAGAACTTCCCTCTTACAAATAATACACCATTCAGATTAGTCAAATATTGGGTGAATATGGAAGCATTTACCTCTTTATTGTTACATACACAGGCAGCTTTCCCATGATGAGATATTTAAATGTATATGTAATTGAAATGAGACCACTATGCGTTCTGATACTACATTGTGTTGCACTGTACAGCTAATTAGTTCATGCACACATGCAGATTTTGAAACATTAGAATGTAAATATGCAGCAGCTCTAACTGTTGAATGTGTATTGTGGACTAGGACACGATTCTGTGGACATTTTGTTGAGTGTATGAGAGAATGAGGCTTTTATGTCCAAAGCTGTTGGCATCTGTTGGTGAAAGCAAACCGGGAAAGTGGCCAGTAAATGGAGGCATTGATTAAAGGTGTGACTTAATAAAACAAACAACCGTAGAGACTCCTTTTTGTTTACTTTTATTCCAATTTGTTTGAACATCAGTCCAGTGTTAATGTATGCAAATATATGCTAATACATGCTAATATATCTGCAATCCTGCTTTATATCCTTGCTTTGGAAATTTGCAATCTTCTGGAATTGTGCCATAACAGATCTATTTCAAGAAATTGTTTGTCTTTGTGTTTTTTCTTCTACTTTATTATTATTATTATTATTATTATTATTATTATTATTATTATTATTATTTGTGTTTTTAAAATATTACTATCTCTGATTGTACTTGTGTTTAATGTCTACTCCTTCACTTTGGTGGAACACATTTTAACACATCTCTACTACAGTGTTATTGTTTATAAAAGTTTTCTCCTCGTGTTTTTTATGCTTATTTTTTCAAGCTTACATTGATTTTTAGGTTTTCAATTCAATTCATTTTCATTTTTATTGCACTTTTAACAGTGGACACTGTCTCAAAGCTGCTTTACAAAAATATAAAAATCTTCAATAAAAAATAGAAAGTTTTAAATGAAATAAATATTTATCCCTAATGAGAAGCCTGAGGCGACGGTAGCAAGGAAAAACTCCCTGAGATGACATGAGGAAGAAACATTGAGAAGAACCAGACTCAGAAGAGAACCCATCCTCATTTACATTTTTATTAATACATTAATACATTTATTATGGCATTTGGCAGACGTCCTTAACCAGAGTGACGTACAAAACCCATCATCATTTAGGTGACACCCGAGAGTGAGATTATAAATAATGTCCTTTCTATATTTGTTTATATTCAGGTGCAATTGTGCAACCAAGAGCTCCTGAGCAACTCATATATCAGCATAATTTCTGAGTTCATTATAGATTAAACACTAATTCCATCCTGACAATGTCTTGAAATGTTCACTGATGAAGATCAGAGAGCAAAACCAACCACCTCAACAGCCGTTTAAAGATGCCTTTCATTTTGTAAAAACAAAAATAATATATATAATTGTGATTTTATATATATATATATATATATATATATATATATATATATATATATATATATATATATATATATATATATATATATATATATCCAGATGTATCCTTTATCCATCTTTCATTTCATCCTAATCGATCAAAAACATCTAGATTTTAATTAATGCTTAACAGGGTTTAATCATTAGGGATGAGTTTTACTCAGAGCTATAACGCCAGCTCCTGACTTAATGTGGACATCAGTTTTTTCCACATTAACCTGCTATGTGGCTATGCATGAATTAACTAGGAAATTGAAGGTCACAAGTAATTTTTTAACATTCAATTGCTTCAAGCATCTATTTTATATCTAATTTAGTCTCTTCAAAAAAGTCAATTTGAGCCTTAGTTGGCTGAATAATATGAAACCCCATTTACACCCAGACACATTAGCACCTGCTCCACAGCGATAAGACTCAAGCACTGAAACAAAACATTTAAACGTGTGAGGATGCCATGAGAAGTTCTTCACATATTCATTTCTTTCATCTATTTCACTTTAATTTTGAGAACAGTATAATATGACCAAATAATCAATGAAAGAGTGCAAATGAAGTTTTATCTTTGTAGAGTTATTTTTGAAGACGAATTATTTTTGAAGAAAGAAAGTTGCGAATGGATTCACTCGATGTGGTTTTGATTAAAATCAGTTCCAGGACACTGTAAACTGTGTGATAATCGTGTGAGTAAACTCTCACCCAAAAACATGCTTTACAAATCATGCACACCACCTTACAAATATGTCAGCACTGCTGGCTGATTTAAAATAACTGTGTTATTGACCTTTGACCTGTGATAACTAGCAGTCATGGTATGTGACCTCAGTTCTATTATATGTCTGCCTCTGAGTTCAAATATTAAACTCAGGTCTTTCAGCAAGCAACAAAATGAAAGAAGAGGAGAGCAGAGAGGAAGACAGGGAAGGAAAGAGATGAGCAGATATTGTTTCCATATCCTATTGGTTATGATGCGCTTTGATTTTCTTAAACAGTTCAGGAAGTCTTTTTTCAGGAAGCCACGTACAATGAAATGAACAGCCGTTGAGAACGGCTTCTTTTGGGTGAAATAAAACACGAGGAGATACAGGAGCTGATCAGATGGTGAAAAAATCAGAGAGTGACTTCTGAAGTCAGCTCGGAAAATTCAAGTGCAGGCTAAATTGAGTGAGAAGCAGTCAGTCAGGTAAGCAGTCATACACAGAACCATGAACATACATGGTGCAGTGAAGCCCTGCTGCTCATGTGAGGACATCATCAGTTTTGTTTCCTCCAGGCCTCCTGAAGCTGGGTTTATACCTGCTGGTAACTATGCATATCCAAAACAGCTGCTGTTAGTATTTCGCATATTGATTTTACACACATTAAACTCTTGTATTACCTGCACCTGACTTAATCAAGTTACAATAGTAGATTTTGCAGTAGAAATAGCATCCTTATATTGAAGCAGATGGTTATGATACATTTGTTTATGAACAGTAAGTCCAGTTTTTAAGTGAAGACGTTCCAATTGACGACCTCTAGCTTTAAGCTGACGGAGCTCAGGTGTGTACCATGGTGCAGAATGAGTAAAAGAGACAGTCCGGGTTTTCAGAGGAGCAAGAGCATTGAGAAGGCTATGAAGACCATTGTTGTGGTGGAAGACGAGGTCGTCAGTGGTGAGTAAATCCTCAGTTCCAGGCAGGCTGTTGATCCCATTAGAAAGAAGAGATAAGTCAATGTGTTTAATATTGCGGAAAGAAACTGAACGTGACTGTTTTAGTTGGGATAAGGTAGAACTGATACTGAAAGATATCAGCAAGTGATCAGAGAACGGAAGATCAACTGAAGAACAGTCACGAGGCACAAGGCCAGAACAGCAAACCAAGTCCAGAATATGTCCTTTCAAATGAGTCAGGAAATCTATGAATTGCTGAAGACCAAAACTATCCAGACAGGATAAAAAGTCCCTGGTGAGAAGATTGGTGGTACTGTCCATATGTATATTAAAATCTCCCAACAATAATATATTTGGAGAAAGTGCACTTAAATGAGTAAGAAACGTGGCAAATTCAATCAGAAAGTCAGTGTTTGGCTTAGGTGGGCGATATATAGCAGCAAGAATGATAGGGTGACAAGTAGGTCCCATCAGTCTAGATACTATGGCTTCAAATGAGGGAAACACCAGTACTGACACATACGAGACTTTCCACCTCTTGCAATAGATTATCACGAGACCTCCCCCTCTTCCAGAGGCACGGGGTTGACAGACGTAAACTGTGAAAAGTCATTAGGCTGTTGCCAAGTTTCAGTCAAACACAAAAAGTCAAGTTTACGGTCCATCAGGAGATCTTGCACAAGATGACCCTTGTTCGCAAGAGTATTCGTATTGTTCATATTGTTAAATAGGCCAAAGTTGATATTGGCGTCGTCGTGTTTGACAGTATCATTAGCTGTACACCATGGCTAGATGGCTAGCTAGAACACAGTGGTTAACTTTCCGGCCAGTGTTTCCTGAAGGGTGACGAGTTGAAGACCAGAAAGATTTTATAGCCTTGGAGTCATCATAGTGAAAACTCCTACGGGACCCACAGTGAATGTATTTCCAACGAGGGTGACAAACGATGTCCAAGTGAGCTTGTAAAGCCGGTGGCAGCTCCGACTGGGGAAACCGTAGTTGCAGGAGCTCAGCCGCAGAATATTGAATTACTGCTGTCAGTGGATGAAATATGAGAGACAATACAGTCCAAACGAGCATGGTCCGCACAAACGGCTTATTAATCCACACTGTTTCAGGAAATAAACATGAACCGGCGTATGCTTTCTGGTAGTGGCAGCGGTGAATGTAGCAGGAACCAACAAACAGGTAATCAATCCAGGTAATAGTCCAAACACGGGCACAAAAGGCAGATCATCAACTCCGGAGAGTAGCGGCAGCTAACAGCGCCAGCGTTCACTCAACCGGGACGACCTTCCAGGACGACCTTCCAGTGACCTTCCATATTATCTGCATATGAACAATCAGAGCATGCTCAGTGACTTTCCACTAACCCAATGAGAGAGCTAGATTTCATTTACTCTTAGTACTGGAAAAAACCTTCAGTGCAATTCTGTCCAATACATACACCCACTTCAAAAAATGCAGAGAGCAGTATACAGTCAATTCAATGTAAACATGTTTAAACCACGATAGCTTTTGTTACACTAATCTAGCCATGGTGTGTCACAGTCCAGTGAGAGAAGAGGAAAGAAAGTCAGTCGTAGTAAGACTGAGTACATGTGTGTGAATGAAAGGGAGGAAAGTGGAACAGTAAGGTTACAGGGTGAAGAGGTGAAAAAGGTACAGGAGTTTAAGTACTTGGGGTCAACAGTCCAGAGTAATGGAGAGTGTGGGAAAGAGGTAAAGAAGCGAGTGCAGGCAGGTTGGAATGGGTGGAGAAAGGTGTCGGGAGTTCTGTGTGATAGGAAAATATCAGTGAGAATCAAGGGGAAGGTGTACAGGACAGTGGTGAGACCGGCCATGCTGTATGGTTTAGAGACAGTGTCACTGAGGAAGAGACAGGAGTCAGAGCTAGAGCTAGCAGAGCTGAAGATGTTGAGGTTCTCGTTGGGAGTGACAAGGTTGGACAGGATTAGGAACGAGTACATCAGAGGGACAGCTCATGTTGGACGTTTGGGGGACAAAGTTAGGGAGTCCAGATTAAGATGGTTTGTTCAGAGGAGGGAGAGTGAGTATATTGGTGGGAGAATGCTGGACAAAGACAAAGAGGAAGGCCAAAGAGGAGGTATATGGATGGAAGTAATGAGGATATGAAGCTAGTGGGTGCAAGTGTTGAAGATGCAGAAGATAGGGATAGGTGGAGAGAGATGATTCGCTGTGGTGACCCCTGAAGGAAAAAGCCGAAAGAAGAAGAAGAAAAAGAAGAACTTTTGTTACACTGCACACAGGACAAGAGCAGAAGAGTAAGTGAAATCTATCTCACTGGAATAAGGACTCTTGACAAGACTCATTTTCCCCAGACTACTGAGCTATATGTAGAAACCCTTATGATGATGGATTAAAAGCTAAACGGTGCTCAGAATAATAATAATAATAATAATAATAAAAATTTTTGATAATATTAGCTCCTGCCATCTCTGTGAGAACATGGAGACATTATATATCCAAGAAAGGAAAGAACTAATCCAACATTTTTTCAATAATACTGATATCAGAGCCTTATATATCAGCTAATATCCAACATATCCAGTATCATGCCCATTCACTCATACATATACTCAATATAAAAATGTAATTTCTCATGCTAATGGAGACACACACACACACACACACACACACACACACACACAAAACAGATGAATGGCAAAGTATGATGGCATTCAAAGCAAATCAGACTGAAGAGGAGGAATTACAGTGTTTTCCTACAAAAACAAATAACTTGAAAAACATCTTATGGAGATGTAAACATGTAAGACATGTAATCAGTTACAGACAGTGTGAGAGCACTTGACCTTAGAGCAATATCAGTGAACATACTCGTAACAAAGAGTAGTGGAGATGTGAACTGCACACACACAAAGTTATTCTCAATCGTAGAGCAATGACGAGTGCCATTCAGTTCTGTGCACTTCCACGTGCAATTCTGCCTGTAAGTTATGGTGCATTTCATGAAAACACCATAACATCATAAAAGTCTGCACAAGGAATGCCCACTAGCCACCAACACTGAAGCAATCACTAGCTAGGCATCTTATCCAGTTATTGATGCTCAACAATATTCAGCCTTTGATAAGGGACTTTAACACAATGACAACGATGAAATTAACGTTCATTAGAGCTGTACTGATAAGCTCATCCAAAGTGAAACAAAACACGCTCTCCAAAGCAACTCCAAGATCCAAGGTACAGTGCTCTGAAAAGGTTTTTGCCCCCTTCCCGTTTTTTTGCATATTTGTCACACTTAAAAGATTCAGCTCATCAAACAAATTTTAATATTACAAAAGGATAATGCAGTTTTTAAATAATGATTTCATTTATTAAGGGAAAAAAGCTGTCCAAACCTGCCTGACCCTACATGAAAAAGTAATTGCCCCCTAAATCTAATAACTGGTGGTGCCACACTTTGCAGCAACAACTGCAATCAAGCGTTTACGATAACTGCCAATGAGTCTTTCACATTGCTGTGGAGGAATTTTGGCCCACTCTTCTTTGCAGGATTGTTTTAATTCAGCCACATTGGAGGGTTTTCGAGCATGGATGGACTGTTCAAGGTCATGCCACAGCATCTCAATCTGATTTAAGTCCGGACTTTGACTTGGCCACTCCAAAACCTTTAATTTTGTTTTTCTTCAGCCATTCAGAGGTGGACTTGCTGGTGTGTTTGGGATCATTGTCCTGCTGCATAACCCAAGTGCGCTTGAGCTTGAGGTCACAAACTGACGGCCAGACATTCTCCTTCGGGATTTTCTGATAGAGTGCAGAATTCATGGTTCCATCAATTATGGCAAGTCATCCAGGTCCTGAAGCTGCAAAGCAGCCCCATACCAATATGTTTGACTGTTGGTATGATATTCTTTTTATGTAATGCTGTGTTGGTTTTACGCCAGATGTAACGGGAAACACACCTTCCAAAAAGTTAAACTTTTGTCTCATCAGTCCACAGAATATTTGCCCAAAAGTCTTGGGGATAATCAAGATATCTTTTGGCAAATTTGAGGCGAGCCTTTGTGTTCTTTTTGGTCAGCAATGGCTTTTGCCTTGGAACTCTCCACTGGATGCCGTTTTTGCCCAGTCTCTTTCTTATTGTTGAATCATGAACACTGACCTTAATTGAGGCAAGTAAGGCCTGCAATTCTTTAGATGCTGTTCTGAGTTCTTTTATGACCTCCTGGATGAGTCGTCGGTGCACTCGGAGTAATTTTGGTAATATGGCCACTCCTGGGAAGGTTCACCACTGTTCCAAATTTTCTCCATTTGTGGATAATGGCTCTGACCGTGGTTCACTGGAGTCCCAAAGCCTTAGAAATGGCTTTATAACCCTTTTAAGACTGATACATGTCAACTATTTTGTTTCTCATCTGTTCTTGAATTTCTTTAGATCGCGGCATGATGTGTTGCTCTTTAAGCATGCTTCACTTTGTCAGACAGGTTCTATTTTCTTGATTCAACAGGTCTGGCATTAATCAGGCCTGGGTGTGTCTAGTGAAATTTAACTCAGCTTTCTAAAATAATGTGATTAATCACAATTCTTTCATGATTTAACAGGAGGGGGCAAAGGGCCAGGCAGGTTTGGACAGCTTTTTTCCCTTAATTACTGAAATTATCACTTAAAAACTGCATTTTGTATTTACTTGCATTATCTTTGTGTAATATTAACATTTATTTGATGAGCTGAATCTTTTAAATGTGACAAATATGCAAAAAATTAAAAAACCGGGAAGGGGGCAAAAACCTTTTCACAGCACTGTACATAATATTACACATTAGCTAATGCAGTTCTAACAACCTAGCTAACATCTTCAAGTACAAGTACAAGAAGAGTTGTCCAGGCATATCGCAGTACAGAAAAGTCTAATTCAGTGCAGTACAGTGTTATCTTCATGCAATACATTTTTTTGTTGTTATTTGTTTTTTTATTGTTTCTTGGTACAGGGGCAGTAAAAACAGGGTATGGTATGATGTAAAATCTTTTTTAGGATGCTTTTGGGATCATTTCTAGACTATAATTTTATGTGCTTTTACCCCTTTAACACCTGTAACAGGTCACTGAATGGTAGATTGCAGTAAGGAAGGTGCCACAAAAAAGACTTCTAAGCTGTGGTTAGTGGATCTCCATGTAATGCCCTCCTCTGATTCCCATGGCAACAACAAGCTGAATATGTGCTACTCAGTAACGTTAACTAAAGCTGTACAGTTGTCCAGTCGTGTTCAGCATTTGGGTTCACAGTGGAATTTTCTGACTACTCCAGAGTTCCATAATTCATCGGCAAGTGAGAGTAGCTACATGGAAAATTATTTAAGCCACCAGTATCTTCTGACACCTTATTAAAACTCATGACTTAACTGTTACGCAAGTGATGTCTCATTTTACAACCGGCTGTTTCATGTCTCTTCTAAACAAAAAATCAACTATAAAAACAGCAGTGTGTGAGGACAGCAGTGCTTTTGGATTTTAGTTCCAAAAGAAGGGGCTTTCACACAGGAAAGTGAATAATGAATTGATAAGGAACAATGTTAACAACTTCACAGAACAGTGACTGACAGCAGCAACAATCTAAACATGAAAGCAGCAAGATGTTGTGTGAATACGACAAACAATGTGGGGAAAGAGCCAGGAGGTACTACACTGTTTGTGGATGGAAATTAGCACATGAAATGAGCTAGCAGGCTCTGCATTTGTCAGCCTGGACAGCACTCGACAATGCAGGCAGAAAATGGTGTCCCTCAAAGGAATAACAGGAAGGTTATCATTGTTGAAAAAAACACATGCAGTAGACTTCAAATATAAAAGCACAAATACATCAATCACATGTGATAAGTTAATAAATGGTTATCACAGTTTAATTTTAAAATGCATCCAGTGGCTGGGGTTTGGGCAATGGCTGGTGTTTGGGCAATGGCATTAGCTGGGGTTTGGACATTGGCTGGGGTTTGGGCAATGGCTGGGAATCAAACCCAGGCCTTCCACATGGTAGGCGAGAAACCTACCTCTGAGCCACCAATGCCCTAGCTAGAATATTACCTAAATGACGTTACTAAAAGATTGCTACACTGAGCATATAGTAAACATCAAGTGCTTAATCACTGAAGAAAAAGTTTTTTATTTAACTCCATTCCACAGCTTATGTCTTTTTCTTGGCAGAAGCATGAAAGTTGTGGATAAATGCATTTGATTTTAATCATTCATCCACTAATTTAATTTACATAAAATCTGTTTTTAATAAAAAATATTTTGACATTTGAATTTATGAAATTTGCATTTTGATCTCTAGACTTTTGTAAAATGACATTTATTAATTATCTGTTCCACGATCTCAGCGCCATGGCCAGTACTCGATTCCCCGGCAGGGAACCAACCCTAATCCCTAATGGCAGCAGCCTTTTTATTAAACAGACCAGAGTAAAAAAATAAATAAAAAATTCTGTTTGGCAGTTTCCAATCTTCACATTTCTCAAAGGTTCTTTGGACAGTTAACATTTTTTGACTTATAGTAATTTTACCTGGAACCTCTGAAAAGGTTCCTGTTCTTCAAAGTTCTACATTACACCATTATGGCTGTGCCCCAGAGACACCAACCCAAGAACCTACACTACCTGACTGAGCTTTTCTCCCGAGAGTGCACTGAGATTAAATGTCTTTTGGAGAGCATTGAGACAACAACTGTATTGCAATAAGGCTAAACATATTTGCAGCTGCAGCATTGATAATGACACATCACAGAGTCAAAGTGTTGTTATCTGTAGAGGAGAAATGAGACACTGAACAGTTCTTGACTGAACTGTCATTACATAGACATGCTGCAAAGATCTGTTTCATCCTGCTTGGGTCTCTGAAGGTAGTTGATCTCTGTAACAATCCAGTCTTCCTTAGACATTTTAGGCAGCAGGTTTTCACTGAAGGGTTCTCTGAAGGTGGCATTTAATTGCAGTCGTAAACAATCTTATCATATTCCATGAACATGGCTGCATTTCCACTTCACACACGGCACACTTCCTGTGTTCAGCCAAGATATGTTATGTGATATGCCTTGGCATATCACATAACATATCTTGGCTGAACAAGATATTCTTAAAGATGGCTACAAAGCATTTCTTGATATGATATGTGTTCAGGCACAATATGCTGAACTGAACAATAGGCTATGAACAAAAAGCTATTAATACTTCACAGCATGTTAAGCACTCACTTATCCCTAAGCATCTCAAAAATTAGTGCTATAAATTACGATTATTGTAGCCAACTAATTTACTGCACAGTTTTAATTGTGTAATGCCAAAAAATGATAGCAATTCCTAGTTAATGAGAACACATCTCAGTTATGTTCCTCAGCACTAAAACTTTGACTTGTGGTTTGTGAGGGTGGAATAACTTCTTTTCCTCTGCAGATTCCTTCAAAACCATCAAGAACTGTATAAAGACTCATCATGAACATCATGAAGATCCAGCCATTTCTCTCACTATTAAGGGAACTGTGTGTGCTTGTTCAGTCCCTTGTTATTCCATCAGTGCTACCCCTGTATGCCATCCATACTGAATGAGCTGCCAGACTTCTTTTCAATCTCCCACATCTCATTGCTGTGTTTTCTGCAGTTTTCCTGTGAGTTTTCACAGAGAGTGTAACACCACACTATGACATTGCATGAGCAGCTGTTTGAAAAGATACGGCTGGCTGGCTTCACGTGTCTTAGAGGAAACATGTTAGCCTTCACCAGCCTTCACCACAAGCCTTCTTCAAGAAAATTTACTATTAAACGAAGACCTTCTCAAACAGCGACTCCAGAGCTGACAGTAATTACCAGCATCAGAGCAATCCAAGATAATTTTCAGAGCATGAACAAAGAGATGACATCAGAAGGTCATGCTCAATTTGTACAGATAAAACCCTTTGCAATTTCCTTTTTGCACTTCTGTATCGCTGTCTAAGCCCATGCACATTAAGCATAATGGAAACCGTTAAGACACCTGAAATTACAGCATGGTTTATACTAGGAGTACAGAAAGCAGCAGAGAGCTTCTGAATCCACCTACATTCTCTCTTCTCACATCTTAACTATGAGTCATCATTGTTTTATTGAACTACATTTAACACTTTAAAGTACACATTGTTAAACATGTTTCAGGGCAGAGTTATCTGAAATGCAGCCAAACAAGTGCAAGAAATTAAATCTTCCTCGCTGTTAACATTAGTCACAGATTGGCAATGTTGTATGGAAACACAGCCTACAAGCGCATGTGAAACAAAACTGATTTAAGAAAAATTCTAAAATCTCTGATAAATCAACGCATTTCTATACATCTTACATCACTTTCACCTGAGTCTACACACTAACATGTAACCAGGTCCTGTGCAGTATGTTCAGCTCTTCACCAGCTATAAT
Organism: Hemibagrus guttatus; assembly: GCA_033459395.1. Lineage (NCBI taxonomy): Eukaryota > Metazoa > Chordata > Actinopteri > Siluriformes > Bagridae > Hemibagrus > Hemibagrus guttatus. The sequence goes on along the minus strand of JAUCMX010000012.1, from coordinate 3,708,329 downwards.
CTCTCCCATAGACACACCAGACATCTTTCATTCATAGCTACACAGATAACAATTCCTAACACTGCTATGCCTGCTGCTATCCAGAATAGTGTGACCCAAGGGCAGACCACCAAGGATCACAGATAAAAAGATAGACAATAAGGTCACAAAAATATTAAAAATATGTTTGTTTTCCTTTGTATTAATGGTCGTAACTAGCTACCTAAGTCACCATACATTATTGCAGGAGGTTAGCTATCACTTTATAGCGGTCAGTTAGGTTTTCTGTCAGTTAGTACAGGGCATCAGCATCATACAGAGTCTCCATTCACTTCCTTTAGACTGACATTCATTTCCATTCACATCATTTAGACTGACAGATTCCCCACACTGGTTCCAACACCATGAATAAATCTTAGAGGCCTTCACTGGATGACAGCAAAGATGTACATAGAAAAAAATTATGAGGGACGGCTGAGATTTCAGTTCTGTACAAACCAAAAATTTGTTCTAAATTTTGGAAAACAGTAATGACACAATGAAACTTCTGCTTCTTCATCTGCTCAGTGTTGCACATCTGCAACATGACTACAGAGTCCAATTTTATTTCCTCGAAATTGACTGCACCTCTAGTTGTTCACAATCATGAGACACGAGGTGATGAGGCTGCAGAAACTTGCTTCATGGGGGGAAAAAACTGTTCTGAAACATTAGTATCAGATGTCACCTTCTATTAGATAGGGAGGCGGTTGTCATGGCACTTGTTGCTGCATGCTTGTTGTCAAGCACAACCTGCTGCAGTCAGGGGCATTCTAGCCACTAGCCACTAATGGAAAGATGAAGACAATCAATGCAAAGTCACAAAGAAACTGACCAGTAAAAATCTCAAGTATATACAGACAGACACGCACGCACACTCTCACGCATGCACATGCACACACATATACACACAGGTGAATACACACTTACATATGCACACTCACACCTCACGCATACACACTCTCACGCACACACATGCAAGTGCATGCATACACACAGTCATTCCTCTTCAGCTGAGACTTGGGTTACAGGTTGTATCTGTTCTCAGCATTGATTGAATAAATCTTTTATGAATGAGCTCTCTCTGGAGCAGCCATGTGGGCGTAAAACAAGCAAACCCATCAACTCCGGAATGACTGAGAAGAAATAGAAAGTCACAAAGTTGATCATGGAAACACACAAATGTCTGGAAACACACAAATGTCTAGAAAGATTTCCTTTCACCAGAATTAAGGGGCACAAACATGTTCCAGCATAACCAGGCCACAAAGAGGAAACAGCAAAGAGAGAATGACTCAATATTAATGCACATGGTTTGGAATTGGACGTTCAGGTGTCCACATTCTTTTGGCCATACAGTGTCCATGAATGGGATCAGAAAATATGTCAAATTCAAGTGAACCCAACATCAGAACAATACCAGTCCCAATACCTGACCCTCGGTACATGATCAGTATATCTCTAAAGCTGAAAGGTCATTATATGGATCACTGCAAAGTAAAGCATGAATGGAATGTATATTAGGGAAACGAACCTGTTTGTAATTGTATAAAGAGAATGGGTTTCGAGCATTAGCATCTGTACCTCGATATTGATTTAATAGCCAATCATTTCCAAAAACAATACATGAAGCTTTCACCATCAGACACATAAATTGTCACAGACTGGGACTTAATTGCAGTCAGGCTGTGCTCTCAGTTACAGGTCAACAATGCTGCAGGAGTGTGTGATGTGTTCCCTCTAATGAAGCCATTCTCTACTCAGCCATGCGGGCAAATTGAACTGCCAGAGTGCATCATCATCGTTTGCTATATTCACCTAGGATGACACCTTAGAGAACTCCTCTCCACCTGAAAGAACACACACACACACACACACACACACACCAGTCTCATGCCCTTCCTCTCTGCTGAACAGTTAGTACCCCAGAGGTGAAGCGACTGATATGAAAGGTTAGTGCTGATGCCAACAATATGTTCCAGGTGACTGAGCACAACGCAGCACAGGAGGAGTCTGAGGCATAAAGTGACTAAAGGACAGCCGTCAGAAGGGCAGAAACACAGAGCAGCAGCATTGTTGCAGTGCAAGTGCTAACATGTATTCCCAATTAAATGACCAGTGATGAAAAGTGTAAGCAAACAGTGAACAGTCACCAGCATATGCTAGATCTGGCCTTTTAAGAACTATCATGCTCCATTTTATCTCCAGTCCATCCAGATACACTAGTTTCTTTTTCATTTATTACCCTTTTTTCTCCCAAATCCTTTCCATCTGCTTGATGGCTGAACTGTACTGCTTTTCTATAAACAGGTGAGCGCGTGTATGTGTGTGTGTGTGTGTGTGTGTCTCAGTCACACAGGCTCAAACTACAAGCTGACATTTTAGCAGGAACTGATTATTCAGAAGAAAACTCATTGCTTAGCCTTTGCTTTTGTCCAGTCACACACTCAGATGCCACATGCACTGCCTGGAATCAGCTCCATATACATAACATGAATAAATAAGCCTGAAAGCTCTGCTTCTTTATGAATTATTCACAACTGGCCAGACCCAGCATTTTCCTCTAATTACATATGTTTTTTTATTCTAGCAGGAAAAAAATTCAATCCAATTTTCATCTGTTCAGTATCAATGCAATCCTGTCAAACATTTAAAATGAGAACAATTATAGATTAATAGTAATAGAATTTTAAATTAGTATTAGAGATAGTACAGTTTATATGCCTTTTGGAATGCATTTTTATATTGAGACACATATTCAGCCTTATAGCCTTTTCAGAGCAAGAGAATTCGCCCAGAACTCAAACACATCAAACATTTAATGGCTCATTTATAGAATGCTATTGGGACCAATTCTAGCTGATGCTAAATCTTTTATAAGGATGTAAAGTGTTTAGTCTGCAATCGTAATATATGCAGACTAACAATTGTGCTAAAAGGTTTCTTCATTCCTTTACTTAAATATGACACCTCAATGCTTTTTTTCTGCCTTTAATATGATATGCACTGCATAGCTTTACAATTTACAATGGAACTCAGAGGCCTCAGTGTGTGTGTGTGTGTGTGTGTGTGTGTGTGTGTGTGTGTGTGTGTGTGTGTGTGTGGTGTGTAAAGGAACACTTTCACTGTATGGTCTAAACCACTGTGTTCATACTGTGCACATGACAATAAATTTCTTGAGTCTTAAATCTTTGTTCCACTCTTCTTTGTAAAAATGCTCCATGTTTATCAGATTGCAAGGGGATCTCCTGTGCACAGCCTATTTGTGGGCTAGAATTCGGGGTTTTTTTCCCCTGTGAGAGAGTTTCAATTTAACTACTTACCCACACAGCCCAGACATGTGAAGAATACAAGAGACTGTTATCACACTAAGGAGTGACCAGCACTTGCCAGGTATTCCTGCAGCTTCTTTAATATTGCCATAGGTCCCTAGACAGCCTACCAGTCTGAACTGGGATTTCAACAGATCTTTTTTGTCAAATTTAGATGGACAACTTGTTCTTGGTAATGTCACTGCGATGCTGCTTGCTGATGATGGTACATTGTACATCTGCTGTTTTCCTGATCGATACCTTATGACAGTGTGATCCTGCTCTTTGTGGACCCTGGCATTAGCAGTCAGCTAAAACCAAGGATATAAACTGTTCATTTTTTTACAGATACTTAGAGGTAATCAGGCTCACTCAACTGATGACCAGTGCATGATGATAATTTTTGAACATGAGTTTAAATGTGATTGGTTAATTCTGAGCACAATCACATGCCCCATTATAAAAGAGTATGCACACTTACGCATCCAGGTTACTGTCATTTTTTCCCTGAAAACATTTCTATTTAATTTTCACCTGAGTTCTGTTGGTTGCTTTCGGTTTAAGAGTGGAATACGGTGTGACATGATTTATAAAAAAAATTATATACACTGTATAAAGTAACAGCTGGTGGAGCACTACATTCACTATTTGCTTAGTACTTTAGTATGGGTGAGATGTAAAAGGAGCCATCCCCCCAGAAAATGATCACAATTTCTTATACTCAAAGAACAGCTCATTTCTCTCAGAACATCATTTAAAAACAGATGAATACAACTGCAAGCATTTGAGGAATAAGATATGTCAAAATACAACAGACAGTTAAGAAGAAATATGTAACTTTATGCAATAGATATAAGCCAGAATCACAAGAAGTACAGACTCCAGATATGCTAAACGGATGCAAAAATGAATACACATTTTAATATATGTATATGTCAGTTTAATGAATAAAGCATTGAGGAAGACACAGTTCACTGTCTCTGTGTCATTGTCTCTAAGTGTGGTGGAAATGCCAGACGACAGACGACCACGATGATGATATGAAAACATTTCACTTGTCCCTACATATATTTAAATGATTATATGTAGGGACAAGTGAAATGTTTTCCATATCATCATGGTTGTCATCTGTCGTTTGGCATTTCCACCACACTTAGAGACAATGACACAGAGACAGTGAACTGTGTCTTCCTCAATGCTTTATTCATTAAACTGACATTAGTACAGTTCCTGGAAGTCATCTTAACACTCAGCCACGTGTTGGGAGATAGTGGGGATGAGTCTCTTTTTAATGCCCCAGCATGAATTCATGAACGTTGTTAAAAAAAAAGATATCAAAGTTCAACAACAGCTAATAAAGTCTATTTGCTACAAAACAAGAATTAACTCTTTAATAAACTGGAATCTGAGACAGCAGGGGAGAAATTAAGAGAAGAAATCTTGAAAAAATTCAATAAGTCCCCATTTTCTTCTTCACAGATAACACACCACCACTAACTACATCTCCTATGTCGCATGTGTAATCGATATTGTGTTTCCCTGCTGTGTTGTGCATCCTGCAAGACAATGAGCTAGATTTGGTGATGTAAACAATGTGACAATAAGAATCCATGTTGGGTGTCTGGGTGATTTTTAATCCAACTACAACATGTTGAACATCAAAAACACCCATCACAGTTTAAAATACCACTGCTTCTGTGTGAGTGATGGGGCTATAGCTCAAGGCTTTATCGGAATACTTTCAAACACAGTAAAGTGGATTTTGTAATCCGGTGACTTTTTTTAATTTTACAATCTATTGACAATTTTACAGTAGAATGGTTAGAACAGAACAAGAGACGAGTGAAATCAACAAATCTCAGCAATGCCGCTGTGGGCATGCAGATAATATCAGTGATAACACATAAAACACCGGAGTATCACCTGAAAGGAAACATCCACTCCGAAGTATAAGCATATTAATCTTTATAATGAACAGGTGGTCTTCAGCATTGTTCAAAATTGATCTTGTAATGAAATTCTGAGTTGACTTTTTAGTTTAAACATCTTTTATCGAAATGTCTGTCTATTTTCATTTTAGATAAAAATGTTCCTAAATTACCCACAATGCAGTCTGGCTACATGCTGTTAATCATTTAAGTTGGATTTAGCTCTCATTCTATCTCTATCTAAAGATATGTTGCAATACATAATGCAGCAGCTCTTTCATCCTGAGTTCTAATACAGGATGCTATTGACACTGTCAGCCCCATCATGCTCATCATCTCATCTTATGGAGCTTAACCTGTGACCTCAATTAGTGAAACCTGATTATCATTTACGACCAGGTTACATTTTTCTCCTATTAAATGGCATTAGAACTGAGCTCACAATAACAATGTCTGCTAGTCATATCAGCAAGTCGCACAACAACCAACATCTCACAGGAATAATGAAAATACAAATAAGCACCCGAAGCACTAAGCACATCACAAATTAACAAATTATTAATAAACATAGTGTTTAATCTAGCCATGGGAGTCACAGTCCAGTGACTTCTATGCCGGTCCCAAGCCCGGATAAATAGAGAGGGTTGCGTCAGGAAGGGCATCCGGTTAAAACATTGCCAAATTTAACCATGCGAATCGTTAGTACTCTGAATATCATACCGGATCGGTCAAGGCCCGGGTTAACAACGACCACCATCGGCGCCGTTGACCTACAGGGCGCCGGTGGAAATTGGGCTACTGTTGGTCGAAGAAGTAGAGGAGGGAGGAGAGTGTGCAGACAGAAAGTGAAGAGGAAAGGTAAGAGTGTAGGACTGAGAATAGGAACTCTGAATGTTGGTACTATGACAGGGAAAGGTAGAGAGCTGGCTGATGTGATGGAGAGAAGGAAGGTGGATATACTGTGTGTACAGGAGACCAGGTGGAAGGGTAGCAAGGCTCGTAGTATAGGAGCAGGATTCAAGCTGTTTTATTATGGTGTGGATAGTAAGAGAAATGGGGTAGGTGTGGTCCTGAAGGAGGAGTTTGTGAGGAATGTTCTGGAGGTGAAGAAAGTGTGAGACAGGGTGATGAGTCTGAAGTTAGAGATTGAAGGGGTGATGTTGAATGTTGTTAGTGGTTATGCCCCACAGGTAGGTTGTGAGTTAGAGGAGAAAGAGAGATTCTGGAGTGAATTAGATAAGGTGATGGAGAGTATTCCCACGGGTGAGAGAGTGGTGATAGGAGCAGATTTTAATGGACATGTTGGTGAGGGGAACACAGGTGATGAGGAGATGATGGGCAAGTTTGGAGTTAAGGAAAGGAACCTTGAAGTACAGATGGTAGTGGACTTTGCTAAGAGGATGGACATGGCTGTGGTTAACACTTATTTTCAGAAGAGGGAGGAGCATAGAGTGACTTACAAGAGTGGAGGTAGGAGAACACAGGTAGACTACATCCTATGTAGAAGAGGCAATCTGAAAGAGATTAGTGACTGTAAAGTGGTAGTGGGAGAGAGTGTAGCCAAACAGCATAGGATGGTGGTGTGTAGGATGACTTTGTTGGTCTGTAAGACGAAGAGGTCAAAGATAGAGATAGAGAAGAAAACCAAGTGGTGGAAGCTGAAAAAGGAGGAATGTTGTGAGGAATTTAGACAGAAGTTGAGGCAGGCTCTGGGTGGTCAGGTAGTGCTGCCAGATGACTGGGAAACTACAGAAGAAGTGATCAGGGAGACAGGGAGAAAGGTGCTGGGTGTGTCATCTGGAAGGAGGAAAGAAGATAAGGAGACTTGGTGGTGGAACGAGGAAGTTCAGGATAGTATCCAGAGGAAGAGGTTAGCCAAGAAGAAGTGGGACATGGACAGGACAGAAGAGAACAGACAGGAATACAAGGAGTTACAGCGCAAAGTGAAGAGGGAGGTGTCTAAGGCCAAGCAGAAGGCCAAGACGAGGTGTCTAAGGCCAAGACGAGTTGTACACTAGGTTAGACACTAGAGAAGGAGAGAAGGACTTGTACAGGTTAGCTAGGCAGAGGGATCGAGATAGGAAGGATGTGCAGCAAGTTAGAGTTATTAAGGATAGAGATGGAAGGGTGCTCACAAGTGAGGAGAGTGTACAGAGGAGATGGAAGGAGTACTTTGAGGAGCTGATGAATGAGGAAAATGAGAGGGAAAAAAGAGTAGAAGGGGTGAACTCTGTGGAACAGAAAGTAGATAAGATTAGAAAGGATGAGGAAAGGATGAAGTCAGGCTTTGAAGAGGATGAAAAGTGGAAAGGCAGTTGGTCCTGATGACATCCCGGTGGAGGTCTGGAAGTGTCTAGGAGAGGCAGCAGTGGAATTTTTAACTAGTTTGTTCAACAGGGTTTTAGAGAGTGAGAGGATGCCTGAGGAATGGAGAAGAAGTGTGTTAGTGCCGATCTTTAAGAATAAGGGTGACGTGCAGAGTTGCAGCAACTATAGGGGGATAAAGTTGATGAGCCATACAATGAAGCTATGGGAAAGAGTAGTGGAAGCTAGGTTAAGGAAGGTAGTGGAAATTTGTGAGCAGCAGTATGGCTTCATGCCCAGAAAGAGCACAACAGATGCAATTTTTGCTCTGAGGATTTTGATGGAGAAGTATAGGGATGGTCAGAGGGAGTTGCACTGTGTGTTTGTAGACTTGGAGAAAGCGTATGACAGGGTGCCAAGAGAAGAGCTGTGGTACTGTATGAGGAAGTCAGGAGTAGCAGAGAAGTATGTCAGAGTGGTGCAGGACATGTATGAGAGGAGCAGGACAGTGGTGAGGTGTGCTGTAGGTCAGACAGAGGAGTTCAAAGTGGAGGTGGAACTGCATCAGGGATCGGCTCTGAGCCCCTTCAGAATCAGAATCAGAAAAGTTTTTATTGCCAGGTACAGCAAAGGGTTCGCAAAGAGCACTTTACAGTACTAGGAATTTGTCTTGGTGTCATGTGCAAAACATATAAACAGATAAAATTTTAAAATAATAAAATAAACTATAATAAATTAAATAAAGTTGCGATTTACAATGTAAGTGTAAGTGAAGTTGAAGGAGACTGTCCAAACATGTATACAGATAACATATGTACACAAATGAGAATGATAATAAATATGTACACAGAAGTTTGAAGTTGAGTGAAAGTGACTGTCCAAATAAGTATCCAGTATGTACAATCGAGAATGAAATAAATATTGTGTACAGAAGTTTGAGTTTGCAAAAGATGTAGTGCAATTTAGAATGTGAAAGTGTCATGGTTTTCTGTAAGTTTTTTTTTTTGGGGGGGGGGTGGGGGGGGTCATTTGGGGGTAAGTGGGGCACTGTTCAGCAGGCTGACTGCAGTGGGGAAGAAACTGTTTTTGTGGCGTGAGGTCCTGGTGGACCGAAGCCTCTTTCCAGAGGGGAGGGACCGAAAGAGTTCATTTCCGGGATGAGAGGGGTCGGCTGCAATCTTGGCTGCACGTCTCCGGGACCTGGAGACGTACAGCTCTTGGAGAGATGGGAGACTGCAGCCAATCACCTTCTCAGTTGAGTGGATGACACGCTGCAGTTTGGCCTTGTCCCTGGCTGTAGCTGCAGCAAACCAGACTGTGATGGAGGATGTGAGGACAGATTCAATGATGGCAGTGTAGAAGTTAACCAGCATCTTTACAGGGAGGAGAAACTTCTTCAGCTGCCACAAGAAATACATCCTCTGCTGAGCCTTCTTGGTGAGAGACCTGATGTTCTGCTCCCACTTGAGCTCCTTGGTGATGGTGGTGCCTAGGAAACAGAAGGACTCAGCAGATGACACCGGAGAGTCACAGAGGATGACGGGGGGTGGGGGGCTGGGTTCTTCCTGAAGTCCACTGTCATCTCCACTGTCTTTAGGGAGTTGAGCTCCAGGTTGTTCGTGCTGCACCATGACACCAGACGATCAATCTCACCCCTGTAGGCCGACTCGTCCACATCAGAGATGAGGCCGATGAGGGTGGTGTCGTCAGCAAACTTCAGAAGTTTGACAGACTGGTGACCAGATGTGCAGCCGTTGGTGTAGAGGGAGAATAACAGAGGAGAAAGGACACAGCCTTGGGGGGATCCAGTGCTGATGTGCTGGAGGTCAGAGACATGCGTTCCCAGCCTCACAAACTGCCGTCTGTCTGTCAGGAAGTCCGTGATCCAACTGCACATGGAGTCAGGCTCATTCAGCTGGAAGAGCTTGTCTCTGAGCAGAGCTGGGATGATCGTATTGAAAGCAGAACTAAAGTCCACAAACAGTATCCTGGCATAGGATCCTGGGGAATCCAGATGCTGAAGGATGAAGTGGAGGGCCATGTTCACAGCATCGTCTACAGATCTGTTGGCTCTGTAGGCGAACTGTAGTGGATCCAGGAGAGGGTCTGTAATGTCCTTGAGGTAGGACAACACGAGGCGCTCAAAAGACTTCATGACCACAGAAGTCAGGGCGACGGATCTGTAGTCATTAAGTCTTTGTCTTTTTGGGGACTGGGACAATGGCTGAGGTCTTGAAGAAGGCTGGCACATGGCAGGTCTCCAGTGAGGTATTAAAAATGTCTGTGAACACTGGGGACAGCTGATTGGCACAGTGCTTCAGGAGGGAGGGGGAGACGGAGTCCGGGCCTGTAGCTTTGTGGGTGTTCAGACGTTTAAACAGTCTATTCACCTCTTCCTCTTTGATGGTGAGAGGTGTCAGGGTTGGAGGTTGGGGTGTCGCTAAGGTGTGGAGCTGTGTGGGTGATACAGGTATGAAAGTGTAGGAGGAGGAGCTGCTGCTGATAAATAGCTGATGGGGGGAAGATTGAGGGGGGTCAGGACTGTTCCATTGTCTTTCAAAACGGCAGTAGTACTCATTCAGGCTGTTGGCCAGTCGCAGGTCGTTCAAAGAGTGGGGGGCTCTAGGCTTGTAGTTGGTGATCGCTTTAAGCCCTTTCCAGACAGAGGCAGAGTCGGTGGCTTGGAATTGTTGTTGCATTCTCTCACCATGCTCTGTTTTAGCTCTTCTCACCTCCTCGCTAAATCTGTACTTAGCCTCCTTGTATTTTCCTCTGTCCCCACTTCTGAATGTGGCCTCTTTCTCTGACCTGAGCCGTCTGAGTTTGGCTGTGAACCAGGGTTTGTCATTGTTATAAGTCACCCTGGTGCATGTTGGAATGATGCTGTCCTCACAGAAGTAGATGTAGGACGACACAGTGTCTGTGTACTCATCCAGACTGTTGGTGGTAGACCTAAAAACATCCCAGTCTGCACAGTCCAAACACCCCTGAAGTTCCCCCACAGCCTCACTGCTCCACTTCTTTGATGTTCTCACAACAGGTTTGCAGAGTTTTTATTTCTGCCTGTATGCAGGAATCAAATGCACCATGATGTGGTCAGACTGGCCCAGTGCGGCACGAGGGACAGCACGATAAGCACCGCTGATGATGGTGTAGCAATGATCCAGTACGTTCCCCTCTCTGGTCGGGCACTTAATAAACTGTTTGTATTTTGGAAGTTCGTGTGAGAGATTACCTTTATTAAAGTCTCCTAGGACAATAACCAAGGCATCTGGGTTTGTCCGTTCCACACTCTGTATCCCGTCAGCCAGCGCGCACTGCCCTCCGCGCACATCACCTTGCGGCGGGATGTAAACACCAACGAGAATGAATAAGGAGAACTCACGGGGAGAGTAAAAGGGCTTGCAATTAATGATGAAGGCCTCCAGGTTCGGGGAACAGAGTTGAGACAGTACTTTCACATCGTTACACCAACTGTTGTTAATATAAAAACAGATTCCACCACCTTTTGTTTTGCCGGAGAGCTCTGTGTGTCTATCCGCTCTATAAAGATTAAATCCACCCAGCTGTAGCGCAGAGTCCGGTATAACATCACACAGCCACGTTTCCGTGAAGCACAAAACACAAGACGTAGGAAAGTCTCTGTTTTTGTTCATCTGCAGGGTCAGCTCGTCCATTTTGTTGCAAAGTGAGCGCACATTAGAGAGGAATATCCCATGGAGCGCTGTGCGTAATCCGCGCCGGCGGAGCCGCACGAGCACACCTGAGCGTTTCCCTCTTCTGCGGGACTTCACTTTGTTACGTGCCTCTTTGATTAAAATCACCAGTAAATCCGCGGTAGAAGCCAGAAAACTCGGAAATAAGTCCACTGGGCTAGCAGCTCTGATGTTCATGAGCTCTTCTCTGGAATAGGAGCCACCAGAACTGTGACACAAAACTGAATAGGAACACAAAATAAGGAAAAGTAGAGCGCACCGAAACACTGTGGTTGCCATCTGCGGCACCATCCTGTTTGCTATAGTGATGGACCAGTTGTCAGAGGACGTCAGACAGGAGTCTCCTTGGACAATGATGTTTGCAAATGACATTGTGATCTGTAGTGAGAGCAGGGAGCAGGTGGAAAAAAAACCTGGAGAGGTGGAGGTTTGCGCTGGAGAGAAGAGGAATGAAAGTCAGTCGTAGTAAGACTGAGTACATGTGTGTGAATGAAAGGGAGGGAAGTGGAACAGTAAGGTTACAGGGTGAAGAGGTGAAGAAGGTACAGGAGTTTAAGTACTTGGGGTCAACAGTCCAGAGTAATGGAGAGTGTGGGAAAGAGGTAAAGAAGCGAGTGCAGGCAGGTTGGAATGGGTGGAGAAAGGTGTCGGGAGTTCTGTGTGATAGGAAAATATCAGCGAGAATCAAGGGGAAGGTGTACAGGACAGTGGTGAGACCGGCCATGCTGTATGGTTTAGAGACAGTGTCACTGAGGAAGAGACAGGAGTCAGAGCTAGAGGTAGCAGAGCTGAAGATGTTGAGGTTCTCTTTGGGAGTGACAAGATTGGACAGGATTAGGAACGAGTACATCAGAGGGACAGCTCATGTTGGACGTTTGGGGGACAAAGTTAGGGAGGCCAGATTAAGATGGTTTGGACATGTTCAGAGGAGGGAAAGTGAGTATATTGGTAGGAGAATGTTGGACATGGAGCTGCCAGGCAGGAGGCAAAGAGGAAGGCCAAAGAGGAGGTATATGGATGGAATTAATGAGGATATGAAGCTAGTGGGTGCAAGTGTTGAGGATGCAGAAGATAGGGATAGGTGGAGAGAGATGATTCGCTGTGGTGACCCCTGAAGGGAAAAGCCGAAAGAAGAAGAAGAAGATTAATAAACATAGTGTTTCCAGGTGAAGGTTTTCTTGAATCTGGGTGACATTTGTAATCTAATTGTAATAAAGTATTCCAATAAAGTGACAGAAAGGACATCAATTTCTCTCACACAGGTCTAAAGGTGTGCAGCAGCAGAATTAGAAAACACCAATATAAAGTTCTGAAATAGGATCAGTGCCTAAAACTCTATAACACATGATCACCTCAGAACATACGAAGCTTGTAGTCAGTGTTTAAATAGGCCAAGGATAAAGCATGAAGAACAAACAATGAAAAGTCAAGAGTAAAGGGTGTCATTTTTGAAACCTCTACAGTGTTATGACATCCTGAAAAGACTCTATGAAAATATAAGAGCACCAAAAATAACAAGCACTAAAATACCGGTCATCACTTTCAGGTCACATCTCACAGGTCACACTGCCGGTCTAAGAAGCAGATTTACAGGACAGGCAGTTCTGACCTAATGAGGTTATTAAAATGTACATGCTACTATGGAGTGCTCTGAATTGCAAGCTTTAATGTTTAAGCATTTTACATGCGCATTACTGCACAACCAATGATTTACTGAGATCTCAGAAGTTATAGCAAGACACTGCATCAGTGCTGAATTGTTAGCTCAAATATAATATATAAGCTTTCATTCCACTGATCCCTTCACCACAGCCCAACCTACAGTACAGAGCAGCTTCAAGAGACAGTGTGAAGGGAATGTCAGTGTGTGGGTTCTGCTAAAGTTTAATGTTGTGCACTTTTTAGAGCTTTTGAAATAACAAGACTAGTGTGAAACAGAACAATATACAAAATGAAAATAAGTATGCTGAAGAGTGAGTCACAGCAGACAAAATATTACAAAAGTAACTTTTCTGAAGAAAATGCAGAGCGAGCACACAGCCTAAACAACCTGGTATTGCTAGGGTGTGCCAAGTGTTTGCTAAGTTGTTGATATGATTACACTGGGGGTTTCTCAGTGGTTGCTATGGAACCTTAGGTGGTGGCTAGTTAGCTGCTAGCATGGCGTTAAATGGTTGCTATGGACAGACTGACTGCATTTACAACTATGTTAAACTGCTCCTTTAAAAACATGATATCTGCTGGCAGACTCTAAGGTAAGGTTAGAGAAAACCCTAAAAAATTACTATGTTGTTTTGTTAAATATATTTAAGTGTTTTTTTTAAATAAATGTCAAAGTATATTATTAGAAGAAAAAACTTTCCTTTCCTTTTGACTTTCCTTCAATGTTAGGAAGTTTTCCAGAATTCAGCTGTACCTACTTCTGAAAGTTTTTCTGAGTCAGTTCACATATTGTGAATCATACATTGATTCGTGCATTGAATGTATGCATTGTACATCACAATGATAGAGAGCTGGTTTGAGGCTATTACTTCCTGTACAGAGTTTCACAGGATCAAAACTGAAGGTAAGAGCCTTCACTGACACTGCAGTGTCTCACCACTGATCAACATCAGGACAGTCTTCTTCATCACTGAGGGCTATAAGTCAGGAGACACAAAGTATGTTGCACATAACTGTTGTCATTATAGTCTGTTCCAAAATGATCGATACCCATCACAAAAATGTTTTCAAATGATTCAAATGTTCCACTTTATTAAATTGGTAAACAAATTATTACCATGAATATGTCTAAATACTAGCATTTTCTCTGGAAAACAAATATGTTTAAGTACGAAAATATAAGAAACAAAATATGAAAGAAATAACAATCTGACCTCAAGACAGTATGAAGTGACTACAGTAATCATGACTTACTGAACTTAATCTCCATTCTTTTCTCAGAATGTATGGAATTGGCACTTGCAGGTGTGAGATTAATCTTAGCACTGATTAAGGATTTTACAAAATGTTCTAGCATTTTTCTACCAGTAAGGGCAATCAATATTTTCACCTCTTGAAAGTATCAAACATTAAGGTTACATTTTCTAGTAAAAGCTTTAGAATCATGTCAGTAAACCTTTACCCATTAACACATAGATCCAACACAAAGAAGATGACCTCATGTTTACTTCATCCATGTTACTGGAGGAATTTAAAGCACAAGCCTTTGTGTTCAATCAAAATGCCTCTGTTTGAGAAGGCTATACAGATAAAACTAGCTGATTTTTTGTACATCAAGGCTACATCATTCACTGTAGTCAAACAATATCCCAAGAGACAGTACACAGCCCTTTCCAGTGTAAAGAGTTCTAACATAATTTAGGTCTGCAATGCAGACCAACATGATAAAGAGCATCTTTGGCCATGCCTGCTTTACAATGCCAGTTGTCCCTCATTCAGCTCTGATTAGTAATCTAGGGAGCAAGATTTAGCTTTATAACAAAGCCCACTAGGGGTATGTTTGCTGGATGCTCAATTCTGCAACAGCTGGAGATCACTTGAATTGCTGAAGCTTGTTCTGGCTCCTTATCCTGGAGACACAACAATCGTTAGGGGTAATGATGAAAGTGCAAATGTGTTCTCTGCTGATACATGGCTGTAGCAATTGCTCTGCTGGGGGTTGCTGGGATTGTGTTGCTCACCAAACTCTCTTTTTTTGTTGGACTCTTGTTTGCTAAGTGCCAGTAAAAAGAATCCCAACAGCTGTCTAAACTTCACAGCCAGGTCTAGCCAAGTGCAGCTCATGTGGATTAGAGAGAGGATGAAAAATGTTGATTCCTCGCTACTCCATTTGTGTGAAAAAGGGATACGTTTACTTGCTCACTCATAATCAATGAAGTATCATGAGAAAAGGGTTTCTTTCATGCTGAACAAATCTTATCTGCGACGTTGCCAGAAGATAACCCTGCAGGTGAGCAGGGTGAGATTTATATACTTACTGAGCCAAAACACATTCATTACAATTGTCCACCTGTACAATTCAGTACAACTGATTATGAACATGCATGCAACATGTAAAGCAGGATTGTAGGTTCTCACTTTGGTTATATTTGTGTGTCTGCATTCAGCACCTGATCAGTGTGCATCTGAGAGATCCATCTCTCGTGATTTACCACATTGGGAGTTTGTGTGTGGATGACCTATCTGCTCTTAACGCTCTATGCACAGTGTCTTGCAATAGTATTCACCTCAAACACGACACTTTGTAGTGCTACAACCTGGAACTGAAATAGACTCATGTAATTATGTGTAAACAATTCCCCCCCAAGTTAAATAAAGCATCGCACTATGAATCATTTTCTACCCAACCATCAGATGTCCACCAGGAGGCCTTCTAATGCAGATGGAGATGCAAGCCCAAAGAATCATTCGCATCAAAAGAACAAATAAACTACTCACCAGAAATGGCATCATCAGATCGGCAAAATAAACAAATGCTGCTCCCAGGACAAAACCAATAGCAACAGGGAAGAATGCAAACGCCCCATATTTCCCAGATTCTTCTGCCATTTCAATAGCAGGGGCCAGTAGGGACCAGTATGAGGCCGCCAACATCACCTGTGGATGAATTAAAAATAAAAATACACAAAGATGGCATGACCAAATACACAGATGAATTGATACAGATCAAATAAATGCATACAATTATACTGACTCAATTTAATCTTAATTTAATTTAAACTCCACTAGCAAATGTTCTGCTATTGTTAGCTTGAACGACAGCAACAAGTTTACCCAATTGGGTAATGAAAAGCTGACCATTAGCTCATTGATAAATTTAAAATACCAAACCACTCACTAGGTTCGTGCAATATAGTGATTTAATCATTCCTACATTTATATTGCATTACCACAATATCCAGACATATTTACAATCTGATAACAGAATGCACCGCACACCAATAAGAAACCATGAGATGTCCTTTAAATGTAATAAGAGAATTAAAAGCTGTTCTCATTTAAGGCTTTTTGAGCAATGGGAGTCTTTACAGTATTAAAAAAATATATATTAGTATGGGGAACCAGTTGTCTGACCTGGGAAAAACCTGTACCCAATCCATCTGGAAACACTGCATGTTTTAAATTATGCAGTTTACACAACATACAATATATTAAGTCATATTGAAGCCTATTGGATTTCAAGAGAAACAATAAAGGTACCTGAATTTTAGCCCAGCGATTGGGTTATGTAGATCTTAATCAGAAATCTATTTCTTTCCTACAAAAGGAAAGGATTATCTATGCCTTTGGAAGTACAGACAGCTCAGGAAACAAATACATTATTATTATTAGTGGTGCTTGAAAACCAAACTAATACTATTCGACATTCTTCTTCTTCCGCACAAAATTTTGTCCACTAACTAGTCTCGCACCGTTTGTTGTCGGAATTCTCAATCCTCAATAAAACTCACACATGCACTGCAACATAGTCATATTACATATCACAACACTCAGCACAATGAGGGGAAGTGAGTGACGTGTGTCTGGATGACGTCACATGACGTTACGTGACGTCACGTTATACCCCCCCAGAAATTATGGGAAATCGCAAAATTACGGCTACATACACATGTGACATATCAAAACGCTCAGTATACTCAGGGGAAGTAAGTAACATGTATCTGGGTGACGTCACGTGACTTCACGTGACCCCCACCCCCCGGGAATTATGGGTAATAGCAAAATTACAACTACATACACATGACCTATCAAAACGCTCAGCACAATGAGGGGAAGTGAGTGACGCATATTCGGGTGATGTTACGTGATGTCATGTGACACCCTCCCACTGGAATTATGGGTAATCGCAAAATTTCTGCAACATACACGTGACATATCAAAACGCTCAGCACAATGTGCGTCATGGACGAGTTTTGGCACGGCAAGCACCACTCACATTTTCTTCAGGAAACGTACATGTCTAGTTATTATTATTATTATTATTATTATTATTATTATCAGCCATACCTAATTGTTTAAAGACAATAAAAAAGTTTTGTGGTGATTGAATGAGGATAGAAAATGCAGCATTTCTACATTCAACCATTGTACGCATTCAAAGTGCAATTTTTTTAATTCAATCACTAACATCACACACCCAAAACAATCAGTTTTTATAACTCATCACTCCACAGGAGTTCTTTATTGTCTTTCCTGCAAAAGATGCATTCAGCTTCACACTGTAGGAACCAAGAGGAGACTGGTTGATCATTTTGCTGTGCACTTTGTACCAGCAGAATGCAGGATTTCTCATTAACATTAGTAACATACTTGAACAATGATGGACATAACATTAATGAAATATCTGTGTTATGTTATGGGAGAAAGAAACACAGAGCAGAAACACAGAGAGAAAGAGCTCATCTACACCCTTAGAACCGCACAGAATGGATAAATCAGTGGGCGCACTGAGGGGAGAAAGAGGAAGAGAGGGGGAAAATCCTGTCAGTTGGGCACCTCAGGATCAATGTGCAAAGAAACACTGGATTTCGTTTATACATTTGGTCTAATTTATCACAGCTACAGGCACAACAACCCAGAAAAGCATAAAGAAGCACTCCACACTTTCTCTCCAGTCCAACACCCTCTGGCAGAGGATGATCAAAGACATGTTCATTTGTCCCCAAGACCTTTGAAAGCACAGGACCAAAAGGAGACACCAGCACTACATCTCACTAAAAACCATGCCCTTTCCTTACAAATAACCCCACCCCCACACATGACTATTGACTAATATATAAAGAACCGTCAAAAAAAAACAAAACATACCTGACTCAACATGTGATTTAAGAAAAGGTAAAAGAAAGACGGCCATCAGCTTCACTAAAATGCAATACAAATGCATTGTTATTCAACATCAATCACAATATCTTATAATGTCACAACAAAGCAAAATGACAGATAGCTCTGAGGCTCCTTTTATTTTTATTGCTCACATGATCAATTACATTGGAGAACTTCACACAAAACAGTTTGAAAGTTCTGTCCTACTTCTGAGAACCTGTTCAACATAATGTAACTTTACGTGTTGAGTTTGAGCAGGTTGAGTTTGAGCGGGTTGAGTTTGGACGTGTTGAGTTTGGGCGTGTTGAGCTTGAGCGTGTTGAGTTTGACCGTGTTGAGTTTAGATGTGTTGAGTTTGAGTGTGTTGAGTTTTAGCGTGTTGAGTTTGAGCGTGTTGAGTTTGACCGGGTTGAGTTCGACCGTGTTGAGTTTAGACATGCTGAGGTTGAGCGTGTTGAGCTTGAGCGTGTTGAGTTTGGGTGTGTTGAGTTTGAGCGTGCTGAGTTTGGGCGTGCTGAGTGGGGAATTTTGAATTTGGATGTGTAGTGAGTGGATTTGTTGAATTGGGAAGTTCTGAGCAGAGAAGTGCTGAGCAGGAACATGTTGAGTGAGGATGTGTTAAGGATGTATTACTAGATCTGGTTTGGAAGATGTGGGTGTTGGCCACATGCATTTTTTTTATTTTATTTTCTATTTTATTCGGCAGGCAGATTACAAGACACCGCCGGGTCCATAAATATTTAGGCCAAGACAAAGTTACAGATATTTTAACTGTCTACCACAATGTATTGGAGTTGAAACTACACTGTTCAAATAAATTAAGGGAACACTTAATCATAACAGTATAACACAAAGTCAATTAAACTTCAGGGATTTCAATCTGTACAGCATAAGTGATTATAAATCAGTTTCATCTGCTTTGGAACAAATGACAACAGGTGCACTGGAGAGGCAACAAGCCCATTCTCAAAAAGGAAAGTATTTTGCAGGTAGTGGCCACATACAATCGCTCTCTCTTTATCCTTCCTGACTGATTTGTCTCTAGTTTTGTGTTTTGGTTAGAGTTTTTATTACTACTTGTAGCATGAAGCAGTACCTGCAACCCAGTCAGGTTACACAGGTAGTCCAGCTCCTCCATCATGGCACATCCATATGTGCTACTGCAAGGTTTGGTGTGTCTCCCAGCACAGATCCAAAAGCATGGAGGAGATACCGAGAGACGGACCATTACATGAGGAGAGCAGGACAGGGCTGGAGAAGGGCAACAACCCATCAGCAGCTCCTTGTGCAAGCCTGTGCTCCACCTGTGCTTCATTTTGTAGGGCTTTGGCAGATGAGAGCAGGTTCACACTGAGCACGGAACAGATGCAAAAGCATCTGGAGAGGTCATGGGGAATGTAATGCTGTCTGCATCATCATCCAGCATGGCCATTTTGGTGATGGGTCAGTGATGGTCTGGGGAGTTATATCCTTGAAGGGTTGGCCTCATGTGGCCAGAGTGTGTAGGCAGGATCTGGATAACGTCCAAAGCCAGCTAGTAGCACCACAAACAGTCCATGAGTTCACAGATTTTTTGAACAGTGTAAATATCTCAAAGATCAGACTTTCTGCTTTAATTTGCTTTAATCAGTCAAATGTTGTAGGAATTACAGCACTTTTATATGTGGTGGGGGGGACCACTTTGTAAGCAACCAAAAGTAATTGAACAATTGATGGCTCAGCTGTTTCATAGACAGCTGTGGTTTATTCCCTCATTACTGCACTTAGTAAGCAGATAAAAGGTCTAGAGTCAATTTTTCATCATTGCACAGGCAAATATGCAGCACCTTTTAACAGTGACAGACTTAAGCAATTAATTCTTAGAAATAGCTTTAGTCTGGCTGGAGACTTGTGGCCTATGATAAATACTTTAAAAACCTTTAACGCTTCAAAAAAAGATTGTTCAAACTTGTCTATTTCCTCTCTCGAATAAAGACTAATTGTATTTTTACTGCCCGCAGAAAGTCCACTGTTGGATTCAGCTCACAGTTGAATAGAGTTCCTAAGGCCATGCTAGCAGCATTTTGGTGTCAATAAAATCATAAATATAATAATAAAATCATCATAAAAATAATAAGACAAAGAGAGCTTCCATCACTTAAATCTCCCTCAAAATGTACATCATTTTCTCACTACTTTCTACATCAGAGGACCAGAGAATGGATAGAAGATGGAAAGATGGATAGATGGGAGAGCAATAAAGTGGCATCCTTTCAGATCAAAATACTGATGTGTAATAAGCATGTATATGCAACTATATCTGATGAAGAAAACAACTATCTCCAGTCAAGATCATTTCATAAATAAAACATTAAAAGCCCATACTTATAAAGAAGACAATTATGTAAATCTCTGCAAGCAACAGCTGTATGAACAGCTGCATTGTGAGAGCATTATAGAGCCAATATACAAATCATTTTCACTAAAACCCTCAATTAGAACAGACCTTTAGGACTAATTCATTAAGGGTGGTGTTAGGGAAAGCTACACATATTCAGATACAGATAATGTCCTTGAAGTTGTTTTCTGTGCTACAAAAATGAACTTTTTACTATTCAAATTTGATTAAATATTATTTCTGGCTTCCTCCCTCATTATTTGGCAGCTTATCAAATAGCACTTGATTCAGCACATCCTATTATATTGCGCACTAGAAGTTATTTGTGCAAGCAAAGTGAATAAATAAACAATACTTAAGTGAAGTTATGAATCCCTAATGTGTGTGCATTAGACAGCATTGCAGGAGTTCCACAGTCAAGCTGATACCATGCAGAAAAATTGGCTTAAGTCCATGCTTCCATTTACTCAAATCCCACCCTGTGTGCACAACTTTCTGAATAGTGTTTAAGTCTGTATTTATGTCTGAGGTCTGAACACAGCTTTGGTATTAATTCCTCAATTATATGCATGTAACTGAGATCTGAATGTACTGATAAATGGCCAGCAACTGTTATTTGGTTTGGTCAATTCACTCATAGGCTTTGAAGACTGTATTTGTCCAAGAACAAATGAAAGTGGAATATAAACATGGGCGAATGTCTCTCAACAGCATTAAAAATGTATGTGCAATAAATGATTTTTGCCAAAAGAACAACTGGATTAAAAGAATAAAAGACCAATGTAAAATAAAATTAGCTACATCACATCACAAATGACAGCCTGGCCTACATAAAACTCTATAATTGAATTTGAAATTTATGTTTATTTACTACGATTTCAACAGTTTAACACCCAGCTATGCTATGCCATGTGAATCAATCTTTATGTAGTGTCTTTATGTAACTTTCAGTGAGCTCGAAATGTATTTTCTTGGAGTTTAGATTTGACACTACATTGGAGAAAGAAGAAATGACTGTTAAGGTCAAAGCAAAACATTTTGCTAGGCTTTTGATAGGCTTAAGAGCAGCATCACTCTCACATGAAAATTTTAGATAATTAAGCCAAAAACGTTCATAAGATTTATTCTCTTTGAGATGATGCCTACATCTAAAATCTCTCAAAATTCAAAGCACAGAAGCTCTTCTTGAGTGCCCACTGAGCCAGTCTTCAGTTAAATGGAATTTTCCCATTTAAGGAGTTAGTCATCAGTAAGAGCATCTTTTCTGGACTCTTGTCAGATGTCCAGCTAATTAAAAAGCCCTCTGACCAACAGGGAGAATCTTATCCGACAAGCTGACAAAGATTAGTTCAAGAATATCTCAGCAATGGTGAGGTTTGAAAAATGGATACCTTGCAGTTTTCACATAGCAAGCTGGGCTTCATATCAGTGAGATTTGGAAATGGCTAAATCCAGTCTATTTTTTTATTCTTGATGAGAGCTAATAACAAAAAGCTGCTCCTTCGTGTCCAAGTAATTGGATCATAAAAACTTAAGTTTGTTGAGTCTTGTGTCAGAGTGTATAGAGAACACTTGCGCTTAACTGCAAACTTTTTCTGTGCTTGGCCATCCTGAGGGCTAGCTGTCAGTCTGAGCCAAAAGAAGAGAATCCACCTGTCAAAGATCACAGTGTGCCATCTGTCTTAGACTGTACTGGCTATAAGGTTAAAAAGGAATTTGAAACTTTGAAAATGAATATTAAAAATGAACTGTTCCTGAAATTTGAGGATTGTTCTAATCATGACAGATTGTTTAAAACAAACAGATGTTTTTCATGTGTGAATGAGGTGCATCAGTAAATCAGCCAGTGTTCTTTTGCTGTCTGAAAGAGACACACCAATCAGCCATAACATTAAAACCACTGAGCAGATGAGTGAATAACATTACTTGTTATAAAGCCACCAGTCAAGAGGTGTGATAGGCGGCAAGTGAGCAGTCAATGCTCAAAGTTGACTTGCTGGAAGTAGGAAAAATGGGCAAGTGTAAGGATCTGAGTGACTTTGACAAGGACCAAATTGTGATGGCTAGATGACTGGGTAGGAGTATCTCCACAACGGATGTGACTCTGACATGAACCACCTACCTAAACATTGTTGCAGACCAAGTACACTCCTTCATGGAAATGGTATTACCTAACGGCAGTGATGTCATAGGCAAAGGATGTCTGCTACACTGCGAAAATTCCCCAGACCTCAATCAGGTCAGCAACTTACAGGACCTAAAGGATCTGCTGCTAACGTCTTGGTGCTGGATATCACAGCACACTTTCAGTGGCCTTGTAGAGTCCATGCCTCAACCTGTCAGAGCTGATCTGGTGGCACAAGAGGACTAACACAACATTAGGCACGTGGTTGTAATGTTATGGCCAATCAATGTACAATCAGCTCTCCATTGCAGCAAGTGAAAGGAGATATTCTTTTCCCCTCACCACTGTCTGGTCTTACTGCATTTTAAATAATGTTTATTAAAACTGCAGTCCAATGAGAAACCTTTTAGAGCTATAGAATCTAATTAAATCCATATAACAAATAACCCATGCAGTACTAATCTGTGCCTTTTAACCAAAACCCCGTCTGGAGGCTTCTGTCCTGTAGTACTATATTTAATATCACTAATCATTAGAAACTTAAGATTTCAAATTTCAGTTTAAAAAGATACTAAAACAAGAGCTTAACATTATAAACAAAATATTGTTTAAATTCTTGAGTGATGTCAAATAAAGTGCATTAAATTTTTCTTAATGAGGAAAATGAGGGTGTCCAGGACAACTGCTCATGATAATGAGGTTTATTCATTTGACATGTTCACTAATGTGATGATGGCTCTGAGTTTAACATCTACATCCTGTTTACTTAAAATTAATCTAACATCACACACATCAGTTCAATACACTTACTGCGCTAATTAGCAGAGGACGTTTGCTGTGAATGTCAAGGTCTGAGAGTGAGAAATAGAGAAGTCTTCTGTAGTCTACACACTTCTGTAGTCAGATCCAGGCTAAATCTATGTACAGTTAACATTATATATATATATATATATATATATATATATATATATATATATATATATATATATATATATATATATATATATATATAATTAATAAGCATGCCGAGCAATACTGATTTTTATCTCCTGCCCAATAACCAAGAATCTAAAAATACAAGCAGTGCTCAAGTTGCACAGACTGATCAGATTATATATGAGAATCTTCAAAGTATCTGATATCAATATCAGATAAAAGGCTCTGAAATTAGAACAGATTTTAAATAGAAACTATAGCTGTATTACCATTAATAACTAAATAACTAAAGCTGTAGCACCATTAGGAGATAAAGATGTTCTAAGTTTTTTTTTAGATATACACCTACAACCTAATAGGAACACCTGTACATCTGCTGATTCATACAATAATCCAGATCATACAATCATGTGGCAGCAGTGCAATATGTATAATTATGCTGATACAGGTCAAGAGATTCAGTGTTTGGAAAACCTCTACCAATGTGATGGGAAGACCAGTGTGTGGTTGAAAGTGCTTCTAAAAAGGACTCAATAATCTTTTTTGATGACAGTACAGCAGAATGAATTCAGAACTTCATCATGCAGCAAGACAATGACCCAAATCACACCTCCAACAAAACAAAGGACTGCATCAGGGGAAAAAGGCAGAAGGTTTTAGACTAACTAAGTCAATCACCAAAACTCCTGAAGAGGAGACTCAAGGGAGAAAACCCTACAAAATAAAAAAAAATAAATAAATAAATAAATAAATAAAAATTAATTAATTAATTAATTAATTACAACAACAACAACAAAACAAAAACAACAATAATAATAATAATAATAATAATAATAATAATAATAACTGACTAAAGCTACAAAAGAAGCCCTGAAAAGCATCACAAAAGAAGAATGTAACAGTTTACTTTGAGTACACAACCAAATAAGTGTTATTTACATTAAGGCTGTTCCTAGAATTTTTCTCACCTAAAGATTGGGTGGTCTGCCACCTAAAGTAGCATGTCCTAAGGTATTTAACACACCTAGATGTGAATATCAGGAAATGAAAGCTTCCAGAGAAACATCTGGAAGAGGACATAGTGCTGTCTTTTGAGTGTGAAACGCTGCCCCATGATGCAGTTTGAGCGGCATTTTTCAAAAAGATGTGGAATTTCCAGGTGACCAAGTAGAGAAGAAAACTGGGTTAAACTATAAATGTAATTCTTTAGCTGTGCAATCAAAATGCTTCTGAGGATACAGGAATTAAAAATGATTTTCAGTGATTAGGAGTTCTAAAGAGTTATCTGTATAACCCAAAGACCCACCATTTATACAGTTCTATGCAAAATGTATTTTTTTTACATGAAAAGTAAGCACAACCACTGCAGTAATCTGGTAAATAACATTTTGTGAACTATGTATTATTAATTTATATTAATTTTACATTAATTTACATGACTTTATATTTGATTAACTTAAATATGAAAAAAAATTTTATTAGGATTTGTTAAACAGGTAAATTGTCATTAGGAATAACAATTCCAAAGCATAATAAATGTAATACATAAAAAGTAATTCATAAAAAAAGGAAAATGAAAATAGAGCTAATTAATGCATGCAAAGCATCTCGAGTGCTTCCACTGCCTATCTTCCAAATGTCACTAAAAACAGCAGTTAAGGGAAGTCATGGCCAGATCTGAAACACCACCCAAGTAGTACAGTCTGTGTGCTGGATACAACGGAAAAGCAAATCCCTCAAATGACATTAAGAACCCACAGGAAGGCTGATAAAGGAGTGGTGGTGCACCATTCTACTGTGCAGTACTGGCAGTATAAACATTATCTGCAAGGCAGAATCATCAGAAGGAAACCTTACCTGAGACACAATCACAATGTCTAAAAACATCTAGATAAAGCAGAGGTATTTTAGATACAAGTGCTGTGGACTGAAAAAGTCAAATGCAACCCTTTGACCATAATTCCTAATGGCATGTTTGAAGATAAAGGTGTTGTTAAACATGGATCTATTAGGCTTTGGGGATGTATAGTAGAATTGATTACATCAGTATCATTATCACTAAACATGAGAATGCAAATGTATTACAATCAATCAAGAAACTGAAGCTGAAGACAGACTGACTTATCCTTATCCTAACAGGATAATAATCTAAAACATCTCAAACCTCAAACTTCACAATGAATTACTACAAGAAATGCAAGCTGAAGCTTTTGGAGTGGCCCTCACAGACCCCCAAAATCTTTTTGTGCATGCAAGAATTTCTTAGAACTAAAAGCATTCTTTAATGAAGTGAGGGAGAAAATTCCTAATCTGCAATCAAAAAGCAACTGCAAACTGTAATATTAATCAGCAGAGAAAAAATCATAAATAATGCAAAAAAGAGTGTTAAAATAACTAAATAAATGTGCTTTGAACAGACATTTTATATTGTGGACAAAATATTGTGGCCCTCATGTTCAACATCTTAAAAATTAATAAATACATAAATTTATATCTTCTCCCAAAAAAATTGACAGACTAAAGAAAATCTCTGGCCTGGGGAAAACAGTCGACTGAAACTTCATGAGCTCTTTAGCAACACCCAATGCATCATTTTAATAGGTCCCGCTTTTGCCTCTGAAGATATGCTGCTGTATCTGGTAACAAGACATTAGCACCAGATCCCTTAAGCCCTGTAAGTTGTGGCCTCCATGGATCAGATTTGTTTGTCCAGCAATTGCCCACATAGGCTCAATTGGATTAAGATCTGGGGAATCTTAATCAACACAATCATCACTCAGCCCCTGACTGAGAAGCTGAGCCTACTGGGCCTGAACATCTCCCTCTGCAACTGGATCCTGGACTTCCTGACAGGGAGACGTCAATCAGTCCGGATCAGGAACAGCATCTCCAGCATCACCACACTCTGTTGACTCATAACTGTGTTGCAACACACATCTCGAACCACATCGAGTTCACTGATGGCACGACCGTGATGGGTCTCATCAGCGAGAATGACGAGTCAGCATACAGAGAGGAGGTGCAATAACTAACAGCCTGGTGTGAAGCCAGCAACCTGTCTCTGAATGTCAACAAAACTAAAGAGATGAGTGTTGACTTCACTGTACATTGACGGCTCCTCTGTGGAGATCGTCAAGAGCACAAAATTCCTTGGTATTCATCTGGTGGAAAACTTCACCTGGTCACTCAACACCAGCTCCATCAGCAAAAAAGCCCAGCAGTGCCTCTGCTTCCTACGGAAGCTGAGGAAAGCCCATCTCACTCCCACCATCCTGACCATGTTCTACAGAACGACTATCAAGAGCATCCTGAGCAGCTGCATCAGTTTGGGAATTGCACTGTCTTGGAATTAGAAAGTCTATACTTTTTAAATTATAATCCTCAATTATAATCCCCTCATTTATATAAATCCCAGATCTATACATATTAGTCATTTGATTAGATTATTTAAATGCTAATGTGCTAAAACATATGACTAACAAACTTCCAGACAATATTTGACATCTGGCCTTAGCGAGTTTAGTAATTTAGCCATGTTCACTGATAATGAAATATAAGTAATTACATAATATTACTACTTGCATATATGTTCTGGTCAAACACATCTAATAGTGATGTTGTAACACGTCTTTCACTAGAGGTGAGACTTTCTGAAGCTCATTATGCTTCCACTTGAACAGAAGTGATAATATTTTGTGTCTACAATAAAAATGTAATGCATGTTGAATATCATTTTGAAATAGCAGGAACCTCACGTCTCCAGTAGCACTGTTGACATTTGGCTGTACAGGGAGACAGCACAGCCTAACATTTGTTGTTGTTTTTGGCTAATGTTAGCTTAGGTGTTTGTTTCTATCAATAGGTATTTTCCATTCTTCATAATATTTTATATATGACAAAGCATACGGTCTGATACCTTACCTCAGCTTAACTAAAAGGAGCTTGGCAAGTGTTTAACATACATCATGATTGCTGTTGATGTTTATTTTCTGACGCTACAGCAGACACCAGGTGTAAAATAGTACCATTGCCATTATAGTGGACAAACTGACAAACAAAACACAGGTTTAACATTAGGTATAATATGGAAGTATTTGTGCTCTCTTACCCCTGCTGCAAAGCCCAGGCTTCCATCCAAAATGTGCTTCTGAAAAGTACAACAGGAGAAAATCAGACAAGCAAGACATGCAGTTGCAGTGTGTTTTTCATCTTATTTTTACTCGAGAAGAGACCTGAATTAAGCACTTCAAATCATCAGACATACTGGTTGTACCCAAATCTTCAAAGAGTGGTTGAGATTTTTCCACTTACCTAAAAAAACATAAGCAATAGTCTATAGGGTCAATGACTGTCTCTTCCCACTGTGTATATTTACAGACTGTGGAGTCAGAGAATTACAAATGGGTTCCCTTAAACACACACCTTAAAATGATTCATTCACCAATGCCAGTGACCCATATTGTATCCAATCATCCCTCTGTCAAAGCTTTAGCTACTCCAGCCACTGGACAGATAAACCATAGAAAGCCTGTTGAGCACTTACTTGATGGGAGAAGTATGTATTTGCGCAGTATGAAAGTACGCAATTTTCAGGGAGTGCTTTTGTCGTAAGGATTTTTTTGACTTTTATAATTTTTTATACTTTTATCAATTTTAAATATGTTCTTATTCTCTTTAAACCTTCTTTCCAAATGACTCAATACTTTTTGCAACATATAACAAATTACTGTACATTTAAGTGATTTCTGAATAAATCAGTTCATATCTAGCTTGATGATGGGCCTCAAATATGAACAAATTTATTCAAAAATTGTTTTTCCCCAAAAAAATCATAAAAACATTTGTATCTTACTCATGCTTCTGAGTGTGTGTAAAGCTTAAACGATAAACAAATAAGTTCAACTTCATCCTTTAAACTGATTTGTGCTCCCAGATGTCTGTAAACTTTATGGCGTTTTGTCGGAGTCACTACATGCAAATGAGCTGTGTCAGGTGCAAGCTCTGCATCAACATACACTCAAGGACAAAGAACATCAGCATTTCCAAAACCTTTGTAAATACAGGGAAATCTTACTTAGGCTTGATTAAACCAAACTAAAGACAACTTTACTAAAATGTTGATAAAACAAGGCCCCTTGTTTTAAAATGAATGATAACATTTAAAACTGTTGATCTATACACTGTTTTATCTGAAGAAGTGTTTGTGTGAATCATACAATTTGTCTTTCTTATTTACAGCAGAAAGTAATCTGGTGTAAACAATTAAAAACAAATATTAGCATTCATTTTTTGTATTGACTCTAGAATGTTAAATAAAAATAAGAACCAAAAATAACAATCAGGAGTAATTTAAATACTTTTCTGAGCTTGTGAGATCCCAACAAACTACAACAACTCTCTCAAGTCAAAAACTATACCTAACGCTATAACCAGCTCACAAGTGAAATAGGAATAAAAGTAGAATTAAACAGAAAAGGAATTATCATAAAAATAATCAGCGTCATGATGATGTGTTGTATTATGTTATGTATTATTTTTAACAGTTTATAGTTACCTATAGTTAACATATGGGTCTTCTGAACCAGAAGACAAGGGCCTTGATCAGGAGGTGATCAGCAAGAGCTTACGCATGTGCAGAGGGAACTCAAAGTCCAGCTCAGTGAGGTGAAGGAGCAGTACAAGAGGAACCTGGAGCAGATGTTGCAGAATAACAGCATGAAGGAAGTGTGGAACGGGATGAAGGAAATCACCGGATGCAGCTCGAAGCAGGTGTGCAGAGTTGAGGAGGCTTCGTCCCAGCAAAGCAGCTGGCCCAAATAGAGTATCTCCACGACTGCTGAAGGCCTGTGCATTGGAGTTGGGAGACCCACTACAGCACATCTATTACCTGAGCCTGAAACAGAAGAGGGTCCCTCGGTGGAAAACATCCTGCATCATCCCAGTTCCAAAGAAACCACGCTCTAGAGAGCTGAATGACTTCAGGCCAGTCGCCCTGACGTCTCACATAATGAAGACCATGGAGCAGGTGCTGCTACACCACATGAGGCCACAGGTCTGCCATGTTCTCGACCCTCTACAGTTTGCATACCAGGAGAAGGTGGGAGTGGAGGATGCCATTACCTCCATGCTACACCGATCCCTCTCTAACCTGGACAACGGAAGCAGGGCTGTGAGAATTACATTTTTGGACTTCTCCAGTGCTTTCAACACCATCCAGCCACTGCTCCTCAGAGATAAACTAACAGAGATGGGAGTGAGCACTCACCTGGTGGCGTGGATCACGGACTACCTGACAGGCAGGCCTCAGTACGTGCGACTGGGGGACTGCAAGTCTGACACTGTGGTCAGCAGTACGGGAGCGCTACAAGTGGCTGTGCTCTCTCCGGTTCTGTTCACCCTGTACACGTCAGACTTTCAATATAACTCAGAGTCCTGCCACGTGCAAAGGTTCACGGATGACACTGCTATCATTTGCTGTATCAGGAGTGGACAGGAGTACAGAAAACTGATCCAGGACTTCACATGGTGTGACTTAAACCACCTGTACCTCAAGACCACAAAGACCAGGTAGATGGTGGTGGACTTCAGGAGGCCCAGGCCTCAACCGGAGCCTGTGACTATCAACGGTGACAGTGTGGACAGCTGGATGATAGAATGGACACGGATGCTCTGTGCAGGACTGAGCCGGCTGTACTTCCTTAGAAGGCTGGCTTCCTTCAACATCTGAAAAAAGCTGCTCCAGATGTTCTATCAGACTGTTGTGCGAATGCCCTCTTCTATGCGGCAGTGTGCTGGGAAGGCGGCATCAAGAAGAAGGACGCCTCACATCTGGACAAGCTGGTGAGGAAGCAGGCTCGATTGTGGGCTCAGAAATGAACAGCCTGACATCAGTGACAGAGAGACGGGCGCTGAGCAGGCTCGTGTCAATCATGGACAATCCACTGCATCGCATAACCAGACAGAGGAGCAGCTTCAGTGACAGGTTGCTGTCACTGCCCTGCTCCACTGACAGACTGAGGAGGTCGTTGCCATGCCATGCAACTAATGTACACTTGGGGGGTGGTTTGCACAGTACTATTGAAAACACTCATATTAGCACAGGACTCGTTGAAAACACTCAGTTTTTGCACATACCGGATTTTGCACATTACCTTGTTATCTTTAGTACTTTGAAATTTTTAGGTTTTTTTGTTTGTTTGTTTTTTAGGATTGATTGCCTTATTACCTAGTTTGTGGATGCTGCTGGAAGTTGTAAATTTCCCATTGGGATGAATAAAGTATCTATCTATCTATCTATCTATCTATCTATCTATCTAGTTTAATGTCATGTAACGTATGTGTAACAAGTGAGTTTCTGTTATAATTATGTTAGAGCATTTATTAAGAATTTTATTTTTGTAATAAGACAAAAATGCAGTTTGTCATGTCACAGAGACCCCAGAAATCACAAATCCGTCTGTTCTAAAGACCCTACCCATGGAGTAAAAGTTACTCACTGCTACAAAGCACTGACAGTGGAGATTTCTTCAGTGTTAAATAAACATCTCTGTACAAAGAAAAATCACAATTTGAACAATTATATACCTTACATATCTATAAAATAACAGAGGTAGGACAGGGACTGTATCCTACCTGTGTGCTGGAGAAGAAGAAGACAAGCGCAGCTCCTGCAGCTGTGAGGCCCCAGGTGAAGAGTGTCCCCAGCAGAGCCTGCACCACTGGACTGCGGTCTGCAAGCATGCTGCTTCACCTGACACAGCACAATGACCAAGAAGTGTTAAGGAGGGCCATGAGGTTAGGTTTGTGCACTTTATTTAACAAGTGAAAAGGGTGTGTGCCAAATCCTGTTTGCTTAACAGCTCAGGACACGAAGCTTCTCATTAAATATTAGTAGTAAGTGCTGACGTGCATTACACACCTCAGGTATGAAGTTAATCTCGTGTAGGTGAACCATTAAAACATTAAAAATCTATTTGAATAATGCATCAATAATAAAGCACATACATGTATCTAACGTTAAAGACATAGTGGCGTTTCTCGTTTATTCACTTTTCTTCTAATCAAGTATCTGCTGATTACAATGATGTGTGTAAAACTTATTTTAAAACTTAGTTTATCTCGCGACAGGATCAGAGGCAAACTTTCTAAACTGCGAAAAGTGTACAAACATAGTTTAATTTAGGAATATGCCTTTTTTTTTAATACGAACAGCCCATGTTACATACTACTTACTGCCAATGCAGACACCAAGCGACCAAAGAGCGGCTTATTTACTTCCTGCTTCCCTGTACACGTGTCTCTAAGATCACGCGAGACAACTCTCGCGATATTACGACCAAACATACCAGCCGAACGCGGACAAACATTGTACCCCAGGCAGAAACCGCTATAGACACTGAGGTGGACGCACTCCAACAACAGTAACTCCAACATTTCTCCTGTAATGTAATGTTAACTTGACGAGACAAGAAACATTAACGTAGCCGTTTTCAGTAGTGATGGTGAAACTACCGAGTCTTTACCCTCAACTGTGCCCCTGAGGAAGCAGCTATTTTTCTGATTTTTACATGTAATAGATCAACCACGTTGTGCTCTTAAAACAAGGCAATAAAAATGATTTCATATGTCAGTGTTGATGTACCTACACACTATATGAATCTATGAATTATTTAATGAAAGAACTGATAAATGGGACGAAGTAATTTGTACTGAAGCAATTTATATGAATCTGCTTTGATCGACACTTGCAGCCTTATTTACAGACAGTTTCATCCCAGTCTTAAACTTTGACTTCACAGGCAAGGCTTATGTAGATGTATATATGATCAAAATAAATAAAGGTTATTGTGGTATGGTCAGTTGAAGTGCTTGTGAACTGGGCAGTGAAGGTGCTTGCTTGTAAACTGGGGAATCTTTTATTAAGTGTGGAATGGAAGACATTAAAGATTTTATTAAGAAACAGAACTTGTTCAACAGTGCTGGGGCTACGTCTATTTCTTTTTATTATTTATTACTTCCCCTGCCTTTGAGAATATTCTCTCACATGGGATGAGGAGGCAGGAGTGCACAAACACTCCAGGGCAAGGTGATAAAGATGTGGATAGACAGCCTTTTGTGGATAGACAGCCTTTTGAAGCCTTTTCCATCTCCTGAAAATGTGTTCTGGTGTTTAGCTCTGAAATGTCTCAACATTGGCGATGTGTTGTTATTATATGACAAATGTTGAGAACAAATTAAGCACTCAACCTAAAGAAGAAGCCCACATGTATTACAATGAGTACATATATTTCCATATAAATTCTGTAATATTTTAGATGTGTTCATAACACATTAAATATACACAAAAGTGCACATTTAAATATGTATTTTATTATTATTATTATTATTATTATTATTATTATTATTAAACTTACTTTATTTGTTGATATGACCTGAAAATGCTGTCAGACTTCAGAACGGCCTCTTTTCTTAGTTGATTCCATGGTAATAATTCAGGAGATCACTCTCTGATGCACAATACTCTCAGTTCACTAGCAAATCGAATCACACTCCAGACCTGTGCATGGGATACGCACTATTTTTGAACCAGAATGTGTAGCAGTCATGTGGTTGCGTGAGAAACAAAGCTTTGGACACCACAGATCACGTGGTTATGGGAAAACGAATCAAGCTCCGACATAGTGCTTCACTGTCAGATGTTTTTTTTTTTTTTACACAAGCTTCAAAGCCTCTGTGTCAAATGTCACATCACTAGTTTTTAGCATATTATTAGTAGTAGTATTATTATTATTATAATAATTATTATTATTATTACTATTATTATTACTATTATTATTATTATTATAATTAGATGAAGAATAAATGTGTGCACATTGTGGATGGATTTAATGAACGTGGTTACCTGGCTTTCTTTGAAGGCTTTCAATAACTTCACTTAAGAATCATAAACAGAACGATTCATAAAAGGCAGAGACCCTCAAACTTAAACTAGAACATGGTAAGATGTGTAGATTTGACTCATATATTATCGCTTGTGTTTATTAAATGCAGCATTTATTAAAATGCAGCATTTATTAAAATAAACATCTTCTTCTTCTTTCGGCTTCTCCCTTCAGGGGTTGCCACAGCGAATCATCTCTCTCCACCTATCCCTATCTTCTGCATCCTCAACCCTTGCACCCACTAGCTTCATATCCTCATTAATTACATCCATATACCTCCTCTTTGGCCTTCCTCTTTGCCTCCTGCCTGGCAGCTCCATATCCAACATTCTCCTACCAATATACTCACTCTCCCTCCTCTGAACATGTCCAAACCATCTTAATCTGGCCTCCCTAACTTTGTCCCCCAAACGTCCAACATGAGCTGTCCCTCTGATGTACTCGTTCCTAATCCTGTCCAATCTTGTCACTCCCAAAGAGAACCTCAACATCTTCAGCTCTGCTACCTCTAGCTCTGACTCCTGTCTCTTCCTCAGTGCCACTGTCTCTAAACCATACAGCATGGCCGGTCTCACCACTGTCCTGTACACCTTCCCCTTGATTCTCGCTGATATTTTCTGATCACACAGAACTCCCGACACCTTTCTCCACCCATTCCAACCTGCCTGCACTCGCTTCTTCACCTCTTTCCCACACTCTCCATTACTCTGGACTGTTGACCCCAAGTACTTAAACTCCTGTACCTTCTTCACCTCTTCACCCTGTAACCTTACTGTTCCACTTCCCTCCCTTTCATTCACACACATGTACTCAGTCTTACTACGACTGACTTTCATCCCTCTTCTCTCCAGCGCAAACCTCCACCTCTCCAGGTTTTCCTCCACCTGCTCCCTGCTCTCACTACAGATCACAATGTCATCTGCAAACATCATTGTCCAAGGAGACTCCTGTCTGACCTCCTCTGACAACTGGTCCATCACTATAGCAAACAGGAAGGGGCTCAGAGCCGATCCCTGATGCAGTCCCACCTCCACATTGAACTCCTCTGTCTGACCTACAGCACACCTCACCACTGTCCTGCTCCTCTCATACATGTCCTGCACCACTCTGACATACTTCTCTGCTACTCCTGACTTCCTCATACAGTACCACAGCTCTTCTCTTGGCACCCTGTCATACGCTTTCTCCAAGTCTACAAACACACAGTGCAACTCCCTCTGACCATCCCTATACTTCTCCATCAAAATTCTCAGAGCAAAAATTGCATCTGTTGTGCTCTTTCTGGGCATGAAGCCATACTGCTGCTCACAAATTTCCACAACCTTCCTTAACCTAGCTTCCACTACTCTTTCCCATACCTTCATTGTATGGCTCATCAACTTTATCCCCCTATAGTTACTGCAACTCTGCACGTCACCCTTATTCTTAAAGATCGGCACTAACACACTTCTTCTCCATTCCTCAGGCATCCTCTCACTCTCTAAAACCCTGTTGAACAAACTAGCTAAAAATTCCACTGCTGCCTCTCCCAGACACTTCCAGACCTCCACCGGGATGTCATCAGGACCAACTGCCTTCCCACTTTTCATCCTCTTCAAAGCCTTCCTGACTTCATCCTTTCTAATCTTATCTACTTTCTGTTCCACAGAGTTCACCCCTTCTACTCTTTTTTCCCTCTCATTTTCCTCATTCATCAGCTCCTCAAAGTATTCCTTCCATCTCCTCTGTACACTCTCCTCACTTGTGAGCACCCTTCCATCTCTATCCTTAATAACTCTAACTTGCTGCACATCCTTCCCATCTCGATCCCTCTGCCTAGCTAACCTGTACAAGTCCTTCTCTCCTTCTCTAGTGTCTAACCTAGTGTACAACTCGTCATATGCCTTCTGCTTGGCCTTAGACACCTCCCTCTTCACTCTGCGCTGTAACTCCTTGTATTCCTGTCTATTCTCTTCAGTCCTGTCCATGTCCCACTTCTTCTTGGCTAACCTCTTCCTCTGGATACTATCCTGAACTTCCTCATTCCACCACCAAGTCTCCTTATCTTCTTTCCTCCTTCCAGATGACACACCTAGCACCTTTCTCCCTGTCTCCCTGATCACTTCTGCTGTAGTTTCCCAGTCATCTGGCAGCACTACCTGACCACCCAGAGCCTGCCTCAACTTCTGTCTAAATTCCTCACAACATTCCTCCTTTTTCAGCTTCCACCACTTGGTTTTCTTCTCTATCTCTGACCTCTTCTTCTTACAGACCATCAGAGTCATCCTACACACCACCATCCTATGCTGTCTGGCTACACTCTCTCCCACTACCACTTTACAGTCACTAATCTCTTTCAGATTGCCTCTTCTACATAGGATGTAGTCTACCTGTGTGCTCCTACCTCCACTCTTGTAAGTCACTCTATGCTCCTCCCTCTTCTGAAAATAAGTGTTAACCACACCCATGTCCATCCTCTTAGCAAAGTCCACTACCATCTGTCCTTCAAGGTTCCTTTCCTTAACTCCAAACTTGCCCATCACCTCCTCATCACCTGTGTTCCCCTCACCAACATGTCCATTAAAATCCGCTCCTATCACCACTCTCTCACCCGTGGGAATACTCTCCATCACCTCATCTAATTCACTCCAGAATCTCTCTTTCTCCTCTAACTCACAACCTACCTGTGGGGCATAACCACTAACAACATTCAACATCACCCCTTCAATCTCTAACTTCAGACTCATCACCCTGTCTGACACTCTCTTCACCTCCAGGACATTCCTCACAAACTCCTCCTTCAGGACCACACCTACCCCATTTCTCTTACTATCCACACCATAATAAAACAGCTTGAATCCTGCTCCTATACTACGAGCCTTGCTACCCTTCCACCTGGTCTCCTGTACACACAGTATATCCACCTTCCTTCTCTCCATCACATCAGCCAGCTCTCTACCTTTCCCTGTCATAGTACCAACATTCAGAGTTCCTATTCTCAGTCCTACACTCTTACCTTTCCTCTTCTCTCTCTGTCTGCGCACTCTCCTCCCTCCTCTACTTCTTCGACCAACAGTAGCCCAATTTCCACCGGCGCCCTGTAGGTCAACGGCGCCGATGGCGGTCGTTGTTAACCCGGGCCTCGACCGATCCGGTATGAAATTCGTACTGACGATTCGCATGGTTAAATTTGGCAATGTTTTACGCCGGATGCCCTTCCTGACGCAACCCTCTCTATTTATCCGGGCTTGGGACCGGCACAGAAGTCACTGGACTGTGACCCCCATGGCTAGATTTATTTATTAAAATAAACATGTAAAATATAAATAGCAAATCTAGTTCTTTAACTATTTTTCTTTATTCCTTAAATTTTCTTTATTCCTTAAACATTAAACCCCAAGTGTCTGAATTCTATTTAGATATGTCCTTGTCAGGTCTGTGCTCAAAATGATGAAGGGATAGTTCACCTAAAAATGAAATTTCTGTTATCCTGTGCTTACCCTTATGCTATTCTAAACCCAAATATCACTACTTTTCATAATATAAAAAGCATTAATTTTCTAACCATTTCCACTTACATTGGAAGTTTTATTAAGTACAGCTTTATTCCATAAAATGGCAAAAGAAAATGATCATAAGCTTAAAAGTTGATCTACAATAAAATAAAAACTGTACTCCAAGAGGCTGTATGAGAGCTGTGTGTTGTATCGACTACTCCTCAAGTCTGAAAAAAATCTGAAAATTATTCAGAAAAAGATCCATCAGGTCTAATTGTGATATGATGTGCACTGTGATGTGTATATAGGGCTTGTAAAGGTCTTGCATTGTATTAAAAGTGTATTTATAAATACACTTTTAACACATTTAAATGTATAAATATTTGGGTCATTATTGAATAGGGGTGTGGTGTCTGTCCAAAATCACATATAGTGACAGTACCTCCTGCATCCAACTGAGTACCAACTGCTCAGCCATTGATACGTACTGATAAGTATATGTGTGCAGTATGAATACAATCCTGAAATATTCAATTTATTTGTATAGCACTTTTAACAATGGACATTGTCTCAAAGAAGCTTTACAGAAGTATAGAAACATAGAGAAAAAAACAAAACAAAAAAATGTAAAGGTTACAGAAGAAATTTTATCCCTATTTTATCCCTATTGAGCAAGCCTTAGGTGACGATGGCAAGGAAAATCTCCCTGAGATGATATGAGGAAGAAACCTTGAGAGGAACCAGGGTCAGAAGCTAACCCATCCTCATTTGGGTGACACTGGACAGTAAATAATGTAAATGTGAATAATGTCCTTTCTACAACAGCAACCAAGGGCTCATGAGGATCTATTATCTATATATAACTCACTGTGTGCCAAAGTGTACCAGTGAGATTCTCAAGTTTTTGTCGTTATTATGATGATCACATGGCAATGTCAACATGATCTATTTGCCATTACATCTGTTAGCTTGCGACAGCAAGGAATTAGTGCTCAGAAACTACACTGACCTAATAGATTGCATATGCAAGCAATTGTCTTTCATTTTGCTAACAGGACAAGTTGTTTATGTAAGGGGAAGGTGAAGCCATCGGTGAGAGGTAATTCCGTACCATTACAATTTTCCTCCTGAAATTCAGTGTTCTTTTCCTGCAGCTAAGAAACATTACACATTGCTTTTGGACAAAAAGATATGATTGCTTCTTTCCAAATGTTTCCCAATTCATAAACAGCCAAATGAAGACATTTGTAACCTAGTCAAAGAGGTTTGAGAAAGAAGTCAAAACATTTCAAAAATCATTTGAAGTTACTACTCAAGCAGAACATGCCCATCAAGAATGGTACATCAAATTCATCGAACATCATGGGCAATATCCATCAGGGGCAATATCCAGAGTGACTTACTCTTACAATTGATAAGTTGAGGGTTAAAGGCCTTGCTTAACTTAAGTGGCAGCTTGGTGGTCCTTGGATTCAAAATCCCAACCTTCCAGTAGGCCAAAACCTTAACCACTGGACTACCTGACCAGTGTCATAAATTTAAAGGAACCTTATCATCACATCAGCCCAGCTAGGTAGACCACTACATGGAACACAGTTTATGGGCATTCCCCAACCAGACACCCAGATTCTCACCATTCCTCACCTGAACGCTACATTAGCCAGTCCCCCAAAGTCCTGTAAAGACTACAAGAGACGAAACAGAGACACATACTGGCAGCATGACAGCGGTGATTGTTCTTCACATCATATGGAGAGGTTCAACTTTCGTTCCTCCAAGTATTGCACTGATGACCACCCAGACTGCTATGATGAAAACATGCAGCGATCTTACAATTGTCCTTATACATCACTGGCATTGTTGAAGGTACTGACATTCACATACTCTTGGATACCAGCTCTAGTATTTCATTTATTAATGAAACATCACTTATGTCAGTTCCTTCATTGTGTAAGACACCTTTATAAAAAAATTTCATTTTGACAGTCAGTGACTGGTCAGAGTTTGGACAGTTTAAGAACTGTGACAATCACAATAAGATTGGGTTCCTTCAAATTTCAGCATGAAGTGCAATATGATAGATTGCCCTTACTCAAAAAGGAAAATTGTTTACTTGGACTTATGTAGAACAGGAAGAATTTGTCACTTCTGTCAGTACCTAATGGGTCGCCTTTTTCAAATTATTATGGTCCATAAGCCCCTGCTTAGTCTGAGGAAGATGGCTCTGGCTAGTGATCCCTCAGGTCGCAGAGCAAGGTGGGCTCTGGAAACTGACTTGTACAATTGGACAATGGAATACAGATACGGTCACAAAAATGCCAATGCGAACAGAATGACTCAGCGAACTGTCAGAAATGACGAAAATGAATTTTGTTTCAGCCCACACTCAAACTGATATAGTTGATTCACAGAGTACATCAGTTCAACCAGCAGAGCAGTTAGCTGACAGTGATATCACATCTCAGCAGGTCTCATCCACTGTTGGTCCTACCTTGAGTGTAAACTAATGTCTCTCTTCCCCTGCTAGCATTTCACTTTGAATATGATTTCATATTGAATATAGTGAGTGTTTAGTGGAAGAGTGGACACTTGTGTTTTATGTTGTGTTATATGCAAATTCAACACTTGCGTGTTGTGTTTGTGTTGAATTTGCATATAACACAAGTGTCCACTCTTCCACTAAACACTCACTATTCTTTCTAGTTCGTGGTAGAGAAGTGGGCATACGGTCCATGTTTAAAGAGCTGATCTTATATTAGACATGGTGATTCATTGGGTGTTAGTCAAGTGTAGACCACCATATGCTAAACTCAAGGGTACCTCCCCTTTACTAAGGCATTCTTGGAATTCAGGTTTACCTTAGTTGGGTCAGTTCTTTGCTGTAAAGTCCCCCACCAAAACAAGTATTTGACCATTTATGTAGTCCCTGATCATAGTGCCTGACCTGGGGCAAAATGTTTATTTGATGACTATGAGAGCCGTCATGGTGTTCCCAAAATTCTGAAGACAGAACAAGGTCACCAATTAAATTCTGTTATCGTCAAAGAATTGTGCTCCTCCTTGGAATTCATAAGAGACATATCTCACCCTACCATTCCATGTCTGATGGTATGGTAGAATGTGCCAATAGATCAATCAAAGATGAATTTGCTAAATACCTGTACACTAATGGTGGTGAATGGGATGAAAAATTGAGGCTGGTAGAAATTGCATATAACACATAGTGTCCACTCTCCCACTAAACACTTACCACTCTTTTTAGTTTATGGTTGAGAAGCTTATCTCCCTGCTGATTTCCTTCACTTTCCAAGCCTACACCTGGCGCCCCAAATGAGTATGTACATTCTATGCTCATGCATTTGCACTCTGCATTTAATTCAGTGGCAGACAATATTGAGACCGCTAGAGAACAGCATAAATACGACCATCAGTTAAGATACACAGCGTATCAACCTAATGATGTCGTGTGGGTTGATCTTCCAGCTTTAATTAGGCACAAACTTGCTCCCAAATGAGCTGGTCCATTTAAGTTTGTGAGGAGAGAAGAGTCACCTACAGGTGACATTGAAGTGACTTATAAAGTCAAAGATCAGCTGGACCCTAGGGCTAAGTCCAAAATGATTTAATACAATCGCTATTGCAACTGTTTGAATATATATCAAGCCCATTCAGAATAGGACAAAAAACATCCAAATTCAAGCTGAAGAGAATATGATAGCTGCATCTTACATTATGTGTAATGCATAATTGTTTTTCTGTTTCTGAAAATGAGGACATTTCTTTTTCGTAAGATAGAAGTCACAGAAGATTCTATGTTTTTTGTTAATGACATATATTGTATTTATGAAAGATTTATAAATCTTTCATAAATTTGATGAAAAGATGAGAAGATTGATCTGTTTTAGAAAAAGAAAAAACAGTTAGCTTGTAATTGAGTGAGGAGGCAATCGTGACCTCTTGGGTCGAGGTTAATTAAAAAAAATTAAATAAAGAGGAAAAGAGTGGTAGCAGAGTGGTACTGCTTGTTACAGTATGACATGGCAAAAGCCATGATAAATTTCACTTACAGTGCGGTAAAGATTTCCATCCGAGATGGTTCACTTTTGTTGTTTGCCCAAGCACTCCTACTTACCAACGCTGATAAACAACCCATATAAGGGTCTTTAATAACATAAAAAGATGTTTCTTTAAGCTGCAGTGAGTAAAAGCTTTTATAACACTGCAAAAACTGAAATCTAAGTAAGATAAAATATCTTAAATCAAGGCAATATATACTTGTTTTTTGTCTGACAAGATAATTCTCCTAACCAGGCCGTTTTTATGTGAGAAAATATCACTTATTTCAAGCTTTTTTATCCTATATTATCTTGATAAGTTATTATACCTTGTCAGTGTCATTTTATTACTACTTCTGAGTATCTTAATGCTTGACACAAAGATTTACCAGAATTATAAAGCTTTTTGATCAATAATGACAAATACAAAACTGCTTTGTTGAAGTCCTGATTTCTTTGTTTAAGCATTTTCCTTTTCATCTCTTCACATATTAAAGAGAGATGATGGCCAAACTGAATTCACAGTTTTATTGTCATTACAGCATGGCCATCATGTATTCCTCTAGACAGAACAGTACAGTACAGAACAAAGTTTGCCATTACATTCATTTGACCAGCACTATGTGGTAATAACTTATGATGTTGTGCCATTAAATTGACACATTTTATTTATACATTTAAACCAACCTCAAAGAAATCACATACAGGCAGTATTTTACAAAGATTTGGATTGCTTATTTAAAGAAACCACACAGTGCAATTAGTGATGCACTACAAACTGTCACATTTCCAGCATACAGAGCAAGATGAATCAGACATAAGCGCGGGGATAGACGGCAGACAGGGGTTTATTGAAAATAATAGCAGACATTAACGACGCCACACAAAGACACTACATTCAGATGAGGACTAGCCCCGAACACAAACAGAGAGCCACTATAAATAAGGCACATAATTACAAACACATTAAGAACAGGTGAACGAAGGCGGGAACACATTAGGAAAAGGCGTGGCTAAAACAAACACATGGCATAACAAACACAACACAACCCCTGCTGAAGGCCCCCTAGTGGTCCCACGGGGAAGCTTGCCCACCGTAACAGTACCCCCCCCACGGCGCAGCTCCTGATGCGCCAACCCTTCCCCATAGTCTGGAAGAGTTTTTGGTGGTAAGTTTTTTGATGGGCATGGTGGTAAGGCCAGAGAGTCCCAAGCGACGTCCACAGCTGAGCAGAAGCGCCGAGCGACGTCCACAGCCGAGCAGAAGAGCCGAGGGACGTCCACCGCCGAGCAGCAGAGCCGAGCAACGTCCACCAATGAGCAGCAGAGCCGAGCGACATCCACCGACGAGCAGCAGAGCCGAGCGACGACCTCAGCCCGGCTGGGCCGAAAACCCCCGAAGGGAGGGAGGGAGGGAGGTGTGGCCGGTAACCTCCTCCGCTGACGAGAAGTGAGGCGGCATCCTCCACGGAGAACCGGAAGTGGAGTGACGTCCCCCACGGGAACAGAGGCGTAGCGAGTCCCGGCGAAGACAAGGAGGGAAAAAAATCAGGCTGGGAACATCCTCCGCCGACGGAAGTGAGGCGGCGTCCTCCACGGAGAAACAAAAGAAAAAAAAATTTTCAGGCTGGAAACCCCACCGGAACAGGAAAAAGGTTCATTCATTCATTCATTCATTCATTCATTCATTCATTCATTCATTCATTCATTCATTCATTCATTCATTGTCTACCGCTTATCCGAACTACTCTCGGGTCACGGGGAGCCTGTGCCTATCTCAGGCGTCATTGGGCATCAAGGCAGGATACACCCTGGACGCAGTGCCAACCCATCGCAGGGCACACACACACTCTCATTCACTCACGCAATCACACATTACAGACAATTTTAGGGATGCCAATCAACCTATCATGCATGTCTTTGGATTGGGGGAGGAAACCGGAGTACCCGGAGGAAACCCCCGAGGCACGGGGAGAACATGCAAACTCCACACATACACGGTGGAGGCGGGAATTGAACCCCCAACCCTGGAGGTGTGAGGCAAACATGCTAACCACTAAGCCACCGTGCCCCCCGGAAAAAGGTTCATAGGAGACAAAAAACAATTAATCAGAAAAAAAACAAAAAAAACAAGAGCAGCCGGTAACCTCCTCCACCGACGGAAGTGAGGCGGCATCCTCCACGGAGAAACGGAAGTAGAGCGACGTACCCCACAGGAACAGAAGCGGAGCGAGTACCGGCAAAAGGAAAAAAAAATACAGGCTGGTCATTTCCTCCGCTGCCAAGAAGTGGGGCGGTGTCCTCCATGGAGAAACAGAGGTGGAGCGACGTCCTCCACAGGAACAGAGGCGGAGCGAGTACCAGCGACGAAGAGGAGAAAAGGATCAGGCTAAAAACATCCTCCGCTGACGAGGAATGGGGCGGCGTCCTCCACGGAAACCCGGAAGTTGAGCGACGTCCCCCACAGGAACAGATGCGGAGCGATGTACCGGAGAAAAAAGAAAATCAGACAGGAAACATCCCAGGGGCGGAAAAAATCCTCGCATACCATCCCGCGGGGTCTGTACTGTTTTGGCTAGTCCTTCTGTCACATCTCCGGCAGACAAAGCAAGATGAATCAGACCCAAGGGCGGGGATAGACGGCAGACAGGGGTTTATTTTGAAATCATAAACATGCACGAAGACACCACATAAAGACGTTACATTCAGATGAGGACTAGGCCCAAACACAAACAGAGAGCCACTATAAATAAGGCACATAATTACAAACACATTAGGAACAGGTGAACGAAGGCAGGAACACATTAGGAAAAGGCGTGGCTAAAACAAACACATGGCATAACAAACACAACAACACAACCCCTGCTGAAGGCCCCCTAGTGGTCCTACGGGGAACCTTGCCCACCGTAACACAAACATGTCTGGAACCAAATATCTTCTTCTACATTGAGTCTATCCTGAGTCGAGCCATAACCAGCCCAAGATTACAAGATTGCTTTAAGAGCATTAAGGCTTTTTGTATCTGGGGAAAACACTACGAGTCATTTGAAATGTTGTACAGTTCTATTACATCCCAAAGATGGTATCTGACTTGAACATAACTTTAGCCCTTGTTGCAAATTGTGCAATAAGAGGTAAAATCAACCAACTTTTCAGCATCCACTAGTTCAGTGGCCTGTGCAAGGTGTGAGACCTCAACTTGATAAGCCATGGCATTTTCATCAAAGTGTATAGTTTGAAATGGCTTTCTAAACAATAAAGCTTAGACTCCACAAAAAAATGTTGCCATTTGACTGATGCATGGTTAACTTCACTGAAACCAAGTCCCTCAGTTTTCCACCTAAATATTGTAGATACTTAAACTCAGATACAGGTCCCATCTCCCTTTCATTTGAAAAAATTGGGTGCATTGAAGTGTCAACATTTTTGGAGCTTTCATATAGTTGGTTTTGTTTTATCAAAGACTTGCAAATATTTTTAAAATTGAGCTTGGATGCTCATTGTTTAATGAAACAATGTTTAGACTCGAACTGCATACATATATGTCTAACCATCGGACTCAATGATTTTATCTGTGATGGCAAATGTATCATGTAAT
Organism: Hemibagrus guttatus; assembly: GCA_033459395.1. NCBI lineage: Eukaryota > Metazoa > Chordata > Actinopteri > Siluriformes > Bagridae > Hemibagrus > Hemibagrus guttatus. The sequence continues at coordinate 3,663,719 of JAUCMX010000012.1, read as the reverse complement.
GCTGTTTAGGTGTAACACTGTGGTCTGGAAAAAGCTCCTTCCAATGCTTCAAATGATTTTCAATGAGTAACTTCAACCTAGACACAGTTGCGATGCTAAAAACAGGTGCAAACACTATACGATTTCAATATCTCAATTATTAGTTGTCTATAAGCACTGACTTCCAAATTCTCCAAAAACAAATGGCAATATCCTTAGCAGCACAAGCATTTGCCCAGATGACTGTTTTAGTTTATCATCAATTGACATTAATGTATTGATAGAAATTTTGGATGGACGATCTCTAACATCTATAGTGGAATAAGGAAAACCAAGAATAGCAGAATTCACTGAGTCCAGATCAGTGTGTCTGACTGAACAAGATGATTCAAAACACATCTGATTTCCAATGGGGCTATGCCCTGCAAAATCACATGCATAATATCTTGCGGAGTTTCTTGTAAAAGCTGTGAATTCAACTAACTTGCTACTTCTATTAATTAATCTATTAATTGCTGTCTATTGTTATGGCTCAATAACAATTTAAACGCTAAAATAATATAAACGCAGCAGATAACGCATCGCCAAAGCATCTTTAAAAGTAAGTAATAAATAATACGATCCCATTACTGTCCGTGAAAACGGCGGGAAAGAAGTGAAAATGACATCCGCTAGTACTGTATAAGCTGACGCAGTTCAATCCATTTTCTGGCTAAAATGCTGAGGCCTATCTTCTTCTTCTTCTTCTTCTTCTTCTTCTTCTTCTTCTTCTTCTTCTTCTTCTTCTTTCAGCTTTTCCCTTCAGGGGTCGCCACAGCGAATCATCTCTCTCCACCTATCCCTATCTTTTGCATCCTCAACACTTGCACCCACTAGCTTCATATCCTCATTAATTCCATCCATATACCTCCTCTTTGGCCTTCCTCTTTGCCTCCTGCCTGGCAGCTCCATATCCAACATTCCCCTACCAATATATTCTCTCTCCCTCCTCTGAACATGTCCAAACCATCTTAATCTGGCCTCCCTAACTTTGTCCCCCAAACGTCCAACATGAGCTGTACCTCTGAGGTACTCGTTCCTAATCCTGTCCAATCTTGTCACTCCCAAAGAGAACCTCAACATCTTCAGCTCTGCTAGCTCTAGCAGTTTCTTCCTCAGTGACACTGTCTCTAAACCATACAGCATGGCCGGTCTCACCACTGTCCTGTACACCTTCCCCTTGATTCTCACTGATATTTTCCTATCACACAGAACTCCCGACACCTTTCTCCACCCATTCCAACCTGCCTGCACTCGCTTCTTTACCTCTTTCCCACACTCTCCATTACTCTGGATTGTTGACCCCAAGTACTTAAATTCCTGTACCTTCTTCACCTCTTCACCCTGTAACCTTACTGTTCCACTTCCCTCTCTTTCATTCACACACATGTACTCAGTCTTACTACGACTGACTTTCATTCCACTTCTCTCCAGTGCAAACCTCCACCTCTCCAGGTTTTCCTCCACCTGCTCCCTGCTCTCACTACAGATCACAATGCCATCTGCAAACATCATTGTCCCAAGGAGACTCCTGTCTGACCTCCTCTGACAACTGGTCCATCACTATAGCAAACAGGAAGGGGCTCAGAGCTGATCCCTGATTTACATTTACATTTACATTTCTGGCATTTGGCAGACGCTCTTATCCATTTTTTTTTTTTGTAACTTTGTAACATAATACATAAACAGGGAAAAATAAGAGCTAGTTTAAGTACTTCAGGAAGAGGTAAATCTTCAGTTGCCATTTGAAGACGGTCAGAGACTCAGCCGTACGGATACCTAGGTGAAGTTCGTTCCACCACCTTGGTGCCAGAACAGAGAAGAGTCTAGATGTATACCTACCTTTTTCCCTGAGAGATGGTGGGACCAGTCGAGTAGTGCTAGTGGATCTGAGTGAGCGAGGTGCAGTGCGAGGAGTGATGAGAGCTTTGAGGTAAGATGGCGCTGGTACATTCTTGGCTTTTTAGGCAAGCATTAGTGTTTTGAATCTGATGCGTGCAGCTACCGGAAGCCAGTGGAGGGAACGCAGCAGTGGGGTGGTGTGGGAGAACTTGGGCAGGTTGAAAACAAGTCGTGCAGCTGCATTTTGGATCTTCTGCAGTAGACCTGCCAGAAAAGAGTTGCAGTAGTCCAATCTCGAGATGACCAGAGATTGAACAAGCACCTGAATAGCCTGTGTGGATAGAATTGGCCGAATCCTTCTGATGTTGTACAGGAGAAACCGACATGAGCGTGTCACATTAGTGACATTGGAGGAAAAGGATAGTTGATTGTCCATGGTTACCCCAAGGTTGCGAGCAGTGGCTGAAGGGGAAATCATGGAGTTGCTCAGAGATATCGTGAGGTCTTGGGCTGGGGATGGATCACCTGGGATGATCAGCAGCTCAGTTTTGCTGGGATTGAGTTTCAGCTGATGAGCAGTCATCCAAGATGAAATGTCCGCCAGACACGCTGAGATCTGAGCAGAAGCCGTGGTATCTGAGGGAGGGAAGGAGAAGATAAGTTGGGTGTCATCGGCATAGCAGTGGTATGAAAATCCATGTGAGGATGTAACTTTGCCAAGAGAGTGAGTATAGAGGGAGAAAAGGAGTGGACCAAGTACTGAGCCTTGCGGGACACCAGTAGAGAGTCTGCGTGGAGCAGATGTCAATCCCTTCCATGTTACCTGATATGAGCGACCATCCAGGTAGGAAGCAAACCATTCCCATGCTGTTCCACAAATTCCAAGACTCCTGAGGGTGGACAAGAGAGTCTTGTGGTTTACTGTGTCAAATGCTGCAGACAGGTCGAGGAAGATGAGGACCGATGACAGTTTGGCTGATCTTGCAGCATGTAGTTTCTCAGTGACTGCCAAAAGGGCAGTCTCTGTGGAATGTGCTGCTTTGAAGCCAGACTGGTTGGGGTCATGGAGGTTATTCTGCATGAGATAGTCAGACAGCTGATTACAAACAACACGTTCAAGAATTTTTGAAAGGAATGAGAGAAGTGATACCGATCTGTAGGTGCTGATGTCTGAGGGATCCAGAGCAGGTTTCTTCAGGATAAGGATGACCCTGGCTTTCTTAAAGATATTTGGAACATGACCAGACGTTAAGGATCCATTGATGACTGTGGTGATGAAGGGTAGGAGGTCAGGTGAGATGGTCTGGAGCATAGCTGAAGGGATTGGATCCAGTGGGCAGGTGGTAGGATTGCAGGACCGAGTAATTTGCAGTCCCACCTCCACTTTGAACTCCTCTGACCTACAGCACACCACACCACTGTCCTGCTCCTCTCATACATGTCCTGCACCACTCTGACATACTACTGTGCTACTCCTGACTTCCTCATACAGTACCACAGCTCTTCTCTTGGCACCCTTCATACGCTTTCTCCAAGTCTACAAACGCACAGTGCAACTCCCTCTGACCATCCCTATACTTCTCCATCAAAATTCTCAGGGCAAAAATTGCATCTGTTGTGCTCTTTCTGGGCATGAAGCCATACTGCTGCTCACAAATTTCCACTATCTTCCTTAACCTAGCTTCCACTACTCTTTCCCATACCTTCATTGTATGGCTCATCAACTTTATCCCCCTATAGCTGCTGCAACTCTGCACATCATCCTTATTCTTAAAGATCGGCACTAACACACTTCTTCTCCATTTCTCAGGCATCCTCTTACTCTCTAAAACCCTGTTGAACAAACTAGTTAAAAATTCCACTGCTGCCTCTCCCAGACACTTCCAGACCTCCACCGGGATGTCGTCAGGACCAACTGTCTTTCCACTTTTCATCCTCTTCAAAGCCTTCCTGACTTCATCCTTTCTAATCATATCTACTTTTTGTTTCACAGAGTTCACCCCTTCTACTCTTTTTTCCCTCTCATTTTCCTCATTCATCAGCTCCTCGAAGTACTCCTTCTATCTCCTCTGTACACTCTCCTCACTTGTGAGCACCCTTCCATCTCTATCCTTAATAACTGTTAACTTGCGGCACATCCTTCCCATCTCGATCCCTCTGCCTAGCTAACCTGTACAAGTCCTTCTCTCCTTCTCTAGGGTCTAACCTAGTGTACAACTCTTCATATGCCTTCTGCTTGGCCTTAGACACCTCCCTCTTCACTCTACGCTGTAACTCCTTGTATTTCTGTCTGTTCTCTTCAGTCCTGTCCATGTCCCACTTCTTCTTGGCTAATCTCTTCCTCTGGAGACTATCCTGAGCTTCCTCATTCCACCACCAAGTGTCCTTATTTTCTTTCCTCCTTCCAGATGACACACCCAGCACCTTTCTCCCGGTGGCATCCAGAGATGGTCCAGCTCCAGCCGGGTTCTGCTTTCTGAGGACTGGAGTATTCAAAGCAGCACTGCCAACCCTATGTGGACATTTTACACATAACATTCTACACATGCTGTATCTGCATCACACAACTAATGCAGAAAGGACATTGTTCATATCACACTCTCCGTGTGTCACCCAGATGAGGATGGGTTCCCTTTTGAGTCTGGTTCCTCTCAAGGTTTCTTCCTAATACCATCTGAGGGAGTTTTTCCTTGCCACAGTCGCCTGAGTCACCTCAGGCTCGCTCACTAGGGAAAATTTTGTCTAACATCTAGGACTGTTTGTTTGTATGTTTATTGTTTTTTATGTTCTGTAAAGCTGCTTTGAGACAATGCTCTTTGTTAAAAGTGCTATACAAATAAAATTGAATTGAATTGAATTGAATTGTCTCCCTGATCACTTCTGCTGTAGTTTCCCAGTCATCTGGCAGCACTACCTGACCACCCAGAGCCTGCCTCAACTGTCTAAATTCCTCACAACATTCCTCCTTTTTCAGCTTCCACCACTTGGTTTTCTTCTCTATCTCTATCTTTGACCTTTTCTTCTTAAAGACCATCAAAGTCATCCTACACACCACCATCCTATGCTGTCTGGCTACACTCTCTCCCACTACCACTTTACAGTCACTAATCTCTTTCAGATTGCCTCTTCTACATAAAATGTAGTCTACCTGTGTTCTCCTACCTCCACTCTTGTAAGTCACTCTATGCTCCTCCCTCTTCTGAAAATAAGTGTTAACCACAGCCATGTCCATCCTCTTAGCAAAGTCCACTACCATCTGTCCTTCTAGGTTCCTTTCCTTAACTCCAAATTTCTCCATCACCTCCTCATCACCTCTGTTCCCCTCACCAACATGTCCATTAAAATCCGCTCCTATCACCAATCTCTCACCCGTGGGAATACTCTCCATCACCTCATCTAATTCACTCCAGAATCTCTCTTTCTCCTCTAATTCACAACCTACCTGTGGGGCATAACCACTAACAACATTCAACATCATCCCTTCAATCTCTAACTTCAGACTCATCACCCTGTCTGACACTCTCTTCACCTCCAGAACATTCCTCACAAACTCCTCCTTCAAGACCACATCTACCCCATTTCTCTTACTATAAACACCATAATAAAATAGCTTGAATCCTGCTCCTATACTACGAGCCTTGCTACCCTTCCACCTGGTCTCCTGTACACACAGTATATCCACCTTCCTTCTCTCCATCATATCAGCCAGCTCTCTACCTTTCCCTGTCATACTACCAACATTCAGAGTTCCTATTCTCAGTCCTAAACTCTTACCTTTCCTCTTCTCTCTCTGTCTGTGCACTCTCCTCCCTCCTCTACTTCTTCGACCAACAGTAGCCCAATTTCCACCGGCGCTCTGTAGGTCAACGGCGCCGATGGTGGTCGTTGTTAACCACGGGCCTCAACCGATCCGGTATGAAATTCAGAGTACTGACGATTTGCATGGTTAAATTTGGCAATGTTTTACGCTGGATGCCCTTCCTGACGCAACCCTCTCTATTTATCCGGGCTTGGGACCGGCACAGAAGTCACTGGACTGTGACCCCCATGGCTAGATTAAAATGCTGAGGCCTATGAATAAAGTTTTTTATATATGCTATAATGGCTATGTGAATAACCTGATGAACTATTATATAAATTGTAAATCATCACTCTCGTATGTTAAACAAATTTTTACAATGTTTATAACATTTACACCACTCCTCTTGGTGTAATGGTATCTTCCAATGGAAATCCACGTCTGTTATGCTCCAGCTGTTTGAAAGCACGCAAAGTCAAATGCGGTAGGCTTGCTTTTCACCTGTAGCCGGAATTCTCTCAGACTCTCTCAAATGCTCTCTGACTTATTCTGACACCATGGATAAAGATGGAATTGCCGAAACATATCCGGGCATGGATCACGTATCAACTGCAGTTTTGAAAGCTAAGGTTAGTTTGTTTATACTCGTCTACGTTTCTGCTTAGCAATCTAACTAGCAAACGTTAGCTCATATCAACTTGAACAATTTGAATTGGGAAGTTGGCATGGTAGCTAATTTGAACTAGCATTAGCTAGCAAGGTGCAGACTGACTGCAGTTAATAACAGTATGTTCATTTCTTGAAAATACTTAAACTTTGGATAAATTGACCCCCACCCCTTTTATTATTATTTTGTTTGTTTGTTTTGTTTTTGCCAGAGATTGTGTTAATGTGTAAATGTGCCCTTATGATTGACATCGTCCATTAAGAGCTTCGCTGTTTTTGGCGCTAAGTTAAATATAAATAAATATAACAAACATTTGTAATACTTTTGGATAGCGAAACAAAAGAAATACCAAAAACCAACCAACAGAATAACATTTCTCAGGCAACAAGTTGTTTTACAATAGTTTACAGTTAAAAATATGTTTAATTTTATGTATCACAATAAGTAACTCATATATTAAGGTATAAGGTTAAGTGACTCTTGATGCAGTGTTTACGCCAAGGTCAAGTCGATTTAAAAAAAAATTAATAATTTCATAAGTCATATATCAGTGGGCAGTCAGGTGATGATGGAGGGAGGAAGGAAAGCCTGATGACATCTGCTGAGCAACTGGTTTGAGAAAGGCAGATTTGTGGATTTGAAGGAAAGTACATGGCCTGGGAGTAGTGAGCAGGGGCAGAGGGGAACTGAGGAGCAGCCTGTGTTAATATCAACATGTCAATTTGTGCCTATAAACTATGTTATTAGTTGCTAATTACTTAACTATTTACCATATTGTTTAATGTGTTTTTCAGCTGCTAATATAAGCACGGAGATGCTGTCCATCCTCTCTAAGGAGGATTTGTGAGATCTCTTTCCAGGGCCTGAGCACTACTTCAGAAGGTGAACCATTTGGAGACTTACTCATGAGGAAAATTAGGTAATGTAGGTTTGACATTTGGAAGACATGTATTCTAATAATGCAGTGTTTTCTTTTATCAAAGAAGTATTTCCTGGCCATCATACGTTTATCTAAAGATAATTTTGGGGGGTGTTTTTGCCTTACAGTTATTACTGAATAAATGTACTTGTAAATGTCAAGAATCAGAATAAATGTCAAGAATCAGACCCATGCAGACCTGGCACCTGCTCTGAGACCTGTGATTTCAACCCCACCCCCTTTCCCTCTTCCTCCAGAGAGATCACCACATTCTAGATGCAGTACCTCAGAGGTTGAAGAGTTGGATGGTAAGTACAGAAATTCCCATAGTAGGTAGTGTTTATGTATAAATGTAGCTTCTGATGCAGCTCTAAAGAAGAGACTAGAAACAAAGTGACAGTTTAGACTGTTTCCTATAAAACAAGAGGTTGCTATTGGAGGAATTATGTACATATCTGTCTCTTTAATAAGCTCAACAATATCATCATAGTATTTTATTTATTTGTTTATTTTTATTTTAACACTTTGAAATAGGAAAATAACACTTTAGATAAGTAATCTAGAAAAATAGTCACTGCAGGTGTATGTGTAATAATGCCTTAGCCAAACTCTTTTGCAGTACCACACAGGTGTATGGAATTGTGCAAGTCGGATTTTTTTTGCATTTCTGCAAATGTTCTTAGTCTTTCGGCTACACATATGCTGTAATTTGGTTGTTAAGGGGCATTGGTGACTCTGTGCCTACCATGCGGATGGCCCGGGTTCAAACCCCAGCCACTGGATGGGAGGGTTGCGTCAGGAAGGGCATCCGGCGTAAAACCTGTGCCGAATTGTTGTGCGGACCAGTTGGTCCACTGTGGCGACCCCTCATTATTTCCCAATAAAAGTTTTGTTAGGAAATGAATGTTACTGTGGGCAAGATCCCTTGTAGGACCACTAGGGCGCTTTCTGCAGGGGTTGTCCTGTCATGTTTATTTTTGTTTATGTCTGCCAGTTTTAGCCCCGCCTTATCCTAATGTGTTCCTGCCTCTGTTCACCTGTTCCCAATGTTCCCTGTGATTACTTTCCCTATTTATAGTGGTGTCTGTGTCTTGATGAGTTGCTAGTCCTCATTTGAAGTGGCGTGAGTAGTGTCGTGCGTTTGTTCTATGTTTAATGTTTTTCTGTTAATAAACCCCTGTCGACGTCTACCCTCGCGTTGAGTCTGTTCCATCCCGCCAAATTACACATTTACATCCAGTGGTTGCATATCTTTCCCACATAATGGTATAATAAAACTTTACCAGGAACTACATCAGAAACTACTGAGAACCTACAGAATCATACGAGACATTATAAAACTCTACAGGAGATGTACAAAACCAAGGCCAGGCCCAACAAGAAGGATGTTTCCCCCCTCCTGGATATAGAATTCCAAGCAAGACAGGCCTTCATTGACTCTGATGCCATTAAGGAGCAGAACAGGCCTACCAAGATACTTCAAGCTTATCCCTGCTTCAGAGAACTAGATCGTGTAAGAAAATGTATTCATTTTAAGTAGGCCTATGCCTAGTTAGTACCAGATGGAATATCAAATGGGATATGGTGTGGGAACATGGAATCAGCTGGGTCTCAGTATTAATGTTTTATAAATAAATGACTATCCCAAAATGGGGGCACGGTGGCTTGGTGCTTAGCATGTTTGCCTCACACCTCCAGGGCTGGGGATTCGATTCCCCCCTCCGCCATGCGTGTGTGTGGAGTTTGCATGTTCTCCCTGTGCCTTGGGGGTTTCCTCCGGGTACTCCGGTTTCCTCCCCCGGTCCCTCCCCCCAAACACATGCATTGTAGGTTGATTAGCATCTCTAAATTGTCTGTACTGTTTGAATGAATGAGAATGTGTGTGTGCCCTGTGATGGGTTGGCGCTCCATCCAGGGTGTATACTGCCTGCGCCCGATGACTGAGATGTACAGGCTCCCCGTGACCCGAGAATAGATCGGATAAGCGGCAGACAATGAATGAATGAATGACTATCCAAAATGGGTTTTTTTTCCACATAAAATATTTATTGTTGTATGTCGGTATAAAAATCCACATATAAAGAGGTTCACAATGTAATAGAAATCCACAGAAGTATTTAAATTAGCATTTTTTAAATAATTAGCAGTTTTCATTAAAAACACATTATGTTGTTACATTTATATACAGACCATTGAACTTGCATTTACAAACTGCTTGCCATTTGTGAACTTCAGACTGCAGATATCCTTTTGTAAAAATGCATTTTTGAATTAAACCTTTGAAACACATCTACACACAAATTCAGTGAAGCTCACACAGAAAAGTCACAAAATTTATAGATCAAAAATATGTCCTTCTGTACACATTCATTAATATTGAGACTCATCTGATACCAAATGGGTGTTAGAAGCCATAGCAGGAACAAAGTTAAATTACTATGGACAAATATAAAACAGTTAACTTGAGAATCCAGTCTCATATTAACCAGGCTAATGCTTCCTAGGCCTCCAGCTAGGTTGTATGAGATTTACAGTGTTTAACAAACCCCATGATTGATGATATCATTTTTCTGTAACCCCATCGCTCTCTTTCTCTGTTTCTCTCTTTCTTCTCTGGCTATTGGTCTGTATATTTCAGATCATGGATGAACTGCGTCGGACTCTCAATCAAGGGAACTCTCACTTCATACCTGACCTGAAGACCCGGCTCGGGGACCTTTTATGAGAAGGCACAGTTTATGGAGTGTTCAAAAGGGTCACGAAAGCACCACAGCAGGACAAAGGTAATTACTGGCTGTGTTGACAATGGAGAATCCCATGAACATATTAATGTTTGTTTATATAACTCACTGAAGTAAGTCAAATGACATTAATTTTGTTTTTAACAGTGAAGCACTCACTTGCCATGATAAAAGCTTTACCAGACATGTTCCCATCACCTGTGGTTCCACCCAAGAAGTTAGGACATACAAGTGAAGCTAGTATTGAAGCTGAATTTCACGTCCTTGAGGTAAAAGCATTTGAGCATGAATGAGAAATTTCATATTACTTACTTCACCATAAGATACAACGAGTGTGAATTGTCTTTGTGGTAATATTTGTTTTTCCTCTGTGTTTGTATCAGTCTAAAGAAGATCCAAACACCTTTCTTCAGACAAGACCACTCTTCAGCCCTGTCGTGATTGTCTGCGAATCCAATTGCTTACTGGAATCATGCCTGTGGTGACCTTCCCGAAAGAGGACATCTATGCTAGCGTGATGTATCTCATGGCATGTTATTATGTCTTTCACCTCACATATCCTAAGTGCATTGCCACAATGTTCTCTGTGCTCCAGAGAAAGGTCCTCTTGGTTGCCATCCATGACAAGGACATGACTTCGTCATATAAAAAGTCTATGGTTGAGTGGAAAAAGTTCCATTACTGACTAGGGCTGCACAGCACTATTTTTTCATTTCTGGTCCCCATAAGAGAACTTTGTGTATTGGCCAATTTAATAACCTGTAAGAGCATTTGTTGTTTATTATAATAAGGTTTGAAGCACTGTTACATTGGTTATCTTGCCATATATCTTAATTTTTTGTTTATTTGCCCACTAATGGCCATTATTCTGGCATTCGAAACTACTGAAAGCCTATAGAACCAGCTAAGATATTATAAAACCGTACAGGGGATGTACAAAACCATGGCCAGAAATGGCCTTGTGTTGTTTTGTTGCATTCTTTGTTTTGCCCATATGCAGTTCATGGAGTTCATAATAAAGAGGTGACAAAAAGTATTGAAATGTATTTCTTTATTTATTTCTCTTTTATTATAAGCACAATATTCTGATTTTATTTGAAAAATTCTAGGGTATAAACTTTGTTTCAAGATAATTGTAAACCATTTGAATGATAATTTAAGCACATTTTCCTACAAATTGAAAAAAGAATTTCTTAAACTGTTACGGGTGGCAGGTCCTATGTGGACCACTAGGGGGGGTTTCCAGCAGGGGTTATGTGTATTGTTTATGTTTGTCATGTGTTTGCTTTAGCCCCGCCTTATCCCTAATGTGTCATGATTGTTGTTCACCTGTTCCTAATGTTGTCTGTAATTATGTTTAGTATATATAGTGGCCTTTTGCCAGGGTTCGGGTCTGGTCTTCGTCTGTGTCTTTATGTTCCGTGTTTATGTGGCATCGTCATGTTGTCTCTGCATGTTTATTATTTGAATAAACCCGTCTGCTGTCTATCCTCGCGCTGGGTTTGAATCGTGACAGAAAGACCAGCCGACACCGAACAGACCCAGCACGATAGCCCAGTGAGGACTTTCTTTCTTCCCTGACCCGGTCATTTTCTTTTGCCGGTTTTTGATTTTGGTTTGTTTGTTCCGGCCCTCGCTCCGCTCCTGTTCCTGTGGGGGGCGTCGCTCCACCATCTGGTTTTCCGTGGGGGACGCCGCCTCACTTCCGTCGGTGGAGGAGACTTCCGGATTCTGTTTTTTGTTCCAGCCCTCGCTCCGCTTCTGTTTTTGTGGGGGACGTCGCTCCACTCTCTGGTTTTCTGTGGGGGACGCCGCCTCAACCCTCGTCGACGGAGGAGGGCATCGTCTGTACCTGTCTCCCGCCCTCCCGCCCCTTGGGGGGGTTTCCAGCTCTAGCGGGACTGAGGTCGTCACTGGGCGCTACCGGTCATCGGTACATGACGTCGCTCAGCGCTGCTGCTCGGCGGTGGACGTCGCTCGGCTCTGCTGCTCGGCTGTGGACGTCGCTCGGTGCCTCCACTCGGTTGTGGACGTCGCATGGGACCCTTTGGCCTTACCGTCAGGCCCCGTGCTCCCCCCACCTGTCTCGCTTCTGCTTCTCGCTCCTCCCACTTGCCTCGCCTCTGATCCTCGCTCCCCCCCTACTTGCCTCGCCATGCTTCCCGTTCCCCCCACCTGCCTCTCTATGCTCCTTGCTCCTCTTCAGGACCCATAGTTCGTCCAGACTGTTGGGGTGGGTTATAGTTTGGCGCGTCAGGAGCCACGCCTTAGAGAGGGGGGAAATGTTACGAGTGGCAGGTCCTATGTGGACCACTAGGGGGAGTTTCCAGCAGGGGTTATGTGTATTGTTTATGTTTGTCATGTGTTTGCTTTAGCCCCGCCTTATCCCTAATGTGTCATGATTGTTGTTCACCTGTTCCTAATGTTGTCTGTAATTATGTTTAGTGTATATATAGTGGCCTTTTGCCAGGGTTCGGGTCTGGTCTTTGTCTGCGTCTTTATGTTCCGTGTTTATGTTCCGTGTTTATCCATGTTGTCTCTGCGTCTTTATTATTTGAATAAACCCCTGTCTGGGGGGGCACGGTGGCTTAGTGGTTAGCACGTTTGCTTCACACCTCCAGGGTTGGAAGTTCGATTCCCGCCTCCGCCTTGTGTGTGTGGAGTTTGCATGTTCTCCCTGTGCCTCGGGGGTTTCCTCTGGGTACTCTGGTTTCCTCCCCCGGTCCAAAGACATGCATGGTAGGTTGATTGGCATCTCTAAATTGTCTGTAGTGAGTGAATGAGAGTGTGTGTGTGTGTGCCCTGCGATGGGTTGGCACTCCGTCCAGGGTGTATCCTGCCTTGATGCCCAATGACGCCTGAGATAGTCACAAGCTCCCCGTGACCTGAGAATAGTTCGGATAAGCGGTAGACAATGAATGAATGAACCCCTGTCTGCTGTCTATCCTCGTGCTGGGTCTGATTTATCATGCTCTCTACACCAGAATCGTGACATAAACCTTTTCTTAGTACTTAGATAAATGTATTTGTTTTTAGTCTAGCTTTACCGGTTTTAAGATATAATTCCTACATATATAGCCTTATTTAAAGACAATGACACTAGTATTTGCTAAGTACTATTTAAGTACTTTTCTTATATATTGAGAAAATAATTCATAAATCTTTTCTTTAAATTAAGAAAATGTACTTGTTTTTAGTCTGGCTGCACTAGTTTTAAGACATCTGTGGGTTCTTTGAGACTAGGTATATTTACTTGTTTTAAAAATCTTGGCAAGTGAAATTTTCCTGTTCTGTTGGCAGATAATTTTGCCTATTTTAAGTCAAATATACGCTATTTTATTACTTTTTTTTCTTGTTTTTGAGAGCTGACTTTTTGCAGTGAAGAAACAACAATTTGTAGGAAACAGATTTGTATATATGTTACTTGAACATATTCCATGGCCTCACTGCTTTGCTGCTTGTTTTTAAAGAGGCTTGCTGTAGCACTGAAACATTGGAAATCATTGCTACAAATAAGCACAAATGCCAACAAAAAGCAGTAAATCCCAATCATATGTGATTTGTAGTCTTGCTGAAAGCCAGCTTTCATCTCATCAGTGTTTCATGGCTTGTATTTGCATACTTACATATTTATTTACCTACTTACATAATAGGCAATACATTTTACATGTTTAGTAACAACAATAATAAAGTTTTACTTTGTCAACCATTATTGTTTTTAAAGAAGCACTGTTACAGTTACAAATTCTTCATCAATTTCCATGTACTGTATACTGCACACTCTCTCAGACACTGACAGTAATGAACCATAGCATACTTATATGAAACTAGAAGTGAAAAAAAGACACTGTTCTTGTTGATAAATCGATGAATAAGGAGAGCCAGCACATATTATGTCAGCATGTATGTAAATTCTTAAAGGATTGTTCAGTGACTGAGAGGTTCATTATAACATCCAAAATAGCAACTCTATCTAAAGGGTAGAATAAGCCAGCCTGGAATGATTCTGCAGGTCTTTTTTCCATGTTTAATACACTGACTGGATTAGAAGTGCATAAAAAAGCCATTTAGGCCAATAAAAACATTTAAGGCAATGATTTGTGTTGATGTTTTCGAGTGATGCCAACGACCAGTAGACTTTTAATATATATTAATATTTGTTTTTATTCTAGAGGAAATTATGGAAATGTATTGTGATTTTGTAAATTGGTTGTTTTATCCTCGCCAATGAGCTCCATAGAACATTAAATAGATAGTTAAAGTTTGTCATGACAAACATAAGATAAGTCTGAATAGCCTGGAGGACTGGGCTAAGTTTGGTGGAAGTAGCTTGAAAGTTCAAGGAGTCATAACAATCAGAATTTTTTTTATGTAAGTCGGTGGGAGCTTTGGGAAAACCCTAATTCTGATCAGTTGGAAAAGATATAGCAACTCAAGGCAGAGCAAGCTGAAGGTCTGTGCTAAGTTAGATGGATGTAGTAAGCAGCATTTTCAGTAAGCTATCACAGGAAAGCAGAGATCATTTTAGAAAAAAAAATGTTTTTGACCATGGACAGTGGTGGAAATAGCATAGATGGACAAATGGGCAGTAGTGTGGTATCGCTGCTGCAGCTGTCACAACTGCTGTGACCTGTGGTGTTGCTGTGGTCTTTTGCCCCTTTGATGTTTAGACAGGTGTCAAGTTATTGGGCATTTAACTTTTGATCAGTAGGCGATGCTGGCAAGAAATTTGTTGAATAGCCTCCGGAAATGGTCCTGAAGATGCCTACCAAATTTTAGGGACTGCACGAAATCATTGTTGTTAGGGTATGGTCCTGAAGATCAAGATTTGGAATGTAGATGCAATGCTGAGATACATCCCCACATCCTGTTTTTTTGTATTTGCCAGCATGTTACAGGAGAATATTTTTGAATATTAAAATTCATTTGACAACTTTGGTTTAGACAGGTAACAAAATTTTGATGGAGAGATTTGATAGCCTGAGGTCATGGTTCTGAAGATGCCTACTAAGTTTTGTTTCACTGTGCAAAGTCATTACAGCCTTGCTTCCTCCTCTGTCAGATTCCAAAAGATAACAGAAAATCTAATTGGCCAGAAATATATGTCATGTGGTAAACGTTCCTTTTAAATTTTGGTTTCTTTATAGCATCGGCAGCATAGAACTGTAAATTGCACCAAAATTTAGTCAGAATGTTTCTTAAACCCTCCCCAATCAGTGTGCCAGATTTCACAACCAGTTACCATACAGTTCTATGGTTTATATGGCCATAGAATTCACCCATAATTACACATTAAACCTTATAGAGCACCTGCTGGTCTGTTGGTGAGCAGAAGATTTATGCAAAGCTAGCCAATTAGCATGTGTCTACCACAAACTTCAACATATGCAAAATGGGCTCAGTAACCATTTGGGTCATGAAGTAAATATAGTTGTAACATTTATAACACTGATCTTGTTCATGAAACTGTCCTTTGCATTTCTGCTGTTTCTGCTCAGACTAATGAAACCAAACACATCCAGTGTAGGTTTATTGAAGAAGAATAAATACTTGTCTCAAGACCCAAGCCATATGGGGCTTATTAACTTTGCAACCCAATCATGGAGCAAGGCATTTCTAAGTTTATTGTTGCACCTGGTGAGCTTTTAAATATAAGTTAGATTTCTGCTTGCACCAGTTTATTTAGCTTAAGCCTCACAACCTCCCTGTCATTCACATGCATAATGAACTTACTATACTTAAGATTACTACATTGCTGAATGTTCTTATAGATAATAAGATACACATAGTAAAATGGCCAATTGTTTTGACTCCTACCCTTGACAACTGTTACCTCAAATGGTAAATTAAATTCTTGTGATTGGACACTGAACTGGGCCATTGTGTGATCCTTTTTCGAAGGAACATTATTATCCCACAGTGGACAAAGGTTACATGAGATGGAAATTAAAGTACATTCAGAGGAACAGTATACCTATCAGAAAACCGTACATGTTCTCACAGTCTTTCAGTGGTAGCCTAACTGTGGAGAGAGAGCCTTCATCCAGCACCGAAGTTATCCTGCCAGAGGAATGGTGTAGGGAAGCAGTGTCTCTAATGATATACACATCAGTGGTGGACACAGTAAAGGTCAAATTGATGGGTAACTTTCAGTACCATCAAGAGATGTGTCATGACCCAAGCAGATGCACTGATGTGCTGACTGGATTTCCATGTTACTTGGACATTAAAGAACATTAAACAAAAACACAATATATTAACTGGAGGGTTCATTTTTGGGATAATGTTAATTACTATAAAAATAATTCCATTTCTCTTTTTCTAGGAAAAATCCAAAATGAGGCAGTTGCCATGGAAGTGAACATTAGGACATTTTTGTGGTTTAGAGGGAGAAATATGATATAGTTTTACAAAAGACCTTATATTAATTATTCTAAAAGGAACTTAAAAGCTTAATCAAGTTGTAAAATTCTGAGAAAGAACTACGTATATTCAGAAAGTCTTCACTTCTTGCAGATCTTCAGTACCTGATTGATATGTTCATCTATTTTTTGTTGAAGTTGCCATATCTGTTATTAAGGATGGGGCAGTGATCTTGCTTAAATTCTTTTGTTCCTCATATGATTTCACCATCACCACAAGGCTGCAAGAGACCTGGAAAGATGTTTTCATTTTAAGCTGAATAAAACCATGTCAACTTCAAACTGACAGCTGCCTCAAAATGGTACGGGTTTTGTTGATTGTACTGTGCAAAACTAATGTAGTTAGAAGCAATTGGAGAATTGCCTTATGAGCATTGTCTTTGTTTTATTTTTAGGCACATACTAAAATACAAGAACAACTCGATTCCATTGAAGAAAGTACACAGTCATACCTACTCACACCATTAGGAAAATGAAGCACAGCATTCAAGCATGCTACATAATTCTCGACAAGAAAGCATCTTACAGCAAAGTGCTGCACAACACGTACACCTTCATACCATTTATTACTTGTGGTGAAGTAGAATTTGATTTGCCATTCTTCTATAAAGTCAAAGATATTGTTGTTGGAAATAAATGTGTTACTGATTGCATACTAGCTCAAAACTATTTGTTTTAATGAATATTTTTATGCCTACAGAATTGATCAAATACCCAGTATAAACCTTTTCATCTGTCCTATGGATGTGATTTTTTTTTTTTGGCATGTTGGACATAATTCCAGGAGGTCCAGGCTCTACAGTGGGGCAAAAAAGTATTTAGTCAGCCACCGATTGTGCACGTTCTCCCACTTAAAAAGATGAGAGAGGCCTGTAATTTTCATCATAGGTACACTTCAACTATGAGAGACAGAATGAGAAAAAAAAATCCAGAAAACCACATTGTCTGATTTTTAAAGAATTTATTTGCAAATTATGGTGGAAAATAAGTATTTGGTCACCTACAAAAAAGCAAGATTTCTGGCTCTCACAGACCTGTAACTTCTTCTTTAAGAGGCTCCTCTGTCCTCCACTCGTTACCTGTATTAATGGCACCTGTTTGAACTCGTTATCAGTATAAAAGACACCTGTCCACAACCTCAAACAGTCAGACTCCAAACTTCACTATGGCCAAGACCAAAGGCTGTCAAAGGACACCAGAAACAAAATTGTAGACCTGCACCAGTCTGGGAAGACTGAATCTGCAATAGGTAAGCAGCTTGGTGTGAAGAAATCAACTGTGGGAGCAATTATTAGAAAATGGAAGACATACAAGACCACTGATAATCTCCCTCGATCTGGGGCTCCACGCAAGATCTCACCCCGTGGGGGCAAAATGATCACAAGAACGGTGAGCAAAAATCCCAGAACCACACAGGGGGACCTAGTGAATGACCTGCAGAGAGCTGGGACCAAAGTAACAAAGGCTACCATCAGTAACACACTACGCCGCCAGGGACTCAAATCCTGCAGTGCCAGACGTGTCCCCCTGCTTAAGCCAGTAGATGTCCGGGCCCGTCTGAAGTCTGCTAGAGAGCATTTGGATGATCCAGATGAGGATTGGGAGAATGTCATATGGTCAGATGAAACCAAAATAGAACTTTTTGGTAAAAACTCAACTTGTCGTGTTTGGAGGAGAAAGAATGCTGAGTTGCATCCAAAGAACACCATACCTACTGTGAAGCATGGGGGTGGAAACATCATGCTTTGGGGCTGTTTTTCTGCAAAAGGACCAAGACAACTGAGCCGTGTAAAGGAAAGAATGAATGGGGCCATGTATCGTGAGATTTTGAGTAAAAACCTCCTTCCATCAGCAAGGGCATTGAAGATGAAACGTGGCTGGGTCTTTCAGCATGACAATGATCCCAAACACACCGCCCGGGCAACGAAGGAGTGGCTTCGTAAGAAGCATTTCAAGGTCCTGGAGTGGCCTAGCCAGTCTCCAGATCTCAACCTCATAGAAAATCTTTGGAGAGTGTTGAAAATCCGTGTTGCCCAGCGACAGCCCCAAAACATCACTGCTCTAGAGGAGATCTGCATGGAGGAATGGGCCAAACTACCAGCAACAGTGTGTAAAAACCTTGTGGCGACTTACAGAAAACGTTTGACCTCTGTCATTGCCAACAAAGGGTATATAACAAAGTATTGAGATGAACTTTTGTTATTGACCAAATACTTATTTTCCACCATAACTTGCAAATAAATTCTTTAAAAATCAGACAATGTGATTTTCTGGATTTTTTTTTTCTCATTCTGTGTCTCATAGTTGAAGTGTACCTATGATGAAAATTACAGGGCTCTCTCATCTTTTTAAGTGGGAGAACTTGCACAATTGGTGGCTGACTAAATACTTTTTTGCCCCACTGTAGGTGTTCTCCAGCATGAGGGCCTGCTAGTGTAAAAATTGAAGAAATATAGTAACACACTACACTCTCCGTGTCATTTTTCAACACTTACAGGTGCTGTATTAAGACTGTAAATTCAACACTACAAACAGTGTATAGTTTACCCTGAATACAGTGGTGCCATATATGCTTCTTACTAGTGATAAATGTAACTCTAAGCCTACTTTATAGTGTAGTAAATCTATCTGCTGCTACCTACACTGTAAAGATGTTTGTGAAAATTACAGTAAAAAACTAAAATAGAAACAGTAAAAGACTAAAATCCAAAATAATATATCACCTTAGTACATACAAATTAACGGTAAAATGCCATTACTTCATAAACAAGGAATTACCCTCAAATCAAAGGTATTACTCAGTCTAAATGACAGATTTTGCTGATATGTTTATTTAAATTCACGATATAAAACCTTTCACCATTCAGCAAAAATATACCTTCATTTCTACAGAAAGATGTTAAAAATATGGAATGTGTTTGTTAAATTAGGTTGATTTCAAATTAAAATATGTGTAAATCTGGGTTGAATCAGATAATTAATGTGCTATATGCTATGGAAATTTTTATAGGCTGTAATCGCTTGGGTGTTTGTGGTTGTATTGTGTTTGTTTATGTTGTGTTGTGTCTAATGTTTTAGTGCATCTTTACACGGTTCATTTTTGTTGCTGCAGCTTTTCTTGTTCTGGACTAACTGTAAAAATACACAAAACATTAGGCACGTGCCTAACTTCCCGCTGCAGAGGTCACGTGAACTGCAATCTTGTTTATTTTGTCTGCATCTTGTTTATTTTGTCTGCATCTTGTTTATTTTGTCTGCATCTTGCATATTTTGTCTGCTTATGCGCATGCACTTTGTGACTGCACAGTATATAAAATTACCTGAGTACTTGTTGATTTAGTACGAGGGAGGAGAAATAGACTGTCGTGCACCGCTCACAGAAAAAAACGTTTTGACACAATTTTAACTTGCAGCTAGCCTTTTTTTTGCTTTTTTTAGTTAGCTATAGGGTTTTAATAAGCATTGGTTTTGGTTCTCTGAAATTTATATCAACTGACTTGCTGCACAGTTTGGTTTACTAATTAAGTTTAAGTTAAGTAAGTAAGTAAGTAAGTAAGTAAGTTAACTAATTACAGTTAGTTAACTTACTTAACTAGTACTAAGTTACTAATGTCTAATTAGATTACTTGAACCATAAGGACAACATAACTATCCATACACTGAGGTTAATAAACCGTTTCTGGAGATCATTTTGAGCCTTTGTTCCAGAGAGATTGTGACACTTCAGACTAGGTTAAAGGCTGGTGACATTGCTAAGATCTAAGAATGTCCTAAAAGGTAAGTAAGCTGACCACAAACACGTCCTTCAAAGTGTTAGTTGTAAATTTGTCTTAATTGTCTGAGCACACTACTATTGTTTGAGCAATCTTGTCATCATAAAAAATGTCAAAGTTGAAGTGTTTAACTTCTGTACCATTTCAGGTATGCATTTAAACTCCTTTGAGCAGTTATAGACTTGGAGAAAACAACTTGCTTCCCACTGTGGCACTCAGGAAAATTGTGAGATTCTAAACCCTTTAAATTCCAAGAAACAAGCCATTTTTGTATTTTAAAGATTGTAATTTTTTTGTCATCTGTGTTATTAATGCTTAGCTTCACTGAGTACATTTTTAATTTATAGGCTTTTAAACTGGTACTGCACTGCATCAGTAATTGTGTCTTTTTGTGTCTTCAAACTTATTAAGTGGAATTCTTCAAGAGTCGATCTTTGGACCTTGTCATACATGCTACTTTTTGGTCACTTGCTCAACTATTCTAATACTATTTATAGTTATTGATCTCACAAAAACACAGCTAGAATTTTCACAAGCCTTCATGACTGTCTATGTTGTATAAAATTTTCATCTTAAAATGGAGGTCCTTCTACTTGATCTCGGCAGCTGTATTTAATAGGTTACTTAATATGCTCATAATCTTGGTGTTTTTTCTGATCAGCTTCTGAACTTGCTATTCTTTAATTCTTTAATAATATAATTTTTTTATATGGTCTTTTTTACCCCACTGCAGAGAGGTTTATGTCGGTACACACTGAACACCTGATTGACAATTTGTGATTCTTCAAGAAGAAACAATGATATAACCTGCTCTTAATTCCAGTTTCCTGTACATTGTACCATGTCTGACTAAGATTCTGCCTCACCTGCCTTCAGATAAGCCTGGACCCAGTAACCCAGGACCCATTGACCCTGGACCCAGTATCGAGGCTAATTAGAGGTAAGCAGTGGTAGATTCAAGCAACTCTTCCCTCAGGCTATCTTCTTAGGCTAAATGATCCACTCTGAAATATATTTTTGCAAATGAACTTTTATAATTTAAGATTGTTGTAATAGCTAGAAACAGATGCATTTGAGCACTAAGTTGTCATCAGCATTTGTCTCACCCCTGTGGCCTTTTGACATATATACACAGATACCGCCATTCACACAGACAATTAGCATGCTTGCTACAACACTGCTCAAAGTTTAATAGCTGGTATATCTGGTAAATGCCAACTACCAAATCCTAAGCAATTTAACTTTTCAAATATATATTAAAATGAATTTTTATTGGTTTTACTTGTTTTATTCTTATTTGGTTTTAGAAAAAAAAGTGTTTTGCTTTGGTATTTACATTCATTATTAGCTATTTATTAGCAGATTTCTAATATATTCAATTGCTGCAATTTTTACCACCTTTATGTATTTGACTGGTTACTAGTCAGTGTTGTAGTAAATGAGACGATTAATTGCTAGAGTGGAGACAACTGTGTTTTGGCTTCAAGTCAACAGACATAAAATAAATGCTTATGATGACTTACAGCTGAAATGTGTCTCTTTATAACTTTCTCCTCAGTACATCATCAATTATAAAAGTGACCTGTAATACTATATTGAAAGGTGCCTTCATAAATGTAAAATTCATTGGAGTAACGTTTAACAACTTTGAACCACTTTTTTGAACAAGTAGAAGGCTGTTTATCTCTGTGTAGGCAACATACTCAAACACTGTATTACACTGTATAACATTTGTGTATGTTTTTTGGCTGCAGAGAGAATCATGTCAGCCCACAGTGGACAACATGTGAGTCCTCAAGCTGACATGCTGTAGGTTCCAATTTGTCAAACATCATATCCAAGTTTATCCCATGTCTTCACACAAGTCTGGACTCAGTGACTCATTCCACTTGTTCAACCAGGGCAAGTTTATTCATTCCGCTATGGATTATCTATCATAGGAACACGTGCTGTTTTTTCAAGATTTCCTTACTAATTTGTGAGTATATTGGATAAGATATTAGATCAGTTCAAACTGTTTTAACACGGAATATGTACATGAAAAAATAGTTTCTTGAAGTCTGACAATGATATTTTTGTGCCGTGGTTTACAATGGGCGTTATTGTAATAACAATAGTAATTAATAAGTAGTTGTTGACAGTAAAATCTATGCAAACCAACTGTAATGCATTATATGTTGTACCTTATTCTGGCAATAATAATTGCTGTAATTTACCGTAAATTCGAACTTTACCATAAAATACAATAATATAATATACGGTTGTTTTTATCTGAGAAAGACTGTAATTAGGTTTACAGTATATTTGTTATGTCACGGTATTTTACCATAAACAGATTTACATTGTCTGTTGTTTTTAACAGTAATTTGTTGTAAACAAACAGTTCTCAACTGTGTAATTTACGATTGCTAATAAAGCATTCTGTAAAGTGGTGAACAGTGTCACCGTACAATTTATAATGAAATTCTAGCAACCACAGCTGCCGGTATTTTACCGTAAAATATAACCATTTTTTTACAGTGTACACTTGATACTTATCATGAGTTGACTATTAGCATCCAGATAGTTTGCATCAGCAGTGTTATCATGCCAACTAACATTAGAATACACTAAACAATTTTAAGTTGTACTTTACCCGAATATTTATTTTTTGAGTAGATGAGTAAATGCACTTAACTTGAGTATAGAATTTATGTATGTTGCCCCCTCTGTCAGCTAGATGAGGTAGTTTTGTGGTTTAGGTTTGGGGATTAATGTTCTTTATCATTTGCTCTGTGTTGTAAGTTATTACGTGGCTGTTTCAGTAACACGATTATAAATGAAGAGCTGCTATGTCTTGCATATTTCTGTGGTAGATGGGTCATTATACCCCTAAGGACAAGAAGGAGATTGTGAAAGGTGCAATTTTCTTTAATTCATTTCTGCTATGGCCACATTCACGTCATGCTGGGATTACCATAATTACAAGTCTCCAACCTTTAATAACTGTTTACATCAAATTCAGAGTAACTGGCGTGGGAATATAATGTTTATCTGATGTCCCTGACCTAGGGAAAAACTGGCAAATTGTTCAGTGATTTCATAAGCCTCAATGTTCAGTTTTAAATACAACAAATAATGAAAGTATATTGATGTGTCACTAAACAATTTAGAATATATTTCATTATAGGTGATTTTTCCCATCTAACTTATTATTGAGCCAAAACATATTATTGAGTCAAAAAGCAGGTGGTGAGAGTCAGTGTAATAAACTGTGATTTGAACAGTAAAAAGTACACAATTCATTTTCAGAAACGATGTATTTTTGGTGGTGTGACTGTATTTTTGCAGAAATTATAATGAACAGTTCATTACAGTTCAATGTCTGTACATCACAGCACTGCATTACTGTTTAACAAAACAAAATGTCATTACTGATTTTTTTATGCTTAAATTTATCAGTACATAAATTACAGCAGAGTACTAGGGAGAAGGTATTTCAAAACACCATTTTCTTACCAGATCTTTATATACAAGAGAGTTCTAATAATTCTCATAAAATACTCCAGCCAAATGCAATATTCATTCATTCATGGCCAAAGTGGTGAAGTACCCAAAGCTTATCCTGGGAATACTGATCAAGTTTCAGGAACATATTGGAACACCAAAAGCACAATGTTAATGTCTGACCTCACTAATGTTTGTGTGGCTAAATGGCCACAAATGACCACAGGCACATTTCAAAAACTAGTGGAAAGCCTTCTTAAGAGAGTGGAGGTTTTTACAGTAGCAAAGAGGGGACCAACTGTAATAATAGCCATGGTTTCGGAATATGTTGTTCAGAAAGCACATCTGGATGTGATGGTCAGTTCCTCATACTTTCAACAATATAGTGCATAAACCTGTATGCATTTATACTTAAAATATCACTATGTTCATTTGTCATAGATGGAGCATAGATGGAGAGTCTTCATAAATAATATTTGAAATTCCGATGTATAGTCTGATATGCGGCTAATAACACAGACACAAACACAGACAAGACAAACAAGAATGTGAAGAAGATCATAAATCAAGAATAAAACTCAAAACAGCTGAACTCAATCATGAAACATGAAAGAAACAAAAAATGGCATGACAGGGGCAGAGACATGATAAGAATCAAAACAAAGGCATGTGGTAAAGTAAACAAACAGGGAACAGACCAGAAAATCAAAAGAACATGCATGAAAAAATGAACTCTCACTACAAGTTGCTGTGTACTGCATGTTTAGTGTGATGGGGAGATTCATGACAATTACCTGTGATCATTTGTAGATGATGACTTCTCTACACATACTAAGAAAAAGTATGGTGCTCTGCAAGGTTCTACGTTAGGCCCACTGGCTTTTCCTTCATATGCTAACTTTGGGCTAGATTATTTCACCTCCATCTTCCTCAGACTACATTGCCTCCCCATCAAATTTAGACAACATATCAAGACTTTTGTGAATGTTTTTTTCGTCTTAGGTAACAGCAGATCTGAAGGGTTTACAGGCATAGTGTTTTGATGAACTGGGATGTTTGGATGCCCAACCATCCCCCGGGGCCAACACTCTAACATGTTTACTTAGGTTTGGCTGGCTGCTTTATGTCTAAGGGAAGCCTCATGTCTCTGTTACCTACTGGCTCTGTCTTTAGGCTAACATAGCTACTCTTGCTGGAGCCCGAGCTTGCAGTTTGCACACAGTGTACATTGTTTTTAAACATTATGTGAAAATAACTTATATACCTTTTAATATCTGTTTCTTCTGCTCTCATTCTCTCTCTCTCTCTCTCACTCTGTCAAGCTACCCTTCTGCTCTCCTGTCCTGCCTGATTCATTCTGATGCCCTCTATCTGGTTGGTGTTCTCATCACTTAGAAACATATTGCTGCTGAGGATGGCTTCGCATGGAGATAAATGAGATGGTACCACTGTCGATGGTACCACTTAGAAACCATAAAGATGGTTTTAGACCGCAAATGTATGAACAGTTTGCTTTGATGGCTTAGGATTACAGTTTTTGACCATATAGTACACAGTCATCGAAGGGAAAAAATGATTTATAATCACTCTATCAAGTGTCTTCATTTTGAGTCTGATTCCTGTCAAGATCCCTGCATATCTATTGTCTCAGGGAGTTAAGCACCTGTGGCTTGCTCAATGGGATATCAAATTTATATCCTGAATTTTTACATTTGTGTAAAGCCACTTTTTGACAGTGTTTACTGCTAAAGGGGGTACATAAATAAAATTCAATTGATTTAAATTTAGAATGGGGATATTAAAATTTGCCACTGAATATATTAACAGCTTTTTCAAATATTGTTCCTCAAGTTTAGTATTACCATAACATCACTTAAACTGTGAGTTGTGTTATTAATAGTTATTAATTCCAGCCATCAATTACTGATTTCATGTTTTTAGCCAAATACCTTTGAAAAGTGGTTCAATCTTAAAGTGTCTGTCTTAAAGCAGGATCAACGAAGGCACTGTCCAGCAGAAGAGTGCTGAGAGAAGAGAGAAGAAGTTTCTATCATGAGTAAATATTTGATGTAATGTTCTCCATTAATCTGTTAAACATTGTCACATTATCTGGAGAAAGGCCACTCATTGGATGTGAGTCACCAAATTAAGTTTGAGTAATGCAATAAAAGACTATAGGTATAGCAAACAGTGCATTATTTCTCACTCCTCTGAAAACTCAATAGATTAACAGTAGATATGAATATGATATTGAATATGAGCTAAAGGACCAAAACACATGCTTTAAGGTCACAGAAATACCAGTATAGCGTTGTTTTGCATGAAACACTAGTAGTGTTGTCACAGAAGCAAGAGAATGTAGTTCTCTACATAGGAGAGCACAATGTATTCAGTGATTTAACTGGCAGTGTAGCTTTCACCTCACTCAATCTTTTCATGATCAGTCAGTCTAAGCTAAACAGTTTTTGACTGTCAACTGTTAATTTGATTCTCAGCATCTTTGTTAGATCATAGTTGGAAAAAATAAGATTTTAATCTTGACCCTCAGTTTGGTTTCCTTTTCAAGTTTGGGTATGTGATAAAAAAAAAAATTCCAGCCAGATTGTCTGTATGTAGAACTTTATATTCAGTTTAAGATCCAATAGTTCACTGTGTATACCAGTCACTAAACCAACAATTTATTGTGTCATTTCACATTCCTAGCAGTTACTCTGTAAGTTAAGCTGCTATTCTGTATTAAAAAGAATCAAATGTCCTACAGATAATGGGAATGTGTATATCCCTATGTCTAGTCCTTAATTATAGGTCTAAGAGACTTTGCCCAAAACATTTATTTTTATGTTATCCTTTTGTTTAGTCTGTTTTTGTTGTGCGTTTTTCTGTATTCCAGGTATTCCAGCAATGCGTGTCTGAAAGGGAACAGCTCTAAGGTAATTATTCACCATTCACCTCCTTTTATCTCCTGCCATTCCATTTGCCATAGTTTTCTACAACTCCTCTCAGTGATAAATGATCTCCAGACCACCACAATAAAAAGAATCAGTGAGTTTGGTTGGAAGACATAAATAAGAATAAATGAAGAAACAGAGGGTGAAAGTCCGGAGTGTCACCATCTCTGGTCTTGGGCTACATCTAGAAGGTGGGTGGCCCTGAGAGGAAGCTGGGGGTCGGTCCTCACTGATTGACCCCCCACTGAACTGCAAGGAATGAGGAGAAAAACGGGAAAGAGGGGTGGAGGGAGGAAGGAAAAGGAGAGAAAGAAAGGCAGTGGAGGGGAGTATTTGAAAAAAGGGGCTAGAGAGCACTTTGCAGAAGAAAATATTTAGTATTTAGTTATGACAACAAAAGTAATGTAACAGATGGCACCCTGGAAACTACATGACAGCGGATTGGAGTGAGCCAGCATAGCTTCTCAGATAAACAGCCCAGATGGAATAAAGCTGTCACTACCTCACTTTTCTAAGACTTTTTCACACACACACACACACACACACACACACAAACAGAGATACATGAGCACCCCGTGAACGCCGCTGGAGAGCTATATAAGAACTGGTCAGGAGGGTCGAACACCCACTACTTTTTTTGTCTGAAGGATTGTTGCACTTTTTTTTTCAGATACTTTCAGTGTAAAAAGAGATTTTTACTTCAAAGATATAGTCTACGAGATAATTTGCATTGTCTGGCTCCTTTTTGTACTTAGCGCAATCTTCTGATTCTTTTTTAATTCAAATTTAAAATAACTGACCTTCATTAATGCTGGAATTTCCATGCAGCATGGCAACATCAGAGCTTTCACAAATGTTTGTGAGCAATAACACAGCTGTGGACTTAAACAGCAAGACGATTCACAGTTTTCCTCAGAGCATCAGTGGCTTCAGTGTGACTATGGCTATCCTCCACCTAGCTGTATGCATCACAGGATTAGGAGGGAACTCTTTAGTCATCATTGCCATCCTCAAGCTGGATAAGATGGCATCTGCTACAACTGTGTACATCTTCAACCTGGCTTTGGCAGATGGACTATTTATGGTTGGACTCCCATTTGTGGCTTTCCAGAACTTCCAGAACCAATGGATCTTTGGTGATTTGGCCTGCAAGCTGGTCATGGTGCTGGATGGAATCAACCAGTTCACCAGTGTGTTCTGCCTCACAGTAATGAGCGTGGACCGCTACATGGCACTAGTGGACCCTCTTCGCTTTGCACGCTGGAGAACTCCAAAGCGGGCCAAAATAATCTCTGCTTTTCTTTGGCTTTTTTCCTTGATTCCCGTCCTGCCTATGGCTCTCCACTTCACAGTGCAGTATGGCTTATGTATGGCTGACATGTTTGTGGGCAAATGGTGGATGACTTTCCTCACGTACACTTTTGTACTGGGCTTTGTTCTCCCCTTCCTGGTGATGATAATCTTCTACACAACTCTGGTGGTGACTCTGAGGAACTCCAGGCAATATGACAGGAGTTGTTCCTCCTCAGAAGAGAGCCAGAGAATAGAGAAGCAGGTTACCAAGATGGTGGTAGCTGTGGTTGTGGTTTTCGGAATATGCTGGCTACCTTTCTATGTCTTCAACTTCTGCTCATTATATGGTACAAATGTGACACTCACCTTTGCACGTGGCTTTGAGATTGCAGTGCTCTTGTCCTATTCATGGAGCTGTGCTAACCCCATCCTGTATGCTTGCCTATCAGAGACCTTTTGCAGGTACTTCCGCACTTTACTCTGCCCCCGCCTAAACCATTCCAGGATGCACTGCAACAGAGATACAGAGGCCTATGACTTGCGTTACACAACTGGGCAGGATGTAAGTGTGCTAACTTAATTTCAAAATATACATTTCAGTGGATTGTAGAAAATGTATACATTGTAAGATTTTTTCTTTCTAAACATCATTCAAATGTTCCATGCTTGATTCTGATTTCAGATAATCTTTATCTATTATGCTAATTTTTTACTAATAGGATTTGCATTTAAACCCCTTGAAAATACAATATTATGACAGAGTTATACTTCTGACAAGTGGGGAATAAAGAAAACTAGCTGGCTTGTTGAAGAACACAATAACATCCAGCTGGGACACAAATGACACAAATGAGTTGAGAGGATGTTTACGTTGTGCCTCTCTCTTTGGGTGGAATGTCATGTTGAGGCTTATATAATTCATTTGCCCTGTAAATTGTGCCCAGACCCTATATATGAGTGATTCTCAGCCCACTGTGGATATAAGAATGATGTCACTGTTGCCATGGCACTCAACCGGGAGTGAACACTACATGCTGGAATGTTTGTTACTACATTTGACATGAATGAAGAATGTGAGACATAAGGAATTCATTTAGAGACTGTTAATGGATTAGACGTCTTAGGAAACACTGACATGTTTAATTTTGCTATGCTATGGTAGATTACTTCAAGTTTTCTGCACAGGGTATGACTTCATATAAGTGACTCTACATTAATTTTTCATTCTTTGGAAAAGAATCTTTTCTGTTTTGTAGTCCTTACTCTGTCTTTCAGTGTTTTTGTCTTTTGTATTATTTTATAGCAAAGTTTTTTACACCTTGAATGCAGGATGTGTAGTATGGCTTTCATTACTAATGCATACATTGTCTATCTGTGATATGTACATCATGTAGCCAGTAATGTAACCACTTTGTGATAATGTCCATTTTTTAAAAGTGTCATACAAATAAAATTTATTTGGGTTGAATTGTGTGTGTGTGTGTCCCAAACTAACTAAATACATAAATTAATAATAATAATAATAATAATCATCATCATCATCATTCATACAAATGAATCTCTGCTATAGAATATGTAACAGCACAACTCATGCTTCAAAATACATTCAGTATTTTATGTATTTGTGATGTCACACTCCACAGTGGAGCTTAATAGCTCATATAAATGTAGACACTCAAGTATTTAAAAGTTTTTTCCTAAGTATTTTTTACCGAGCCTACTAGATTTTAATGTTATAATTTTATTGTTGCAATTGTACACAGTGTTTGACTGTCAAAAGCTTCAGAGGCCAGTTTGGAGTGGAGGCATGATATAGAACTATACAAATCTGAAGCCAAGCTTCTTTAAACCCCCTTTAAATATAGTGGAATTTTCTATTTAAACACCTACCCAGGTAAATAATATATAAGTTATATATTATACATACATTGTGTTATAACATGCAGGTTCCACATGAACCTGTGTAGAAAAGTACAAAAATGGATGGATTGGAAAAAACACAGGTAAAGACACTCTTACGGCTCTACAGCAACCATGTTTGTGGACATTCTCACCCCAAAATTTCACTGTGTTATTATTTATACATGACAAATAAAAGGCTTCTACTTTCACCACAAACCAACCTGTAATGCAAAGTTATTTTTGTTAGATGACCTCTAATTTTCAGTATGCTAAAAAAATTTGAAGCTAATGTTATGTAAACAATGAGGATAAGATACATACTTCAAAGCTCAAAACCAGGTTTTGATAAAAATGACCAGCTCACTTAGACAAAATACCAAATCTTTTTCCTGTGGACATCGCTCCACAATTAGATCCACAATTAGAACCATCAAGCCAGAAATCAAACAATGTAGGTATTTCTACCTCTGGAGATCTGTTTTATCAGTTTTTGGCAGTGTTTCAAATTAAAGTGGGCAAATACAGTATTTTGAGCACTTAATGAATACATCTAAAACTGAAAGCTCCCTACAAAGAACTAAATTATAAAATGATAAGAAATCAATCAATTAATTAATTAATGTCTCATGATTAATTAACAAATAATTAATTATTTGTTTAACATTATAAAACACTGAGAAAAAATATTAGTAGTAGTAGTATTGTTGTTGTTGTTATTGTTATTATATAATTTTAACAGTCTAAACCATAGAGAATGCTGAATTAAAACATTCTTTCCTCAGGGGTATTCCTGCTTTAGACCAGCATTGCATGTTTATTTGTTTTACTACAGTTTACCTTCAGTCAAGGTTATGTAAGCTATATCAGACATTGCTTGCCCTTTAATTCTATAAATTCCCAGTGCCTGTTTTATCCTGGTTGACTGATTGATTCCAGTTAAAGGTGAAGGCGCACATAAGTACTGTTTTTGTACGAATTTAGCAAACGTCTCACTATCTCACCACACAGAAGAGAATAGCTTCTCTTTTGAATTTTTTCTCATAACTGTTGCCTCTAGCTTGTAGCAAGTACATCCAGAGATCACTGAATCTTTTAAATACCATTTGCATTTTGGCATTGCAAGTGTGAATAATCTATTAAAATATATTTTATGTAGAAATATTTTGGTATTCTGAAAAGCAGACCAAAATATTTGCCTTCTTAGTGGTTAAGTCGTTGGACTACTAATTAGAAGTTTGTGAGATTGAATCCTGTGACCAGGATAAGTAAAAATGTAATAAAAAAGTCGCTCTGGATGAGGGTGTCTGCTAAATGCCTTAAGTGTAATGTAATATAATGTACATGTACTGCAATCCAATTGGTGGAGATTGGTGAAGAATCACATTCAATCAAGTATCAGGGTGCTCTGTGGTAGTTATATATTGGAGTGCATTTGCAATTGTGATGCGAATGAGCCCATGTTGTTTGCATATATAAAGTAATGCGGAAAACATAATGTCTCATAATCAGCTCAGATTTCAAATAGGCAAACTGTGATAAAAATATGTATGTAAAGAATATGGCAAATATGACATTCAGGGAAATAATATCTGTCTACATAATATTGGTATGGATTTGATATAATTCATTAATTCTGAATAACAGCATTATTCTGCAGTTTTTGGACAGGTGGAGAAGAGCTCTGTTCTCTCTCTCTCTCTCTCTCTTTGACAACAATAATCAAAAATATTTCATAAAAATCAGTGGCAGCTAGCTAGAGTTTGAAATGGATATTTAATTAGATGATGTATCAAATAATATGAAAAAAGGCTTCTGAATAAACAACATTCGAAGAACAGAAAAGCTTGTGTATAAGGAGTGGAAAGATAGAGTAGAGGGAGTAGATGGAGTAGAGGGCCCTGGTATGTAGGTGCAAAGATGTGGAGCTCAGTCTTCTCCACCTACTCATAAAGCTGTAGCTTCATCAACCTCCTTGAAGGTGTTTCTACTGTACCTACACAAAGTGGATAGTGTGCCAAAGCCTGGACTGTGCCAACAAATTGTGCATTGACCTCGTGATTTCATCTTCCCACATGCATTTATTTTAAGCCAAAATGCATGGGTTCTTATCCAGAGGTTGTGTTTGTGATTAAGTTATTTGACCCCTGTTGTTAGTCCTTATCGTCGTAACAAGACCTCACAGGGACAATATATTAATTTAGGCACCTGAAATTAACGCAGGTTGATGCATTTTAGCCTTTATTGACCTGCAACAGTCTCAGTAAAATTGTGGAGGGTTTTAAGTACTACAGCTCCATCTGCACGCGGAACCCAGAGCTGCAGCGCGCGCTCAGTAGAAATTGCTCGGTGTTCTTTCGCGTCACTCGAGCGCGAGGCATTAGAGTGAGAGTGTGTGTGTGTGTGCGTGTGTGTGTGTGTGTGTGTGTGTGTGCTTGTGCGTGTGCGTGCGTGCGTGTGTGTGTGTGTGTGCGTGCGTGCGCGCAGGCGAGGTAGTTTGTTTGAATCCTGCTGTTCAGAACCAGCCCAGGAATTTTATCTGGTCAGTCTTCCCTAAACCAACCCGGGACCGTGAGGTTGCCATTAACCAAAATATTCGGAACTGTTCTCTACAGTGACTAATCATCGGTAACGAGAAGTGCTCTGTAAACCCACAGACATCTGAATGGAAGATGTGAAGCGAGACGGACTGATGTTTTATGAAATTGTACATTATGATGAATGAGGAATTGAAAGATCTACAGCGTCAAAGGTAAAATTATATTATATATATATATATATATATATAAACCTTAGTATTGATTAATGTTGATTTTTAATCACGTTGTACGACATGGAAAAGCTTATTTGCAATGTTATTCATTAAAATCTAACAGTTTATTATATGATTAGTAAGGTTTGTTTACCCAATTGATAGAGTCAGTCTACAAAAGGTGTAGCATTGATACAAATGAATTTAACAGACGTAAATTCACCTCATAATAGCAGAAAGGGGAACAGCTTCGAGAGCATAAGGTCTTAATCAGTATACTTTACCTGTAAAGTGTACAACTGATTATAAAATACATTCTGTCTGTCGTTTTTTAAAAATTAAACTCTTTATAAACAATTTATTCCTCACCAAATGTACAAACTATCATCTGACTCAGCTGTCAGTCTGAACACTGTTTTTTTTTTACAATGTAATTATTTACAGTAGTTTCTCACTTTAGTCCTCTATACTCTTGCCATAACTTTGTGATTTAACGTTTCAAAAGTAACATATAAGTGATGCTGTTTAAATAAACTAACAAAAAATGGCAGCATTTGCAAGGTGGTTGTGGAATTTTATTCTGCTTCCCTATTTTTTGCCGCACATTCATTAAAAGCATATCCCAGGGCATTCTGACTGGTTTGCTCAATGTAGATCAATTAAATCAACATCTGACACAGCACTGCAAGCTTCAATCGGAGATCAGATACTGTGGGTAAAGTCCTACATGTCCAAAGTATCAAGTTACCCTGGAAGAACTACACTTCCAAATGCTCTCTGCAGGTGCCATAACTATTTATTCATTTAGGACATGTTTTTTGATTAGTGAATAATCCTATTTTTTTCACTTTGTTCAGCCGTCAAAAGTACAGCCTTAAGTTTCTCTAAAACTGTGCTCCACCAATGCACACACACACACACACACACACACACACACACACACACACACACACACACACACACACACACATACACACACCTCATATGATGTAGCACATTTCTGCAGCAGGCTAAATTTGTTTTTATTATTTACTAATATTTTTTTCTCTACACCCGCATACAGGTTTGACATGATGGAATGGACTTCTATATCGTAAAAGGAAAAAAGCTCTTCGAACAGACTCATGGTAAAAATGGAGTCATTGACATTACTCCCTGCTCCTCCTAACCTTTCCTTTCTTGAGCCCCTTTTTTATGACAGCTTCTTCCCAGTAAATGAATCTGACCCAGATGATTTTTCCCACAACAACACAAACCATGCCTTTGACCAGACAAGTTCTGTGGTTATCACCTTTGTGTACTTTGTGGTGTGTGCTGTTGGACTCTGTGGCAACGCACTTGTTATGTATGTGATCCTTCGGTATGCTAAGATGAAGACTGTCACCAACATCTATATTCTTAACCTGGCTGTTGCAGATGTCCTGTGTATGCTTAGCTTGCCCTTTATTGCAATTCAGCTAACATTGCTTCACTGGCCTTTTGGTGCTGCCATTTGCCGTATTGTCCTTACCATGGATTCACTGAACCAATTCACCAGCATTTTCTTCCTGACCGTGATGAGCATTGACCGGTATCTTGCTGTGGTGCATCCAATAAAGTCCACTAAATGGCGCAAGCCACAAGTGGCCAAAAGTATTAGCCTTGCCATATGGGGGGTGTCACTGCTTGTTAATTTGCCTATTATGATCTTTAGTGGCCTGAACACTAATAATAATGAGGCACGGACATGTACTATGCTGTGGCCAGAACCTCAAAATACCTACTACACTGCCTTCATCTTCTATACATTTTTCTTGGGCTTCTTTCTGCCACTTATTGTCATTTGCCTGTGCTACCTGCTCATCGTGATCAAGGTAAAGTCCTCAGGTGTGAGAGTTTGCTCCAGCAAGCGAAAGCGCTCTGAGCGCAAAGTAACACGCATGGTATCCATTGTGGTTGTTGTGTTTGTGCTCTGCTGGTTACCTTTCTACATGTTTAATGTGGCATCTGTGACAGGCACACTCATCCCTACACCAGTGCTGAAGAACACCTTTGATTTTGTAGTGGTACTGGGATACGCCAACAGCTGCGCCAACCCAATCCTCTATGCATTCTTGTCGGATAACTTCAAGAAGAGCTGTCAGAATGTTCTTCGCCTCAAGAGGGTGAGAGGCCTGGATGAAATTGAACGTAGTGACAGCCGGCAGGACAGGACACGGATGGTCAATGACATAATCACAGAGACACAAAATGCTGCCCTACTTAATGGTGATCTTCAGACAAGCATCTAGGATTGGCCAGGAAATCTGGATTTACAAATAAACAGTAACCAGGACACCTATAAAGGATAGAAGGTCACTATTCTTCACTATGAGAGATTCCACTTTGCCTGATTTTGACCACATTTGGGGACCGGATAAATTGCACAGGAATGGTTAATCCAGAAGTAACGTTCAGTCCTTTCATTTTATGTCCAAAGTCTACTGACAATATTGACTATGAAGGGGGAGATCCCTACTATCCCTTCTCTGGACACATTTGTACATATTTTAAGGAAACTGGGATCCAGCAAAAAGAGGCCATGATCATGAAGGCACTTAGAGAATTGGATTACTGTTTGCGTTGCGTTTCTGTGAGCTATAGCCATAAATGTTACTGATTGTTCATATCTATTAATGAAGAAAAATTATTTGTCCTTACAAGGTATGCAGAAATAAACTCTCAAACAACAAAATGTTGGCTTGCAAAAACCCTGTTATTATGTTAATACTTCACTCTAGAAAGAACAGTAGAAAGACAGAAGCTGTACCATCCATACCTGAGAATTACAAAAGAAAACCTAATAATAAAGAAAAAGATTTACATTTGGGTGATTAGTATAAAGAAAAAGAAATGGATAGAGGGAGTGAGACAATAGGAGTGGAAAAATAGAGAGAAGTAATTTGAGGGCATACTTTATCAGTCCTTGGCTGCAATGAATGAGAGAAAATACCATCAGTAAAATATAAATCCAGATTTTATGTAAAACTTGATGACATCCAAAAGTAGACGAAATATGATGAATGGTCCACAGATAAGCTGGAATGGCAGATGCTTAAGGATAATTGGATATGTAATTTCCTCTTAAAGACACTGATGCTGGTTAATTCATCAAATGATATACACCACTGAGGACTTTTCCAGTAATAAAAAAACTATTAGACATAATTTCTGAAGAAGACGCAGAGATTCACAGTGGGAGAAATGCTCACAAATAGCTGGTGTGTTTGTGGTCAATCAAAAGATATTAACAATAATTCATTACCATGTTTGTAAAATAATGTGCAGATATCAAAATGATATGTCGTATATATTATACAAGCATTGAATTTGTATGTGTGATTGTATAAATATCTTAAGCTGATAGTGTTTGCTTATGTGTAAATAGTACATAGACATAAAATAAAATTGTATAACAACTTAAAAAAATAAGAGGAATTTACTTTTACTATATGAATTCATCAGTGTAATATTGTGTGGGATAGAAAGAGAAACACAGGTTTGGTTCCCAGAAGTAGTCCAAGTATTCCATGTAATTGCTAAATTGACTGGCCAGAGCAGGTGTGTATGTTGCAAAATGTAGGAAATATGCATGTTTTGATTGGAAGCCTCAATGAGAGGTCTGAAAACATACTTTATTTACAAATTTGGAGAAGAGAAATACAATTGAAAAACAATATCCTATGAAATTGGAATAAACAAAATATGATGGCAAACTTACAAAAAATAAGATCAAACTGAATTTGGGTTGGGTTAGAAAATAGAGTGACAGACATCCAAAGCTGCCTATATCTTAATGTCCAATAATTTTAAGGGACACACAGAACATCTGGCCAAGTCAACTGAAGAACTATTCTTCTACTTAAGAATCAAGTATGACACCCAGAACCAAAGGTTTTTGTGGAATTATGGGTCTGTGTGAAATTATGATGAGGTAATAGATTCAATCAGCCGTAACACTCTATCTTCTGTTAAAATATTTTAACACAAGACAACTTCCAATGCACTGTAAACATGTTTAACATAGGCTGCTCATCATATAACAAGCAGCATAAGTAAATATTTATATAAATATAAAAATATTTAGTTTTTAAGCAAATAAACAAGCAAGTTTTCCAGACAGCTTACAGCATACAAAGAACTGTGTGTATATATGTGATGTATATTTAACTGGTTGATATCTAAAGCTGCTAAACTGCAAATGTAATCAAAACCCTCCTCTAACTGAGGAACATTAAACATGCATTTGTGATGGGCTATGAGTAGAATCATATTGATGGTGTACTGGCCACAGGCTAATATAGCTGGAGATCATTAGGATTATAAATATATATATATATATATTTATATAATATATATATATTATGACTCATTAGTGTCTATAGCTCTCACATGCTTGCATTCCTTAGATATCATACACTGTAAGCTAGATGCATTATACACTTTATGGCCAAATGCATATCTGAGCACCCCATTCCAGCACCCTATTTACTGTTATCATAACCTTCACTCTTGGACACATTGGATGCTGACTAATGTTGGGTAAGGAGGCCTAGAGTTGGAACAGGTTTGGGCCTCTTATTTCCAGTTAAAGAAAATTATGAAGCTACAACACACACAGGCATTCTATACAATTGTGTGCTTCCAACTTTGTGTCAACAATTTTGGGAAGAAGCACATATGTGTGATGTCCACATACTTTTGGCCATAGAGAGTAAATTGCAATCTGGGCAGAAGTGCAATTGTAGCTGGTTGTGTATAAGACCCCATCAGCATGAGGTTCATGTATGTGTGTTTCAGAGATTCTTTCAGTTTGTAGTGCATCTTACTAAAACTTTTATTGATTTCAGAGGTCTTATCTGGCTTTATCAAAATGATCTATTTAATATCCATTTTATGCATATTAAAAGAATCTGCAAAAGACCACAGGGGGCTGGTCATTATTCTTTAAGAAGCTACATATTTGTGTTTTTATTTATGTTTTACAGGTTTTGTGAAAAAAGGACCAGAAAAAGGTCTCGCAAGCTACCAAAAAAAGTAAATATTTTAACACCACACTGACCTCTTGTAAATGCATTGTAAATCTGCAACGTTTGACAGACACCCTAATGCAGAGGAACTTATATTTATCTCATTTATACAACTGAGCAGTTGTAAGTTAAGGGCCTTGCCCAGCAGTGGCATATTGACACTGGGTTGTGAACTCCAATGTCTATGTAAACACTGAGCTACGCTAGGATTGCCTTTATTACTGAATACAGAATTCAAACATTTTGCTTGTGACTGTTTAAAAGGTAATTGTCTAAATGGCTCCCTCTATTGTATGATTTTGGGTACTGTTAGTGGTTAGTGTCCTGGTTATTATTGTTGTTATTGACAACAAGAACAACAACAACAACAACAATAATAATAATAATAATAATAATGCCGTATAGCATTTGTTATTACTTTGATTGAAACTGATTAAAAAATTGAATTATGTGGGGAATAAAGCTTAATGACAGACACACAAACCAACACAATTATTGAATGCAGTAATACAGACAGATGTGTGTGCACTGAAAATGTGTTTCCGCAGGTTTCAATGAGCTACAGCTTCAGAAAAGCTTTTTTCCTTTCAAATATGCACATGTACATGTGTGCCATTCATTTTTTTCACATTGTTTTGATGGGAAATTATAGAACACATGATTCTTTATATTGAAAATTCATATTTTGATAATAAGCTGATACAAATCATCTATAGATTGGCCATTTTCATTAAATATGCTGTAGCACACTGGGTTTTTTTGGGGGGGAGGATGCCTACCTTTACCTCAGACTCTGTTTGGCAATTGTATGG
This sequence comes from Hemibagrus guttatus, assembly GCA_033459395.1. Classification (NCBI taxonomy): domain Eukaryota; kingdom Metazoa; phylum Chordata; class Actinopteri; order Siluriformes; family Bagridae; genus Hemibagrus; species Hemibagrus guttatus. The sequence continues at coordinate 3,625,300 of JAUCMX010000012.1, read as the reverse complement.
GGTTTGGACTACTGTCTGATGGTTTTGCTTTAACACACTTATTGATCAACTTGAGCAATAAGATTCTGCAAGCTGGTATTATCAGACACCTCTCTACTTGGATCTTCAAGGTTGTGTCACTGCCTATCAAAATATTGCCTTTTATCTAAACAACCAAATTTGCTATTATTTACTATCAATTCAAGGTAAAAAATCTTTTCGAATGTTTCTCATTCAACAAGCATGTGTAGTATCATTTTCCATCAAGACCATGTGAACAAAAGGATGTCAGAGCTGTGCATATATGTGGACACACAAAAAACTGCTTTCCTCTAGCCCCGTAAACACATTTTCAGCACCTTCGCATGCAGAGATTTGCTGAGAACACAGTGTTTCAAAGCACATTTGATGCTATTCATCATTCCAGACACAAATTTGCACTTTTTCGACCTTTTATCAATTTATTATCAAAACATTGCTGTAATGAAGGTTGAGCAGGATCCATGTGCAAGCAACAAAATTTAATGAAGAAGGCAATATAATCCAAAACATGGACATTGGTGGCTCAGTGGTAGGTTTCTCACCTACCATGTGGAAGGCCCGGGTTCAATTTCCAGCCAATTCCTAGCCAATGCCTAAACCCCAGCCACTGGATGCAGTGCCGGTCCCAAGCCCGGAAAAATGGGAGGGCATCCGGCATAAAACCTGTGCCAAGTTGTTGTGCAGACCAGTTGGTCCGCTGTGGCCACCCCAAACAGGGAGCAGCCGAAAGCCTGTCTAGTATAATCCAAAATGTTAAGCAAGGGCAAAGGTCAAGAAGAAGGAAAAATAATCCATGAAGCAAACAAATCCAAAGGGAAAAACACAATGAGTAATCCACAACAGAAGAACAGGTCATACATTAAGATAACACATAGGCATAGAAAATAAAGCGTGGTAAGCAGCAATAGCATCAAATTGTTAGCATGAGCATGTTAACATACACTTACCTCCCAGTGTTCTTCTTCGAAAGACAGTTGTCCTATCCCACATCGTGAGTCAATAATAGAATAGAATAGTGGTTTTGTGGTCAGTGAGTACCTGAAAGGCATGCTGAGCTACCTCCAACCAGTATCTCCATTCTTCCAAGGCCTCTTTGATGGAAAGCAATTCCCTGTTACCCACGTCTGAAGGCTCAACATGAGGCATCTACCTCCACTATGCAGGGGTGATCAGGGTCTGGGTGTTGGAGGATAGGTGAAGTGGTGAAGCATTTTCGAATTTCTTGAAGGCTGTTTGGGCAGCTTCAGTCCATTTTAATTTCTTGGGCTTCTCCCAAAGCAAGGTGGTTAGCGGGGCTGCTATGATGCTATAATTCAAGTTGAATCATCAGTACAAATTTGCAAAGCCAAGGAAACATTGTAACTCCTTAATACTGGAAGGAACAGGCCATTCAGTTACTGCACTGACTTTACTAGAGTTAAATACACTTAAACCCGAAAGTCCGCCAAACCAAGAATTGTTCTGGAAAGAGCAGAGTTGAGTAGCAGGTGAGAGAAAACACAAAAATACAAAAAAAAACAGTTAATGTAGAAAAAATTCCTGGATCTGGGTGATAAGTGAAAGGAATTTGTTAAGAGGAAAATAGAGAAAAGAAATAAAGAGAATAAGAAAACAAGAGAAAGGGAGAAAATAAAGAGAAATAAAAGAGAATAAGAAACAAGAGAAATAAAAGAGAATAAGAGGACAAATAAGAGAGAAGAAAAGTAAAAGTAAACAAAAGAAAAGAAAAGAAAATAAGAGAAAAGAAAAGTAAAATTCCTGGGTCCAGTTGACAGAGGTAAAAGAGACAGAGACGAAGAGATAAGAAGAAAAAAGCAGTGAAAAGTCCTGCATCCAGGTGATAGTAAAAAAAAAAAAAAAAGGCCTGTTGATAATAAATAGTGTTTGACATACTGAACCGTTGTGTGTGGCTTTCAGCTGTGAATTAAGTCTGAGGGATATTATTCTTGTTGTTGTTTTGCATTTAAAGTGAAGTTGAGTTGATGTGGTGTTTGCTTCTGCTATTTCTTTGCTTCTGCTGTATTGCTGTTTATGGAAAACATAAACACATATAAATAAATTGAGTTTGTTTATATGTTCTAGAGATATATAGCAATTACAATAAGAAGAATATAAAAGTGTGATTAAAATGGTACAGATTTAAAGTAAAAGTAAATATTGTGAAAAGGCTGTTTTCAAATACCATTCCTTACTGTGCTAGAAGATAAGAGCCAGTGCTTGGGGAGAGTGCACACACACACACACACCTTTGGTATACTTTTTACTTCATTGTGCGTTAACCAAACATAAGTCTATGCACATATGCCGCATACATATATGCTAGTTTAATATCAGTACTTCTTGCTGTAATGTGTTTTCTGACATCCTATGTAAAATAGTGACAAAAATAGTGAGGTGTTAAAAAATGTTTTATTGATATAAAGCACTTAAAAAAATAAAAAAAATAAATGGCTGGCACCTCTGAATGAACCAAAGCTTGTAAATAAATAAAATTCTTGAGGTTTTGCTGTGTGTGGGTGTGGGTGGACTCAATTGCGAGTGTGTGTGTGCGCAAGGACACTGCAAAAGTGTGCGTGCGTGTGTGTGTGTGTGTGTGTGTGTGTGTGTGTGTGTGTGTGTGTGCACGTTCTGTGTGATTGAGGAAAGAGAGAGCATGTTTGGATAATAGGAATTTTTAGATCAAGCAAAAGTAAGAGGTGAGAATATTTAAGAGTGTGTAGTATGTACGAGAGCAGTTCATCTTCAACCCAAGCAGCCCCTAAGTTAAATTGCCATAGCTTTGTTGAACAGTTTTTGTGTATTAGGCATGACCAAAGGAAAAAGATATTTAGGAAGAATCCACCCAAAACTTGGTTCTGTGTCCTGTTAGGTCACTCATTAACTTGTAAGATGTTTCATCCAGATGAGTGGTAGGCATGGTAGTTGCAACTGGTGCCCTCTGCTGGATGTGTATTGTTATCTATTCCAGGCTGTATAAACTTGAATGGCCCTCCAAGAATTAGACACAGAAACTAGAGGTATATTCATACACTTTTGGGATGAGTGAACATATAAAGATAGCGATGGTGTAGAGATGTGTCATGATATGGCATGACAGAACACAAGGAAGGTTGAATATGGCCTGTGGAAGAAAAGTCTGTAGAAGAATTCTGTAAGAAAGTGAGGGAGATGTTAAAGCATTGGAAACCAGGAAAGGATGATGACAAGTCAAGAGGAAAGCAATTTGGACGTTTGAAGATTTTGGAATGGTTTGCAAGTGACAGAAGAAGGAATAGAGAAAAAGAGGAAACAGTGAAGCAAGCATTGAAGAAACAAGAAGAACAGGACAAGAAAGAGAAGGAAGATGACACAAAGCAAGAATAGACTGGGGCTGAACATCCAGCCTTATCAGCATATGTCTGAGGGATGATTGGGAAAAGTGGGAAGAAGTGGAAATATCAGTGGACAATTCTATTAAAGAAATAATAAGGATGAACAAAGAAGTAGGGAATGAACAGTCAGATGATGATGAGGGAGAAAAACGGGGAGTAAACCAAGATGAAGTGGAAAGGCTGAAAAAAGCAAAAAAGGGATGACTATTTGAGGACAGAAATGGGCCTAGGGTTTATGCATTCAACATCAATGGAAAACTGTGAAAATCGACGAACACCACCATATGCAATCACACCATAAGCACCAGAGAGACAAAGAGATACCAGAGAGTACATGGAGGATAGGTGTGTACAGGATGACAGATAGGAACTAGCACAGCAACTGCTAGACAGAGGAGCAAGTAAACTGAACGGTATCCACAATGGAGGACCAGGTGAGAAGCCTACAATCAAGAATTATGCGAGACAGAAAACAGTTAAGAGCACTGCAAAGGTATGGGGATGAAGGTGACGATGGAGTGAGCATGAACCCACTAGTTGCAAAAGCTAGAGAAATACAATATGTGCCATGGATGTTTATGGACATGATAGGACATCACAAGCTCCAAGTATTATGCCTACAAGAGGGCCGGAGGACTGCAACAGCACTGATTATAATCTACACAACTTAAGCCCATTCATTTGTCTCCTGCACTCAATGTCGCTTTCTAATGGCCCTACTTGGCTGAAGGAAGAGGCTAAAAGTTTTTGTGCATTTAAGGAAGTTGAAACAAAGAGCCAGTGCTTGGGGAGAGTGCACATACACACACACACCTTTGTACCTGTACCTATAAATGTACCTAGTGGACAAAGATACCCATTTTGTCTGTGCTCCAGGGGATCACAAGTGTTCATAGGCAATATATCAAAGGGCTGCAACACAACAACATACACTTCACAGTTGAAACTTGAGGTGTGGATAGACATATACCAAGGACAAAGACTCACTCCTTTTGTACAACCCAATTTGTCTGATTTGAGTAGACTTATAGTGGATGTCTTTTGGTATTGTGGACAGAGAATTGGCAGGCAGACCTTGCCACCTGGATGGCTGGGGTGTTGTGCCCCAGTAGTGCTTTCCGGAAAACTTACTGTTTTTCATGTAACAGAGACAGCCCGGACAAATCAGAGAAGTAAGCGTAGATTAGAACAATTCAACAAGGACAATGGCATTTACGTAGATTGGAGAGGTATTCCAGTGGGAGTTCCTAGTGAGCATATTGCTATGGGGCACACAGGAGCAGGGGCATTAACATTCTTTTTGCCATGGGGCCAGATTGCAAAGAACGTAAGGTGGATTAACTATATTTGGTACAATCAAGAGCATTTCATGAACTACACAGTACAGGCATTGGACTTGATTCAAGAACAATTACAAGCAACATCTACAACGGCACTACAAAACAGATTTATCTTGGACACTATGAGAGCTCCCAATGAGTATACTATGTTTGGGGACCAATTTTGTACTTACATTCTAATGCACACTGGACCAGAAGGAAATCTGAGTAAAGTAACAATGCAATTAAAGAATCTTAGAAATGAACATGTAAAAAATACTTATAAACCATCAGATGATTCGTTTTCCTGGTTAGCCTGCATATTCTCCTTTTTTTTGGTAGAAAGTGTAGCTATGTTCTGGAAGAAACTTTTTTTGCTTTTTTTTAAGTATTTCTTAAAGCATCAGATAAATCTTGCCTACAAAAGAGGAAACGTGATTGGTTAGTGGCGAGATATAGCTCTTCGAACGGAAGAGGACTAAGTGATGTGCTGGTAACCTCTCCTTAGTCCTCCAACAGCCCCTCTACGTGGCGCAAAGTCACATGCGGCAGAAGACAAGGATTGCTTCAAACAAAAAAAAGGTTATGCTTTGATTTGGTTGTTTTAAAAAAAAATAATTATCCCTTTTATAATCACACAAAGCTATGTATTGAATGGTCATATTAATGCATGCTTTTACTCTTATAATCAATTATTCATATATATTTTTTGTATTCAAAACACAATATATTGGTAAGTTGGTTTATTTTAGATTAGGTTTGTGGCTTAGTATTAGTTTAGATGTGTAATCATAGTTATCCAATCACTAATCGATGTGTAACTATAGAATAGGTTAAGTTTGTTATGCGCATTTATTCATGATTGTCTGTCAAGCTCCCTGCAGGTAGAAAAATTAGCATGATAATTTGGTGCATTGAAAAGTGATCCAATTCCATCCATATCAATATCTTCATATCAATATCCATACCATATCTTCCGGAACATAGCCACACCAGAAGAAAGGCTGAAGATGCTACCTAAGGAAAGGTGCAGTAGGTGACCAGAGAAGAAGGCCGGTTAGTCAATGACAGGTAAGATCTCACAAGACGGGACAAACCTATGGCAGGCACAGTCATGCTGCTGGTCACTGTATGAAAATGGAAAAACAACATGTGAAGTCATATCAGAGAATGGTGAGTGGAGCAAGGGTTCAGGTAAGTATCAAAAATTAAGAAACAGTATATGTCCTTACAAAGTTGGCTCAAAGTAAACCCAATATTGGGTCCAAAATATCAAAATTGTAAGTAGAACACATCTTAGGCCTCAGTTGTGGACACGGATAAAATATACATGTTGCCTGGACAGAGCTGGAGCATTGGGGAAAAAAACAAAAACACAACAACATTATATTGTTATACACTTCCAAGTATTTTAAAGACAAGAGGGACGTGAAGTTTGGTCATGTTTATTAACCTTGTACAAGCTTTGAGCAGCCTGTGTAGCGGTAGTAACAGTTTTAGCAGCCTTAGTCTGACAGGTGTTATCAGAAGTAAATGGAACTTGAACTGCTGCATCAACTTTAATGCAGATGGAGTTGGGGCTGTGGTCAAGGCCATCTTGTCCACTTGTAGAAATGCCGGTACCTTGTAAAGACTGGAACTAAGCTTTAAAAAAATTATGTTGCATTGAAGCACATCAAGGGAGGTTTGGATGTATTCAGCTGTGTACGGCTTAAGGCTAGGGAAGAAAAACAAAAGGAACATATGAAATAGCCATAGTTTTAAAAAATTAATAAAATAGCCGTAAGTTTAAAATTAATTTACAGAAGGAAGAGCGGTGGCTCTGAATAACATACCCATGTTGTCTTCCATGCTCTAATGAGCCCGTTTGACAAAAGTAAGCTGGAAAAATCCCACTGATAGGGATTATAATGGGAAATGGAAGTGTCAAAAAGTAAAATATAACGGTGTCCGGAAAAGGCTTAAAATTCTAAAAAGAATGGGGTATTTCGGTTGAAAGGTGTTGGTTTAGGACATCATGTAATGAAAAGAGAAAAGAATAAAATGACAATGTATTGGAGAGTTTATTTCAGAGGTTGTTTTGATGTTCATTAGAGCAACTCAATTCTTGTTTGCAATAAACCTTGTATCTGCATTTATCCAGTCTGCATGATTTGTCTTCTTTAGCTTGGGTCTTGCTCAACTGGGCTAGTCAGGTCAGTGTGGAGTTGGACTCAGACATAACAAATTGTTAGAGGATTAGCATTAGATAAAAATATTTGACAGTGGATACACAAAAAACACTTTCTTGAAGCCGTACAGCGCTGAGACTGTACGCAAAAGCTTCTGTGCATGCATTTAGGGCTTAACTGAGAACACAGTGTGTGACAACACATTTGATTCTAATCATCATTCAAGACCCAAATTTGCACTTTTTCGACCTTTTATCAATTCATTATTGTTACGGCCGGTAGTGTCCGGCGAGATGGAACAGACTCAACGCAAGGGTAGACATCGACAGGGGTTTATTAAATGAAAAAACATTAAACAAACTCACGACACTACTCACGCCACTTCAAACGAGGACTAGCAAACAAAAAGAACACAGACACCACTTTAAATAGGGTAAGTAATCACAGGGAACATAGGGATCAGGTGAACAGAGGCAGGAACATATTAGGATAAGGCGGGGCTAGAACGAACACATGGCAGACCTAAACAAAAACAAACATGACAGGACAACCCCTGCAGAAAGCCCCCTAGTGGTCCTACAATGGAACTTGCCCACCGTAACAATTATCAAAATATTGACTTTTATATAAACAATCATGTTTCATAACATTTACCATCAATTCAATACGGTTAGCAATTTTTGTAAATCACACAGTATTTAACTGTAAAATTAACTTTATTTTACTGTAGGACAGTTATACAGTATGTTACTGTATTGTATAGTTGCATTATGGGAAATATCCCCTTGGCGCCATTAAAATACAATATTTTTCATTTACTGTAAATCGGAAGAAAAAAAAGGAGCGCTAAACTTGACCAATCACAGAAAGGCATTTATTTCACGCCTGGAGGAAAAAGAAAACCAAGACACAAATGCAAGAACCTGACAGCTGCAAAGGCGTGCACAAATATTCCTGCGATACTTCTATATTTCTCCTATATATTATTAGTTTGGTTTAATTAATTAAAAATAAATAAATAAAACAAAAAAACTTGCGTCTTTGCGTCACTTAACGACGCGCAGTTGCCTCACACTTTATGGTGTAGAGGCGAGCTCAGAGAGCCAGATAATTTTGTGGCGGAAACTCGATTTAGATAGAAGAAAACTTAACTTCTGTTAAAAAAAAAAAATCATATTTCTTTCTGTTCTGTCCTTTTTAGAACAATTAACCATCGAAGTATGAGCATAAACGGGTCTCTGTCGTGAGTTTGACCACGTTGGGTGCAGGTGAGTGTTCATGTGAACTGTTAGTCGACAGACCGAGCTTTAGTGGCTTTAGTTTGAGTCGTTTCGTTGTGATTTTTAATCTCTATATAATCGCTTGCTGTTAACTTATTACTCCACATAAATGTACAGCATGCATTTATTGATAGCGTAGAACCTGCAATGTTCGTTTGCAAACAATGTGGCGTCTCTGTGGAGACATTTATATGCCTTCGTTAATTATGCAAAAGGCACAAAAACATGGCGAACTTCAGGTTTTCGTGTGCGGTTTCTGGATGTCCATGTCACACATCTTGTCCAAAGTTCATGAAGAATTGATAAAGCTAAAAATTACAGACTCTCAAATAAATTAAATAATAAGTGGGTTATATAAGGAAAACTTACTTAAGATGTATAATGAGGGATATTTAAAGTCAGATCAGACTTGGAAGTCCTTTTTCAAAAAACATTTCAATTATGTGAAGCCCGTGCAAGTGTACCTAGGCTGTAATGCATCTGGGAAGGAGTGCTATTTCCAGTACATTCCAGTAAATGAAAGAACAGTATGATAAGGCCAAGGGGCAGGCTCCACAAAATCCCCATGTACTTCAGGATATAAGGGATGGGAGAAAATTTGAAGAAAATACTCTTTATATTCATCAGTTGTGCCTTTGATTTTATATCAAAATGTATTTGAGGTAGTTAATCCACTTGGCTCTGGAAGAAAAAAACAAACTGGTTGCCGTGTACATGTCACTTTCAGAAATCTGCCCTCACAATAGATCGTCTATTGATCCTATGCAGTTGGTCATGCCTTGTAGAGAGGAAGATTTCAATTTTTTTTGGGCAGCAACAAGTTTTCACACCTCTTTTGAGTGATCTCAAGGTCATGGAGGAATTTGGAATTGTACTGAAGAATGGAGAGACAGTGAGGGGAACAGTGATTGTCATCATTGGAAATAACTTGAGGTCACATAGCATTGGCTCTTTCACTGAGAATTTCAGTAAGAGTACACATTTCTGTTGTTACTGCTTTATAAACACGAGACATGTTTGAAAGCAAAGGCACAGAGTTAGGTCCAACAAGAACAAAACAGAATAACGAAAACAGTGTGTCAGTGTCTGAAGGACAAGAAATTTGTGATGGTGTCAAGTTCAGCATTCAACCGCCTAAAACACTTTCATGTGTGTGATCCTGGGCTTCCTCCATGTTTGGCACACAGTCTTTTTGAGGGAGTTGTTTCAACAGATCTGGCTTTATACATCAAACAACTTGTCACTGTAGGGAATCATTTTAGCTATGTCCAGCTGAACAGGAACATATCAAGCTTCAAGTACAGTGGAAGTCACTTGAACAATAAGCCATGTGAAGTAAAACCTGATTGTCCAAAGTTGACAGGACATGCTCAGAACTGGTGTCTGCTTTGATTACTTCCATTACTAATTGGGGATTGAATAAAAAATCCACTGAATGAAATTTGGGTGTTGTGCCTGAAGTTGAGGGAGCTTGTTGAAATGATATGTGCATCAAAAATTCATCATGTTCAAATAGCCTATATGAAATGTCTGACTGGAGAATATGTGCACTTAAGAGCTGCCTTGTTTCCAGATGTACCACTTAAAGCAAAGCATTATTATTTGCTTCACTACCCTGAACTCACGATTAAATTCGGACCACTGATTAGACTATGGAATTTACGATTTGAAAGTAAGCATACCTATTTTAAACAGTGCACCAGAAAATTGCGAAATTTCAAAAACCTAGGGAGTACGCTAGCTGAAAGACATCAATTAATGCAAGCCTATTTGAGTGCTGGCTCCATCTTTCCTCCAAATGTGCAAGTAGGTGAAGCAGTTGAGTTTGTCATGTATACAACACCTGCATTCAAGCAGCTGTAAGGATGCAAGGCCTTCTTGACCCCACATTTGTAACAACAACTGCTACATACAAAGGAACCACATACAAAACGTCAATGGTTGTTGTGGTAGATAACACTGATGATGTTTACACATTTGGGAAAATTGAAATGATTCTGATACACTTCTCAGACTTATTCTTTGTTGCTGAAAAGTGCAAATCAGTAACAGTTATTGATCTGGCTCTGCACTGTCTGCAACAAGAGTCAAATCCTGAATATTTGTGTGTAAATGCAGAGAATCTAGCTGATTATTACCCTCTGCCAGTGTACAAACACTTTGATGCTAGTTTTGTTGCACTTCACCACTCTGTTTGTATTAGGTAAAAAGGTAAAAGATGGAAGCTGTCATCAGAAGTGCCCTCCCAATGCTGGATAATGATCGACTGTATGACTTGCTATCAGAATTGATGAGAATTGGTGTGAAAACAGACGATGAACACCAATGTCACCTCAGATGACATCAAAGACTTCCTTTCACCAATAGATTGCAGGAAAGTAATTCATTTCTTCAAAAGCAGATGTAAACTCCGTCCAGGGTGTATCCTGCCTTGATGCCCAATGACGCCTGACATAGGCACAGGCGCCCCGTGACCCGAGTGTAGATTGGATAAGCGGTAGACAATGAATGAATGAATGAAAAGCAGATGTAAGTCATTTGTATATGTGTAATATAAGCCATGTTCATGGTCACTGAAGTAGAAATATAGTACATTTGTTAAATTATTAATGTGCTGTTAATAAACTTCTTTGTCACATTTCTACAGTACATCTGTTAAATAATATTTTTATGTTCAAAATTTCTTTTAGGTAATCAAAATCTTCTAGCTACTCCCAACTCTTCAACATTCGCTGTGCAGTGTCATGGATTCAGTTCAGTTACCAATCAGAGTCCCATATTTTCAGATACCCTGGGGTAAGATGACACCAAATTTAAGAACATGTCTTGAAAGTGACCTGAAGCCTCAGATAGGAGACACATGTTGAAATGATATGGTTAGAGTGATTGTGGATTCCATTAGAGAGGTGTGTTTAAATCCAACCATGCAGCAATGTTCAGAAATTGCACAGTCAGTCATCCAGAAGTATTCAAATAGTTTTAGTGACAAAACAGAAGAGGGAGAGTTAATTGGGTGTGGTTACTACTCTTTTCTGTGTCAGCTGAAGCCAAGGGTGGAAAATCTTAACCGGAACAATACAATGGCTTGACTTAGAAAACCTAAACAAACAAGAGGTGATGCAGATGATAGCCAACCCTCAATATCTAAATCTGTTAAACTGGATAGCTATGGTTGTGTGAACTGGAACCCTACTGAACTTCCTGAAGGGGAAATTTTTGAGGAGATGCTTAGTCTCTTTTCCCAAGAAGGACCTTGTGCAGCTGAGCACAACAGAGTCAAAAAATTAATGAAAATGTCATTCATTGCACAACGTCACAGCATTAATGCCAGGCCTCCACCCAGTATCTCAGATCTTTAGGCAAGGTGGCCTTTTCTCTTCATGAAGAGATTCTTATGCGCTCATTTCAAGGAACTGACTGGAATTGATCTTGACCTCAGATTAAAGGAATCCCTTTGTACCAAAGGGAAAAGGATTCTCTGCTTCTTCAAAAATCTAAAATCTATTTATGTAATTGATATAACTGACAGTTAGAAAAACTGTGTGTCTGTGTGTTTAGATCACAACAACTCCAGCAGATGCAGAGACCAGGCTTTCACTTCCTTCTACACCGAGGTTGATCATGCTTGGTAAGATCCTTTAATTCATGTCACGTACCGGTGGTACCAGGCGAGAAAGAACAGACCCATATGCAGGGATAGACACAAAACGGGTTTATTCCAAAATAAGAACACTCAAACATAGGAACACGATGGGAAAAACCAAACACAACACAAAGACTCACATTAAAGACAAGGACTAGCAAACACCACGAGCACAGAAACCACTATAAATAAGAGGGGTAATCAGTAGAACATGAGGGACAGGTGAACAGAGGCGGGAACACATTAAGGATCAGGCGGGGCTAAATGTCATAACAAACACATGGTATAGATAAACAAAAACCCCTGCCGAAAGCCCTCTAGTGGTCCAACAGGGTACATCCACACCCTCCATGACACATGGCTCTCCATGTGTAAAATTTTGCTTAAAATCTCAAAAAGTTTTGAATAACAAGGATAAGTAAATAATGTTTGTCATTTTTTGGTTAACTTTCCCTTAATGGGATAGTTCACCAAAAAATGAAAATTACCCCATGATTTTTTCACCCTCAAGCCATCCTAGGTGTACATGACTTTATTCTTTCAGACGAACAAGTCTGAGTTATAATAAAATTTTATTGCTAATTTTAAAACAGCTCCACGCGGCTCCGTGGGGTTACTAAAGGGTTTCTGAAGCAAATCAATGGGTTTGAGTAAGAAAATAAAAATTTTTATAAAGCAAAACATCCAGCTTCCGGTGGACCGTGACTTACGAAGAATGTGTAACATCTCTCGCAGTTCAAAATACTTTCGCTATGTCCTACGTCGCGTTTTGAACTGTGAGAGGCAAAGCATTCTTTGTAAGTCGCAGTCTGCCGGAAACTGTATGGTTTGTTTTATCAAGTTTTAAATATGGATATTGTTTCACAAAAAGTTAATAACCAACCCGGAGCCACGTAGAGTAGTTTTATGATGGATGGATGCACTTTTTTGAGCTTTTTTTTTTTTTGACAACTCTGATTGTGTTCGTCTGAAAGAAGAAAGTCATATACACCTAGGATGGCTTGAGGGTGAGTAAATCATGAGGTAATTTTAATTTTTGTGTGAACTATCCTTTTAAATGAATGAAAAGCTCCAACAGCTACATATTGTTACTGATACCAAAGTCAAATGTAAACTGTTTTTGTAAAGTTAAACACTATAAATAGCATAAATATTTTAAATTAATGAATGAATATATATAATATATATGTATATAAATATATATTATAAATATATAGTATATATAAATAAATATATATGTATAAAAACTATATATATATATATATATATATATATATATATATATATATATATATATTAAAAATTGGATGCAGCAAAAAAATGGATGCTGGTGATTGAAGGCAAAGTCTTCTTTCCTGAGTCTGACCTACCAGATATGTCATCTGCATTTGCTGTTCTTTTTGGTTCCTATTACGTGCTTAGCATCGAGTTCCAAGTGGAAGCAACCACTACTTTGGAGTTTATACAGAAGTAAGTACATCTTTCAGTATGCTATAAAATTAGGGTAAGCTAGTGTTGTCAAAAGTACTGACTTCAGTACCAATCACTACTGAAATTTTAAAAACGTCTATTTCCCCTCACATTTGAGCTCTGTTGAGCCGATTCTTAAACATCGCTGATTGGCCTTAATGTTCACGCGCTCAACAGATATGACTGTGATTTGTTACAGCGCTACACGCTCCTCACCGCGCGCTTACACAGAAGCACAACGGGAGCGTTTGAAAGCCACGTCTTTCAGCGGATCCCTAATACATCTGCACATGTTTTAAAACGCTCCCGTTGTGCTTCATTGTAACAAATCACAGTCATATTTGTTGAGCCTGTGAACATTATGGCCAGTCAGCAATGTCCTAAGATAAGGACAATGTTGATGAAAGAAAGAAAGAAAGATATATATATATATATATATATATATATATATATATATATATATATAGGGGGGCATGGTGGCTTAGTGGTTAGCACGTTTGCCTCACACTGGGGGGTTCGATTCCCGCCTCCGCCATGTGTGTGTGGAGTTTGCATGTTCTCCCCGTGCCTCGGGGGTTTCCTCCAGGTGCTCCGGTTTCCTCCCCCAGTCCAAAGACATGCATGGTAGGTTGATTGGCATCTCTAAATTGTCCGTAGTGTGTGATTGTGTGAGTGAATGAGAGTGTGTGTGTGTGCCCTGCGATGGGTTGGCACTCCGTCCAGGGTGTATCCTGCCTTGATGCCCTATGACGCCTGAGATAGGCACAGGCTCCCCGTGACCCGAGTGTAGTTCGGATAAGCGGCAGACAATGAATGAATACACATATACATATATATATATATATATATATATATATATATATATATATATATATATATATATATATATATATATACATATATATATATATATATATATATATATATATATATATATATATATATACATATATATATACATACATAAACTTGAGGAATATGCATTGTTCGTCTACGCCACTTAACATGCAGGCATGATCAGTCGTTTAGCATGCAGTGTGAAAGGCCCGTTCGCTGGCAATACGCCTTTTTCATCGTGCTCAGTGTGAAAGGGCCTTTAAAGCCCTTTATTTGGTGGTGTTTGTATAAGCTGATTGATTGGTTATATCAAGGAGCTGTAAATAACGGTTGTACTCACTAAGAATGCCGTGTAGAAACTCTTACAATGGAAAAACACTCACCTTCATTCTATGAATGCATCTCTTACTTACTGTACATATGTGAGTTTGAAGCAGCTAGGAGATCAACATGCATAACTCGCAACACAGTCTTATAAATAATTATTTATATGGCATAGTCTGATGACTTTGGGCAAGTATAATATCTGAATGTTTGGTAACTAGCGCGTGTTATGGTATCATAGGCTACTAGCTCATGTAGTTTAATCTTGGATGTTACGTGTTGGTTTTATGAAAACATTGTCATTTACTACGTTGCATCAAAACTGAGTGAAATAAGGTTTGCATCAAGAGCTTGCTTTGTTATGCACAACAGGTATAAGCCATTATAATACAGGTGCATCTCAATAAATTAGAATGTCGTGGAAAAGTTCATTTATTTCAGTAATTCAACTCAAATTGTGAAACTCGTGTATTAAATAAATTCAGTGCACACAGACTGAAGTAGTTTAAGTCTTTGGTTCTTTTAATTGTGATGATTTTGGCTCACATTTAACAAAAACCCACCAATTCACTATCTCAACAAATTAGAATATGGTGACATGCCAATCAGCTAATCAACTCAAAAGACCTGCAAAGGTTTCCTGAGCCTTCAAAATGGTCTCTCAGTTTGGTTCACTAGACTATACAATCATGGGGAAGACTGCTGATCTGACAGTTGTCCAGAAGACAATTGTTGACAACCTTCACAAGGAGGGTAAGCCACAAACATTCATTGCCAAAGAAGCTGGCTGTTCACAGAGTGCTGTATCCAAGCATGTTAACAGGAAGTTGAGTGGAAGGAAAAAGTGTGGAAGAAAAAGATGCACAACCAACCGAGAGAACCGCAGCCTTATGAGGAATGGGCTGAGACTGGGGTCAAGGCATCAAGGGCCACCACACACAGACGTTGTACAGTTGTCGTATTCCTCTTGTTAAGCCACTCCTGAACCACAGACAATATCAGAGGCGTCTTACCTGGGCTAAGGAGAAGAAGAACTGGTCTGTTGCCCAGTGGTCCAAAGTCCTCTTTTCAGATGAGAGCAAGTTTTGTATTTCATTTGGAAACCAAGGTCCTAGAGTCTGGAGGAAGGGTGGAGAAGCTCATAGCCCAAGTTGCTTGAAGTCCAGTGTTAAGTTTCCACAGTCTGTGATGATTTGGGGTGCAATGTCACACAATACGAGTTTCACAATTTGAGTTGAATTACTGAAATAAATGAACTTTTCCACGACATTCTAATTTATTGAGATGCACCTGTACATTCATTCATTCATTGTCTACCGCTTATCCGATCTATTCTCGGGTCACGGGGAGCCTGTGCCTATCTCAGGCGTCATTGGGCATCAAAGCAGGATACACCCTGGACGGAGTGCCAACCCATCGCAGGGCACACACACACTCTCATTCACTCACGCAATCACACACTACAGACAATTTAGAGATGCCAATCAACCTACCATGCATGTCTTTGGACTGGGGGAGGAAACCGGAGTACCCGGAGGAAACCCCCGAGGCACAGGGAGAACATGCAAACTCCACACACACGGCGGAGGTGGGACTCGAACCCCCAACCCTGGAGGTGTGAGGCAAATGTGCTAACCACTAAGCCACCGTGCCCCCCTGCACCTGTACATTTTTTTGGTTTTCTGGCTTACATACTCTGTCTAGTCTTATAATATTGGTCTACCAGCCTCACTCTGCTTATGTTATTAATTTCCATTAAACTATCATTGCAGGATGGACGAATTAATCTTTTTTCTGAGGGAGTGGAATATTCCAGAAACAACCATAAAAAGGCTGGAGGATGAAGAGGTAATATTGAACCATTTAACCCACTTAATAAATTAAAAAAACAGTTCACCTGGGGGGCATGGTGGCCAAGAATAGATTGGATAAGAGGTACAGACAATGGAATGGACAGTTCACCTAAAAATAAAAATTCATTTAGAAGCCAATTTAAGCCTAAGCTTGATTAAAGTATACTTACAGTTTTATTTTATAGGGATTATTTAGAGTTTATTTTATAAAATATATACTTTAAAGGGGTCATGAAATGGAAAATCCAAATCACTGTAGAGGTTGCTATTCAATAAAAAAATATTTTGCAGGTTTTATACCTCACAGTTCATAGTGAAATATGAATTTTGTGTTAGCTACCTTTCTGAAATGCCAGAATTTGATATCACCCCGTTCATGATATAACAATTTTCCTCTGCATGCCCCTTAACATGCAAATCAAGGGAGCGTTCTGTTGATGTGCTGCCAAGTCCCAGTGAAGTACTATGGAAGCCCGTTTCCGCCACTGAATAAAAATTTTTTTAACTTTTTTTCTCAGAATAGTGAGATATAAACTCGCAATTATGACTTTTTTCTCAGAACTGTGTAATACAAACTCGCAATTCTGAGAAATAAAGTAAGAATTGGGTGATAAAATTGCAATTCTGAGAAATAAAGTCAGAATTGCAAGTTATAAATTCAGAATTGTGAGATAAATGTTGAGGTTCACCTTCACTGTACGTGTCAAAGACAAGACGTGTCCATGGATGGTAGGATTGCATATTCTATAGCCTATAACAATGGAAAAGATTATAGGAGATTATTTTCTGCGCAGTTTCACTAATAGAGAAATATTAATTTTATTGGAGGAATCACACAACATAAAGCTTAGACACTTGAGAGAACATTATGCAGGAATCAGTTGTGGCGGAGATGCAATAAAACAGATGAGGCTGAAGTGGCACGTTTTATACACCAGCAGTTATAGACATCGGGATGACAACATGGCTATCGCTGGATGCACCAGAAATGTTGGCTGTCCGGCATTATTACAGACAGAGAAACTGTCCGTCAGTTGATGCGACAGTTAGATGGACAAGGAGTTGATCTGCATGCTCGCGGTCGTCTACGGCGACGCATGTATAACAGTTGCAGGCCAAACTATGTTTGGCATATTGACGGATATGATAAGTTAAAACCTTACGGCATATACGTGGTGTGAAAAAGTGTTGGCCCCCTTCCTTGGCCCCTTTCTTATTTTTTTGCATGTTTGTCACACTTTAATGTTTCAGATAATCAAACACATTTTAATATTAGCTAAAGATAACACAAGTAAACACATCATGCCGTTTTTAAATGAAGGTTTTTATTATTAAGGGAAAACAAAATCCAAAACTACATGGCCCTGTGTGAAGAAGTGTTTGCCCCCTAAGCCTAATAACTGGTTGCGTCACCCTTAGCAGCAACAACTGCAATCAAGCATTTTCGATAACTTGCAATGAGTCTGTTACAGCACTGTGGAGGAATTTTGGCCCACTCATCTTTGCAGAATTGTTGTAATTCAGCCACATTGGAGAGTTTTCGAGCATGAACCACCTTTTTAAGGTCATGCCACAGCATCTCAATCGGATTGAGGTCAGGACTTTGACTAGGCCACCCCAAAGTCTTCATTTTGTTTTTCTTCAGCCATTCAGAGGTGGACTTGCTGGTGTGTTTTAGATCATTGTCCTGCTGCAGAACCCAAGTTCGCTTCAGCTTGAGGTCACAAACAGATGGCCGGACATTCTCCTTCAGGATTTTTTGTTAAGACAGCAGAATTCATGGTTCTATTTATCACAGCAAGTCTTCTAGGTCCTGAAGCAGCAGAACAGCCCCAGAACATCACACTACCACTACCATATTTTACTGTTGGTATGATGTTCTTTTTCTGAAATGCGGTGCTACTTTTACGCCACATAATGGGACACGGACCTTCCAAAAAGATCAATTTTTGTCTCGTCAGTCCACAGAGTATTTTCCCAAAAGTCTCAGGGATCATCGAGATGTTTTCTGGCAAAACTGAGACGAGCCTTTATGTTCTTTTTGCTCAGCAGCGGTTTTCGTCTTGGAACTCTGCCCAGTCTCTTTCTTATGGTGGAGTCATGAACACTCACCTTAACTGAGGCAAGTGAGGCCTGCAGTTCTTTGGATGTTGTTGTGGGGTCTTTTGTGACCTCCTGGATGAGTTGTCGCTGTGCTCTTGGGGTAATTTTGGTTGGCCGGCCACTCCTGGGAAGGTTCTCCACTGTTCCATGTTTTCGCCATTTGTAGATAATGGCTCTCACTGTGGTTCGCAACAGTCCCAAAGCTTTAGAAATGGCTTTATAATCTTTTGCAGACTGATAGAGCTCAACTACTTTCTTTCTCATTTGTTTTTGAATTTCTTTGGATCTCGGCATGATGTCTAGCTTTTGAGGATCTTTTCGTCTACTTCACTTTGTCAGGCAGGTCCTATTTAAGCGAGTTCTTGATTGCGAACAGGTGTGGCAGTAATTAGGCCTGGGTGTGGCTAGAGAAATTGAACTCAGGTGTGATAAACCACAGTTAAGTTATGTTTTAACAGGGGGGCAAACACTTTTTCACACAGGGCCATGTAGTTTTGGATTTTGTTTTCCCTTAATAATAAAAACCTTCATTTAAAAACTGCATGATGTGTTTACTTGTGTTATCTTTGACTAATATTTAAATGTGTTTGATTATCTGAAACATTAAAGTGTGACAAACATGTAAAAAAATAAGAAATCAGGAAGGGGGCCAACACTTTTTCACACCACTGTACATAAACGGATGCATTGATGGTTTCTCCAGAAAAATGATCTGTCTTGAAGCATACAATACAAAACGAACAATGACCCACAAGTAATTGCAGGTTATTTCCTACAAGCTGTTGCTGAGAATAACGGATTTCCACAAAGAATTCACACAAGACATTCTTCAGAGACACCACGAGTGTCTCTGCACCATGAGAATGTAACACTCTTAGTCCAAGCACTGGAAACCAGAGAATTGAACAGTGGTGGTCCACTTTGAGAACCCAATGCATACAATTTTGGATGGATCATTTTGAACAACTTAATTCATTGACAAATCTCTCATTCAGTTTTGCTTTCAACACTTTACACAGGTAACTCATTTTGTTCACTACACTGAAAAAAATTATTTATTGAATTTACTCAGTTTTTTTAAGGTAAGTGGTTGCAATCAATTTATTTTAGCTACATTTAAATAAACAGATTTAGTTGACTGACTTTGAACTAAATTTGTTTAAATGTAGCTAAAATAAATTGTTTGCAACCACTTACCTTAAAAAAACTGAGTAAATTCAATAAATAATTTTTTTCAGTGTATCAGAGATTTTGATTTGATTTGAGAATTGATTTTATCCTTAAGGAGAGTATTGAAGTTTAATTATAACTTAATATTTATTGATATAGCCTTGTCACGCCCCGGGAGTTAACCGCGAGAGGGAGCTCTCGCCCGCCTTTTGAGATTACTTCCGGGTTGCGCCCCGCATAAAAGCGGGGTGCACTGTTTGCATGACGCGAAGTATCTTTATGGAGAGTACTGAGCGTTTTCTGGCTGGATTATCTTTTGTGTATGACCTGGACTGTTTACCGTTTACCCCTTTGGATTATCTGTGTTGGTGCTATAATTGGATTACTGACCTCAGACTGTTTATGGACTTTCGTTTCTGCCTTTCGATTTTGGATTATACGCTTGGGACTATTGTTTTCACGTTGCCGAACTCTGTGCCTGTCCCCGACTCCGTCTCTGCTCGTCCCCTATCGCCAGCTCGGCGAATGGATCCGAACACTTCCGCCTCCGGCGGAGCTCCGTCACAAGCCTACAGTGTGAAGTTTTGTGAACTAATTTGGCAAGACAATGTAGAGTATATGTTTCATTTTTTATTATTTTTATTATTATTATTATTATTTTTTTTTTTTTTTTTTTTTAGGAAGAGCTGAAAGAAATGGTCAGTGCCTGGAATTGCCACAGGATACGGCCAACTCACAATCCACGTGCTCCCAGTGGTCGACCTTCAATAACGTTTGCTGTTCCAAGCTTATATGGAGTGCAGAATTTCTTGCATCCAATTGAACTGTTACGTTCAGAGACGGACAGAGACTCAGATGCGCTTTAGTTGGAGTTTTATTGATATAACCAGGAAAGCAGGAGGAGTGCAGAGTGCGGTGAGTGCACGCGGATATCTTTGCTTGGGAGCGGGGGTGCTGGAGCAGCTTTGTGTCTGGAGTCGTGACTGGGGAAGTGAGGCAACGAGTCAGCTGGGCGTGAGCGGAACCCCGGGGTATGCGCTGGAGGCACGGCGTGGTTTGAAGAAGCAGAGATCTCTGGAGATATCAAGAGACAGGTTAGCGGTAGAGTCCTAAAGGTTAACATTCAACGTACTGTAGTGTTAACGAGATCGGACGGGAGCAAAGTGATCTGTGGTGGTATTTATAGTGCTGTGTGTGAGGGTTGTAATTGTGCTCAGGTGTCGTCGATTAGAACTCTGGAGAGGGCGTGCGCTGTGAGTGTATGCGTGGCGAGCCTGGCGTGTCTGTAACATGAACAAACAAAACTGAGTATTTTCCAAGAGGAGTGTTTATTGAAAGACTACCCTTGTGATGAGGATGTCTTTCAACTGTGTGTCGAACTCATCGCTGAGCATAACTTTCTCATGTCAGATGATGTTTATAAAATTACAGACCTTTACCTCTGATCCTTGAACTGATCCTTCAAGGACTGTATTTGGAGGGCTAGATTCTAATCTAATCTAAAAAAAGCCTCGACTATAAGCTAAAGGTATTGTTTCAGTTGTTTTACTATTTCAGATTGCCTTAAGAGAACTATATATCTATGTCTGTAGGTGTTGAACTGAAGCATTTCACCAAGATGATGTTTATGAAATAGCAGAGCTTTACCTCCAACTGAACTGGACTTGAAGGACTAGATTCACCATTCTAATCTAATCTACAACATACACTATAAGATTTTTAAATATATTGTTTTTTTTATTATTGTTTTAGTATTTTCAGGTGGCCAAAATTTGTATAAAAGTAATATTTTCCTTAAGTGAACTTTATATCTTTGTAGGTGTTGAACTGCAGCCTGCAGTTACTCTCCTTACCTAAGCGACCTTGGACCACTGGAGGGAATCACAGAGCTCTTGTGAATTGGGATCACATGCCAATCTGTTTTTAGTTCAATCATGGGTATAAGAAGGATTATATTTGCAGAGTTCTGCAAAGGAAACAACTTCCCACAAACTGTCTGGCTTTGCTAATTGAGGAGCAAGTCTTCATAGTTATTGTTCACATTTTTTAAAAACTACCATCTGACCATAAAGATTTAAAATAGTTGTGTAATTCCTTATGCATTTGCCTTTAATTACATCATAAAGTTTTTATGAAGAATATATGAAGAAAAATCATACTGTCTATCACTTTCTATTCACAATTACACCTGTAGTGGACTGTCACAGACACGCCAGGCTCTGCACGCACCCAGTCACAGCGCACTCCCTCTCCCGAATTCTGATTAGCCAGCCAGCAGTTCAGATCTTTCACCCATAGAAAACATTTGGCGCATCATAAAGAGGAAGATGCGACAAAGAAGACCTAAGACAGTTGAGCAACTAGAAGCCTGTATTAGACAAGAATGGGACAACATTCCTATTCCTAAACTTGAGCAACTTGTCTCCTCAGTCCCCAGACGTTTGCAGACTGTTATAAAAAGAAGAGGGGATGCCACACAGTGGTAAACATGGCCTTGTCCCAACTTTTTTGAGATGTGTTGATGCCATGAAATTTAAAATCAACTTATTTTTCCCTTAAAATGATCCATTTTCTCAGTTTAAACATTTGATATGTCATCTATGTTGTATTCTGAATAAAATATTGAAATTTGAAATTTCCACATCATTGCATTCTGTTTTTATTCACAATTTGTACAGTGTCCCAACTTTTTTGGAATCGGGTTTGTATATGAGAGTGTATGTATATGAGACTATAAGTATTTGAGAGTGCGTATGTGAGTGTGTGTATATGAGAGAGAGTGTGTATGAGATTATAAGTGTTTGAGAGTGCGTGTGTGAGTGTGTATGAGATTATAAGTGTTTGAGAGTGTGTATGCGAGTGTGTGTATATGAGAGTGTGTGTGTGTATATGAGATTATAGGTGTTTGAGAGTGCGTATGTGAGTGTGTGTATATGAGAGTGTGTGTGTTTGAACTTATAAGTGAGAGTGCGTATGCGAGTGTGTGTATGAGAGTGTGTGTGTGTATGAGATTATAGGTGTTTGAGAGTGCGTATGTGAGTGTGTGTATATGAGAGTGTGTGTGTGTGTATGAGATTATAAGTGTTTGAGAGTGCGTATGCGAAGGGTATGTTTCTTGGATTACTGTTTCCTGCTTGGCTTGAAAATATTTCAGTGGCTGACTGCTGTGATGAACTACTGTGAGGTGGAGTGTCTGATGATGAAGAGTCTGACAAAACACTACTCATTGATGAAGATGAAATAACATGCATATTTGATGTAACTCTCTCTGTCTCTAAAAAGTAAACAAAGAAAGACTTTGGTACATATAAGCTAAATCACTGTCAATGCTGTGATTTTTCACATTTAGAATTTTAATGGCCTTCTCTAAAGTTAACTAACGAAAAACTTGTTTTTTGTTTAAAGTCCACTAAATTGTCTTCTACTGAATAAGGCATGTTTGAAACCATTAATGGAAAAGTATGATCAGATGTCAAGTACTGGCATGATCCATAAAAAAAACAATAGCAAGAGGATCAAATAAAAGTTGACGCATGTTATGAAATATGGTTTTAATGAACTCCTTTTTGATGTTGTTTTTACATGGCTCTTAGAATGTTTTAGGGCAAATTATGTTCAAATTCTCTATGCCTTTCATATTTTAGCATGGTAGAAATTCATTACCTTGTTTAAATGCATCCATGAGTTTTCAGAGCTGAATGATAGGTAACAGATCAGCGATATCTTCTTTCTGTACATATTTTAAAGCTTCTTTCAACTCCATGCCAGAACTCTAACGTTTAGAAATGATTTACAACTGGGTCTCTTCAGTAACATTTTAAACAAGTTTGCTTAATGATTTCTGGAGCATTTGCAGCTATAACAACAGGCAGCAAGCAACAACCACTAACTAATTTTAAAATACAGATTAGAGTATTTATGTTAAGTCATTTTTCATCATAAATCAGCCTTTTCACGTTTGTTATGACATTTTACACTTTAATATAAACAATCATATTTTTTCATATTTTTTTCATAAATCAGCCAAAAAAGGTGAAAAAGTCAATAAAAACCTCTTTCAACCTCACTTCATGACTTTCCTATGTTTATTTTGAAATTTGGAATTTTAATGTAAACAATCATGTTTAGTATCATAGTCGACACCAAAGATGTGAAAAAAGTCATTGTCACCTTGCCCGTTCAGCTGCAAACATGCGTTTGTCAGAAAAACCACTTTCCCTTGCTCCTAGCGCCTTGAAACTCTCGCAATCGCATTTTCAGCGCCTGAACTGCACATTGCAGGGAGCACACTGCGCTGCTATGGGAAACAAGCCTGTTCGATGAAAAATGATGAAATATGACATGTTAAGTCATTTTTCATCATAAATCAGCCTTTTCACGTTTGTTATGAGATTTTACACTTTAATATAAACAATCATATTTTTTCATATTTTTTTTCATAAATCAGCCAAAAAAGGTGAAAAAGTCAATAAAAACCTCACTTCATGACTTTCCTATGTTTATTTTGAAATTTGGAATTTTAATGTAAACAATCATGTTTAGTATCATAGTCGACACCAAAGATGTGAAAAAAGTCATTGTCACCTTGCCCGTTCAGCTGCAAACATGCGTTTGTCAGAAAAACCACTTTCCCTTGCTCCTAGCGCCTTGAAACTCTCGCAATCGCATTTTCAGCGCCTGAACTGCACATTGCAGGGAGCACACTGCGCTGCTATGGGAAACAAGCCTGTTCGATGAAAAATGATGAAATATGACATGTAAAGTCATTTTTCATCATAAATCAGCCTTTTCACGTTTGTTATGACATTTTACACTTTAATATAAACAATCATATTTTTTTTTTCTTCACATGTGAGGAGAGTGTACAGAGGAGATGGAAGGAGTACTTTGAGGAGCTGATGAATGAGGAAAATGAGAGGGAAAAAAGAGTAGAAGGGGTGAACTCTGTGGAACAGAAAGTAGATAAGATTAGAAAGGATGAAGTCAGGAAGGCTTTGAAGAGGATGAAAAGTGGGAAGGCAGTTGGTCCTGATGACATTCCGGTGGAGGTCTGGAAGTGTCTGGGAGAGGCAGCAGTGGAATTTTTAGCTAGTTTGTTCAACAGGGTTTTAGAGAGTGAGAGGATGCCTGAGGAATGGAGAAGAAGTGTGTTAGTGCCGATCTTTAAGAATAAGGGTGACGTGCAGAGTTGCAGTAACTATAGGGGGATAAAGTTGATGAGCCATACAATGAAGGTATGGGAAAGAGTAGTGGAAGCTAGGTTAAGGCAGGTAGTGGAAATTTGTGAGCAGCAGTATGGCTTCATGCCCAGAAAGAGCACAACAGATGCAATTTTTGCTCTGAGGATTTTGATGGAGAAGTATAGGGATGGTCAGAAGGAGTTGCACTGTGTGTTTGTAGACTTGGAGAAAGCGTATGACAGGGTGTCAAGAGAAGAGCTGTGGTACTGTATGAGGAAGTCAGGAGTAGCGGAGAAGTATGTCAGAGTGGTGCAGGACATGTATGAGAGGAGCAGGACAGTGGTGAGGTGTGCTGTAGGTCAGACAGAGGAGTTCAATGTGGAGGTGGGACTGCATCAGGGATCAGCTCTGAGCCCCTTCCTGTTTGCTATAGTGATGGACCAGCTGTCAGAGGAGGTCAGACAGGAGTCTCCTTGGACAATGATGTTTGCAGATGACATTGTGATCTGTAGTGAGAGCAGGGAGCAGGTGGAGGAAAACCTGGAGAGGTGGAGGTTTGCACTGGAGAGAAGAGGAATGAAGGTCAGTCGTAGTAAGACTGAGTACATGTGTGTGAATGAAAGGGAGGGAAGTGGAACAGTAAGGTTACAGGGTGAAGAGGTGAAGAAGGTACAGGAGTTTAAGTACTTGGGGTCAACAGTCCAGAGTAATGGAGAGTGTGGGAAAGAGGTAAAGAAGCGAGTGCAGGCAGGTTGGAATGGGTGGAGAAAGGTGTCGGGAGTTCTGTGTGATCAGAAAATATCAGCGAGATAAATGTAAACAATCATGTTTAGAACATGTCACAGAAAGAGTGAAAAAAGTAATGTTAGTTCCTTTGAGTGAAAATGCGATTGTAGAAAAACCCTTTGCTGGGGCTTAGGGCCTTAAATGGTTTGGCATTTCAGGGGGAATGAAATTGGAGGGAGTACATGGGCTGCCAGGGGAAAAAAAGCCAGGGTTGATGGAAAATGAGGATATGAAATGTGGGTCAAGTTATCAAATAGGGTTGAGGTTTGTTATGAGAAAACCAAAAAAAAAAAATATTTTTTTTCATAATTCAGCCAAAAAAGGTGAAAAAGTCAATAAAAACGTCTTTCAGCCTCACTTCATGACTTTCCTATGTTTATTTTGACATTTGGAATTTTAATGTAAACAATCATGTTTAGTATCATAGTCGACACCAAAGATGTGAAAAAAGTCATTGTCACCTTGCCCGTTCAGCTGCAAACATGCGTTTGTCAGAAAAACCACTTTCCCTTGCTCCTAGCGCCTTGAAACTCTCGCAATCGCATTTTCAGCGCCTGAACTGCACATTGCAGGGAGCACACTGCGCTGCTATGGGAAACAAGCCTGTTCGATGAAAAATGATGAAATATGACATGTAAAGTCATTTTTCATCATAAATCAGCCTTTTCACGTTTGTTATGACATTTTACACTTTAATATAAACAATCATATTTTTTTTCATAATCAGCCAAAAAAGGTGAAAAAGTCAATAAAAACTCTTTCACCTCACTTCATGACTTTCCTATGTTTATTTTGAAATTTGGAATTTTAATGTAAACAATCATGTTTAGTATCATAGTCGACACCAAAGATGTGAAAAAAGTCATTGTCACCTTGCCCGTTCAGCTGCAAACATGCGTTTGTCAGAAAAACCACTTTCCCTTGCTCCTAGCGCCTTGAAACTCTCGCAATCGCATTTTCAGCGCCTGAACTGCACATTGCAGGAGCACACTGCGCTGCTATGGGAAACAAGCCTGTTCGATGAAAAATGATGAAATATGACATGTAAAGTCATTTTTCATCATAAATCAGCCTTTTCACGTTTGTTATGAATTTTACACTTTAATATAAACAATCATATTTTTTCATATTTTTTTTCATAAATCAGCCAAAAAAGGTGAAAAAGTCAATAAAACCTCTTTCAACCTCACTTCATGACTTTCCTATGTTTATTTTGAAATTTGAATTTTAATGTAAACAATCATGTTTAGTATCATAGTCGACACCAAAGATGTGAAAAAAGTCATTGTCACCTTGCCCGTTCAGTGCAAACATGCGTTTGTCAGAAAAACCACTTTCCCTTGCTCCTAGCGCCTTGAAACTCTCGCAATCGCATTTTCAGCGCCTGAACTGCACATTGCAGGGAGCACACTGCGCTGCTATGGGAAACAAGCCTGTTCGATGAAAAATGATGAAATATGACATGTAAAGTCATTTTTCATCATAAATCAGCCTTTTCACGTTTGTTATGACATTTTACACTTTAATATAAACAATCATATTTTTTTTCATAAATCAGCCAAAAAAGGTGAAAAAGTCAATAAAAACCTCTTTCAACCTCACTTCATGACTTTCCTATGTTTATTTTGAAATTTGGAATTTTAATGTAAACAATCATGTTTAGTATCATAGTCGACACCAAAGATGTGAAAAAAGTTTGTATTCCCGTTCAGCTGCAAACAGCGTTTGCAGAAAAACATTTCCCTTGTCAGCGGCTTGAAACCTGAATGAGTTTGCCTGAAGAAGAGGGAGACATCGTGTAAGGAACAGTGTTGATGAAAGAGATGAAATAGACAGGGGTAAAGTCAGTTTATCTTAAATCAGCTATGAGGTTTGTAAATGACATTTTACAGTTAATGTGAAAATCGATTTTTTCAAATTCAGCAAAAAGGGAAAGTTAAGACGTGTAGCCCCATGCTTTATGTTTATGACATTTGAATAAGAACAATCAGAGTAATAGCAACAAGATGTAAAAGTCTTTGTACATTGGCGTTAGGAATGGTTCAGAGAACCATTTGCTTGGGGCTTAGGGCCTTAAATCGATGGCATTTCAGGGGAATGAAATTGGAGGGAGTACATGGGCTGCAGGGAAAAAGCCGTTGATGAAAATGAGATATGAATGTGAGTCATTTTTATCAAAATAGCTTTTGAGTTTGTTATGAGATTACCTTAAAAAAAAATATTTTTTTTCATAATTCAGCCAAAAAAGGTGAAAAAGTCAATAAAAACTCTTTCAGCCTCACTTCATGACTTTCCTATGTTTATTTTGAATTTGGAATTTTAATGTAAACAATCATGTTTAGTATCATAGTCGACACCAAAGATGTGAAAAAAGTCATTGTCACCTTGCCCGTTCAGCTGCAAACATGCGTTTGTCAGAAAAACCACTTTCCCTTGCTCCTAGCGCCTTGAAACTCTCGCAATCGCATTTTCAGCGCCTGAACTGCACATTGCAGGGAGCACACTGCGCTGCTATGGGAAACAAGCCTGTTCGATGAAAAATGATGAAATATGACATGTAAAGTCATTTTTCATCATAAATCAGCCTTTTCACGTTTGTTATGACATTTTACACTTTAATATAAACAATCATATTTTTTTTCATAATTCAGCCAAAAAAGGTGAAAAAGTCAATAAAAACGTCTTTCAGCCTCACTTCATGACTTTCCTATGTTTATTTTGAAATTTGGAATTTTAATGTAAACAATCATGTTTAGTATCATAGTCGACACCAAAGATGTGAAAAAAGTCATTGTCACCTTGCCCGTTCAGCTGCAAACATGCGTTTGTCAGAAAAACCACTTTCCCTTGCTCCTAGCGCCTTGAAACTCTCGCAATCGCATTTTCAGCGCCTGAACTGCACATTGCAGGGAGCACACTGCGCTGCTATGGGAAACAAGCCTGTTCGATGAAAAATGATGAAATATGACATGTAAAGTCATTTTTCATCATAAATCAGCCTTTTCACGTTTGTTATGAATTTTACACTTTAATATAAACAATCATATTTTTTCATATTTTTTTTCATAAATCAGCCAAAAAAGGTGAAAAAGTCAATAAAAACCTCTTTCAACCTCACTTCATGACTTTCCTATGTTTATTTTGAAATTTGGAATTTTAATGTAAACAATCATGTTTAGTATCATAGTCGACACCAAAGATGTGAAAAAAGTCATTGTCACCTTGCCCGTTCAGCTGCAAACATGCGTTTGTCAGAAAAACCACTTTCCCTTGCTCCTAGCGCCTTGAAACTCTCGCAATCGCATTTTCAGCGCCTGAACTGCACATTGCAGGGAGCACACTGCGCTGCTATGGGAAACAAGCCTGTTCGATGAAAAATGATGAAATATGACATGTAAAGTCATTTTTCATCATAAATCAGCCTTTTCACGTTTGTTATGACATTTTACACTTTAATATAAACAATCATATTTTTTCATATTTTTTTTCATAAATCAGCCAAAAAAGGTGAAAAAGTCAATAAAAACCTCTTTCAACCTCACTTCATGACTTTCCTATGTTTATTTTGAAATTTGGAATTTTAATGTAAACAATCATGTTTAGTATCATAGTCGACACCAAAGATGTGAAAAAAGTCATTGTCACCTTGCCCGTTCAGCTGCAAACATGCGTTTGTCAGAAAAACCACTTTCCCTTGCTCCTAGCGCCTTGAAACTCTCGCAATCGCATTTTCAGCGCCTGAACTGCACATTGCAGGGAGCACACTGCGCTGCTATGGGAAACAAGCCTGTTCGATGAAAAATGATGAAATATGACATGTAAAGTCATTTTTCATCATAAATCAGCCTTTTCACGTTTGTTATGACATTTTACACTTTAATATAAACAATCATATTTTTTTTTCATAAATCAGCCAAAAAAGGTGAAAAAGTCAATAAAAACTCTTTCACCTCACTTCATGACTTTCCTATGTTTATTTTGAAATTTGGAATTTTAATGTAAACAATCATGTTTAGTATCATAGTCGACACCAAAGATGTGAAAAAAGTCATTGTCACCTTGCCCGTTCAGCTGCAAACATGCGTTTGTCAGAAAAACCACTTTCCCTTGCTCCTAGCGCCTTGAAACTCTCGCAATCGCATTTTCAGCGCCTGAACTGCACATTGCAGGGAGCACACTGCGCTGCTATGGGAAACAAGCCTGTTCGATGAAAAATGATGAAATATGACATGTAAAGTCATTTTTCATCATAAATCAGCCTTTTCACGTTTGTTATGAATTTTACACTTTAATATAAACAATCATATTTTTTTTCATAATTCAGCCAAAAAAGGTGAAAAAGTCAATAAAAACGTCTTTCAGCCTCACTTCATGACTTTCCTATGTTTATTTTGACATTTGGAATTTTAATGTAAACAATCATGTTTAGTATCATAGTCGACACCAAAGATGTGAAAAAAGTCATTGTCACCTTGCCCGTTCAGCTGCAAACATGCGTTTGTCAGAAAAACCACTTTCCCTTGCTCCTAGCGCCTTGAAACTCTCGCAATCGCATTTTCAGCGCCTGAACTGCACATTGCAGGGAGCACACTGCGCTGCTATGGGAAACAAGCCTGTTCGATGAAAAATGATGAAATATGACATGTAAAGTCATTTTTCATCATAAATCAGCCTTTTACGTTTGTTATGACATTTTACACTTTAATATAAACAATCATATTTTTTTTCATAATTCAGCCAAAAAAGGTGAAAAAGTCAATAAAAACGTCTTTCAGCCTCACTTCATGACTTTCCTATGTTTATTTTGAAATTTGGAATTTTAATGTAAACAATCATGTTTAGTATCATAGTCGACACCAAAGATGTGAAAAAAGTCATTGTCACCTTGCCCGTTCAGCTGCAAACATGCGTTTGTCAGAAAAACCACTTTCCCTTGCTCCTAGCGCCTTGAAACTCTCGCAATCGCATTTTCAGCGCCTGAACTGCACATTGCAGGGAGCACACTGCGCTGCTATGGGAAACAAGCCTGTTCGATGAAAAATGATGAAATATGACATGTAAAGTCATTTTTCATCATAAATCAGCCTTTTCACGTTTGTTATGAATTTTACACTTTAATATAAACAATCATATTTTTTCATATTTTTTTTCATAAATCAGCCAAAAAAGGTGAAAAAGTCAATAAAAACCTCTTTCAACCTCACTTCATGACTTTCCTATGTTTATTTTGAAATTTGGAATTTTAATGTAAACAATCATGTTTAGTATCATAGTCGACACCAAAGATGTGAAAAAAGTCATTGTCACCTTGCCCGTTCAGCTTGCAAACATGCGTTTGTCAGAAAAACCACTTTCCCTTGCTCCTAGCGCCTTGAAACTCTCGCAATCGCATTTTCAGCGCCTGAACTGCACATTGCAGGGAGCACACTGCGCTGCTATGGGAAACAAGCCTGTTCGATGAAAAATGATGAAATATGACATGTAAAGTCATTTTTCATCATAAATCAGCCTTTTCACGTTTGTTATGACATTTTACACTTTAATATAAACAATCATATTTTTTCATATTTTTTTTCATAAATCAGCCAAAAAAGGTGAAAAAGTCAATAAAAACCTCTTTCAACCTCACTTCATGACTTTCCTATGTTTATTTTGAAATTTGGAATTTTAATGTAAACAATCATGTTTAGTATCATAGTCGACACCAAAGATGTGAAAAAAGTCATTGTCACCTTGCCCGTTCAGCTGCAAACATGCGTTTGTCAGAAAAACCACTTTCCCTTGCTCCTAGCGCCTTGAAACTCTCGCAATCGCATTTTCAGCGCCTGAACTGCACATTGCAGGGAGCACACTGCGCTGCTATGGGAAACAAGCCTGTTCGATGAAAAATGATGAAATATGACATGTAAAGTCATTTTTCATCATAAATCAGCCTTTTCACGTTTGTTATGACATTTTACACTTTAATATAAACAATCATATTTTTTCATATTTTTTTTCATAAATCAGCCAAAAAAGGTGAAAAAGTCAATAAAAACTCTTTCACTCATCAGACTTTCCTATGTTTATTTTGAAATTTGGAATTTTAATGTAAACAATCATGTTTAGTATCATAGTCGACACCAAAGATGTGAAAAAAGTCATTGTCACCTTGCCCGTTCAGCTGCAAACATGCGTTTGTCAGAAAAACCACTTTCCCTTGCTCCTAGCGCCTTGAAACTCTCGCAATCGCATTTTCAGCGCCTGAACTGCACATTGCAGGGAGCACACTGCGCTGCTATGGGAAACAAGCCTGTTCGATGAAAAATGATGAAATATGACATGTAAAGTCATTTTTCATCATAAATCAGCCTTTTCACGTTTGTTATGACATTTTACACTTTAATATAAACAATCATATTTTTTCTTTTTTTTTTCATAAATCAGCCAAAAAAGGTGAAAAAGTCAATAAAAACCTCTTTCAACCTCACTTCATGACTTTCCTATGTTTATTTTGAAATTTGGAATTTTAATGTAAACAATCATGTTTAGTATCATAGTCGACACCAAAGATGTGAAAAAAGTCATTGTCACCTTGCCGTTCAGCTGCAAACATGCGTTTGTCAGAAAAACCACTTTCCCTTGCTCCTAGCGCCTTGAAACTCTCGCAATCGCATTTTCAGCGCCTGAACTGCACATTGCAGGGAGCACACTGCGCTGCTATGGGAAACAAGCCTGTTCGATGAAAAATGATGAAATATGACATGTAAAGTCATTTTTCATCATAAATCAGCCTTTTCACGTTTGTTATGACATTTTAACTTTAATATAAACAATCATATTTTTTTTCATAATTCAGCCAAAAAAGGTGAAAAAGTCAATAAAAACTCTTTCACCTCACTTCATGACTTTCCTATGTTTATTTGAAATTTGGAATTTTAATGTAAACAATCATGTTTAGTATCATAGTCGACACCAAAGATGTGAAAAAAGTCATTGTCACCTTGCCCGTTCAGCTGCAAACATGCGTTTGTCAGAAAAACCACTTTCCCTTGCTCCTAGCGCCTTGAAACTCTCGCAATCGCATTTTCAGCGCCTGAACTGCACATTGCAGGGAGCACACTGCGCTGCTATGGGAAACAAGCCTGTTCGATGAAAAATGATGAAATATGACATGTAAAGTCATTTTTCATCATAAATCAGCCTTTTACGTTTGTTATGAATTTTACACTTTAATATAAACAATCATATTTTTTCTTTTTTTTTCATAAATCAGCCAAAAAAGGTGAAAAAGTCAATAAAAACCTCTTTCAACCTCACTTCATGACTTTCCTATGTTTATTTTGAAATTTGGAATTTTAATGTAAACAATCATGTTTAGTATCATAGTCGACACCAAAGATGTGAAAAAAGTCATTGTCACCTTGCCCGTTCAGCTGCAAACATGCGTTTGTCAGAAAAACCACTTTCCCTTGCTCCTAGCGCCTTGAAACTCTCGCAATCGCATTTTCAGCGCCTGAACTGCACATTGCAGGGAGCACACTGCGCTGCTATGGGAAACAAGCCTGTTCGATGAAAAATGATGAAATATGACATGTAAAGTCATTTTTCATCATAAATCAGCCTTTTCACGTTTGTTATGACATTTTACATTTTAATATAAACAATCATATTTTTCATATTTTTTTTCATAAATCAGCCAAAAAAGGTGAAAAAGTCAAAAAAAACCCTCTTTAAACCTCACTTCATGACTTTCCTATGTTTATTTTGAAATTTGGAATTTTAATGTAAACAATCATGTTTAGTATCATAGTCGACACCAAAGATGTGAAAAAAGTCATTGTCACCTTGCCCGTTCAGCTGCAAACATGCGTTTGTCAGAAAAACCACTTTCCCTTGCTCCTAGCGCCTTGAAACTCTCGCAATCGCATTTTCAGCGCCTGAACTGCACATTGCAGGGAGCACACTGCGCTGCTATGGGAAACAAGCCTGTTCGATGAAAAATGATGAAATATGACATGTAAAGTCATTTTTCATCATAAATCAGCCTTTTCACGTTTGTTATGACATTTTACACTTTAATATAAACAATCATATTTTTTTTCATAATTCAGCCAAAAAAGGTGAAAAAGTCAATAAAAACGTCTTTCAGCCTCACTTCATGACTTTCCTATGTTTATTTTGACATTTGGAATTTTAATGTAAACAATCATGTTTAGTATCATAGTCGACACCAAAGATGTGAAAAAAGTCATTGTCACCTTGCCCGTTCAGCTGCAAACATGCGTTTGTCAGAAAAACCACTTTCCCTTGCTCCTAGCGCCTTGAAACTCTCGCAATCGCATTTTCAGCGCCTGAACTGCACATTGCAGGGAGCACACTGCGCTGCTATGGGAAACAAGCCTGTTCGATGAAAAATGATGAAAATGACATTTTAAAGTCATTTTTCATCATAAATCAGCCTTTTCACGTTTGTTATGACATTTTACACTTTAATATAAACAATCATATTTTTTCATATTTTTTTCATAAATCAGCCAAAAAAGGTGAAAAAGTCAATAAAAACCTCTTTCAACCTCACTTCATGACTTTCCTATGTTTATTTTGAAATTTGGAATTTTAATGTAAACAATCATGTTTAGTATCATAGTCGACACCAAAGATGTGAAAAAAGTCATTGTCACCTTGCCCGTTCAGCTGCAAACATGCGTTTGTCAGAAAAACCACTTTCCCTTGCTCCTAGCGCCTTGAAACTCTCGCAATCGCATTTTCAGCGCCTGAACTGCACATTGCAGGGAGCACACTGCGCTGCTATGGGAAACAAGCCTGTTCGATGAAAAATGATGAAATATGACATGTAAAGTCATTTTTCATCATAAATCAGCCTTTTCACGTTTGTTATGACATTTTACACTTTAATATAAACAATCATATTTTTTCATATTTTTTTCATAAATCAGCCAAAAAAGGTGAAAAAGTCAATAAAAACCTCTTTCAACCTCACTTCATGACTTTCCTATGTTTATTTTGAAATTTGGAATTTTAATGTAAACAATCATGTTTAGTATCATAGTCGACACCAAAGATGTGAAAAAAGTCATTGTCACCTTGCCCGTTCAGCTGCAAACATGCGTTTGTCAGAAAAACCACTTTCCCTTGCTCCTAGCGCCTTGAAACTCTCGCAATCGCATTTTCAGCGCCTGAACTGCACATTGCAGGGAGCACACTGCGCTGCTATGGGAAACAAGCCTGTTCGATGAAAAATGATGAAATATGACATGTAAAGTCATTTTTCATCATAAATCAGCCTTTTCACGTTTGTTATGACATTTTACACTTTAATATAAACAATCATATTTTTTTTTTTCAAAAATTCAGCCAAAAAAGGTGAAAAAGTCAATAAAAACGTCTTTCAGCCTCACTTCATGACTTTCCTATGTTTATTTTGAAATTTGGAATTTTAATGTAAACAATCATGTTTAGTATCATAGTCGACACCAAAGATGTGAAAAAAGTCATTGTCACCTTGCCCGTTCAGCTGCAAACATGCGTTTGTCAGAAAAACCACTTTCCCTTGCTCCTAGCGCCTTGAAACTCTCGCAATCGCATTTTCAGCGCCTGAACTGCACATTGCAGGGAGCACACTGCGCTGCTATGGGAAACAAGCCTGTTCGATGAAAAATGATGAAATATGACATGTAAAGTCATTTTTCATCATAAATCAGCCTTTTCACGTTTGTTATGACATTTTACACTTTAATATAAACAATCATATATTTTTTTCATAATTCAGCCAAAAAAGGTGAAAAAGTCAATAAAAACGTCTTTAAACCTCACTTCATGACTTTCCTATGTTTATTTTGAAATTTGGAATTTTAATGTAAACAATCATGTTTAGTATCATAGTCGACACCAAAGATGTGAAAAAAGTCATTGTCACCTTGCCCGTTCAGCTGCAAACATGCGTTTGTCAGAAAAACCACTTTCCCTTGCTCCTAGCGCCTTGAAACTCTCGCAATCGCATTTTCAGCGCCTGAACTGCACATTGCGGGGAGCACACTGCGCTGCTATGGGAAACAAGCCTGTTCGATGAAAAATGATGAAATATGACATGTAAAGTCATTTTTCATCATAAATCAGCCTTTTCACGTTTGTTATGACATTTTACACTTTAATATAAACAATCATATTTTTTTTCATAATTCAGCCAAAAAAGGTGAAAAAGTCAATAAAAACGTCTTTCAGCCTCACTTCATGACTTTCCCCCCCCCCCCCCCCCCCCCCCCCCCCCCCCCCCCCCCCTGCGCTGCTATGGGAAACAAGCCTGTTCGATGAAAAATGATGAAAATGACATGTTAAGTCATTTTTCATCATAAATCAGCCTTTTCACGTTTGTTATGACATTTTACACTTTAATATAAACAATCATTTTTTTCATATTTTTTTCAAAAATTCAGCCAAAAAAGGTGAAAAAGTCAATAAAAACCCCCCCCCCCCCCCCCCCCCCCCAAAAAAAAAAAAAAAAAAAAAAAAAAAAAAAACATGCGTTTGTCAGAAAAACCACTTTCCCTTGCTCCTAGCGCCTTGAAACTCTCGCAATCGCATTTTCAGCGCCTGAACTGCACATTGCAGGGAGCACACTGCGCTGCTATGGGAAACAAGCCTGTTCGATGAAAAATGATGAAATATGACATGTAAAGTCATTTTTCATCATAAATCAGCCTTTTCACGTTTGTTATGACATTTTACACTTTAATATAAACAATCATTTTTTTTCTTTTTTTCAAAAATTCAGCCAAAAAAGGTGAAAAAGTCAAAAAAAACTCTTTAAACCTCACTTCATGACTTTCCTATGTTTATTTTGAAATTTGGAATTTTAATGTAAACAATCATGTTTAGTATCATAGTCGACACCAAAGATGTGAAAAAAGTCATTGTCACCTTGCCCGTTCAGCTGCAAACATGCGTTTGTCAGAAAAACCACTTTCCCTTGCTCCTAGCGCCTTGAAACTCTCGCAATCGCATTTTCAGCGCCTGAACTGCACATTGCAGGGAGCACACTGCGCTGCTATGGGAAACAAGCCTGTTCGATGAAAAATGATGAAATATGACATGTAAAGTCATTTTTCATCATAAATCAGCCTTTTCACGTTTGTTATGACATTTTACACTTTAATATAAACAATCATATTTTTTTTCATAATTCAGCCAAAAAAGGTGAAAAATCAATAAAAACGTCTTTAAACCTCACTTCATGACTTTCCTATGTTTATTTTGAATTTGGAATTTTAATGTAAACAATCATGTTTAGTATCATAGTCGACACCAAAGATGTGAAAAAAGTCATTGTCACCTTGCCCGTTCAGCTGCAAACATGCGTTTGTCAGAAAAACCACTTTCCCTTGCTCCTAGCGCCTTGAAACTCTCGCAATCGCATTTTCAGCGCCTGAACTGCACATTGCAGGGAGCACACTCGCTGCTATGGGAAACAAGCCTGTTCGATAAAAAATGATGAAATATGACATGTAAAGTCATTTTTCATCATAAATCAGCCTTTTCACGTTTGTTATGACATTTTACACTTTAATATAAACAATCATTTTTTTTTTTCATAATTCAGCCAAAAAAGGTGAAAAAGTCAAAAAAAACGTCTTTCAGCCTCACTTCATGAC
>JAUCMX010000012.1:3397044-3587621 GCA_033459395.1 Hemibagrus guttatus | reverse complement strand
AACCACTTTCCCTTGCTCCTAGCGCCTTGAAACTCTCGCAATCGCATTTTCAGCGCCTGAACTGCACATTGCAGGGAGCACACTGCGCTGTATGGGAAACAAGCCTGTTCGATGAAAAATGATGAAAATGACATGTAAAGTCATTTTTCATCATAAATCAGCCTTTTCACGTTTGTTATGAATTTTACACTTTAATATAAACAATCATATTTTTTCATATTTTTTTTCATAAATCAGCCAAAAAAGGTGAAAAAGTCAATAAAAACCTCTTTCAACCTCACTTCATGACTTTCCTATGTTTATTTTGAAATTTGGAATTTTAATGTAAACAATCATGTTTAGTATCATAGTCGACACCAAAGATGTGAAAAAAGTCATTGTCACCTTGCCCGTTCAGCTGCAAACATGCGTTTGTCAGAAAAACCACTTTCCCTTGCTCCTAGCGCCTTGAAACTCTCGCAATCGCATTTTCAGCGCCTGAACTGCACATTGCAGGGAGCACACTGCGCTGCTATGGGAAACAAGCCTGTTCGATGAAAAATGATGAAATATGACATGTAAAGTCATTTTTCATCATAAATCAGCCTTTTCACGTTTGTTATGACATTTTACACTTTAATATAAACAATCATATTTTTTTTCATAATTCAGCCAAAAAAGGTGAAAAAGTCAATAAAAACGTCTTTCAGCCTCACTTCATGACTTTCCTATGTTTATTTTGAAATTTGGAATTTTAATGTAAACAATCATGTTTAGTATCATAGTCGACACCAAAGATGTGAAAAAAGTCATTGTCACCTTGCCCGTTCAGCTGCAAACATGCGTTTGTCAGAAAAACCACTTTCCCTTGCTCCTAGCGCCTTGAAACTCTCGCAATCGCATTTTCAGCGCCTGAACTGCACATTGCAGGGAGCACACTGCGCTGCTATGGGAAACAAGCCTGTTCGATGAAAAATGATGAAACATGACATGTTAAGTCATTTTTCATCATAAATCAGCCTTTTCACGTTTGTTATGACATTTTACACTTTAATATAAACAATCATATTTTTTCATATTTTTTTTCATAAATCAGCCAAAAAAGGTGAAAAAGTCAATAAAAACCTCTTTCAACCTCACTTCATGACTTTCCTATGTTTATTTTGAAATTTGGAATTTTAATGTAAACAATCATGTTTAGTATCATAGTCGACACCAAAGATGTGAAAAAAGTCATTGTCACCTTGCCCGTTCAGCTGCAAACATGCGTTTGTCAGAAAAACCACTTTCCCTTGCTCCTAGCGCCTTGAAACTCTCGCAATCGCATTTTCAGCGCCTGAACTGCACATTGCAGGGAGCACACTGCGCTGCTATGGGAAACAAGCCTGTTCGATGAAAAATGATGAAATATGACATGTAAAGTCATTTTTCATCATAAATCAGCCTTTTCACGTTTGTTATGACATTTTACACTTTAATATAAACAATCATATTTTTTTTCATAATTCAGCCAAAAAAGGTGAAAAAGTCAATAAAAACGTCTTTCAGCCTCACTTCATGACTTTCCTATGTTTATTTTGAAATTTGGAATTTTAATGTAAACAATCATGTTTAGTATCATAGTCGACACCAAAGATGTGAAAAAAGTCATTGTCACCTTGCCCGTTCAGCTGCAAACATGCGTTTGTCAGAAAAACCACTTTCCCTTGCTCCTAGCGCCTTGAAACTCTCGCAATCGCATTTTCAGCGCCTGAACTGCACATTGCAGGGAGCACACTGCGCTGCTATGGGAAACAAGCCTGTTCGATGAAAAATGATGAAACATGACATGTAAAGTCATTTTTCATCATAAATCAGCCTTTTCACGTTTGTTATGACATTTTACACTTTAATATAAACAATCATATTTTTTCATATTTTTTTTCATAAATCAGCCAAAAAAGGTGAAAAAGTCAATAAAAACCTCTTTCAACCTCACTTCATGACTTTCCTATGTTTATTTTGAAATTTGGAATTTTAATGTAAACAATCATGTTTAGTATCATAGTCGACACCAAAGATGTGAAAAAAGTCATTGTCACCTTGCCCGTTCAGCTGCAAACATGCGTTTGTCAGAAAAACCACTTTCCCTTGCTCCTAGCGCCTTGAAACTCTCGCAATCGCATTTTCAGCGCCTGAACTGCACATTGCAGGGAGCACACTGCGCTGCTATGGGAAACAAGCCTGTTCGATGAAAAATGATGAAATATGACATGTAAAGTCATTTTTCATCATAAATCAGCCTTTTCACGTTTGTTATGACATTTTACACTTTAATATAAACAATCATATTTTTTTTCATAATTCAGCCAAAAAAGGTGAAAAAGTCAATAAAAACGTCTTTCAGCCTCACTTCATGACTTTCCTATGTTTATTTTGAAATTTGGAATTTTAATGTAAACAATCATGTTTAGTATCATAGTCGACACCAAAGATGTGAAAAAAGTCATTGTCACCTTGCCCGTTCAGCTGCAAACATGCGTTTGTCAGAAAAACCACTTTCCCTTGCTCCTAGCGCCTTGAAACTCTCGCAATCGCATTTTCAGCGCCTGAACTGCACATTGCAGGGAGCACACTGCGCTGCTATGGGAAACAAGCCTGTTCGATGAAAAATGATGAAACATGACATGTTAAGTCATTTTTCATCATAAATCAGCCTTTTCACGTTTGTTATGACATTTTACACTTTAATATAAACAATCATATTTTTTTTCATAATTCAGCCAAAAAAGGTGAAAAAGTCAATAAAAACGTCTTTCAGCCTCACTTCATGACTTTCCTATGTTTATTTTGAAATTTGGAATTTTAATGTAAACAATCATGTTTAGTATCATAGTCGACACCAAAGATGTGAAAAAAGTCATTGTCACCTTGCCCGTTCAGCTGCAAACATGCGTTTGTCAGAAAAACCACTTTCCCTTGCTCCTAGCGCCTTGAAACTCTCGCAATCGCATTTTCAGCGCCTGAACTGCACATTGCAGGGAGCACACTGCGCTGCTATGGGAAACAAGCCTGTTCGATGAAAAATGATGAAATATGACATGTAAAGTCATTTTTCATCATAAATCAGCCTTTTCACGTTTGTTATGACATTTTACACTTTAATATAAACAATCATATTTTTTTTCATAATTCAGCCAAAAAAGGTGAAAAAGTCAATAAAAACGTCTTTCAGCCTCACTTCATGACTTTCCTATGTTTATTTTGAAATTTGGAATTTTAATGTAAACAATCATGTTTAGTATCATAGTCGACACCAAAGATGTGAAAAAAGTCATTGTCACCTTGCCCGTTCAGCTGCAAACATGCGTTTGTCAGAAAAACCACTTTCCCTTGCTCCTAGCGCCTTGAAACTCTCGCAATCGCATTTTCAGCGCCTGAACTGCACATTGCAGGGAGCACACTGCGCTGCTATGGGAAACAAGCCTGTTCGATGAAAAATGATGAAATATGACATGTAAAGTCATTTTTCATCATAAATCAGCCTTTTCACGTTTGTTATGACATTTTACACTTTAATATAAACAATCATATTTTTTCATATTTTTTTTCATAAATCAGCCAAAAAAGGTGAAAAAGTCAATAAAAACCTCTTTCAACCTCACTTCATGACTTTCCTATGTTTATTTTGAAATTTGGAATTTTAATGTAAACAATCATGTTTAGTATCATAGTCGACACCAAAGATGTGAAAAAAGTCATTGTCACCTTGCCCGTTCAGCTGCAAACATGCGTTTGTCAGAAAAACCACTTTCCCTTGCTCCTAGCGCCTTGAAACTCTCGCAATCGCATTTTCAGCGCCTGAACTGCACATTGCAGGGAGCACACTGCGCTGCTATGGGAAACAAGCCTGTTCGATGAAAAATGATGAAATATGACATGTAAAGTCATTTTTCATCATAAATCAGCCTTTTCACGTTTGTTATGACATTTTACACTTTAATATAAACAATCATATTTTTTTTCATAATTCAGCCAAAAAAGGTGAAAAAGTCAATAAAAACGTCTTTCAGCCTCACTTCATGACTTTCCTATGTTTATTTTGAAATTTGGAATTTTAATGTAAACAATCATGTTTAGTATCATAGTCGACACCAAAGATGTGAAAAAAGTCATTGTCACCTTGCCCGTTCAGCTGCAAACATGCGTTTGTCAGAAAAACCACTTTCCCTTGCTCCTAGCGCCTTGAAACTCTCGCAATCGCATTTTCAGCGCCTGAACTGCACATTGCAGGGAGCACACTGCGCTGCTATGGGAAACAAGCCTGTTCGATGAAAAATGATGAAATATGACATGTAAAGTCATTTTTCATCATAAATCAGCCTTTTCACGTTTGTTATGACATTTTACACTTTAATATAAACAATCATATTTTTTCATATTTTTTTTCATAAATCAGCCAAAAAAGGTGAAAAAGTCAATAAAAACCTCTTTCAACCTCACTTCATGACTTTCCTATGTTTATTTTGAAATTTGGAATTTTAATGTAAACAATCATGTTTAGTATCATAGTCGACACCAAAGATGTGAAAAAAGTCATTGTCACCTTGCCCGTTCAGCTGCAAACATGCGTTTGTCAGAAAAACCACTTTCCCTTGCTCCTAGCGCCTTGAAACTCTCGCAATCGCATTTTCAGCGCCTGAACTGCACATTGCAGGGAGCACACTGCGCTGCTATGGGAAACAAGCCTGTTCGATGAAAAATGATGAAATATGACATGTAAAGTCATTTTTCATCATAAATCAGCCTTTTCACGTTTGTTATGACATTTTACACTTTAATATAAACAATCATATTTTTTTTCATAATTCAGCCAAAAAAGGTGAAAAAGTCAATAAAAACGTCTTTCAGCCTCAATTCATGACTTTCCTATGTTTATTTTGAAATTTGGAATTTTAATGTAAACAATCATGTTTAGTATCATAGTCGACACCAAAGATGTGAAAAAAGTCATTGTCACCTTGCCCGTTCAGCTGCAAACATGCGTTTGTCAGAAAAACCACTTTCCCTTGCTCCTAGCGCCTTGAAACTCTCGCAATCGCATTTTCAGCGCCTGAACTGCACATTGCAGGGAGCACACTGCGCTGCTATGGGAAACAAGCCTGTTCGATGAAAAATGATGAAATATGACATGTAAAGTCATTTTTCATCATAAATCAGCCTTTTCACGTTTGTTATGACATTTTACACTTTAATATAAACAATCATATTTTTTCATATTTTTTTTCATAAATCAGCCAAAGAAGGTGAAAAAGTCAATAAAAACCTCTTTCAACCTCACTTCATGACTTTCCTATGTTTATTTTGAAATTTGGAATTTTAATGTAAACAATCATGTTTAGTATCATAGTCGACACCAAAGATGTGAAAAAAGTCATTGTCACCTTGCCCGTTCAGCTGCAAACATGCGTTTGTCAGAAAAACCACTTTCCCTTGCTTCCTAGCGCCTTGAAACTCTCGCAATCGCATTTTCAGCGCCTGAACTGCACATTGCAGGGAGCACACTGCGCCGCTATGGGAAACAAGCCTGTTCGATGAAAAATGATGAAATATGACATGTAAAGTCATTTTTCATCATAAATCAGCCTTTTCACGTTTGTTATGACATTTTACACTTTAATATAAACAATCATATTTTTTTTTTTTCATAATTCAGCCAAAAAAGGTGAAAAAGTCAATAAAAACGTCTTTCAGCCTCACTTCATGACTTTCCTATGTTTATTTTGAAATTTGGAATTTTAATGTAAACAATCATGTTTAGTATCATAGTCGACACCAAAGATGTGAAAAAAGTCATTGTCACCTTGCCCGTTCAGCTGCAAACATGCGTTTGTCAGAAAAACCACTTTCCCTTGCTCCTAGCGCCTTGAAACTCTCGCAATCGCATTTTCAGCGCCTGAACTGCACATTGCAGGGAGCACACTGCGCTGCTATGGGAAACAAGCCTGTTCGATGAAAAATGATGAAATATGACATGTAAAGTCATTTTTCATC
Source organism: Hemibagrus guttatus (assembly GCA_033459395.1). Classification (NCBI taxonomy): domain Eukaryota; kingdom Metazoa; phylum Chordata; class Actinopteri; order Siluriformes; family Bagridae; genus Hemibagrus; species Hemibagrus guttatus. The sequence goes on along the minus strand of JAUCMX010000012.1, from coordinate 3,581,609 downwards.
ATAAATCAGCCTTTTCACGTTTGTTATGACATTTTACACTTTAATATAAACAATCATATTTTTTCATATTTTTTTTCATAAATCAGCCAAAGAAGGTGAAAAAGTCAATAAAAACCTCTTTCAACCTCACTTCATGACTTTCCTATGTTTATTTTGAAATTTGGAATTTTAATGTAAACAATCATGTTTAGTATCATAGTCGACACCAAAGATGTGAAAAAAGTCATTGTCACCTTGCCCGTTCAGCTGCAAACATGCGTTTGTCAGAAAAACCACTTTCCCTTGCTTCTAGCGCCTTGAAACTCTCGCAATCGCATTTTCAGCGCCTGAACTGCACATTGCAGGGAGCACACTGCGCCGCTATGGGAAACAAGCCTGTTCGATGAAAAATGATGAAATATGACATGTAAAGTCATTTTTCATCATAAATCAGCCTTTTCACGTTTGTTATGACATTTTACACTTTAATATAAACAATCATATTTTTTTTCATAATTCAGCCAAAAAAGGTGAAAAAGTCAATAAAAACGTCTTTCAGCCTCACTTCATGACTTTCCTATGTTTATTTTGAAATTTGGAATTTTAATGTAAACAATCATGTTTAGTATCATAGTCGACACCAAAGATGTGAAAAAAGTCATTGTCACCTTGCCCGTTCAGCTGCAAACATGCGTTTGTCAGAAAAACCACTTTCCCTTGCTCCTAGCGCCTTGAAACTCTCGCAATCGCATTTTCAGCGCCTGAACTGCACATTGCAGGGAGCACACTGCGCTGCAATGGGAAACAAGCCTGTTCGATGAAAAATGATGAAATATGACATGTAAAGTCATTTTTCATCATAAATCAGCCTTTTCACGTTTGTTATGACATTTTACACTTTAATATAAACAATCATATTTTTTCATATTTTTTTTCATAAATCAGCCAAAAAAGGTGAAAAAGTCAATAAAAACCTCTTTCAACCTCACTTCATGACTTTCCTATGTTTATTTTGAAATTTGGAATTTTAATGTAAACAATCATGTTTAGTATCATAGTCGACACCAAAGATGTGAAAAAAGTCATTGTCACCTTGCCCGTTCAGCTGCAAACATGCGTTTGTCAGAAAAACCACTTTCCCTTGCTCCTAGCGCCTTGAAACTCTCGCAATCGCATTTTCAGCGCCTGAACTGCACATTGCAGGGAGCACACTGCGCTGCTATGGGAAACAAGCCTGTTCGATGAAAAATGATGAAATATGACATGTAAAGTCATTTTTCATCATAAATCAGCCTTTTCACGTTTGTTATGACATTTTACACTTTAATATAAACAATCATATTTTTTTTTTTTCATAATTCAGCCAAAAAAGGTGAAAAAGTCAATAAAAACGTCTTTCAGCCTCACTTCATGACTTTCCTATGTTTATTTTGAAATTTGGAATTTTAATGTAAACAATCATGTTTAGTATCATAGTCGACACCAAAGATGTGAAAAAAGTCATTGTCACCTTGCCCGTTCAGCTGCAAACATGCGTTTGTCAGAAAAACCACTTTCCCTTGCTCCTAGCGCCTTGAAACTCTCGCAATCGCATTTTCAGCGCCTGAACTGCACATTGCAGGGAGCACACTGCGCTGCTATGGGAAACAAGCCTGTTCGATGAAAAATGATGAAATATGACATGTAAAGTCATTTTTCATCATAAATCAGCCTTTTCACGTTTGTTATGACATTTTACACTTTAATATAAACAATCATATTTTTTTTCATAATTCAGCCAAAAAAGGTGAAAAAGTCAATAAAAACGTCTTTCAGCCTCACTTCATGACTTTCCTATGTTTATTTTGAAATTTGGAATTTTAATGTAAACAATCATGTTTAGTATCATAGTCGACACCAAAGATGTGAAAAAAGTCATTGTCACCTTGCCCGTTCAGCTGCAAACATGCGTTTGTCAGAAAAACCACTTTCCCTTGCTCCTAGCGCCTTGAAACTCTCGCAATCGCATTTTCAGCGCCTGAACTGCACATTGCAGGGAGCACACTGCGCTGCTATGGGAAACAAGCCTGTTCGATGAAAAATGATGAAATATGACATGTAAAGTCATTTTTCATCATAAATCAGCCTTTTCACGTTTGTTATGACATTTTACACTTTAATATAAACAATCACATTTTTTTTCATAATTCAGCCAAAAATGGTGAAAAAGTCATTGGAAACGTATTTCAACCTCACTTAATGTCTCGGAACTCAGTGTCCCCTCTGATTGGACATATCACAGGATGAATTTTGAGTTTTTATCTATTTCCCCTTAGTTTTCCATGATCAATTAACTCAATAAACTTATCAAATGAAACTCAGTAAATTACCACAACTTAGCCAAAATAATGAGAGATCAGTCAGCAGATGGGAAGAAGCAAATCCTTTTTATTCAGCAAGGCACACCTGTCACATGATTTACTGAAGAGAGCAGCTGGTCTGAAGTACTTCGAAAAATTCCCTACTATTTATACACGTTTATTCCAATTCAGTTTTAACATTTCATCCCCTTCATTTTAGCCCCTCCTTACCTAATTTACATACATACATATCTGTGGCCTTCTTCAGCGATCTCTTCAGAACATCTCGACCTCTCACCTAGTTTTTTTTTTAACCATCTCTGCAGATCTACAGAGCATGTCGCGACCTCTCACCTAGTAATTTGATTATTTGAACACGATGTTCTCTTCACCTCCTTGTGACTTCTGACATAGTATTGACCTTTTCTAGACGTTTGCAAGTTTGGGTAACTGCACGTTGCAAAGTCAGCATTACGGTTCCATGTTCTTCTGCATTTTATTTACCTAGCACGGTGCAAAGCAACCTTTGCAGTTATACTGTTTTGCACCCTCAGCGTTATTTTGTGTCTTGTGTACCATCTGTTCAAATGTCCCTGTAACCACACTGTCTAGTCTATTTCCTCCTTTGTCTAGTTTTTATTTTTGTTTTTCTTCAATCTCGGTGCAAATCTTGGGCTCTAAGCCTTTAAGCGTTTCATAACCTGCATTTTAAAATTAAATAGCCTGCGTTTTAAGATTAAATAGTCACATGATATGCACCTTACTCATTCAATTTCCCATTAGCTCAATCGGCCGGTCAGCCACTCCAATGATCCCACTGGATAGGCTGACTGACTAATCTCCAATGCTTCTAATAGATCTCTTTTTCCTCTTTCCAACCTCAGTGTGGTTATTACACTACCACGCCACTATGGTTATGCTTGATTATCATAATTTTGCCTCAAACAAAGCCTGCTCTTAAGTTATAATTGAATACTGTAAGAATATAGTTGAACACTGTAAGATGAATACTATTTTAAGCAGAGTATTGTTATGTTAAAAGTAAGCATAAAAGTAAATGAAAAATTTCTCCGACATCACTCCCCCCTTTGAGACTCTTGAGTCTCACAATCGACCTGTACATGTCTTAAGTTCACTGCTCTGTGCTGCTATCCCACATAAACTCTACATCATCCTATGTGACAATATACATATGACTTTTATACGCAATGTCCTTATAGATGAGGCACACTTATTTCTTCTGACCCAGGCACTTTACGTACCATTGAGAGTCTGTTGGAGCTCCTGGGAGAGGTTGCTAGCATTTCACCAGGGGCTCATCACTACACAGTCCAATGTATATTGGATACTATCTAATGTTGGTTAGACATCAGAGACATTTATAGACTAAGAAAATATTCTAAGATCCACATAATTAGACATTTCGTATATTTAACGCATCAAGTACGCTTTTATGACATCCTTCTCCTACCTACTCTACTTCATACAGCTCAAAGTTTCCTATTATTTCTCAAAAGCAAAAACACATAATCATCCAAACATACATATATACCTGCATGATGAGCAAATAATCAGAACATCACATGCACATTACATTCACATCACTCACATCACTCCCCCATGACCTGCTGCTCTTGAATGGTGAACCAGGAGTAGGTGAAAAAAACCCAAATGCCAATTTTGAGGGAAAATTCCCACTCTGCCCGCAATTTGCGTGACAGTCAGTCATGCCAGGGTCACCAAATACATATAAACACATACATTCATTATTTTCATATACACAGTTTCATAAAAGCATCGAAAGTACAGTTTATATAAGCAACGCCATGAGTCAGTTCCACCACCAATAGTGGGTTCTGCAGGTTGACTTCACATAGAAGTTAGAGCCAGTGCAAATATTCTAGCGGTTGGACACGTCGCTTCCATGCTAAATGTTCAGTTGATGTCCATACAGCAAGGGTGAAAGACCCTCCACCTTGTTGTCATACAGAACTCCTAGGGTGGCCATCATTTTACAGCATGCAGCACACTGGACTAGTCGGGTCGCCAGTCCAGATAGAACCTCCCCTGCTTGTCACACTTCAGTTGTCCGATGCTCTTCACATGGTGGTATCGCGTGCATTGCACGCATCGCACACTATGATGGATTGCATTGCTTTACTTACATTTTCACCTTCGAGTTGCTCTAATGAGGGGCCCTCGTCAGGTCCCCTTGTAAATGCTACTGGCATTGGTCTATCTGTTAACATATCATGTAGATTTAAATGAGTGTTTCTGTTTGAGAGCGCATTTTCATTAATGCTAGTGGTAACGCTTGTACCCAATTCAGCTTGATAACCAGATCTTGGCTATTTTCTCTTTCAGCACACCGTTTGCCCTCTCTACCATCCCTTGAGATTGGAGATGGTACACACAACCTAGATGGTGTTTCAGGCATAAGGCCTCTGCCATTGCCTTCATTATTTCGTTTACAAAGTGGGGACCATTATCTGAGCTTAATTGATCTGGGATACCACTGGGATAATCACTTCCCTGCACAGAAATTTAACCACTGTCTTGGCGTCATTCTTTGCCATAGCCTGCGCTTCCACCCACCGGCTAAACCAGTCTATTACCACCAGAATGTACCTTTTTCCTTCTTTTCTCTCTGTGGCTCCCATATCTACAAAATCCATCACAAGATGTCTAAATGGTCCCATGGGTTCTGGTATGTGACTGATAGGTGCCATGAAATGTTTTCTAACATTACTAACTGCGCAAAGCTCACACGTTTGCAGTAATTTGTCCACCATACTTGCTAAGTATGGAGCCCACCAGTCCTCTCTGTCTCAATGATTTTCCTGCGGTCACAATTATCTATCCCATGAGCCTCCTTAATCAACATTGGAAGAAAACTTAGCTGGGCGACAAATACACCATCACAACTTCTCCACATTCCAGATCTAGGGTCTAGTACTGCTCCACATTTTCTCCACAACTCTTTCTCCTCTACAGTGGCTAACTCCTGTAATGCTCTAACGTCAGCTATTGCGACCTGTGGCTGTTCCTTATCATCTAGCTCTCCTGCTGGCATCATTACTTTGACACGTGTCACCTACTGCCGCCTTTTTAGCTACCTCATCAGCTGCTGCATTTCCTTTACTAACCCATTCCCTGTCTGACTTATGAGCTCTACACTTTACAATTGCCAATTTACTTGGGAGTATCATTGCTCTTAGCAGTTCCGAAATTGCTGGCCCGTGTATAATAGCCAACCCATCTGCTCACTGGAAACCTCTCTGTGCCCAAATTGGCCCAAACACATGACACACCCCATAAGCATAGCCCGAATCAGTGTATATGGTGCATGTTTTATGTGCACCCAATTTACATGCTGCTGTTAGTGCTTTTATCTCTGCCAATTGGGCTGAGCATGGCTGTGGCACCGCCACAGTCATTACTGTGTTGAATACTCCCGATTTGTCATCATATTGAGCTACCGCATAGCCAGCTTTATTTCCCTCATTACTTTGATAGCATGAACCATCTAAGAAGAAGACACACTGAGCATCGGGTAGTGGGTGTGATTCTAAGTCTGATCTAGCTTTTAAATATTTTTCTCACTCTTCAGCACACTCATGTGGGGCTCCCTCTTCTGGGAGCACCAACCTATCTGCAGGGTTTATTGTGCGGCATTTTTCAATTGTTAGCTCGGGGGCTGATAGAATTACATCATAGCCTGTTCTTTGAGCATTAGTTATCACAAATGTTTGACTAGTCAATAGAGCATGCGACGTGTATAGGGTCACTGGATGCCCCATGGTGATTGTTGATGCCTTCTGACAATCTGACAATCCTCGAAAGCATGGTGGCATGCCCTTCTCCACACTATCAAGCGCTGTGCTAAAGTAGGCTACAGGTCTTTTCCCCATGCCTTCTTGTTCCTGTACTAGTACTACTGAGGCAAACCCTTTTCTTTCAGATACATACAAATAGAATGGTTTGCCGTAATCTGGACATGCCAGTGCCGGTGCTGACGACAAGTCATTCTTTAACATATGAAATGCTGCTTCTGCTTCCTTAGTCCAAATTAACTTGGGACCAGACTTTGTCCTGCCGACAACGCCATGGTCAGCAGCTTTTACTATGTCTCTAAGAGGTTGTGTTTTCATAAGAAAATCACAGATCCATGGTCTGCTAAAACCAGCCAAACCCAAAAATGATAGCATTTGCTGGACAGTTTCTGGTCTGGGGGCTTTTCTAATAGTCTCTACATGCTCTGGTGAGATTTTCAGTGTAGTGCCTTCGAGGACTCTACCTAAATATTCAACTTTCTGCTGGCAGAATTGCAGTTTTTCTTTACTTACCTTATGCCCGTTTACTGCTAGGGTTTTCAGGACTTGCACTGAGTCCTGTATACATTGCTCTTTAGACTGACTACAAATTAACAGGTCGTCCACATATTGTAATATTGTGCTGGACACATCCAAACTCTCCAGGTCTCTGGCTAAGACTTGGTTAAAAATTGATGGACTTTCACAATAACCTTGTGGTAGATGTGTGTATGTGTATTGTTGTCCTTTATAAGTAAAGGCAAACAAGAACTGTGAATCTGGATGCAATGGGACACTAAAGAATGCTGAGCACAGGTCAATTACCGTGTACCATTTAGTTCCTTCTGGAATATTAGATAATAGAGTGTGTGGGTCAGGAACTACTGGAGTCTCTGCTATTACCACTCGATTCACTGGTCGCAAATCATGGACCAGTCTCCACTTATCAGAATTTGGTTTTCTGACCGGAAAGATGGGAGTGTTGCACTGGCTCTTTGTTGGTACTAGAACTCCTACTTCTACTAGTCCTTCAATTCTTGGCCCTATCCCTGCTATTGCTTCTTTTGACAGGGGATACTGTTTCTGATATGGTAACTGTGCTCCTGGCTTAAGCTGTATCTTAACTAAACCTGCTGACCTTACTAACCCTGCATCTATCTGATGTCTTGTCCATAACTGATCTGGTACTTGCGTCAATGCATCCCCCCTTTCTTCCTCTGTGAGTTCACACCCTTCTGCCCATTGGGGCAGTTGGTTCATTTTATTCTTCTCTATCCTCATTCTCTCTGTCCTGTTTATCAATACAGACTGTGGTTTCACCTCATCTATTTCTTCTTGCCCTATTTTTAGAAACTTCCTATCTGGCGATACACTGACTCTCTGTCCTACCTGTGTCCACTGTCTTACTTGACTTATCCAATTCCAGCCAGTAGACCTTGTCCATTACGCATCGTTCCAGTTTTGTTTCCATCATGACATATTGCCGAATCAAAAGTTCTGGGAGCTCCACCCATACTCCTTTCTCCGCAATGTATTTAAGCTCCCAATTTGCAGAGCACATCTCTTCCGAGTAGATTCACTGGAGTTTCTGGGGAGAACAGTAATGATGCTTGCACTCCTTGTATATTCAGCTCTTGAGGCTCAGTAAATCGTAAAGTCTGCGTTTTCCCTGAGAAGATTATTATTTTAACTGCTTTACTAGAGAGGGGGAGCTTTGAGCCTTCTTTGCCTATGCTTGTGAATGTTGCACCTGTGTCAATTAAGAAAGGCGAGCAAATTTGTCCTCCCACTACTACCGAGAGAGTGGGTTCTTGAGCGGGGTGCAGCGAGGTGGTACACTGCACAAGCTCCCCCTCTGGCTTTTCTGGGCCTCTTCACATACTTCCCAGGGTTGGCCCCAATGGGCCCACTCCCAAGTTCACTGGCATCCTGTCATCCTTGGTTTTGCTGAGGGTTATCTCTTGTGGGTGCTATTGGCCCCTCTTGTTGATAGGCATACGGGCAATCTCGTTGTAAGTGACTTGGGTCGTAACACATGCGGCAGCGGAGAAAGAGATTAAAAAATATAGGAAAAAATGGAATGACCGGACATGTGGGGAGTTGCAGTGGCCACTGGAAGGGACATTCAACAGTGAAAGGTGTGAGAAAATGAAGGAGAGACTAGAGTGTTGGGGAGAGATAAAGAAAGAAAGCAGTGAAAAGAGAAACAGGAAAACAAAGATTGTAAAATGGTTTGGAATAGAAGGAGAAAGGCAAAGGGCATTCAGAGAAGAAAGGAGAGAAAAAGCTACAGCCCCACCGGCAGAGGAGCTTGTGGAGCGAAAGCCACCCCCATACAGAGAAATGTCTGATACACAGAGAGCAGGAATCTATGTCCTTACGGAAAGCGAACGGCCACAGAGGGTAAGTTTGGAAATACTGGATGGCCACTTCGAAGGTCATGTAAGGTCAGGGAAATGGGATGTGGTAGCTTAGTGGTTAAGGCATTGGACTACTGATCGGAAGGTTGTGTGTTCGAATTCCAGGTCTACCAAGCTGCAACTACAGGGCCCCTGAGCAAGGCCCTTAACCCCAAAAAAATGCTCAGTTGTATAAAAAATGAGATGAAAATGTAAGTTGCTCAGGATAACGGCGTCTGCTAAATGCCGTAAATGTAATATGCAGGCCAAGTGAAAGTGAAGACAGAGAAGAAAAGGCCCTATGGGCTTCACTTCTATGACCTAGACTTTTATTTGGATATGTCCAGAAATAGGACGGTTTGACCGTAATAGCAAAAATAAAATAAAAATTAAAAACTAAAAAATCACTACTCTGTGTTGGACGAACAACCTCACTATAACTATCAGTTATGAGTGCAACTAATAAATTTAATGAATTAATAAATAAATAAATTAATTAATTAATTAATTAATTAATTAATGCCATATATATATATATATATATATATACAATTTCTAATGCCAATGCTAATTTCTAAAAGCTAATCGCTAAATGCTAATGCTAAATAACCTTAACCTGTACATGTACTTTGAGGGATAATACTTTGAGAGGTTTATTTGGCTGAGCACTCGAGGTTCCCAGAGTTTTCTCCAACTTTCTCTGGGAAAAAATGGCAACACACTGGTCTATTACCAATAACCCTAGTTATTAGCAATGCAAATAATGAAAAAATGAAACCTCAGACGATTTAATCAACAAGTCCACAAAGATCAAAGGTCACCAAGCAAATTCACAGAAACTGTAACATTATACCAGACAACAATCAAGAAAACATAATCAAGGAAGCCAACTCATAACCACCAATATTTTCAACCAATTCAAACATTAAATCCTTAATTTAATTTTCCATAATTAAAGCAATATTCAATTGATCTATTCATCCACCAGCTGTCTATCAATTAATGCATCAATCACGCAGCTGAAAACCCCAGCAATGATGACAGGAACACAACATATCTATTATAACATAATAGTGACCCATATACTATATGTTCATGCACTGAAATGTTCATGTACTACAATATTTACATGTTCATATCATATAAGCTCATAAGTACATGCAATACAATGTTCAACAACATATGCAACAACAATAATCAGATAATCAAATGCATGCATCAATAAATCAACAACACTGCAATAAATCAGCAAATATCATCAGCAGTAACAGTGAGCATCCATCAATGCAATAATAATCCACACAGCAGTAATCAATGCATTACATCAGCAATAATAATCCACAAAGCAGTAATCAATGCAATGCAAAAAATACAGAGAAAAAAGAAATCGGAAAGCTGATGCATAAGCTGAATAGGAAGAGAAATCATACAAGATTCAATAGAGAACTAATAATACCATTAACACCAATTATTCATTAAAGGTTAATAATATTATAATTATACAAGTATAATAACCAGCAAACCCCTACTCTAAACTCTAAAGCATCAATATACCACCCGTTTACTTATCCAATATACTTTCTATCCCGTAACCACAATGCCCCACCTAAATTATCACTAGAGGGAACCACTCTCACTCTTTTAATTCGCGTGGAATGTAAAGGTATGTGTGTGTGTGCTGACAGTCAACTATAAACAATCTCGTCTACCCAGCAACAGTTGACAGAATTTTTTTTATCTCCAACCACTCTAATATGTGTAATAGTTAAGAAAATTAGCTAATGCAGTTACTTTGTCTGCAAACTTAAGTTTTGGAGCTAATCATTCATGACTCTGTCTCCTTTTGTATGGAGCTCATAGGTTCCTCTATAAGGAACGTACCTCACATTCACACTTTGTCTCCTTATCTATGGAGCTCATCAATCAAACTCACTTTGGTCAGCGTGATATTGGTCTGTCCTAGTCTCATCACATCACTCTTAAAGGACAATCCAGGGACAGTATTGACACCAATCAACAGCAAAACCCAAGGTTCACTCCAAACCATGCATTCCCATACATACATATAATTGTTCAATAATAAATTAAAGATAATGATTTATATATGAATATGCGTGTTATATGTGAGGGCTGTGCTTCTGACTTCTGGCCTCGTATATTAGGAGAGTGGCTTATATACACACATAGCGTGAATGGAGAATGTCCAACATTCTCCTACTGATATACTCACTCTCCCTCCTCTGAACATGTCCAAACCATCTTAATTTGGTCTCCCTAACTTTGTCCCCCAAATGTCCAACATGAGCTGTCCCTCTGATGTACTCATTCCTAATCCTGTCCAACCTTGGCACTCCCAAAGAGAACCTCAACATCTTCAGCTCTGCTACCTCTAGCTCTGACTCCTGTCTCTTCCTCAGGGACACTGTCTCTAAACCATACAGCATGGCCGGTCTCACCACTGTCCTGTATACCTTCCCCTTGATTCTCGCTGATATTTTCTGATCACACAGAACTCCCGACACCTTTCTCCACCCATTCCAACCTGCCTGCACTCGCTTCTTTACCTCTTTCCCACACTCCATTACTCTGGACTGTTGACCCCAAGTACTTAAACTCCTGTACCTTCTTCACCTCTTCACCCTGTAACCTTATTGTTCCACTTCCCTCCCTTTCATTCACACACATGTACTCAGTCTTACTACGACTGACTTTCATTCCTCTTCTCTCCAGCGCAAACCTCCACCTCTCCAGGTTTTCCTCCACCTGCTCCCTGCTCTCACTACAGATCACAATGTCATCTGCAAACATCATTGTCCAAGGAGACTCCTGTCTGACCTCCTCTGACAACTGGTCCATCACTATAGCAAACAGGAAGGGGCTCAGAGCCGATTCCTGATGCAGTCCCACCTCCACATTGAACTCCTCTGTCTGACCTACAGCACACCTCACCACTGTCCTGCTCCTCTCATACATGTCCTGCACCACTCTGACATACTTCTCTGCTACTCCTGACTTCCTCATACAGTACCACAGCTCTTCTCTTGGCACCCTGTCATATGCTTTCTCCAAGTCTACAAACACACAGTGCAACTCCCTCTGACCATCCCTATACTTCTCCATCAAAATTCTCAGAGCAAAAATTGCATCTGTTGTGCTCTTTCTGGGCATGAAGCCATACTGCTGCTCACAAATTTCCACTACCTTCCTTAACCTAGCTTCCACTACTCTTTCCCATACCTTCATTGTATGGCTCAACAACTTTATCCCCCTATAGTTGCTGCAACTCTGCACGTCACCCTTATTCTTAAAGATCGGCACTAACACACTTCTTCTCCATTCCTCAGGCATCCTCTCACTCTCTAAAACCCTGTTGAACAAACTAGTTAAAAATTCCACTGCTGCCTCTCCCAAACACTTCCAGACCTCCACCGGGATGTCATCAGGACCAACTGCCTTCCCACTTTTCATCCTCTTCAAAGCCTTCCTGACTTCATCCTTTCTAATCTTATCTACTTTCTGTTCCACAGAGTTCACCCCTTCTACTCTTTTTTCCCTCTCATTTTCCTCATTCATCAGCTCCTCAAAGTATTCCTTCCATCTCCTCTGTACACTCTCCTCACTTGTGAGCACCCTTCCATCTCTATCCTTAATAACTCTAACTTGCTGCACATCCTTCCCATCTCGATCCCTCTGCCTAGCTAACCTGTACAAGTCCTTCTCTCCTTCTCTAGTGTCTAACCTAGTGTACAACTCGTCATATGCCTTCTGCTTGGCCTTAGACACCTCCATAACTTTGCAAATAAATTCTTTAAAAATCAGACAATGTGATTTTCTGGATTTTTTTTTTCTCATTCTGTCTCTCATAGTTGAAGTGTACCTATGATGAAAATTACAGGCCTCTGTCATCTTTTTAAGTGGGAGAACGTGCACAATTGGTGGCTGACTAAATACTTTTTTGCCCCACTGTATACTCCATATACTTTGTTTCTCTTTTAATCATATCGCATTCCTAGGTGGATTTTGTTGAAGGAATCAAATCCAAGTCTTGGGTTTTGTTGCCAGAAGGTTTTTATTATCATGCAATAACAGCCTGAGTTGGTTTGCAAAGCAACTGTCTTTCTAACTCATCGTACACAATATATAGTTTGCCTATACATTCGTACACGTCATCCCAACATCTGTTTCATATCTAGGGCCCCCTTGAGCATATGAATGGTGGGGCCACTCTAGGTCCAGTTTACGTTACCATATATGGTTACATTCCAATGCACACACATTGGACACGCTAAGCCACAATATATCACACATGCATACCATATTACCCATTATCCTGTTCACAAACACAGACACACTAGACTCCATGCTGGTCTTGTTTCTACATATCATGATTGATAAAATTCTTCTACATTCCCCACTGTGGGACTTATAAGTCCCATCCCAATTGTTCTTACCTAGAGTGCAGATCAGTCTTCTTACGCTATCTAGTGATTAAATTAAATCACTGAGCTTTCATCAATAACTCCACTATGTATCCGCACTCTACCAGAGAGTCGGCCAAACCTCTCCTTCCACACTTGACTACGAAGGAGTAAAAGACTCGACCTCCGTAACTTTTTTTAAAAAGATATCGTAACTTTTTAAAAAGATATTATATTATTCCCTACACAGTGGTATCTCATGAGCACTTTCCAATAATTGCCCTTGCTATGTAACACACATCAAACAGAAAATGGAACATGCATAATACAACATAAAATAGAAATCAGCATCATTTTGTATGTTCTTGTAGTATAAATGACTTCGACCCAGATACTTTGTGCATCGTAGAGGGCCGCCTTTTGGGGAGATCTCAGGCTAGTACTTTCACCCAAGGCATGGCTCATCAATAATCCTCTTCTTCGTTCTCATCCGAGGTGCTTGATTCCTCCTTCTCTTTCGGAACCTACTTTGGTGACTCTCGTGCAGTGGTTCGAATGACACCATGCGGTTTTGCCTTCCACCCAGGACCGCTGTTGGGGTGGCTGCTACAACTTTGTCTGGGTTCGTTCCACTTCCTCCTGAACACTCTCAGATATATCTGGTTTCCTGGAACAAGTGGGCACGGAGTGTCTGCCTCCTCACTCAGCTCCTTGCTTTTCTCCGGCACATAAATTGCTTTATGTATTGCAGTTATTTTTTTTCATATAAGACCTAAGTTCCATTTGTAATTGTTCTAGCAGAGGCCCTTTATAGGGACCTCTGCAATATGACACAGGCATGGGTCGACCCGTAAGCATTCCATGCGGGGTTAGGTGCATGCTTCTGTTAGTTTGCATGCAATAGCTCATTAGTGCAAGGGGTAAAGCATCGACCCAGTTAAGTTTAGTACTTTTACAGATTTTGTTAAGTTTGGCCTTGAGGGTACCTTTTATTCTTTCTACAATCCCTTGTGATTGTGGATGGTAGACACATCCTAACCTTTGCTTTATTCTCAGATGTTGCAGTACTTGCTTTACAATTTTCTGAATGAACGCCGAACCATTATCCGAACTAATCTCTGATGGAATGCCAAATCTAGGTATTACTTCCTTTGTGATGAATTTGATAACTGTCCTTGACCCCTCATCTGCAGATGGTACTGCTTCTACCCATCTACTAAATCTGTCTATTATTACTACCTTTTGCCTTGAACATATCTTATATCCACATATTTATCATATCCACATAATCCATCACTAAGTGCTTAAATGGCCCTTCAGGTACCGGAATGCCCTATAGGTGTTGATGTCCCTTTCCTAACATTATTTTTGGCACATATTTCACATGAGGATAGAAACTCATCCACCATGGCATATAAATATGGAGACCAATACCCTTGTTGTTTGATTCTTCTCATAACCTCCCCTCTTGCACAATGGTCAAACCCATGAGCATCTGGAATCAAAATGTTTAAGAGTGTGGTGAGTGCAATGATTTGACCTTCATGTGAACACCAAATTCCCTGTGCATCTTTCTGACCTACCCTCTGGTGCCACATAGAGTGTTCATATGGACCTGCTTGCTGTTGAATCCGAATTACATCCTCCAACTGAGGCTGTGGCTCTATAAGAACTACTGGAGCTAATACTGCTATCTGACATCCCAAGGCCTTTTTTGCTTCTGAATCTGTTACGTTGTTACCCTTAATGACATGGTCATTCCCCTTTTAACTCTCTGTTTCCATACTGCTCCAAACAGATGACATACACCATGAGCATAGGCTGAGTCCGTAAAAATATTTGCTATCTGCCCCTTTGCTAATTGGCATGCAGCTGTGAGCGCTTTTAGTTCTGCTAACTGAGCGGAGTATGGCTGTATACAGTGTTGAGACAGAATGGGTTTAAATTCCTCTCCGTCCTTCTTTACCACTGCATACCCTGTGTGATTTCCTAAATGATCTTTAAAACTAGACCCATCAACAAAATAAGTAACTTCTGCTTCGGGCATTGGTATAGATTCAAGATCGGGCCGTAACCTAGTGAATACCAATGAATTAGCTACACAGTCATGGGGCTCACCTTCATAAGCCAAAAGAATCGATTCAGCAAGGTTAATTGTGTTACATCGCTTAATGGTAACATCTGGATATGTGAGCAGTAAGGAATAAGCTAGTATACAAGCCTGAGTTAGAACAAATTTCCCTTGTTCTATCAACTTTACCACTTTGTGATGTGTATAAATGATTACTGAGTAATAGTTAATGCAGAAGCTTTCTCGTATGCATAATGTACTGTTGCAAGACCTTGCTGATAGCATGGTGGGTAACCTTGCACTACATTATCTAGCTTAGTACTGTAGTATGCTAGAGGCTGTTTTTTCCTGCCACTGCAGGTCTCTTGCATCAAAACGGCTGACATGTACCCATCAGCTCGGTTAGCCACATATAGATGGAATGGTTTAGTATAATCCGGTATACCTAAGGTAGGCACTGTTTGCAGTTCTTTCTTTATAGATTCAAATGCTACCAATGAATCTGTATTCCAGCTTAATGAAGCACTTAGGTCTTGCAGTCCTACTGCTTTCATTATTTCCCTCAGTGGTGCTGTTTTTACTGCATATTCCTCTATCCAATCAGCACTAAAACCAGTTAGGCCTAAAAAGGTCATCAGTTGCTTTACTGTTTGTGACAGTGGCACTTTACTTAGGCCTTAAACATGGGTTGGGGCTATAGCTTTTGTGCCATATGAAATTAACCTAAATATTCAACTTGTGGCTTGCAATATTGTAGTTTGACTTTAGATACTTTATGACCCCCCTGAGCTAACTTATTGAATACCTTAATGGAATCTCTATGGCATTGTTCTAGTGATGTTTAGCAGACCAATAGATCATCCATATATTGCAACAGTGAACTGTCTATCATCAGGTCATCTAAATCAGCCTTAAGTACCTGATTGAATATATGTGGTGAATGCTTAAACCCTTGAGGCATTCTAGTGTACGTATATTGCTTACTAGCACATGTAAATGCAAACAGATATCTACTTTCTTCTGCCACTGGAACACTGAAAAAGGCTGAACACAGATCAATCACAGTGAAGTATTTGGCTTCGGGAGGGACATTGGTTAGTAGTGTTGGGGAGTAACTAGTTACATGTAATGGTGTTACGTAATTTAATTACAAAATAAATGCAACAGTAATTCGTTACAGTTACTGAGAAAAATATGTAATTAAATTACAGTAACTTATGAAAATGTTAAAGATTACAAATAGGGTTACATCTGAATATTTTCTTTAAAAACTACAATATGTTGAATAATATTAATGTTGCTAGAATTGGTTAAAGCGGTGCTATTCTGATGCTTTTGATTGGTTCTCTGGTTTGAATGTGCGGCACTATGCCTGGCTACTACAACCTGTCTGAGAGTTGCCACCATGGAGAGTGATAAAAATGCATTTCAGTGCTGGAAATTTAAAAATTATTTCATCCTGAAATCTGAACTTGGGTTCTGCAGCAAGACAATGATCCAAAACACACCAAGTCCACCTCTGAATGGCTGAAGAAAAACAAAATGAAGACTTTGGAGTGGCCTAGTCAAAGTCCTGACCTCAATCCGATTGAGATGCTGTGGCATGACTTTAAAAAGGTGGTTCATGCTCGAAAACCCTCCAATGTGGCTGAATTACAACAATTCTGCAAAGATGAGTGGGCCAAAATTCCTCCACAGCGCTGTAACAGACTCATTGCAAGTTATCGAAAACGCTTGATTGCAGTTGTTGCTGCTAAGGGTGGACCAACCAGTTATTAGGCTTAGGGGGCAAACACTTTTTCACACAGGGCCATGTAGTTTTGGATTTTGTTTTCCCTTAATAATAAAAACCTTCATTTAAAAACTGCATGATGTGTTTACTTGTGTTATCTTTGACTAATATTTAAATGTGTTTGATTATCTGAAACATTAAAGTGTGACAAACATGCAAAAAAATCAGTAAGGGGGCCAACACTTTTTCACACCACTGTAATGTTACATGCGGAACTGAATCTGCTACACTGAACCACCTGTTAATGAATTCACACTAATCTATATTTATAGCTGCCCCTTGCTTACCTATGATGATGTATTGTGTGATCAATTAAATTTTCTTACTGCATGTCTTTTCTAGCCTAGCATCTTTTTCTGACTCAAATATCATTGTACAGTGAAACTCTGACTTTGGTAACTGTACCTCAGTAATCTGTGCTTCAGTGATGAAATTTATTAATTACATGACTTACATCGCTTTCCATCTGTCCTATCCAGTACACATTCGCTTTTGGCTCAGTAATCATCATTTGATTTCCTATACCTTTCATGTCTACATATACACCTTCTGGAGAGCACCATATTTGTAGCCCTAATCTACATAATGCTTCTCTTCCTATCAAGTTAACAGGAGTTTGATTTGAGACTAAAATAGGTATAGTCACGCTCTTCTTGTTAGTTTGTAGATGACCTGGAGCAGTCATAGGAATTTCTGTCCTGAGAATCCTACCGTCTTTGCAAATTTTCCAGACATATTCCAGACAGATGTGAGGCATAATTTGAATTTATGCATGTATAAACTGCTCCTGTGTCTACTAACATGGGTGTGCTTTTTCCCTCTACCTCAATATGTAGCATGAGTTCTTGTTCAGCATTAGTTGTTAAAATTGGTAACTGATTCCCCCCTATAGGATTCTGTGGGCATCTTTAATAACCATGGTTTGGACCCCCCACATGGGTTCACTGGGCCTTGGGCTGGACCCCGAAATGACCCTCCTCCCGTCACACCCCCAGGTGGCTGTGGCCATGAATGTGTGGGGCACATTGTTCTGTTATGTCCAGTCTGTCCACATCCCCAGCATACTCCCTGTCTCTTGTTTCCATGTTTTCAGTTGCCTCTGAATGTACAGCATTGGGTTCTCTGCTTCCCCCAACGGATCGCCCTTTAATGCCTTTGGGTCAACTCTAGTTGGATACTCGGCATGCAGGGCATGCCACACGGCAAGGCGGTAAGCATCGAAGACAATTCCATCCATGTGATGTGTATCTACCACCTCGGTCAAGTGTGAAGCACTTTCTTCCATCTTTCCTTCTCCCAATATCTTTGCCAAAAGGGCTTTTATGTCCCCCATAGATAAAAGTTTACCAGCAGTCTCATCTTCTACCACGTTTATCCACTTTCCAGCTCCTTCATGAATGTTAGGAAAGTGAGTGATAAGCCCCTCAAGGTCCTGAGTAGCCCACGGCACATATTGTCCCTGTGTACTTTTAATTATAATTGGGAATTGCGGAGCTAAGGGCCTAAGTCTTCCTGTCTCTCTTCCCCGTTTCCAACTTCCTACAGTAAATGATGACTCCTCTTCACCTTTATTCTCTCTACTATATAATAATCTGCTTCTTGGTGTCAATACTTTATCTGTCTCACTGCTTAGTTGTCCTGGTGTTTTAATGATCCTGGCTATCCCCTCTTCACTTAGCTTTACTCCTGCATCCTCTCCTCTTTTCTCTCCTTTCCATATTCTTTTTTCATCCTCTATAAATCTGCCTTTACATCTCGATAACAGTCTAACGGTGTACTTTCCGCTCTATCAGTTTTCCTATCCTGTCTCTTAATCAGTTTCATATACAGCTCCCTATCATCTTCATGTAAATCGACATGACCTTCCATCTGCATCTCTCCTAAAACTTCCACCTTTCCCTTGAGTACTGGGAATTGACCTTCCAGGGTCACATATGGGGGCGGTGTAGCCAACCCCTCCTTACTATTATTCTGCCTCGCTATCTAACTGCTTTAGCTTTTTCTCTCACCACTTGTTCTTTTTCACTAACATTTCTCCTTCTTTCTTAAATAAAGCTAACACTTCACTTTCTTGCTGTCTTTTTATTTCTCTCTGTGTACTCTTCTTGTTGCTCGCTGTAGTCTTGTAAATTTTTATCAGAATTTCCATTTCCTCACACAATGCTACATCAAATGTCCCTTCCTTTGGCCATTTTGTACCCATACTTTTAGTTCTTTTCTGCCATTTGTTTGAGATCTTAATTATAATTACACAATGGATGTTTCACCACTAATGTTTCCAAAGGAGATGCTGCCATTATGTCCTGTAGTGTCTAAAACCACAACTTTAACTTATTGCATTTATTTTATGCTTATTTAGCTAATTATTATTAAGCCTATTTAATGTGAGATGTAGTCTTATACTATCATATAACTCCACCTTTATCCACAGTGCCAAACACTGATAGCCACTTTTCTTAATATCTCATACCTTGCTATAATTACTTGCCAACAACTCAAATTATTTATATAACAGAGAATCCTTTCTCAACCATATAACAACCCAATTTCTACTACCATAACAATATAGGGTTTAAACAAGTATATCTATTAAGGTACAACACTACACTCTGTCCCTTTATGTACAGGGCTCATACACGCTCACACACAGACGGACATAGAGCTCTCATGCACTCACACTCTCAAACATTTACACTAACACTTTCTGGAGCGCCTCAAATTATTTTACGAATGCACCTCCTCAACACAGCAACGTACACGTACAAATGTTAGTCTCACACAAAAACTTTTTCTTCATACCACCAGCAGCAATACATTGCCTTAAAATGCAAGTGATATTCTCTCATCAGCAGTCTAAAGCACTGATTTTACAAAGGACACTCAAAATTAAAATGGCTTAATGTAACATTGCTTTGGCCAGAGGAGTCTGTTGATTCCCTGAATTTCACAACTCTATGACTTTGTGAGTCATCATAACGTATGCTACAATGCTAAAATAACTAAGTTATATTAGATCTGACATTACCAACACATTTTCAAGGAGGAAAAATGTGAGCTATATATTTCCTGTCAAATGGTTCATAAATAGAAGTGTGCCTGGTAAAGGTAGCTAGCCGACTAGCTCATTTGTTATGAATGTTTTGAATACAAGTCGTGTATACACTATGGGTTTGATGAACGTGCTGCCGTGTTTTGGTGGATTTTTTCCACATAGCAGCTACACAGTAAATTGACTGACTACTCCATCACTTTTTATTATACAGAAACCAGTAATATATCATTCCAAACTAAAGGGTCTGTTTTTATTTCTGTACACTCACAATAATGACAAAAACCATATGCTTTTATAAAATAAAGAAAGGCTAGGTTACATACCTGCAGATACTTCCTCAGGTTCCACATTGAAGCCTTTGATGTTGAAAGCATTTTAACAGCTGGGAAACTAATTTTGCACTGAACTGTTATATTTGCGACCTTATCGGATTTCAGGATGAAATTATTTTTAAATTTCCAGCACTGAAATGCATTTTTATCACTCTCCATGGTGGCAACTCTCATACAGGTTGTAGTAGCCAGGTGTAGTGCCACAAATTAAAACCAGAGAACCAATCAAAAGCATCAGAATAGCACCGCTTTAACCAATTCTAGCAAAACATTAATATTATTCAACATATCGTAGTTTTTTAAAGAAAAGATTCAGATGTAACCCTATTTGTAATCTTTAACATTTTCATAAGTTACTGTAATTTAATTACATATTTTTCTCAGTAACTGTAACGAATTACTGTTGCATTTATTTTGTAATTTAATTACGTGACGCCATTATATGTAACTAGTTACTCCCCAACACTGTGTGTGTGTATATATATATATATATATATATATATATATATATATATATATATATATATATATATATATATATATATATATATATATATATATATATATCAATTTAATACTGCCAATATACATTAAGTTATTAAAAGACAATGTTAATGATTAATTCAATTCTTTAATTAAGATAAATACATGGCTTACATATCCCTTTGTGGATAGGGGATCTTTTATTGCAGGGAACAATGTGACGATTCCCAGTGCATACTTCTCTTTTGTAGCTCACTGAGGGATTCTCCTGCAAAAATAAGAGTGTGTTGTTAGTACACATACACAAGCACCTGTAAGGATATAATTATTTCATTACTTCTGTAATGAGCCCACTGCTGGAATAAGCTCAGTACTGTCATTTCTGCTTTTTCTGCAACCTAAGTAAAGCAACCACTTAGGTCAATCTTTATTCCTACAATTTTGGACATCCTTACAATAAACTCTATACCCCATCACGAACTCACCCCTCAGTCTCAACCATGTGTGCTGCAAGAATGTTAACCATCTGCCTTCTTCTGCTGTCAGACAGTGTACCAGTTATTTCATATTCTTCAAGAACCGACGTCCCCTCCTGGTTTTGTCTGCAGAATCTGTTTTATCAGCTAAAAAAAGATCATACTGATTTTGAATCTCACTTGTTAAAGGGACAGTCTGGCCTGTATTTCATTTTGAATCAGTGAATACCAAAATGTAACAGGGTTTTCTTAGGTCCACAAGGAACCTCCCCAGAGGTACATGATCATCAGTACAAGACACAATTCTGCAAACATGAAAATTTTTGCCACTGCACATTTTCCTATAGCTAAATAAAGTGGTTTTAATTTAGACCTAGAGCAGCAGACTTTCACACATGCAATGCAATCCCATATCCTTTACCCAGGTGAGCTGCATGTGACGATGCAAACCTCCGAGTCTGTCGGCCCGGACATTAAACCGACTTTATCCTGCAAGTCCCCTAGTACAAAGTCCGTGTGATGTCCGTGTGGGCCCATGTGTGAATACAGCAGGTAATTGTCCGGAGTATTCACAGCGAGCGAGAGGGCGTTTCCTTTCAGTCGATCTGCTCAGCACAATACCAGATAATATAGGAAATTTATACCATGCTTTATAGTGTTGTATCGTGCTTCTCTCCTTCGGGAAACCGGGGTGATATACATAACACATCGTTTCTAATCATGTGACTGGCTCTACAACAAAGCACAGTTTATTTCTGCAGTGTATTTTTTGTGTGTCATGTCTCCTGCACGCTTTACCCAGGGAACACCCCTCACTGAAATCAAATGGTCTACTTCCCCGAGTGAAAATGTGACTCTCAGCTGGGCTGTCTGCTGGATGTGTGAACACACAACTCTGCACAAAGTCTGGACCCGATTCTCCAGAGTGCATATGTGAAAAGGGCTTAATCTGAGTCATTATCATAATAGCAGCATTACAATATTTTTCACAATATGAAAAGACAAATTTATTCTTAGTAATGACTGATGGGGATTGTAACAGCTTTCAACATGGGCTTGTTTTAATCTTACTGTAAATGGCAATATAGCACTCAACTGAATGGAACTAATCAGAAAGGTTAGTTAATGCTTTCGGCTGCTCCCTGTTTGGGGTCACCACAGCGGACCAACTGGTCCGCACATCAACTTGGCAAATGTTTTACGCCGGATGCCCTTCCTGACGCAACCCTCCCATTTTTCCGGGCTTGGGACCGGCACTGCGTCCAGTGGCTGGGGTTGAGGCATTGGCTGGGAATCGAACCCGGGCCTTCCGCATGATAGGTGAGAAACCTACCACTGAGCCACCAATGCCCCAAACTAATCAGAAAGGTGACAGTGATAATTTTGATATGATCAATACAATCTACATTTAAACATCTGATTACAAACTTACATCTCTGACTGAAGAACTCAATACCTCTTCATCACATCTAATTCTCTTGGGCTGCCTTGATGTTTCACTGTCACTGCTACTCAAAGACACAGAGAGGAAGCTCCCACTGGATGAGGAATGTGGTGTGGATGGAGGTGACTGAGATGTGCCTGAACCTAAGACCAACAAATACAATTAACAATTTGCCTTATTTGCGGCATTGTTGTGTATCAAAACTATAACAGTGGGTATGGCCCAGGTTTTCAGTCACGCGTTAAACTCCGTTTATATATTTCTTTTCTGAACAGTTGGAAAGACCAATGATAAAAATCTGCTTTGGTCATATATGAACTGCCACAAACAACAGATTAAAAAAAACTATGTCCTATTTTGGGCAACAAAGACATTGCTTGTTTTTTAAGCAATCAATCAATTCTCACTACAACTTAAACTTATTCTAACAGGTTTATTAATATTTTATATACTAATGGTAAAACTGCATGCAAGATAATGAAATCAATACAATGCATCTGAAATAAGCACTGTTGCTGTTAATGCAATGTAAAACAACTTTTGTTTTGTTATCATGACTGTCCTTGATAACAAACACTCTCTGATTAACCAAAAATGTACTTTTTGGGACTGAAGCTCGTGAGAACAAGTTGTTCTCTTTCTGCCTGACAAGTCTGGAAATTTATATACCGTTCTTCACACTTCTTGTGATGATTGCTGTACCTCTGTATCGTGTAATACAAACGCACTAAAATCAGAATACTCCCCTTATATGCTCTGATATGGCATAAATTCTATAGCTTTACTGAATATATTTTATATTGTATGTCTGCAGATTTATCCCTATTCAGTTATAATTCCAGATAAGTCACAAAGCTTATAGTATATATTAAATATATACATAATTCCTGCAGAAATCCCTCAAAGTTGGAAGGACTTTACCACTTTGCCACATTTTTGGTGACTTAACAGGTTGACAAATTCAGACAAACTAACATTTCTTACCTGAGGGATGACTTCTTGAATGGAGATCCTCCTGACCTTGTTGACTGTTAGGAATCAAGAGTATAGAAAAGGTTAACAACCATAATTAACATTGCACATATTAAAAGACATTACATGCATGAGTTAACGTTACATTAATTAAGACTTTAGCTAACTAACATTGCCTTGTAGTGAATGCATTCGGTAATAATGTACAATGTCAATGTTATGTTACCAGTATATAGAAGGCGCCCGATTTTGCAGCTAAAACCCAAGGCACCGCGGTGTCAGTTGAAACGCTGTTTGTATGAAATAGTTAATGTGACGTTCTCCTCAACCAAAACAGCTTTAAAATGTTTTTTAAATAGAGTTCACCTACACGTTAACCCACACGTGTCCTAAAATTCAACTTAACTAATGTAACATTGTAGTTAGCTAGCTAAGGTTTGTCACTTACCAGTAAGCAAACGGCGGTGGAAACTTGCTGATAATGTTACAGGTTTTCATTATAAATGCTAAAATTTAAAACAAGCCAACATATGTACTTTGTAATGAGAAAATAGCTAGAATACAATGAGAATTATTTATATTAAACTCACCAGTGTATCTTTTTCATGCTCGAAGTGAGACAAAGTAAATGGCGGCTGTCACAAATCTCAACAAGCATACCTGACCAAATGCCTGGATGTTTAAAGTAACACTCTTTGGTGTTGAATACCGTTAACACTGTAATGTTACACCACCAACATTATGTTTTCTCATTAGCACAGAGATCACTCTAGCAAAAACAACACCAGAACCTCAACACTTCACTCTAAAAGGCCCAACACTAGAATTTTGACTCCAGTGAATTTGCTGTGTACATGCATGCACAGAAGTTATTGCTTAGGCGCTGAAAATGCGTTTGTGCAAGCCTCAGAGCTCTAGGGCTTCAGGAAAGCGTTTTTTTCGAGTATCTGCACACATATGGCATCCTTTCCAAAGGTGCTGTTCACATGTCTTCAATAGAAAATGATAGTACACATGCTTGTTGAATGGGAAACATTAAGAAAGATCATTTTTATCTTACAATGATATGAGTGTGTGATGTACAAAATGTTTCAGAAGAGATACTAAATTAAGGATAGTGCATCTGTAATCCACATTATCCTAGATTCAATTAGACATTTACAGAGTGAAAAATAAAAATAGGGAAAATTGGACCTGTGTTAAATTCTGACATTTGCCTAAATAGTAAAAGATGCAATTTGAAGTGAAGAAACAAAATTTCGGCAGAAACATTAATATTTAATGTGAGTGCGAGCAACGCTGTTGTGATGTATTTAAGCAGATTTACTACTGTCTGTTGGCAAATGTAACATTTATTGTGTTAAGAAATGGTTTCGGCAAAGAGTAAAACAATGGGGCATTTGTATTACAGCAAGTAGGAGGAGTTGTAGAAGCGTGTATGGTAATGTAGGTGTAGCGTAGTACACATCCTCTAGTGGCTGGGTGTATGGTAATATCTGCTGTAGTTAGGAAAAGTGTTGCACTATATCTGTCATATGCTCTCACTTTCACATGTTAAGGCAATTCATACAGCTCCAAAGCCATAGGCAGTCAAATGTTATCTTTCCTAGGAATGGTAGGCCTTACTCGAGAATGGATTTTGCTTTAAAAAATTAATCCTGCTGCAGCAGGAAGGCATCTTTGGTGAGGATGTAAGAGGCAGAGATGGCTTTAGAAATGTTGAAGAATGATTTCTGTACAACCCCAGCCTTAAAAATTCCAGAGAACATGAAGTTCTTTTCATTTGTATGTTTCAGAGAAACAAGGATTTGATAATGCTGTTATCAAATACAACAAGACCCAAGTAATCAGCCAATAGCCTATTATAGCATTTCATTGGACAATGTGGAGAAAGGCATGCCATCATGTTATTGTAGCTTGGGAGCAGATACATTTGCATATCAAAATCTTTAACCATTATTATGGGTCATCTCACTACACTGTATATTACCCATACATTACATGCATTGATGACTAGCCCAATATTTCTAATCACCCATATGTCTACAGTAAGCTATGATGTAACCCTTTCTTCAACAGAATTGCCAATTCGGATATGTCAGAAAGTTAATTCTGCAGACAGGATGATAACCCCATCCGGAATTAGAGGAATTAGAGGTGCTGCAGGCTGAAGAAAATCTTGTACAATCTTTACAGATTCGTATGACTCGTGTCATTATTTGGCCCTACCAGGGCACAGAGAGACCTTTTAAGAGCAGATGGAACACCTGTCACATATGGCCTGGTTATTACTGAGTTGTTGCATTCTATCACTTTGCTAGTAAAATTAGATATAAAGCTATATATATATATATATATATATATATATATATATATATATATATATATATATATATATATATATATATATATATATATATATATACATACATATACATATATATACACACTCAAACCTTAAGCTCCCACCACAGATTTTCTATGGGATTAAGATCTGGAGACTGGCTAGGCCACTCCAGGACCTTCTTGTGCCACTCCTTAGTTGCCTTTGCCATGTGTTTTGGGTCATTGTCATGCTGGATTACCCATCCACAACCTATTTTCAATGCCCTGCCCTCGTCCATCATCCCTTTGATGCGGTGCACTTGTCCTGTCCCCTTAGCAGA
The DNA here is from genome assembly GCA_033459395.1 of Hemibagrus guttatus. Taxonomy (NCBI): domain Eukaryota; kingdom Metazoa; phylum Chordata; class Actinopteri; order Siluriformes; family Bagridae; genus Hemibagrus; species Hemibagrus guttatus. Next base: position 3,555,374 of record JAUCMX010000012.1, on the reverse strand, counting down.
AAAACACCCCCAAAGCATAATGTTTCCACCTCCATGTTTGACGGTGGGGATGGTGTTCTTGGGGTCATAGACAGCATTCCACCTCCTCCAAACACAGCAAGTTTAGTTCAATGCCAAAGAGCCTGATTTATGACCACAACACTTACACCCAGTTCTCCTCTGAATCATTCAGATGTTCACTGGAAAACTTCAGATGGGCCTGTACATGTACATGTGCTTTCTTGAGCAGGGGGACCTTGCGGGCACTACAGGATTTCAGTCCTTCATGGCATAGTGGGTTACCAATTGTTTTCTTGGTGACTATGGTCCCAGTTGCCTTGAAATCATTGACAAGATCCTCCCGTGTAGTTCTGGGCTGATTCCTCACTGTTCTCATGATCAATGAAACTCTATGAGGTGAGATCTTGTATGGAGCCCCAGACCAAGGGAGTTATTTTGTGTTTCTTCCATTTGCAAATAATCACACCAACTGTTGGCACCTTCTCACCAAGCTGCTTGGCGATAATCTTGTAGCCCATTCCAGCCTTGTGTAGGTCTACAATCTTGTCGCTGACATTCTTGGACAGCTCCTTGGCCTTGGCCATGGTGGAGAGTTTGGAATGTGATTGATTGATTGCTTCTGTGTACAGGTATCTGTACAGGTACAGGTAACAGGTATACAGGTAACAAGCTGAGATTGGGAGCACTCCCTTAAAAAGAGTTCTACAAATCTCAGCTTGTTACCTGTAAAAAAGACACCTGGAAGCCAGACATCTTGCTAATTGATAGGAGATCAAATACTTATTTCACTCATTAAAATGAAAATCAGTTTATAACTTTTTTGAAATACATTTTTCTGGATTTTTTTGTTGTTATTCTGTCTCTCGCTGTTAAAATAAACCTACCATTAAAATTATAGACTGATCATTTCTTTGTCAGTGGGCAAACATACAAAATCAGCAGGTGATCAAATAATTTTTGTAGCTTTTACTTACTATTACTCGATCAAAGCAACACAGAGCTGATCCATCCTCGGCCTGGGCCACTTCCGCCTCCCCAGACTACACACAACTAATGCAGAATTTCGTTTAAACAGGCTTCTGCCTTACCTTTGTCCTAATTGGTGTCTGGTCTATGGGCGGCAGCTGCAACCACAGGTCCCAGGTCCAGTGCTCCATTGTATCTTATTTCAAATCACTTTGGGGTCACCATATTGACACAAAAATTAACACATTAACCTGACTAGCTCAGTCTAATAAGCAGACTTAAACTAACTAAGAATAAGCCAATACTTCAGACTGGATGATCGCAGAGATGAGGTTTATTGTATTCAACGCTGAGCATAAATTGCAGTTTTCAAAGCTCAGTGTCTATATCCATGAATCACACATGATGACCTCATCCTAACTTCTCAAGTGGAAACGCTCCACCTATTTTACTTTTGTTGAAAGTTTGGGACTTTCCCAGACATTATTACATTCTAATTTTACATTTATTTCCCCATTCAGGTTTAATATGAAATATACAGTTCTGGAAAAAAATAAGAGATCACTGCAATTTACTCCTAAATCAGCAACTCCCTGAATATGACAAGCATTCCATGCCAGTCTTTGTTAAATTTCTGCACAAGCACACATTCTGCTTAATGAGGTACTGATTCGGTGATCACCTCAATCCAATTCTATTTAATGGGGAAAAGCATAAAAAAGCACTGCTGTAATCAACACTCTCCTCTTGCAATGTGACCAGTTGGATGGTAAAAAAGTGCTAGAAGTCTTTCAAAGGTAATTGGAAATTTAAAAATAACCATTGAACATGCCAAAAACAGTGAAAAGAAAGGTTTTGAGTGAAGAAAAAAAAGGCTCAATCCTAGCTTTACTGGCACAAGGATTCAGTGAGCGTCAAGTTGCTTCCATCCTTAATATTTCAAAGCAGTTTACAAAAACAAGATCAAGCAACAGACACTAGGAACAACAAAGCTACAGCCTGGAAGAGGCCAAAAATGGGTCAGTAACAAGTGAGATGACCGCAGACTTATTCGAATGTCAATCAAGAACTGTAGGCTGACCTCAAGTGACCTTCAACAACAGTGGCAAACTGAGACTGGGGTGAATTGCATGGCAAGAATGGTTTGAATCAGGCTTCTACAAGCAGGCCTGAAGTCATATAAAGTCAGAAAAAAGCCCTTCATCAGTGAAAAGCAAAGAAGAGCCAGGCTGAAGTTTGCAAAAGAGCACAGGACTGTAGCGGACTAGAGTAAGGTAATCTTTTCTGATGAGTCCAGTTTTCTGCTTTGCCCGACACCCGGTCGTATTATGGTTTGACAGAGACCTGGAGAGGCCTACAACCCACAGTGTCTTGCACCAACTGTAAAATATGGAGGAGGGTCAGTGATGATCTGGGGGTGCTTCAGCAAGGCTGGAATTGGACAGATTTGTCTTTGTGAAGAGCGCATGAATCAAGCCAAGTACAGGGTTGTTCTAGAAGAACTTTGCTTCCTTCTGCTAAGACAATGTTCCCCAACTCAGAGGATTGGATTTTCCAACAGGACAATGCGCCATGCCTACAGCCAGAGCAATCAGAGTCTGGATGGAGGATCACCATATCAAGACCCTGTCATGGCCAGCCCAATCTCCAGATTTGAACCCTATTGAAAACCTCTGGAATGTCATCAAGAGGAAGATGGATGGTCACAAACCATCAAACAAAGCTGAGCTGTTTGCTGTTTTTGCAAAAAGAGTGCTATAAAGTTACCGAACAGCAATGTGAAAAACTGGTGGAGAGCATGCCAAAACGCATGAAAACTGTAATTGCAAATCGGGGTTATTCCACATTTCTTAATGTCATTTAGCCAAAGCATTAACACAATTTATTCACAAATTATTTGCATTTTGTTTTATTTGAGTTATTAAAGCTCTGCAAATACTGCATGATCTTGGGTTATTTTTATGTGTTGTCATTTCCTTTAAATATACACAATAAATAACAATAGTTGAATTTAGGAGAAATATTGTCAGCAGTTCACAAAAAATGAAACAAAACTGTTCATCTCACCAATACATGCACCTCTAAGAAAAAAAACAAACTTTTTTATAAACATAAACATTTGGCAGTGGTCTAATTTTTTTCCAAAGCTGTATATAAAATGGGTGTCTTATCCCTATCATTACGTTTGTTTTTGTTTTTTTAACATTTTGCAGTGTGAAACATTTTCATGTTCAGAAGATCATGGGTATATCAGAGTCACCATCCCTTTTCCATGTTGATTATTCTAAGCTTATAGCTTTTGCTTTCGGCTGCTCCCTGTTCGGGGTCGCCACAGTGGACCAACTGGTCTGCACAACAACTTGGCAAACGTTTTACGCCGGATGCCCTTCCTGACGCAACCCTCCCATTTTTCCAGGCTTGGGACCGGCGCTGCATCCAGTGGCTGGGGTTGAGGCATTGGCTGGGAATTGAACCCGGGCCTTCCGCATGATAGGTGAGAAACCTACCACTGAGCCACCAATGCCCCCTATTCTAAGCTTATAGCTAATTTATGTATTTTGAATATATTTTAGCTTTGACCTGGGGTGAACTTGATTTCCCCCAAAGCTTTATCAGTGTGCTTCAACAATGCACCAATTCTGCCAGACTTCAGCTGCAGATGTTCCACAGACCTAACACTGCTCTGAGCAGACTAACTGACCTTGACTTTAAACTCAACTTTAGAGCAGTTACAATGGATGCTGCTGTGCAGACTATGTTTTTGATAAGACTTGCAATACAAAGGATGTTCCTGTTAATTCATTAGCTACACAAAGACTATTCATGCTTAATAGACACACAAACAATGTGTCCTTCTTGTCTTGTTAAAACCATAATTCATTAAACCAATAACAGAAATGGTGTTCAAAACTACTCATGATGTCACCTCATCCTTTTACAGTTACACAAATTCATCATCATCATCATCATCATCTTCTTCTGGCTTTTCCCTTCAGGGGTCGCCACAGCAAATCATCTCTCTCCACCTATCCCCCATCTTCTGCATCCTCAACACTTGCACCCACTAGCTTCATATCCTCATTTATTCCATCCATATACCTCCTCTTTGGCCTTCCTCTTTGCCTCCTGCCTGGCAGCTCCATGTCCAACATTCTCCTACCAATATACTCACTCTCCCTCCTCTGAACATGTCCAAACCATCTTAATCTGGCCTCCCTAACTTTGTCCCCCAAAAATCCAACGAGCTGTCCCTCTGATGTACTCATTCCGAATTCTGTCCAACCTTGTCACTCAAGAGAACCTCAGCAGTTACACAAATTCATATAGGCCTAAAAAAAATATCACACGGCATATATGTGTATACTCAAAAAACTGCTTTCTTGAAGCCCTAGAGCTCTGAGACTTGCGCAAACGCATTTTCATCACCTAAGCAAAAACTTCTGTGCATGCATGTAGGGCTTCAGAAAAGAAACAATAACACAGAGCTAGGAGAGAAAGTTTGTCCTAACTAATAAAGTGCAGCAGGTGCAAACAGTGCAAAGACAGGACAGTGCCAAAAACAAGAAGTACAAAAAACAACACAAGACAGTACACATAGCGCTGAAAATCATGTGCAAAAAAAAAAATGGAATGTGCAACTCGAGAAACTGTAAAAACCAGTAACATATGTTTGTAAACATATATATAGCAGCATGACAGTATGGACTGAGCAAAAATGCAGTAGCAGCGGTTAAAGTAGTGCAAATAAAATGCAAACATTATAGTGTGAGTCAGTTCACACAGGTGAGTATATGTGTGTGTGTGAGATAGTTGATACGGTTTTAGTTATGGGTGTTGAGGAGCCAAAAGGATTGAGGAAAAAAACTGTTACACAGTCTGGCTGTGAGGGCCCGAATGCTTCAGTACCTCTTTCCAGACGGCAGGAGGGTGTAGAATGTGTGTGAGGGGTGTGTGGGTTCGTTCACAATGCTGTTGGCTTTGCAGATGCAGCTTGTGGTGTGAATGTCTGTGACAGAGGGGAGAGAGACTCCAATGATCTTTTCAGCTGTTCTCTCCATCTGCTGCAGGGACTTGCAATCTGAGACGATGCGATTCCCAAAACAGGCATTAATGCAGCTGCTGAGGATGCTCTCAGTAGTCCCTCTGTAGAACACAGTCAGGATGGGGGGAAGGAGGTGGGCTTTCCTCAGACTCCGCAGGAAGTAGAGGTGCTTTCTTGCTGATGGAGGTGGTGTTGAGTGACTAGGTGAAGTTCTCCACCAGATGTACACCAAAGAATTTGGTTCTCTTGATGATCTCCACAGAGGATCCATTGATGAGCAGTGGAGAATGGCCATTTCTTTAGTCCTGTCGACGTTCAGAGACAGGTTGTTGGCTTTACACCAGGCTGTTAGTTGTTGTGCCTCCTCTCTGTACGCCGACTTGTCGTTCTTGCTGATGAGACCCACCACGGTCGTGTCATAGGCAAACTTAATGATGTGGTTCGAGCTGTGCATTGCTGCACAGTCGTGAGTCAGTAGAGTGAACAGCAGTGGGCTGAGCACACAACCCTGAGGGGCTCCAGTGCTCGGTGTGGTGGTGTTGTTCTCAATCAGGTGCTGAGAGATAATTGTATTGAACCCTATAAACAGCATTCGTATGTATGAGTCATTATTGTCCAGGTGGGTGAGGGACAGATGGAGGGTTGTGGTGATGGCATCGTCTGTGGAGCGGTTAGGACGATACACAAACTGCAAGTGGTCCATCGAGGGTGGTAGCTGGGTCTTGATGTGCCTCGTTGTTCTGTACCTCAAACCAAGTGTAGAAGTCGTTCAGCGTGTCTGGGAGGGAGGCTTCACTGTCACAGGCGGGTGATGTGGACTTGTAGTTTGTGATCGCTTGTATGCCCTACCACATGTGGTGGGAGTCTCCGCTGTCCTTATAGTGGCCGTGGATTCTCTGGGTGTGTGCTTGCTTTGCCTCTTTGACGGCTTGGGTCAGTTGGCCCTTGCTGTTTTTAAGGCCGTCTTGTCCCCCGCTCTGAAGGCAGAGTCTCTCGACTTCAGAGTTTACGGACTTTTACGGTCATCCATGGCTTCTGGTTGGAGCGTGTGGTGATGTAGCTTGGGTGTAGCTGTTGAGATTCACATGCTTTAAATCTCCGGCGATAATAAACAGACCGTCGGGGTGAGCATTCTGCAGATCGCTAATAGCCCCATAGACACACATTTGCACTTTTTTGACTGTTTATCAATTTATTATCAAAATATTGACTTTTATATAAACAATCATGTTTTATAATATTTACTATCAAGTCAAGGTAAAAATGATCATTTTTAGTTTTTCTCATTCAACAAGCATGTCTACTATCATTTTCTATCGAGCCCATTTGAACAACACCTTTGAAAAGGATGTCATCAATACGGATACACGAAAAACACTTTCCTGAGGCCCTACAGCACTGAGACTTGTGGAAACGCATTTTCCACAACCTTCTCCTGTATGGGCCATCTTGACCAAACCCCTCAGAGACTGTTGATGGCATCTTAGAGGCAGGCACAATGTAAATGTATTTGATCATCTTGATGACACCCCCCACAGACACAGTCACAATGTAAATGTATTTGATGAATGATAAAAATAATCTTTCAAAAGACAAAACTGAACATATACAAGAACACATACAAATCCTGTCCTAGGAGAAGTGATCATATTGCCTTCTAGTTTACATTAAACAATATCTTTTCTTTAGTGTTCTAGAGCATAAATACCCACAATTTTGTGGACTGTAGCATATTTAGCATATATTAGCATATAATATTATAAACTAGAACATAAATTGGGAGTTGTGTTGATGTAAATTGAGTAGAGAGCTCTCACTGACCAATGAAATTCCACTCAAAGTCTAAGAGGCTCTTCAGAAAAGTGGGCACATGGGGGTTGATCGTGACAGACTTCTTCTGAACAACTCTCCCTGTCTTTTTGGAGACTTACTTTACCACGGCTGGCCTTGGTCCCGCTTTCTGAATTGATTCCAATGAATCTCCTGAAAACCACAATAGTCTGAGAATAGAGGTTGAGTAAAAATAAGGTCTGATCTAATAGAAAGTAGGGCTGGGTAATGCACACCAAGGGTTGTAGTAAGGTGATGATAATTGAAAATAGATTTGAGTATATGGGGGAAAATATCTTGCGTACTCTGGCTCCATATTCATTTTTCTTTTATTTAGATTATGTTTCATCCCTCAGACCTTAAACAATGACAGAAACTACAGCCATCAGATCACTTCCTATCACAAAAACCATTGCCATTTCACGTAGAGATTTAATTTTGGTGAAGGATATCCAAAATATACACCAAAATATTTATAAAAATAAAATTTATTTTATATATATATAAAATATTTATTAAAATATTTATTTTGAATAGATGTCTAACAGATTTCTTCAGAAAGTTAATAAGGTCTTTTTCCATTTGCAATTGCTGACTGGATTCCCAGTGGCATTCGATCTCATGGCACTTGGAACGTTTCTGGCCATGTTTTGGGTGAAGTGGCTTGATAATGGTAAACTCTTTCCAGTGTTGATGGGATGAAGAGTAATGCAGGGCTTGGAAGCACTGTGAGATCTAGCTGTCTCTAAAACAAAGCAAAACATTAGTGAATGTTAAAAGATGGCAACCTGACAAAGTTGCTTGAAGAATTTTAAAAAACTGCACACAGCCCAAATTTACCAGTGTTATTTGATGGCATTCATGTTAATTTCAAGGCTTGATTATATCAACTATATCATGTTGCGTGACATTGTATTACCTAATTTAAATTCAAAAGCTTCCGGAGCTGAATAACAGGTAAGAGGTCAGTCATGTCTCCCTGTTGTACATATTTCAGGTCTTTCCTTGATTCTAAGCCAAAGCATTGGAGCCTAGAAATTAGTTGCAATAGAGTATCTTCAGAAAATTTTGACAGTGCTTTATGGGTGATTCAATATATTTGTATAGCACTTTTAACAATGGACATTGTCTCAAAGCAGCTTTACAGAAGTATAGAAACATAGAAGGAAAAATATATACTGTATATAAAAAGTTTACATTAAAGTTACTACTTTATCCCCATATTGTCCCTAATGAGCAAGATGGTGGCAAGGAAAAACTCCCTGTGATGATATGAGGAACAAACCTTGGGAGGAACCAGGCTCAGAAAAGAACCCATCCTCATTTGGGTGACACTGGACAGTAAATAATGTAAATGTAACTAAATAATATCCTTTCTACAACAGCAACCAAGGGCTTATGAGGAACTATTAGGTCAGTGTAGTTTCTTTCATTATAGACATTAATTCCTTGCTGTCGCAAGCTGACAGATGTAACAGCAGATCCGTGATGGTGTGATAGTCTCCAAATGGCTCTGAACACGGCTGTCTCCTGGTCACAGGCTGTCCACACAGCATCAGTGAGCACCACCAAGTGTCGAAACTCCAACCAGGGGTAGAGCCAGTGGTCACACTGTAAACTCCGAATACTGGGAGCTCGGAAGTGGGATGTATAGCTCGACAGAGGAAGAGAGAAAGATATTAAGTGCAGGCATGGACTCTGGCAAGACTAGCTATGACAGCATAACTAAAAAGAAGAGCCAGAATGTGTCAGACATGAAGGCTTTCCGGGACATAAAGCGTCCAACCACTTCACAGTCAGCAAACCTGAGCGATTTGCGAGAGTGGTAAGGCGACAGCATGCAAACATCCCAGTACACCAAACACTCTATGCCCATGAACCTTCCAGATCAGCTCCTTTACCTAAGAAAAACTATACATTGAAAGCTTAACTAAACAAATGTGTCTTCAGCCTAGACTAACACAGACTTTGAGACTGTGAATCCAAACATAATTGGAAGGCTGTTTCATAACTGTGGATCATTATAAGAAAAAGCTCTGCCCCCTGCTGTAGCCTTTGCTACTTGGGGTACTACCAAATAACCTGCACCCTTTGATCAGAGTAGACATGGCAGATCATAAATAACCAAAAGATCGCTCAGGTACTGTGGTACGAAAACAATTAGTGCTTTAAAGGTCAGTAATAGTATTTTATAATCAATGCGAAATTTGACTGGAAGTCAGTGCAGTGTGGCTAAGATAGGAGTGATGTGTTCACATCTTCTGGTTCTAGTTAGGACTCCAGCTACTGCGTTCTGGACTAACTGGAGCTTGTTTATGCTCCTACTGGAACATCCAGATAGTAAGGCATTACAATAATCCAACCTAGAGCTAACAAAAGCATGAAGTAGTTTTTCTGCATCATGAAGTGACATCATATTTCTTATCTTAGCAATATTTCTGAGATGAAAGAAGGATACCATAGGGATATTATCTACATGAGCTCAAACGAAAGACCAGAGTCAGTAATCACACCAAAATCTTTTACTGCTGGACAAGAAGAAACAGAAAGACCATCCAGATATACTCTGTAATCAGAAAGCTTACTTCCGGCTGCATGTAGTCCTAGTATGAGCACTTCTGTTTTGTCAGAGTTAATCATGAGGAAGTTAGTAAGCACCCACTGTATAATGAACTTCACACAATCTTCAATCTTAATAAGCTGGTGTCCCATGATGCCCTTGATTTCTTCATCTAAAGTAGAAATTGCCTACAATGAGATAAAATAATGGTGGAGAACTATAAATGTCATGCCACCATACAGGCAAGGGATAGTAATCAAGCAGGTTCTCTTGGCTAACACAGGAATAGCCTCTGACTTTGTGTAAGGCAATAAGCACCCATATCAGGGAGACGCACAGCCAGATATTTCTCAGTAATAAAATGCACAGCTGAATCTCTGTGAATGAGTATTACTTTAATTTTTTCGACAACAAGCCCCTACTCACATCAACCACATTAAGCATGCTCTTTTTGTATTTTGTACCCTTCACAATCCCTTCATAGGATATAAGAGTGTTTTCTGATTCAAAAGTGTGACGAAAACTCTAAGAAAAAACTCTGTACCCTTCTCTACTAAAACAGCTAGTGGGAAGAAGTTAGAAGCATTCAGAAAAGCTGACCAGGCAGAAGTTAATGCCTTTCTGCAGGAATTAAGAAAAGGTTCTTAAAGTTATGCAACTTCCTTGTGCACTGTATAAATTATGTTTGCTTGCTCTCAAATCTTAATGTCCACAGACAAAACCTATTCTTTACAAAGGAGATGCATATGATCAGTACTTGATGTTCTCCCTTATATTAGTACCATCCCATACATCTTGAAGAAAATCCTCAGATGGAACTTGGGAGTGTACTTGCTTGTATTGCTCCCTCACTGATTTACACTGGAAGAAAGATTATATTGTTTTCAAATGGGCACAGGCTCAACATAAAGCTATTTTTGAACACAGTTTTTCTTCTTTGGTCAGGTTTCAGTGTCTTGGTATGGCAATCCCTCAAGAGATCTTCAGTTTTCAGCACATCAATTAATGTGCTTATGTCAGCTTCTGGCACCCTGAGTGCAACCAATTTTCCTTTTAATTTAAAGTAAGTGTGACTGGCTAATTGCATGTATTTCTTGAAAATCGTCAAGAATTGCCTGAATAACAGAGGATGGGAGCAACAACTTAGCTTGCAGTTTAAGGTAAAATAGGGCTACATTTTGCAAAAACTGTGCTGCATCAGCATTTTCTGGGCAGACATCTGATTGCTCTCTACTTACATCATTGGGAGAATTAATGTCCATATCAGACTGTTGGTCCCTTTCATTTCTTTCATGGGAAGTGTTTAACAAATAAAGCTCCCACAACAGAGTCAACCAGACCATCCTCAGAAACTGTTTTTATGTTTTCTAGACATATGTGATATAAATGTTGATAACACGCCAAACTGCTTGTCACATTGTCTAAATGGATAAACAACATTCTTCCCCTTTTTAAAATGCATTTTCAGATTAGAGAAAAAACTAGTCAAATTCTACAGTGGCACTGCAGAAGTCAACATGACAAATTATCTCAGTTATGCCATATAATCTTGGCCCAACATCAAGTTTACCTACTTTATGATGTCTGTAAGCATGGGATTTAAACACTGCAAATTTCTGAAATGTCTTTTTGCAGTAATGCAATGCACACTTGAAAACCAAAAGTATGGAATATCCCTATGAATTCTCATGTGTATTATATATGCCCATACAGTGGTATATTTACTAGCACAGACCTGGCATGGGAACATTTTGATAGAAAAACTCAACAACAATAAAAACTGTGAATACAAAAACATTTTAGTTCATTGTGTCCTATCACAAATTACTAACATCTATGCAGACAAAAATGGCTTCAGCAGAAGGGCATTGTAGCAATTGTTTTCTAGGCTGCACATACAGACTTGCAAGGGAATAACTATTTTCTTTTCTATTTACAACTAAGCCAAAGTAAACCACCGGACAATTTCAGAGCTACCTAAAGCTGACCAGACGTGTTAATATGAAAACACACAAAAAAGAGGAAAAACTACAAACTTTGCCAAATAGAAGGACAATAATGCTTCTAGCTGCAAACCAACATGGCTAACTTATTTTAACACTTCATTAATCAGCTTTACCCACTAAACTAGTAAATAATAAGTTTCTGGGCAGTCACAGCACCGCAAGAGGACTGCAAGCTAATATTTTTTAACTGTAAGCTAACGTTACTGATCAGTTCCAGTTTCTTTAATATGCTAATATGAAGTTAGCAGACAGATAAAATCAAATTTAACTTACCGTGTAATTAGCTCCTAAAGTACAGGATTCAGATGGATAATCCTCGAAAATAAAGTTCAGAATTGGCTTCATGTCTGTTCCGCATGCAACTTAGAGAAATGCCTCATCTCATATTTGCACGGGCTCTTTGCTGTGATTCCCAGATCACTCGCAGAATGCAATGTTATTTAAAGTATATTGCCGAATTTTATGGGTAACAGCAAGCTGCACATAAATATTTCCCAAAATGCATTGTTTTCTACAGTAACATACCGTTTTAAGGGAAAATGGTAAGTTACTGTTGGAATTTGGCCGTTTTCTTGTAGCATTTTGTTACAGTGTAGGTCTGGGTATCTTCGGACACCCAATCTTTGGAAACCCAATGGCTCTGGAGCAGACTGACAGGCCATCGGTAGTGCTGATTGCGAATGCCCCACCATGCCTTCCACTTATTAGTGCTGTTCTTTAGTTTTGCCATATTATTAGTAATTCAAACTTCACATTTGAATTTGGCTTATCAATCAAATGCATTTATTTTATATGTAACTTTTGAACCACCTGCATGTGGGCCTATCAGGTGATCCCTGCACCTTTTTAGGATGTCTGCATCCACCAATCACTCAGTCTTCACTTCATTCTAGTCTAATCTGAAAATGATCATGCATGAGGAAGTCTTCGATAGGTAAGAATGTCATCTATTTAAAAAAAATGTGAGTGGGACTCAAAAAAGGAAAAAATCAGAGGAAACATAAGTTATTCAGTAAAATACAAAAGCTATCAAGTTATTTTACTAAAGCTGATAATGGAGTGGAAGTTTATAAACAGCAAGTGGACCGGGGCTGGGCATATGATTATTTTTAAACTCGACACAGACCTCATCTCTTATCGCACGCTCCTGTCCAAATTCTCCTTGGACGTGACTTCTGCCAAGACCTCCTTCAACAAGGAAAAGCTTGAAACTTCTGCACAAGATCCCCGAAAGCTCCACAACATCTTCTTGTTACTACTCAACCCTCCAGCTCCACCTTCTCCATCCTCCCTGACCGCCGAAGATTTTGCCTCTTTTTACACAGAGAAGATTGAGAGGATCTGCCAGACCTTCACGTCTCTCCCAACTTCACCTACATCACACAATCAGCACTCCGCTACTCCTTCACTGACGCAGCTCTCAACTGTAGCAGCAGAAGAGGTTTTGCAAATTACCCGGTCCTGCAATCCTACCACCTGCCCACTGGATCCAATCCCTTCAGCTATGCTCCAGACCATCTCACCTGACCTCCTACCCTTCATCACCACAGTCATCAATGGATCCTTAACGTCTGGTCACATTCCAACTGCCTTTAAGAAAGCCAGGGTCATCCCCATCCTGAAGAAACCTGCTCTGGATCCCTCAGACATCAGCAACTACAGACCAGTATCACTTCTCTCATTCCTTTCAAAAATTCTTGAACGTGTTGTTTGTAATCAGCTGTCTGACTATCTCATGCAGAACAACCTCCATGACCCCAACCAGTCTGGCTTCAAAGCAGCACATTCCACAGAGACTGCCCTTTTGGCAGTCACTGAGAAACTACATGCTGCTAGATCAGCCAAACTGTCATCTGTCCTCATCCTCCTCGACCTGTCTGCAGCATTTGACACAGTAAACCACAAGACTCTCTTGTCCACCCTCAGGAGTCTTGGAATTTGTGGAACAGCATGGGAATGGTTTGCTTCCTACCTGGATGGTCGCTCATATCAGGTAACATGGAAGGGATTGACATCTGCTCCACACAGACTCTCTACTGGTGTCCCGCAAGGCTCAGTACTTGGTCCTCTCCTTTTCTCCCTCTATACTCACTCTCTTGGCAAAGTTATATCCTCACATGGATTTTCATACCACTGCTATGCCGATGACACCCAACTTATCTTCTCCTTCCTTCCCTCAGATACCACAGCTTCTGCTCGGATCTCAGCGTGTCTGGCGGACATTTCATCTTGGATGACTGCTCATCAGCTGAAACTCAACCCCAGCAAAACTGAGCTGCTGATCGTCCATCCATCCCCAGCCCAAGCATTTGAAAGCATTTTTAACAGACAACGCAGAAATGCATGACAACTAAATAAAGTACTCTCTTGAAAGTAATTATATATAGAGACCCGGGCAACGTGGTAATGCTACAGCACGAGTTCCAGACAAAATTTAGAAGCACACAACTAAAATAATTAAATAAAGGTTTTTTTTTAATGTTGCATGGATTTACTCTACAACAGTGAAACACGACTAAAACATTTAAAAAATGTCAGTAAATGACAAAGAAACGAACATCAAATTTACTCACCATATGATTCCTCTTTATTCTTGTGGAGGATTCCTCTTTATTCTTGTGGAGAATTCCTCTTGAATGTTGTGCACGTGCTTTGTTTTTTCGCGAAAGTTCTTTTTCTGGAGGATGTGGCTGTTCTCCCGATCACAGATCGGGCAAGTTCGGGCAAGTTCGAGCAAGTTCGGGCAAGTTCGAGCAAGCTCGGGCAAGTTCGGGCAAGTTCGAGCAAGTTCGGGCAAGTTCGGGCAAGCTCGGGCAAGTTCGAGAAAGTTCGGGCAATTTCGGGCAAGTACGACCTCCCGCGGCGCCAATCGGCGTATAACATCAGACCACTCTCGCCATTACATATATATATATATATATATATATATATATATATATATATATATATATATATATATATCAGTGGCGGACCGTCAGGGCCGGCAAGGCCTTCTCTGCTGGCCTAAAAAAATATCTGAATCACAAACTGATGTTAATTATATTTTGTCCATGAATACTTATTAAATAATTCCAAATGGTCTGTCAGCTTCCTTTCATAACTTTTCCGATGGTTGTGCTGCTTCCAGACATGTATTTTCGTATTAAAGCATTTAACCAATCACATTTCAGCCATCATTTGTTGCCAGGCGGGGACAAAGTCAAAGAAGTCTGCCCGGAGGCCTTCACAATCCGTTCTGCAGGCCCTCTAACACAAAATAAATGTCGATGAAACTTTTGCTTCAACCAATCAGATTTTGAGTTGGTTTCACTAGGGCCCTCTAGCAGGCGTACGGCAACGTCACCGTATTCAGACCCGTTGATTGGATAGGATCGTGATGGAACTGAAGCGCACGGATAATCTGTACAACAGAGTAATTGAACTGTTTTTGAGGAAAGAGAGGAGGATGGATTTTGTTTACAAATAATACGAATTTTTGGTGAGTAAAACGTTGCGATTTTCCTAAATAATATTGCAAGTTTATGAGGTTATTATTGATGTTTTTTATGTGTGTCGCGGCTGTAGCTGCATTTGGAGGAGACTTGTTCACCCCTGGTTTGTCTATTCAATAAAGGCATTTATTGTGGCTACAGGAGTTATCTATCTGCGATGCAACGGCTCTTTAGACTGTATTTCTGCATATTAAGATGGTTTTTATAACCATAAATTGGTTTTTGAGGGGCGGGTTGATTCAGACGGAGCACTACTGAAGGTCTAGGTGTGAAATGCACGGTCCGCCACTTATATAAGTATATTTATATATATATATATATATATATATATATATATATATATATATATAAAATATATATATATATATTTAATCTATGAGGACAGTCCCTTACGAAAATTTACCATGGTTTTTGCCCAAAAAAAAAACATAGTTACTGAAATAAAACCATGGTTACCACAAAATAATCATGGGTTTGATTCATGGTTTTGCTAAACAATACAGAAAAAACATGGTTACTACACTTTTAATATAAAACATATTAATGTTTTTAACATGTTAATGTTCATGAGGGGGTCTCTGTCAGTGTTTATTACATTGACTTAACTCAATTGTATACATTTGCAGAGTGTTTTTCAGAAAACTCATTTTTTTCAGTTACTGAGGAAAACTTTGGGATACATTGAGTGAACTTATTAAAAGATGTTCTGCTAACTTTTTCATGGACATTTGCTCAACCAACACAATAAAAACAGTTGTTTAAACTTTTTTTAAGTTGGGTTTTTTACAGCGCAGGCTAAAGTCTCAAAATCAAATTCTGAGATAATGAGCATCAAACATTGATTTCATCTATAAATATCACTATGATTTCTAATTTGACATGTCATTACTCCGTCAGTATTGAAGATATCAAGGTTATACTTTTACAGAATGTTCTTTACATTATGTAGAATTATTTTATGTAGAAAACAGAAAATCACAAAAAAAAAGACTTTAGCTGGGTTTTCACAGACAGGGTCACATATTTAAACAATACGTATTGCTAAATTTAATACAAACAAGGTAAGTTTAATTGATACCTCCTTATGAAGGCACTGCATAACACTGCTAAGGCTTAACCTACGGCTAGATGAAACAGCAGCTTTGTACAGCTCTAAGAGACTTGGCACAAAGGCATCTAGTCCATCCAGGAATGACTGCAGCAGATCTGTTGTGACTATTCTATGGAACTCTGCACACAAAATGAAAGAAAGACACACAAAATAACTAAATAAAAGGTTTTTTTTAATGTTGCATGGATTTACTCTACAACAGTGAAACACGACTAAAACATTAAAAAATGTCAGTAAATGACAAAGAAACGAACATCAAATAAGACTTGATTAAAAGAACAGCAAAGTTGTGGGGTAGTAAGTACAGGTGAAAATTATGTCAGCTGTACGTTCATCTCTGACTTGGTCCATCCTAAGCATGCCATTGTGATGGACAGTGTCAGCCCTTTCATCTTCGATGAGGTGGTTTTTTCTCACGTTTTCTTTGACTTTCTCGCTCCAGCAGAGGTCTGCTCTCGTCTTCTCTCTGTGAAATAGGTTTACACACGCTGCACCGCTTGGAGTGTCCAAACAGTGTGCACAGGAGTGATTTTTTTTTTTTCAAATTTTACCTTTCTGTGTCTCGGTAGCAGGATGCTTAGAATGTTTCTCGGGTGGTTCATGTGAACAGCACTAAACTTTAAGTGAACCTTCACCCTTCCTGACGTATATTGGTACTCAGATTGCAGGCACTGCCCTTACGCACTCGTCCAACCTCACCAGGGCTCTGGCACACTATCAGTTTAGTTTGTTTCATGAGTGCGGGTAACCCAGCCTCTCACTTAACTGGACAGGAATGCGGATGATCTCGCAAATTACTTTTTCGCAACTGTTAGGGCACCTGGAATGGTGAAGTAGGTGCTGACGAGGTTTCTTCTTGTACATGCAGAGACGAACAGCTTCGCCATTCAGAGGCAGTGGCGGCTGGACTCAGATTCTTATTCGTAAGGGCTCAATTTTACCCCAGGTGGAAAGAGTGGACCTATCCAACTGGTTCTGCACTCAGTATCAACTATATCTGTGACGTCAGTGTGATGGTGTGTGAATTCAGTATCTACCTTTCTAGTTCCCCTCAGGTGATCTTCAACCTGTCTGCTGGTTATTACGGAGAGTTCAGCCACTAGCATGTATTTCTGATTCAGGTTTCTGTTATCGGTGCTCTGCAGCCTCCTGACAATGACAGTTCTTGCCACTACAATGCGGTCTTTTCCAAAAATATTATTTTCCTTTACCACTCGCCAGGCTTCAGGTCGTGCAATGCGTCTGCATGTGGTTTTGAAAGGGCGTCCTTCACTTGTCTGTGAATTTCAGATAACACAGAGGACAAGTTTGTACAGTAGTTCAACATTTCGTCTTCACATTCGCCAATACTGGGTCTCTGGTTTCCTGTGGGACCCAGTCCTGTGGTTAATGGCCTGCCAAAAAGGAATTCAAATGGACTCAGGTTAGCTCTACCTCTTGCTCGTGCTTGCAAGTGCATCAACACTATTGGGAGGGCTTTGACCCATGACAAGCCTGTTTCAGCACAGCATTTTGTCAGTTTGTTTTTTAGTGTGCCATTCTCCCTTTCTACTGCTCCACCACTAGCTGGGTGATAGGCACAGTGTTGTTTTAGGTTGAATCCTAAGTATTCACTGACTTTCTGTAGAGTCTGATTCATGAATGGGGTGCCATTATCACTGCCAATTTTCTTAGGAATTCCCCATCGTGGAATAATTTATGTGAGTAGTGCCTTTGCTACTGCACTAACATCTTGCTTAGATGTAGCAAAAGCCTCTACCCATTTAGAGAACATATCTACTATAACTAGACAATACTTCTTACCTTCACTAGGTGTTCGCTCAAAGTCCATTTGTAAGTGTTCAAATGGCCTTTGTGGTAGTGGATGTGTGCTCTGAGCAATCAGAATGCCTCTTCCAACACTGTTTGTTGCATATATGACACAGCATTCACAAAATTTTTGGGAGTAATAAATAAAGCCTATGACATGCCAATGTTTCCTTATTTCTGTTACCATCCCTCCTTTTGACACGTGGTCTTTACCACGTGTCAATTTAGCATAAAAAGGAAACAGTTTCTTTGGTAAACATGGTTGTCCTGTGGAACTATACCAAACACCCTGGTTTTGGACACATCCCAGCTTTCCCCAGTGTTGTTTCTCCTCACGATCACCTATACTCTGTAATTCAGTGAGATCTAAAAGAGAAGACGACAATTTAGTCATGATGTTTGTGTTTTGTTTCTGTTCAGGTTGTTTTGCTGCTGCATCAGCTTTGGCATTACCTGTGGAAATAGGCTCATTACCGTGCGTTTGCGCTTCGCATTTACAGACAGCAACTGCTTTTAGAAGTAGGATTGCATCCAGGAGGTCAGCTATCAGGCCATGGTGCATGATAGGTTTGCCCGATGAGGTCAAAAACCCCCGGTGTTTCCATAATGTTCCAAAATCATGCATGACGCCGAAAGCGTACCTGCTATCAGTATATACAGTCACAGTCTTACCCTCTGCCAATTTGCAGAGGGCAGTAAGTTCTGCCGCCTGTGCTGAGTAATGAGATGGAAGCTTACCTGAAGGTAAAAAATTTTTCTGGGTGACTACTGCAAACCCCACGCAGTTTTAACCTGTTTCTAAGTTCCTGGCTGCTGATCCATCCACAAATAGTTGCAGATCAGGATTTGTCAGGGGTGTCTCCCGCAAATCAGGTCTTGGGCTACAAACTTCATTAACCACACTCACACAATCATGAGGCTATCCATCCTGCTCTGTGGGAAGAAGAGTGGCAGGGTTAAGAGTTGTACATCGTTTAACAGTGACATTCGGCATTTCTAAAAGTACAGTATTATATCTCAACCATCATGCTGCCGTCATGTGTGCTGTCTTTTGTTCTAAAAGCAGTCGAGACACTGCATGTGGTACCAACAGAGTTAGTTCGCTGTAGCCTACGATGTCTTGTGTGGCATTGACGGCTTTTTCTGCTGCAGCTACTGCTCTAAGACACATAGGAAGTCCTGCTGCTACTAGATCTAGCTTTGCAGAGAAGTAGGCCACCGGTCGCAGCTCACCCTCATGCTCTTGAAGCAAAACAGACGTCATGCACCCCCCTTTTTTGTCCACAGTCTGTATGAATGGTCTCATAGGGTCAGAGATGCCTAGTGTGGGTGTTGTCTGTAATGTCTGTTTCAGTCTTTCGAATCCAGCGCTTGCAGTCTCAGTCCATGTCACTTTGCTGTGTGCTTGCAAGCCTTGTCCGTGAGCAATAGTGCTTAGCGGTGCCTCTAACACAGCATAATCAGATATGAACATCCTACAGTATGAACACATACCTAAAAATGAAATTACAGTGGTGTAAAAAAGTGTTGGCCCCTTACTGATTTCTTATTTTTTTGCATGTTTGTCACACTTTGATGTTTCAGATAATCAAACACATTTAAATATTAGTCAAAGATAACACAAGTAAACACATCATGCAGTTTTTAAATGAAGGTTTTTATTATTAAGGGAAAACTAAATCCAAAACTACATGGCCTTGTGTGAAAAAGTTAAAACATAACTTAACTGTGGTTTATCACACCTGAGTTAAATTTCTCTAGCCACACCCAGGCCTGATTACTGCCACACCTGTTCGCAATCAAGAACTCACCTGCCTGATGAAGTGAAGTAGACCAAAAGATCCTCAAAAGCTAGACGTCATGCCGAGATCCAAAGATATTCAAAAACGAATGAGAAAGAAAGTAATCAAAAACTGCTGCTGAGCAAAAAGAACATAAAGGCTCATCTCAGTTTTTGCCAGAAAACATCTTGATGATCCCCAAGACTTTTGGGAAAATACTCTGTGGACTGACGAGACAAAAATGTAACTTTTTGGAATGTCTGTGTCCCATTACGTCTGGCGTAAAAGTAACACCGCATTTCAGAAAAAGAGCATCATACCAACAGTAAAATATGGCGGTTGTAGTGTGATGGTCTGGGGCTGTTGTGCTGCTTCAGGACCTGGAAGACTTGCTGTGATAAATGGAATCATGAATTCTGCTGTCTACCAAAAAATCCTGAAGGAGAATGTCCGGCTATCTGTTTGCGACCTCAAGCTGAAGCGAACTTGGGTTCTGCAGCAGGACAATGATCCAAAACACACCAGCAAGTCCACCTCTGAATGGCTGAAGAAAAACAAAATGAAGACTTTGGAGTGGCCTAGTCAAAGTCCTGACCTCAATCCGATTGAGATGCTGTGGCATGACCTTAAAAAGGTGGTTCATGCTCGAAAACCCTCCAATGTGGCTGAATTACAACAATTCTGCAAAGATGAGTGGGCCAAAATTCCTCCACAGTGCTGTAACAGACTCATTGCAAGTTATGGAAAACGCTTGATTGCAGTTGTTGCTGCTAAGGGTGGCCCAACCAGTTATTAGGCTTAGGGGGCAAATCCTTTTCACACAGGGCCATGTAGTTTTGGATTTTGTTTTCCCTTAATAATAAAAACCTTCATTTAAAAACTGCATGATGTGTTTACTTGCGTTATCTTTGACTAATATTTAAATGTGTTTGATTATCTGAAACATTAAAGTGTGACAAACATGCAAAAAAATAAGAAATCAGGAAGGGGGCCAACACTTTTTCTTTTTTGTAACTGTTTTTTAGTTACCAGTTTGGGAATTTTTTTAATCGCCTCTACTAAATTAAATGTCCTAGGAACTTCACTTCTTGTTGAACAAATTGCAGCTTTGACAGGCTCGCTTTGTGCCCCTCTTTAGCAAGGTGACAGAGCAATTTAATAGTGTCTTTCTTGCACTGTTCTTTAGTTGGTGTGGCTAAGAACATCATCTACATACTGAAGCAACACAGATGTCAGTTAGCTGCAGTGCATTTAAACTATTTTTCAGTGCTTCATTGTAGATTGTGGGAGATTCACAATAGCCCTGACATAAGCATGTGAAAGTATAGGCTTTACCGTTAAAAGTTGGCTAACCAAAATTGGCTATCTGGGTGTGCCAGTACGCTAAAGAATGCATTAGCCAGATCGACAACAGAAAACCATGCACTGTCAGCTGGAATTTGGGACAGAATATGGGTTTGGAACATTAGGTGCTAGTTGGATCACATCATTAACCACTTTTAAATCTTGTACAAATCTCCACTCCCCCGGTTCCCCTGCAGCTCTTATTTTTCTTACAGGGAAGAGTGGTGTTTGCACAGGACACATCTCACATGGCACTATATCTCCAGTTTTTAACAGGGAGTTGAATACCGGCATTATGCCTGCTATAGCTTCTGCTTTTAGGGCATATTGAGCCTTCTTTGGCCTGTATTTGGATTTTGGAGTAATGATCACTGGATCATATTTTCCACTCGCCCACAACTCTTTGGGCACTTTTTGTAATCGTACATCTGAAGGTTCTAATTTGGACAGGGCCAAGTCTGCAGGTTTGGCCCTACGCCAATACATTGCTTCAGTTTCATACCATGTGTTGGGATCTGGCCCATCACCAGGGAGTATCTCCACACCTCTCTCTGCTCTAGCCAGCCAATTTAGTAGTGTGCTGAATGCATTTAATTTTGGCCTGTAAAAAACAGCTGGCTGCTCGGTTCGTTCCCAATCATGAATCTGAGCGGCCTGTAACATCCATTTTCCCAAGTCTTCCCACTCATTATTGGCATATTTGGTTAGAGAGATATGTGGAGATGCATGGTTCATTTGGAATGGGTGTGGATGACCAGCTCGAGCTGAAACTTGAGATAAGTCTACCTCTACAACACATCTGTGCTCACTCCATATCAAACACTTCAATATCAGTATGTCTGGCTTATCTAACTTACTGTACCACTCTCTCATATCTCTCATCTGGTTCGTGTCTGTGTATGTGCGTGGTGCAGTGCAGAGCTTCCAGTGTCATGTAGTCTGTGTGAGAAAAAGAGGTGAGAATTTTTTCTTTTTCCACAAGAGAGTGTGTGACGTCAGTAAGAGAAGAATTGCACAGTTTCCATTCGTACACATAGAGCAGGGGTCTGGGATCATATTTTACAAAGCAGGAGTCATCTCCCCATTCTATCCTAAGGCCTAGTGATGTGCTGATCAGATTTAAATTTAGTTTTCACATCAAATCTTGACCCAACAGATTTATTGGGCAAAATTCAGAGATCAGAAAAGAGAATTCTAATTGTTTCTGCGTAGTTATGGTTTCGCACCTTAAGGGTGCAAAGAATCTCAATTACTGACATTCCTGATGCTCCTGTAGTACACAGGGAGCGATTACTCATTCTAGGTGAAGTGGAAAATTCACACAATCGTATCACAAAATTTTCTGCTCCTGAGTCAACTAGAAACGGTATTTCTTCAACAAATAACGTAATAACAGGCATTTTCTTAAACCTGGGCTCACTATATTTAGCACAGATTTAGCACAGTGAATTAGCAAACTCTGATTCTTTGTTAGACATTGGATTAGTGACAGGTGAAAACGGAACAGTTAGCTTAAGCTTTTCTTCATTGCATTGCATAAGAACCAAACCTCACACCTCGAAGCTCTTGGTTTCCTCTTGATGTTTCTTAGGGCAATCCCGTGCTCAGTGGTCTGAACTTCCGCATAAAAAACATCCACTCTGAAATCCAGGCTTACCCCGTCCTTTGTTTGTTTAGTCAAGCCTTCAATATATAGTTTTTCTTAGGTAAAGGAGCAGATTTGGAAGGTTCATGGGCATAGAGTGTTTGGTGTACTGGGATGTTTGGATGCTGTCGCCTTACCACTCTCGTAAGTCGCTCAGGTTTGCTGACTGAAGTGGTTGGACGGTTTATGTCGCGGGAAGCCTTCATGTCTGTGACCTTCTGGCTCTCACTTTCAAATATGCTGTCATAGCTAGTTCTGCCGGAGTCCCTGCCTGCACTTTACACATAATCTATATTATCTTTAAACATCACATGATCACAAGCATACTTAATATCTTTCTCTCTCTCTCTCTCTCTCTCTCTCTCTCTCTCTCTCTGTATCTGTCTTTCTCTGTCGAGCTATACGTCCCACTCCCGAGCTCCCAGTGTTCTGAGTTTCCAGTGTGACCACTCACTCTACCCCTGGTCAGAGTCTTGTCACTTGGTGGTGCTCACTGATGCTGTGGATGGATCTGCGTGGACAGCCTGTGACCAGGAGACAGCTGTGTACAGAGCCACTTGGGGACTATAACACCATTACCTATCTGCTGTTACATCTGTCAGCATTTGACAGCAAGGAATTAGTGTCTATAACAAACTCAGAAACTACACTGACCTAATAGTTCCTCATGGGCCCTTGGTTGCTGTTGTAGAAAGGACATTATTTACATTTACATTATTTACTGTCTAGTGTCACCCAAATGAGGATGGGTTCCCTTCTGAGTCTGGTTCCTCTTAAGGTTTCTTCCTCATATCATCACAGGGAGTTTTTCCTTGCCACCGTCACCACAAGCTTGCTCACTAGGGATAAATAGGGATAAAATAGTTTAATAATATAATGATTCTTTTTTTCCCCTCTCCTTTCTGTTCCTCTATTTTTGTAAAGCTGCTTTGAGACAATGTGCATTGTAAAAGGCGCTATAAAAATAAATTGAATTGAATTGAAATATTATACGCAACCCAAGTATACATCTCGTTTCTTTTTCCCTTTTTTCTTTGAAGCCTCATGCTCTTGTAACTTTTCCCTCAACTTTTCTAATTGTCTTTTGCTAAAACTACCTTTTTCTGGAAATCCAGTCCATCACCCACATACAATATTGTGATACAGAACCAGGTCCATAATTAGTTATCATAAATTGAACATTAGGATGTTTACATGCACTTAAAAATTCATCACCCTTAGCTTTGCTTTCTCCACCACCCATGTCTCTGTAACTCTTTCTATGTCCTCTCAACAATCAATGAACAGACAAATGTTTGATTTTACCTGTGCAGGTTACTTAGCTGTGCTTGACTTTCCTCAAAGTCCACTGAAAGTAGTTAAAAGATCAATATATACATACCACTGTATATAGTTAGTTCAGTGGTAGGTTTCTCACCTATCATGCGGAAAGCCTGGGTTCAATTCCCAGCCAATGCCTCAACCCCAGCCACTAGATGCAGTGCCGGTCCCAAGCCCGGAAAAATGGGAGGGTTGTGTCAGGAAGGGCATCCGGTATAAAACATTTGCCAAGTTGTTGTGCGGACCAGTTGGTCCGCTGTGGCGACCCCGAACAGGGAGCAGCCGAAAGCAACTACTGTATATAGTTAGTTCCCAGAACTATTCATGTAACATTACCGGTTCCCGGAAACGTTGGCCAGAATACAAACTTAAATTCTGCCTACCTTGAGGCTGATTGTCTGAAGATGGAAAAAGTGAGAGTATAAATAAATCAAAATCTTACCACTTAACTCTGGATGACGTCGCTGGGGCAGCCTTGTGATTGTCCAGATCTCTCCCCACTAGTAGTCATTTGCGTGGTCCAACGAAGTAACCGTCTTCGGGTTGGTCAACCCGGGATCAACCCCGAGACTGGCACGCAGACCAGGGATCTCGGTGGGACCAACAAAAATGTGGTGGCAAATTTGTACTAAAACTATAAAGATGAAAAATTCACACAGACTCAGAGGTGATGGTAAAAGCAAAGAAGTTAAGAAAGGAATCCTATTTTGCTTCTGCTGCAGCAAAAGGGCGTCTTAAGTACAATGCAAAATCTACAGGTGCATCTCAATAAATTAGAATGTCGAGGAAAATTTCATTTATTTCAGTAATTCAACTCAAATTGTGAAACTCGTGTATTAAATAAATTCAATGCACACAGACTGAAGTAGTTTAAGTCTTTGGTTCTTTTAATTGTGATGATTTTGGCTCACATTTAACAAAAACCCACCAATTCACTATCTCAACAAAACACCTGCAAAGGTTTCCTGAGCCTTCAAAATGGTCTCTCAGTTTGGTTCACTAGGCTACACAATCATGGGGAAGACTGCTGATCTGACAGTTGTCCAGAAGACAATCATTGACACCCTTCACAAGGCTGTTCACAGAGTGCTGTATCCAAGCATGTTAACAGAAAGTTGAGTGCAAAGAAAAAGTGTGGAAGAAAAAGATGCACAACCAACCGAGAGAACCGCAGCCTATGAGGATTGTCAAGCAAAATCCATTCAAGAATTTGAGTGAACTTCACAAGGAATGGACTGAGGCTGGGGTCAAGGCATCAAGAGCCAGCACAAAAAGACGTGTCAAGGAATTTGGCTACAGTTGTCGTATTCCTCTTGTTAAGCCACTCCTGAACCACAGACAACGTCAAAGGCGTCTTACCTGGGCTAAGGAGAAGAAGATTCCTGCAAATTCCTCTTTTCAGATGAGAGCAAGTTTTGTATTTCATTTGGAAACCAAGGTCCTAGAGTCTGGAAGAAGGGTGGAGAAGCTCATAGCCCAAGTTGCTTGAAGTCCAGTGTTAAGTTTCCACAGTCTGTGATTTGGGGTGCAATGTCATCTGCTGGTGTTGGTCCATTGTGTTTTTTGAAAACCAAATTTTGGCGCACTTCATGCTTCCTTCTGCTGACCAGCTTTTTGAAGATGCTGATTTCATTTTCCAGCAGGATTTGGCACTGCCCACAGTGCCAAAAGCACCAAAAGTTGGTTAAATGACCATGGTGTTGGTGTGCTTGTCTGGCCAGCAAACTCACCAGACCTGAACCCCATAGAGAATCTATGGGGCATTGTCAAGAGGAAAATGAGAAACAAGAGACCAAAAAATGCAGATGAGCTGAAGACCACTGTCAAAGAAACCTGGGCTTCCATACCACCTCAGCAGTGCCACAAACTGATCACCTCCATGCCATGCCCAATTGAGGCAGTAATTAAAGCAAAAGGAGCCCCTACCAAGTGTTGAGTACATGTACAGTAAATGAACATACTTTCCAGAAGGCCAACAATTCACTAAAAATGTTTTTTTTATTGGTCTTTTGAAGTATTCTAATTTGTTGAGAGTGAATTGGTGGGTTTTTGTTAAATGTGAGCCAAAATCATCACAATTAAAAGAACCAAAGACTTAAACTACTTCAGTCTGTGTGCATTGAATTTATTTAATACACGAGTTTCACAATTTGAGTTGAATTACTGAAATAAATGAACTTTTCCACGACATTGTAATTTATTGAGATGCACCTGTACACAGCGAAGAGGCAAATTCTAGTGTTTCAGCTCTCTTTTATGTACCCCAGAGTGTGTGTGTGTGTGTGTGTGAGTTTCACCCACACTGGTTACTAGCAGAAGTTTTCCTTTCATGTTCAAGGTCACATTCCATTCTCAGATTTTATCTAGCTTCTGCACAGTCAATGACTGGTACAAGGAATTCTTGCTCTTTTGCCCTTAGCTAACACACAGAATTTATTTAAAAAAAAAAAACTGTATCATACAGAAACACTTATGAAGTTTAAAATTTCCATCACAGAACTCTACAGTATACAGTAAATATGGTAATATGTTTTATCACAATACCTTACTGTAACAAACGTCCTGGAAGTGATGAGCAATTTTTCTTCAACAGGGTATGCAATCAAGGAGATGCAGGGTGACAAAACAACATTGAAAGTAGTAAAAGCAGCATAGATTAAGACTATAACATTATACTACGAATAAAGAAACTCTACAGTCTACAGTAATATATTATGTTGCTAGTGTTCGGCCAACAATGTGTTTACAATACCTTATTGTAACATGAAGGTCCTTGGAGTGACAAGCAGCTTTCCATCAACAGAGTATGCAACCAAGGGGATATAGTCATTCAGCTGGTTAGGATGCACAACCACAGTTACTGCAGGGTCTCTTTTGGCGAGCTGGTAACACCTCAGATGTTCCAAGGAGCTAGCTGTGAACAGTTCAATAATGAAAGAAATGCGGCTATCCACTAAACAGATCTCGAGTACTCTCCCAAAATCTGGTAGTCCACTTGTGTGTCCAATTGAGACCACCATTCCTTTGGTATATTTTGTCCCATTTAGGTAGATAGTTGAGGTGAGTGAAACAGAGTCGAGACCTTTAAACTTGTTCCAAATAGCCAGGCTGGTAGCAGCATCCAAAATGCTCACAGATACAACAGATACCTGTCCAGTTTCAGTGCTTGGTTTAAAAACACTTGGCATCTTCAAATAATATGCCAACAGTAATTGATGTCTTGTGGAAAAGTGTGCAAAATATTTTTAAAATTACCAGCATCACGAACCACCTTTTTAAAGAAAGAGTGTTTAGCCTCAAATCTTATTGTCCAAAATTCAATTAGGGGACCAAATGTTTTTTATTAGCAAAGGATAATGTTATAGATAATGGTATTTAGGCTGCAATTTAGTACAGGGAGAAAACTTCTAAAAGCAACTGTCGGTGGTCAGAGATTTTGGCTTGTAAGTAACACAGCATTTCTGATGTGAGTGAGCGGCTGGATAACAGCTCAACAATGTCTTTTAATTCAAGAATTATTTGCCATGTTTTTTCACCTTCTGGAATGCAGTGGCCAACTAACAATGGAAGAAACCTCAGAAGTGCTGAGTTCTCATGTCCATTGCTACCTATAGTGCCATTTTTTTTAATGTTTGTCTGTATTGTAAATGGGAATGTTGTTATTCTGTCATTAAGTTCATTTAATATAAAATAATTTTTTGCAATCAGATCTGGCAGGCATATGCAGAGTTCCTCAGGAATAATTCCTTCAGGTACATCGTGTAAAAAATCAGGGGGAAATCCTTTGGCAGCATGAAAGTGAGTCAGTCTGTTTATGGGACAATCTCTTTTTACACCAAAAACAGAAGACATCACTTTGTTTCAGAACAGTAACAGCTTCATCAAACAATTCTGGTGTTCTCAATGTAAAAGCCCCACTTCTGACCTCATATTGCTGAATATCTACACGATTTGCCAGACAAAATCTGCAAAACTTGTCAACGTTAAAAGCCTCCTGAAATCCTGCAAGTGAGTGTGCACCCAAATTGTCTGCAGATACATACAAAATTGTACCTTTAACATTAGAGCCAAGACTCAAAACAAACACACCTTGTCTCTCAGGGAACTCAAGATCCCTAATCAGAGGCTCTAGAACCTTGCTGTAACCATAGTTTTTTATATGCAGAGTTTTGCATAACACAGCTACATAAATATATTGATGATAATGTTGATTGAAGTTGTATGGGTAAATTGGCAATCACCCAATATATATCACAAATTTTGTTTCTTTTTTGAAGTGCCTAATGGATTACAAAGTTCAAAATCATCAATATATAGTCCAAGAGCTATGCCAAATTTTTCAGACAAATTTTGTTTTCTCCATCTCGAAACTGTAATAGCCTTCATGTTGACTGGATCTCTCTAGTGTCTTTAGAATCTCATTTCTTTCCAAAAGTTTATTAAGCAAATTCAAAATAGGAACATAAACAAAGGTATGCTTTTCTTGTGCATTGAACACATACTCAACTGGTTCAATAACAGGAAAGTTCCTCCTATAAAATGACAGTCTTTTACACTCTGTTCCAAGAACTCCCTCCCTTGAGAGCAATTTCAGTGGCTTCAAAGTTTGTAGTTCTTCTGACAACGAAACTACAACAGAGGCATCAACTGTACAATTATTTTTTTTCAAAACATAATCAATAATTTTTCTTATACTTTGTTGGGCAAATTCCCCAATGTCAAATAATTCATCAACTATTTCCTGTACTGCCGAATTTGACACGTGTAAAAGTGTCTGCATGTGGAGAAAGGGAGATCCCAATTGATGCTGAATGGTCTTTCCATTTTGAAGTCCAGATTCAGCCTCAGATTCAGAATAACATGCGAGTAGATCTTCAGTGTCTGAAGCAAAATCTTCTTCAATCACAAGCACAGAAAGTGTATGCTGTGCCACAAGTTCTGCCTGAAATTTTCTAGTGAATTTTCAGTGAACTTAATGGATAGTCTTGTTATTTACAGAATTCAAGATATTCTAAACGTTCACTCAAAACTGTATTTGTTATTTTTTTATTAAGTTATTAACCCGATCTATAAAGAGCAATAAAATCAAATGACAGCATTTAAAAAAATCAGGAACAAGATTTGAAAATTATTCCACCAGACAAATAGACATCAGACAAAAAATAAATTCCATTTAAGTAATAAGTTACATCACTATTAAGAAAGAATGCCATAATGTCATTGTTTGTGCTTCCAAATTAAGAAATTTTACTACATTGTTTTGTTTAATTTGACAATGATGAATCTACAAAATACATCACTGCAGTGCATCAAATCTAAGGAATTAATAGAATTGTTTTGCTCCACCTACGGTTAAAACAGCATCGAATGCTTATAATATATTCAAATTCCGAGCTAAGGTGGATTTTGAGCATTTGATGAGGCAGAAATGTATTATTAGATTAAATGCTACACCCCCTTAGCATTCCTGCGTAAACATATTATACAAATAGCCTCAAGTTCATTACAAAAAAATACATACAAACGTTAAACTATCCGACTCATGGAAATAACTGTTATACAAGATAAGATGCGGAGGGAGGTTTACGATCACGGGTAATATGGTCTCTCAAGGAGTTCGCACAACGGATGCTGCACGCAGCGCTACGAGTTTATGGCCTGGTGAAATGACCATTCAGGGCCTGGTGAAATGACCATTCATTGCCTGGCGGCGGCGCTCGTCTACGACTCTGGACGCTGTTCTGAGTCCTGCCACAACACAGAGCGCCACTCACATAGGTTTAACTTAGTTTTTAACGTATCCATCAATCCCCACTAATTACAACACTACACAACATAATTCTTTTTAGCGCTTTGTGACATTTAAAGAAACATACCATACAGACAGATTAAGCGTTTGCATGTAGTTTACTAGCCTTGCCAGTAAACCTTATCAGGCAGACCATCAAATGATTTGTTGAAAGGCAATTACATTATATGTATTTATAATGTAAATCATCTACATAAGAGGCATTGGTGGCTCAGTGGTAGGTTTCTCGCCTATCATGCGAAAGGCCCGGGTTCGATTCCAGCCAATGCCTCAACCCCAGCCACTGGATGCAGTGCCGGTCCCAAGCCTGGAAAAAATGGGAGGGTTGCGGCAGGAAGGGCATCCGGCGTAAAACCTGTGCCAAGTTGTTGTGCGGACCAGTCGGTCCGCTGTGGCGACCCCGAACAGGGAGCAGCCGAAAGCAACAATGTAAATCATCTACATACACACCCACAAACTACAATATCCGATATACATCAATTAAACTATTTTAATATGTAAGGATTTAATAAATGAATTAGCAGGGAAAACCGTGATGCATGCATGGAGAAGGTCAATGAGCTGATTTTTTTCTTTTAGCTCATAGAATCTCCCATTACATCTAATAAAGGGCAACTGTATTAAATAAGGACAAGAAAAATACAAACTTACCTCCTTTATGGCTTTACTTAACGTGTGTTAATGATAATTCGCCTGCTGAGGGCTGCCGCTGAAGTCTGAGGTAACTGAAATTTCTGCGGTCTTTCTGGGAACCGCCCCTCCCCCTCTTTCCATTTATAACTTAAGTTAAATGAACATTCACAACACCGAGACAACTCACAATTAGTTAATGTTAGAATGAAATCCTCTCTTTTTGTATCTTTCCTTTGGTAAGCTATCTCTCATGTATTATGTACTCACTGTGTGACTTAACTTTCTAGTATGTAACCTTACTTATACCTTTGGGAATATACCTGACAACTGTGTTATTATGATTAATTACTTTATAATTATCATCTGAAGCATTTTCTGTAAAGAACTATCATTATACTCATTATTTACTACAACTGTCCGAATACTTATGAACAAGCCCTGTGTGCATGCCTCCCTTGTGAAATGTGTGCTTGTTCTGCAAGAATGACCCTCCCACATGTGTGTGTGTATCACAGTATAAATACTTCTGTCCTTCTCATAATAAACCGGAGATATCTTGGTAAACTGAAACTCTAGTCTCTTTATTGGGATGTCTCTCCAGGCCTGTCTTTTGCGGATCTTCAGCTGCTGGGTGCCAGGGGTCTACTGGTTGACAACCTCTGAGAGAACTGATTTATTATCAATTTGTTCTAACAGTTAAGAAAATGTGTAACTTTAAGTTTAACTTTTTGAAAACCTATAAACTTGAGTTTAATATCTAAAACTTGTCATGGTTTTTGGATTTAAATAAAAATAGTAAGTATACATAACTTAATGCGGCTATCATGTTTTACAGTGAAATTTTGGTCTGACTTATCAAAATTCTTTTCTTCAAAATGTAATGTAGACATTGCTTTAACCATGGGTGATGTAGTTTGCTATTTTTCTCATTGTAAACATAACAGAATATATAGGAAATATATTTATTTTATTGGGAAAATATTATATATTAAAAAATGCAAATTTTCTTCAACATTCCCCAAATTACATAATTTTCTTTGTGACTTTAAGCACCTAATTACAACACTAAAGCATATTACTACCAAAAAAAGTGGCAAATTTGTGAAATTGTATAATGGTCTGATGAATGTTATGTAATTTTTGATTTACTACATCTGTGCTCCCTTGTTTTATATATCTTTTTTTGTCTATAATTTTGTAATCATAATGGCATCCAGTGTTATATTTTAAATGTTGAAGTTAATTGTTTACACTTGCAATAAAAAAATAATAATAAAAAAAAGAAGGGAAGCAGTGTGGAGGGTGTTTGTAGTGGTGTGCTTGGAGTTTGAGTAGATCGGTTGTATTAGTGATTATTGTGTTGAGTTTCTGGTTTTGACTTGTGCCTGTTTTCCCCTGACTCTGAGCTTGGTTTTCCGATTTGGACTTGTTAGCGGTGTGTGTGTTTACTTTGTATATATTGTTCACTGTATGTATTGTTCACTTGTTCACTGGCTGTAGGGGTGTGGCTGGCATTTTCTTTGGGAGTGGGTTATTTACCTCTGTTTATGTGTAGGGAGTTAGGTAAGCCACTGTATTTTTCTTTTGCTTTCTTTTCAGGTAAGGAAGTTGCAAAGTACCAGATTCTTTTGTTTATTATTTTGGCCTTGACCCACCCTGATGAAGAAGCCATTGTACAGCTGTGTATATACACTAACGCTCAAAAGTTTGAGATCAATCATAAATGTTATTGTTTTCCAAGGAAACACACACGAAATTAGTCTGAATAGAAAATATAGCAAAAGAACAGGACATGCTGACATGTCAGAGTTAGAAATAATGATTTTGATGGAAATTATGAATGTTTTCTTCAAACTTTGCCTTCATAAAAAAATAATATAGCAATTACAGCCTGGGCATTCTAGCTGTCAATATTTCAAGATAATCTGATGAGATTTCACCCCATGCTTCCTGGAGCATCTCCCACAAAATCGATTGGCTGATGGAGTCTTTCTCCGTAGCTGAAATCAAGCTGAAATATGCAAGTGATCAAAAAAAATTTGAGCGGTAGTGTATGTATATATAGTTTTATTCACAATACACCAGCATTTGTTGTGGCAATTCTCCTGTGTGTCTGTCTTCCCTACCCCTCCAGTAAGGTATCATCACTGAATCCTGAGCTAATTACTCTGTGCAGCCTAACCTAGACTAGGTCATTACAAAATCTTTGTATTCATCTGAACAAAGTAAGTCATATGCATCTTGGTTGGCATGAGTGAATGATGAGACAGTTTTCATGTGACAATTTTTGGGTGGATTATGCCTTTAATTTTTCTACAGCATATAAAAGCATGCTCAATGAGGTTCAGATCAGGTGACTTCAAGAATTCTCCAATTAGCTCTTCTTCTTGCAATTCTCTTCTACTCTTCTTCTTCCAATTCTTCTTGCATTAGAATTATGTTTTTAGATTGTTTTTGTGGCATAGGACAATGCAGCAGAACTTGAGCAGCTACAATTTTTTTGTTCACTTTCAAATTCATTTTGCTTCCGAATTAATTTGCCGTCAACAGTTATACCATCAGTGAAATGAGTAATGAGTGCCTTTGTCCTTATGAAGGTCTCTGTGTATGTGTGCTTTTGTGTCTATCCCCCATGAAAAGCAGCTTTTTGTTTCATGTACTTTACAGACAAATGCTGTGGATAAATCTAGATACTGTGTGATCTGGTGTTTAATGGTGTACCTCTCTGAAAATGCTGATAATCTCATCAGGCATTACCAGGGTGACTATCTGGAATACAGGGAATGCTCTATTTGTTTGATTTAGTCAAAGATCTAGCTATAAACCGAAATAATCAACTTAACATTGGTAATCATTGGTAATCAATTTTAATTAGATAGAAATGAAACAATAGACTGTGACATTTATTTTATTTGTTAAATTTAAAGGTGTTTGTTGTGTTACTTCAAAACTTATATTGCATTTTGTGTTATTTAAATGCACCTCATTTTTCCAACTATAAAATATTCTGAAAAATCTGAAAGTAATATTACAAGTAAATATACATTTGCTATGCATACTCATGTGGACCTGGATGAACTGGAACAACGCACAGTGAGGATTATCACGAAAGGTGGCTCCATGGTTGATCCTTTAGAGCAGGCATGTCCAAAGTCCGGCCCGGGGGCCAATTGCGGCCCGTGTTCAAATTTTCACTGGCCCGCAGCCTCTGTTAGAAAATCAATAATATGCGGCCCGCCAGCACTGTTGACTACAGTATTAAATGACATGGCGACTGTAGCTAAAAAAGGAAAGTTGAGAGAGAGGGCCGACGTTTCCAGGACAAGTGAAAATTGGAGTATTTTTTCACTGAAATACGAAACAACTGTGTCTGCCTAATTTGCCAAGAGACTGTGGCTGTTTTCAAGGAATTTAATATCATGAGGCACTACCAGACAAAACATGCTAACTATGACAAGCTAATTGGAGACAAACGCGGTGAAAAATTGAAGCAACTGGAAGCTGTTTTAACGGCACAGTAGCGCTTTTTTACAAGAGCCCGTGAGTCAAATGAAAATGCCACAAAGGCGAGCTACGAAGTGGCAACGCTGATTGCCAAGCACTGCAAACCTTTTACTGAGGGTGAATTTATTAAAGACTGTGTGATGAAAATGGTTGAGAAAATTTGTCCTGAGAAGAAGCAAGAGTTTGCCAATGTTTGCCTGGCTTGTAACACTGTGGTACGGAGAATTGAAGACGTTTCATTAGATATTAAGAGACAGTTAGAAGCAAAAGGAGCAGAATTTGACTTTTTTTCGTTAGCCTGCGATGAAAGCACTGATGCATCTGACACCGCTCAGTTACTGATTTTTTTGAGTGGAGTGGACAATGACATGAACATGAGTGAAGAGCTTCTCGACCTCCAGAGC
This sequence comes from Hemibagrus guttatus, assembly GCA_033459395.1. Classification (NCBI taxonomy): domain Eukaryota; kingdom Metazoa; phylum Chordata; class Actinopteri; order Siluriformes; family Bagridae; genus Hemibagrus; species Hemibagrus guttatus. Next base: position 3,521,119 of record JAUCMX010000012.1, on the reverse strand, counting down.
CTGAAGGACCAAACAAGAGGAACAGATTTATTTGTTTCTCTTTGTTCAGCCGTAGAAGACATGAAACTACAGTGGAATAAAGTCACTGGGATTATTACGGATGGCGCACCTGCCATGGCTGGTGAGCGAAGTGGATTATCAACCCTTGTCTGTAACAAAGTCAGCGAAGAAGGAGGCAAAGCTATCAAACTCCAATGTATTATTCATCAAGAAGTTCTCTGTGCCAAACATCTGAAATATGATCATGTTATGAAACCGGTGTTAAAGGTTATTAATTATATTCGCTCCAAAGCCTTGTGCCACCCCCAGTTTCAACAGTTTCTGCTCAACATCCAGGCTGAATACGGAGATGTTGTGTATCACAACGACGTAAGATGGCTCAGTCGGGGGTCTGCACTGCAGCGCTTCTACTCTCTTAGGGAGGAAATTGGACAATTCTTGGCAAAAAAAGGGACAACCAATGCCAGAACTATCTTATCCTTTTTGGCTGGCTGATTTGGGATTTTTAGTTGACATAACATGACATCTGAATGCGCTGAACACAAGCCTTCAGGGTCAAAATGCAATGGTAAGCCAACTGTATTCACACGTCAAAGCTTTTCGAACCAAGCTGCTACTTTTCCAAAGGCACCTGTCACAAGCGCAGCCCAACACCACACATTTCCCATCGCTGCAGAAAATTATGACCAGTTTCCCACAGAACAACATCAGTGCGCAAATGAGAAGGTATGCAACAGATGTCTCACCTCTTGTTGAGGAGTTTCAACAGCACTTTCGGGATTTTGCAGCTATTGAAAAGGACATCATACTTTTTTCCTCTCCTTTCTCCGTGGACCCTGATGACGCTCCAGAACACCTGCAGCTGGAGCTCATTGAGTTGCAGTGTGACGCCGAGTATCGCAGTCGGCACCAACAGCTCCCTCTTGTCAACTTCTACCGTCAGCTGGATGAAGGCAGGTTCCAAGAGATTCGAACATTTGCTAAGAAAATGCTGAGCTTGTTTGGCTCGACATACCTGTGCGAGAAGACGTTCTCGGTTATGAATATTACCAAGAGCTGCGTGAGGACGAGACTAAGTGACTCTCACCTGCGTGACGTCTTGCGAATCAAAACCACTGTTCTTGAGCCAGAGCTGGACTACATACTGCAGTCAAGATCTCAGTATCACCCTTCACATTAGTGTAGTCAAGATATTTGTTTAGTCCCCTGAGGTGAATAAATTCTAAAATCTTAATTAATTGATTTTTTGTGATGATCAAAACCACTGTTTTGAATTTAGAAGTCTACAGTTAGCATTTAATAGTGAATAATATGTAATGTTTCTAATTACGTTAGATATGTTTAATCTTCTCAAATTTGTTTTTTTCAAGACTTTTTCTTCATTTTATGTAGTCTTCAAATATGAAAGGCAGGGTGAATTTAAAAACTTGAAAATGAAAAAAAGTATGCCATTTGCAATAAAAATTTCAAAAAATAGTTCAATTGTATTTAATGTTCTTAGTTCAAAGAATGTCAGACTGAATGGTCGGCCCCCACACATTTTCACCTTACCAAATCTGGCCCTCTTTGCAAAAAGTTTGGACACCCCTGCTTTAGAGACTGGGATAGTGCTGGAAGGCATAGAGATACTGATGGGCTTGGCAGTTGTGAAGGTTTATGGCTTTGCTGCTTGGCCTAATATATGCAATTAATTTCAGTTACCCTTGGATACACATTTGAATTTTTTCAAAAGATTCTACCAGAGCTAGACAGTGGTAAACTTTCTCCAAAGATTCGTTCTCTGAAGAATAGGATTCTTAATTGAAGTAAAAGATTTCATTGTTATTGTGTTGGCTCACTTTCCTGTAACTCATACTATGTTTGAAAAAGTCAAAATGTTTATTTATGCCATAAACAATTGGTTCTACACTCTTAGACTGCACTCACTTTGTGAAAATTGTAAAAATCTGTTGCATGTTCCAAAGGTAAATGTTTGAAAACTGTTAATCTGTCATGAATTGCAAAGGGCGAAAAATGTTTCTTTTGTCAACTTTGTTGCATACACTGAAAAAAAAGTCTGTTGGATTTATATGAACATTTTTGTATCGGTTGCAAATATTAAAGTTATGTTTTGCCCACGATTTACTTACACTGAATATACTGAAGTTTTATTTGTCAAACACACATTGGTTTTTTATGTTAATTTAAGGCTTTTCATTAATAAAAGTTATATTCAATCACCCTATGTTAAAACACCATGACTAATGTTCATTTAAACTTTTTTTTATATCAAGAATATTCCATTACAATACTATATGTAAGTGTTAAGTATAGTTATTTACCCTATGTTGAAACAACATTGTTTTGTTATGTCAAGTATACAGTGTTGTTTTGTTAAGTCATCCTAGCCAGCTCCATTAAGTCTCACACTATTAAGTTACAAAGCTTCAGCATACTTTGTATTAACTGATACTCTATAAGCTGACCCAACCTAAACTTTTAACTCTTAATGACTACTATACAACAAAGAAGAAGAAGTTGCTTTCGGCTGCTCGCTGTTCGGGGTCGCCACAGCGGCCCAACTGGTCCGCACAACAACTTGGCACAGGTTTTACGCCGGATGCCCTTCCTGACGCAACCCTCCCATTTTTCCGGGCTTGGGACCGGCATTGCATCCAATGGCTGGGGTTGAGGCATTGGCTGGAATCGAACCCGGGCCTTCCGCATGATAGGCGAGCAACCTACCACTGAGCCACCAATGCCTCACTATACAACAAAGAAGGCATAAACAAAAACATTTCATGCAACACAATTACTATATTTAGTCACTTGCACAACTTTAACATGGGACTTCAAACATACTTTTCCAACTCAAAACGATTTAAGAGACAATCTGTTGCCTCAAAAAATGCTCTTATTACAGGATAGAGGCTGCAGTGATGTAATTAGCTTTCACCTTATAAAATCACTTTTCTCCATTTCTATGAAACATTTATCAAATAAAAGGACTGCATCAGTGTCACTTTGGAAGCAGGAAGTGTAGTCTGCATGAATAATGAATAAAGAAGTTCCCAATAAGAAGAATGCAAGTTGCAGAATGTGCAAACATTTACACATAGAACCTGAAAATTCTATTCTATTCTATAGACAAAGAACCAGTGTTCCTTAGAGTGATAATGGCTTGGCTTACCCAAAGCCCATTTAAACATTGCAGTGAAACAGCAACAGCAGTCCAAGAGACAACTACAATAATTCAGCCTTGCCACAACTGCCAAAAGCTCATTGAAAGTGTGTTTTTGAGAGTTTGTGTTTTATTGGACAGTACATTTCCCTCAAGCTCCATGACAACTTTCTGCAGTACTTCAAAGGTATACTTCAGCTCTGAAGGGTAATAAATTCAAAGCATACATTAGACCAAACAACGTGGCAGTGGCTAATGAAACATTATCCAGGTTTTGTAATGCATTCTGGCCTTCAAGGACAATGCCAATGTCCTCTGGGATATCACAGGCATGAAGTTTGATGACATAGATTCCGACAGTGGTCTCCTCTATAGACCCTTTCAATGACATCTTTGTCTTTTGCCTGCACAGTGCAGTCACAAAATAAAACAAAAGATACAATAAAACAAATTAAATATATAAACTGCAAATATTTGCCTCTATGTTCTCAAGGTCAGATAGTCAACAAAGATTGTCAGTTGATGCCCCACTGCAGAGACTGTGAAGGGAAACGGCCTACAATCCTGGTCAGTAAAGCCATACAGACACGGTGTTAACTCACACAACATTTGTGTGTTAAATAACACTATGTTTTAATCTGCCTTTCCTGCTTGGCCAGAACCTGATCTCTCTGCTTACACTGTATGGGTCAGCCACATGTGGATCAATGAGCAGTTGGGTCTGTGCATGAACAATTCCAATAAAGTTTATTCAGACAGAATGGTTTTATTCTCAATATTGACCAAAAGAGAGAAAAAGTTAAATTTTTTGCAATTCTGCCGTGAAGGAAGGGAAGAAGGGAAAGTGTAATTTCGATATGCAGACTTTATTTAACAACTAACATAGATGAAAATTATAAAATAAAGAACAAAAATATTCTAACAATATATATATATATATAATAGTAATATAATAATAATACTTACTGTGTACTCTGAGGTACACACAAAGCCCTTTGAGAAAACATTCTCTTGCAAGATCAACATCATCCACCTAGTCAAGAGTGATGAGCAGAGCAAGTTGTTAGATTTGAATACTTTCTCAACCATATTTGTGCACTGAAAAGGCAGTACTTTATATCAGAATGCTAATATGGGTTTCATAATGATCTGCAAGTTTTTGCAGGACAATGAGAATCTGTCCTCCTTTTTTTTTTTTTAACAAATAGTTCAGGAGTTTGTCAGTGAGGACATCTAGCTGTGAAAGAAATCTAGATTGCAGATGCATGATGGTAATGCGTTTAAATTTGTCATGGATCTGAAACGAGACAGACCACAGAAATACAAATACAGCAAGCTATTTAGTAAAGCATTCATTAAAAAGATTTGCACAGTATATAAATTCCACAATTGACAGCGTCTTGATATTCAATCATTCATTTAATGATTTTCTTTAATCTTATGATTGTGCTTATTCTTAATATTATTTATCCTGCTCAATAGTAGGCAATTTTTGTAGGAACAACTTTTACAGCATTTCTTATTTTCAATTACTGTATGTGAGCATAAAATCCAGAGGGAACAGTACAAGCTGATATCCATCTTTATCTGAAAGGCTTGCAGGTAACTATGGCCAAGTTGAACTCCAGTCATTAGACATACCATAGGTAGCAGTAAATAGCATACACACACGGAGTAAAACAAACAGTGCAACCATTTTGAACCTAACATTGTTTCTATTAAGCAGGGCTGGGTTACCCTTCTCCTTGAGTGCTGCTGCCCTACACATTTTTCAACTATCCCTATACCTACCTACTGCTGGCATTTACTAGCATGTCAGATGAGTGTGGATTGGGGAAGACACAGTGAAATGATATTTAATCAAGAGTGTGTAAAACACATAGGGCAGTAACACAGTACCTGTTTTGCCTACCCCTGCTATAAAGCTGATTCAAGCAAATTAAACATTTCACATACCTCGCTTACTTCAAAAAGGCGCTGACCATCTCGCCTTGAAATCCTGTATCATGGGTGTGTCTTGAGCCACTTCATGTCTCCTATAGGCAATTGCCTTTTTCATTTTCATACTCACCAACTCCCTGTTGTTTTTCTTCTTAACGTCTGAAAGAAGAGCTACTCTCACACTCTTAGCTACTCTCACGCTCTGCTCAGATTCACCAGGGGGATATGGGGGGCAGTAATTCACTTCAGACCGCCTTGTTTTTTTGATGGAATTGATGCACTTGATTTGCCCTCAGATTTTTGCTTAAGAGAGTCACCTTGGGGCACCCCAGCTTTCTCAAATGAGTGCGGTAAACTGCCAGTTTATTCTTCAAACTAGCTTTCCATCCAGCATATCCAGTAAAAGAACCTTTTTCAGTCAGACAACAGTGTTAAACACTTTATCGGTTACATATACTTTATGGTGGACTATTTCTTGCCACATTGTCTTTCTACTTCTACCTAGTAAGTTTATTAACAGTTCCAGGAAGTCCATTTTTGAAAGTCAACCTTTGGCTGCTGTTTTTGCCCAGAATTACTTACAGAATTGCCAGGGAATTCATCCTATATCTCAGTCTGTAAAGAGGATGAAAAAAAAGCATATTTGAAGAGGTTATTGCATATTATTTTAAGAAATCCTTTTCTTTTATTTAGAAACACGCACTCCAAAGATGTCAGGTTTCTCATTTTCCGATAGACTCAACAAGCTAGACTGTGAATTTAACAACATTTGTGATTAATTAGTAGTTAATGATGACAAACTGATCTTGCAAACTGCACAATAGAGGCTACAATGAGAAGCCTAGTTAAGATGTGCTTATACAGTCTAGTTGAAAATAGATTTTAAAGTATGGTAAGCATAAAATCTCACAGACAATATTACATGATAAAAACAACCAAACTGTGGGGAAAAGAGGCTTTGCTGAGTCAGGAAAGTAGAGTGACAATCTTGTGAAAAATAAAATTCAGCATGCACATTATGCATTGTGTTTGTGTGTGTCCATTAACCCCACAAATGAACCACAATTCTGCATGAGTGTAAAAGTGGAACTGAGTTGTTTTTCAGCATCCTAGTGGTTAACTAACCTTTTATGAGGATATGCCTTTTCAGCGTCACCATGTGCCTTGAACCAACCATATAATCGACCAGTGGATGGATGTCACTCAGTTCGTTGAGTGCCACAAGCTTTAGTTCTCTTGACAGAGACAAGCTTAGGTAGAAGGCTCTGTAGTCTTCACAGTACCACCCACACAGCACTTTCACAATGAGGAACAACTTCTTATTCATAACTGCATGATTTCAGCAAACTCTGGTAACCCACCTGCTGATCCACTGGCAATTATCATACCTTTGCTGTAGGCTGTTCCACTAACTGATCCAGTCTTGGCAAAGTGCACTTCAGATATCTTGGGTTATTTTAACCTAATAGCCTGAGTCACTTCCTCTTTCAGAACATCAACTGGGACTGTGAACACACTAGATAGGTATTAGATTAGGTATGTTCTTAAAGCAACTGGTGTGTTTCACAATCTGCTTAAAAAACTATGTTTAGCTTCGAATCGCACTGTAACTAAAGGGACATAATACTTTAACATCCGAGGGTAGTGCTCAAGATCGTGAGACTTAGGCAACTGTCTGACACCAGGGAACAGCTCCTGGTACCTTTGTCTGTGCTCAACTATTTTGCTCTCAAGGTATGACATGGATTCATCATTATGTACAGGTGCATCTCAATTAATTAGAATGTCGTGGAAAAGTTAATTTATTTCAGTAATTCAACTCAAATTGTGAAACTCGTGTATTAAATAAATTCAATGCACACAGACTGAAGTAGTTTAAGTCGTTGGTTCTTTTAGTTGTGGTGATTTTGTCTCACATTTAACAAAAACCCACCAATTCACTATCTCAACAAATTAGAATATGGTGACATGCCAATCAGCTAATCAAATCAAAACAACTGCAAAGATTTCCTGAGCCTTCAAAATGGTCTCTCAGTTTGGTTCACTAGGCTACACAATCATGGGGAAGACTGCTGATCTGACAGTTGTCCAGAAGACAATCATTGACACCCTTCACAAGGCTGTTCACAGAGTGCTGTATCCAAGCATGTTAACAGAAAGTTGAGTGGAAGGAAAAAGTGTGGAAGAAAAAGATGCACAACCAACCGAGAGAACCGCAGCCTTATGAGGATTGTCAAGCAAAATCGATTCAAGAATTTGAGTGAACTTCACAAGGAATGGACTGAGGCTGGGCATCAAGATCCACCACACACAGACGTGTCAAGGAATTTGGCTACAGTTGTCGTATTCCTCTTGTTAAGCCACTCCTGAACCACAGACAACGTCAGAGACGTCTTACCTGTGTTAAGGAGAAGAAACACTGGACTGTTGCCCAGTGGTCCAAAGTCCTCTTTTCAGATGAGAGCAAGTTTTGTATTTCATTTGGAAACCAAGGTCCTAGAGTCTGGAGGAAGGGTGGAGAAGCTCATAGCCCAAGTTGCTTGAAGTCCAGTGTTAAGTTTCCACAGTCTGTGATGATTTGGGGTGCAATGTCATCTGCTGGTGTTGGTCCATTGTGTTTTTTGAAAACCAAAGTCACTGCACCCTTTTACCAAGAAATTTTGGAGCACTTCATGCTTCCTTCTGCTGACCAGCTTTTTGAAGATGCTGATTTCATTTTCCAGCAGGATTTGGCACTGCCCACACTGCCAAAAGCACCAAAAGTTGGTTAAATGACCATGGTGTTGGTGTGCTTGACTGGCCAGCAAACTCACCAGACCTGAACCCCATAGAGAATCTATGGGGCAATGTCAAGAGGAAAATGAGAAACAAGAGACCAAAAAATGCAGATGAGCTGAAGGCCACTGTCAAAGAAACCTGGGCTTCCATACCACCTCAGCAGTGCCACAAACTGATCACCTCCATGCCACGCCCAATTGAGGCAGTAATTAAAGCAAAAGGAGCCACTACCAAGTATTGAGTACATGTACTGTACATGAACATATTTTCCAGAAAGCCAACAATTCACTAAAAATGTTTTTTTATTGGTCTTATGAAGTATTCTAATTTGTTGAGAGAGTGAATTGGTGGGTTTTTGTTAAACGTGAGCCAAAATCATCACAATTAAAAGAACCAAAGACTTAAACTACTTCAGTCTGTGTGCATTGAATTTATTTAATACACGAGTTTCACAATTTGAGTTGAATTACTGAAATAAATTAACTTTTCCACGGCATTCTAATTTATTGAGATGCACCTGTATTGGAGCAACAACTAACTCAACAATTTCTTTTAAATCCATCATAAAATGTCCAATTAAAAATGGAATAAACCCTAGAAAAGTCCAATTTGCTTGTCCATTGCCTCCAATAGTTTTATCACCAAAAAACTCTGTGGTACAACATGTGGCTTGTTGGTTTTGTCTGACCATTTATAAGGGAAAGTCAGTATAGAGTTATTCAGGTCATCTAATGTAAATAGTTTTTTTGATCATTGATGCCAAGCAGTTCAATGGGCACAATACTCTCAAATACATCATGAGCAACATCAGGAGGAAAACCAGAAACAACAGGAAAGTGAGACAGATTTTTGGTAAAATCTGGCATTACTCTCAAGAGCTGCTTTTATATGATCTGCATGGACCTCTTTAGATCTCAAGCTAAAGCACCAGATACAACAAAGTGAGAGCTAATTTCACTTATTTTTGCAGTGGAAAAGCGGCAGAAGAAATCGCCTGAAAAAATCACGTTTCAGTAAAATCAGCAATACTGTGTGCTTCCAAGTTTTCAGCCACAGCACACCACCATGTGCCTTTAAGAGATTTACCTAATAAAGGTACATACACACCATGATCCTCCAATACTGTATTTTAAGATCTAGCAAAAGAGGTTCAAATGACTTTCTCATAACCAAAAGTTTTTACACCATTTTTGCAAAGCTTGTGTTCCTTCTGAGAGGTGGCTAGGGGATTGCAGGTTTCAAAATCATCAACATACAGACACAGTCTTATTCTTAACTCTTCAGCATTCAAGATGGTACTTTCTTTAAAATGCAAACCATCTTCAGGTGCTCTAAATTCATAGGATGAGTTAATTTTAGTCTTCTGAAGTCCTCTATAATTTTCAATAATCTTATCAAGAATGACTTTTTTATTTAAAATTTGAGATTTTAAATTTATCTTTCGAGATTTTATTTTCCATAAATACTGGTTTGAAAACTACAGTCAACAAACATGAAAGAAACATTTTAATTTCTCTTCAGATGTACATTGATATGAACAAAGTACTCTCTTTCATTAGCTAGGTTCTTACATGGACATAAGTGGCATCTGAATATTGAAAACTCCTTTTGTTTCTGACCAACTTGTGTGGAACGCATTCTACTATGACGAACTATTAAAGCATTCCATGTCTTAAATATGCATGTACATTCAGAATATGCAAATGGATAGCGCCCAAAATATGGATGTTTGAGTTTGTAATGGTTAAGTACTTCTGACCTACTTGCAATGACTACTGAACACTCTTTACACTTCCACATTCACTGAGGAATGAGACAGACATAAATGGCACCGGTCAATGTAACAAACCTCCAAAAGAGCTTTCCTCACAGATTAAATAAATATTCTTGCACCAGCATTCTCTATTTTCAGTTAAATTCATATTCAGGAATCAGTTTATTAGGTATACTGGTCTCAAACTAAATAAACTAATCTGGTTCATCACTCCTTAATTCAACACACATACTTCAATTCAAATATAAACATGTGTCAAATACACCAACAAATGCATGTGAACTCACCAATAGAAAGACTTTTAGAAATCACTGAAAGCAAAGTGGAGTCGATGTTCAACACTAAATATAAAAAAAAACACAAATAAATAAAAATACATTTTTTAGAATTATAATGATAATACAGCAAATCAAATTTAGACATGTTAGGTGCACCACAAATGAATCTGAATACTGTATGCACTTGCTATTTTCCATTTATACGGTTATAATTAACATTAATTAATGCATCGTCATTTCTATCTGAGGTGGATATCATGCCAAGCTTGCTCATCTAATATAATTAGTTGCAGCTAAAATAAATATTCTGGTATTAACTATAGCTACATGTAACCCAAAAAAATTGGACTTTTGACTTTCATATAACAATTATGTTTACCGAGAACTGTCACATTAGTCAAGTTCAAGCTTACACAGTTAAGTGGTAAAGTTAGCAGACATGGATGGGCATGCCTGTATGAAGTGCAGTTATAAGCTGTGCACATATTGAGAGAAGATTTTAACACATAAAAATATATTCTGTTTAGTAGTCAATTCAATATAGTATTATATTGATGATTTTTGGCTTATTTTACCCTGCAGAGACTGCAATACTGCAGTCAAAAAAATTGCAATGTTCTGAAAACTTTTTAGTTAATTACATTTTTTTTTATTCCTATTAAACTGCACTCTCTTCATTTGTATTCCATAGAATTGCAACCTCTGTACAAAAATTAAATGCTTTATTTTGTGTTAATTGAATATGTTGTTCCCACCTCTGCCATGTGTGTGTGGAGTTTGCATGTTCTCCCAGTGCCTCCGGGGTTTCCTCTGGGTACTCCGGTTTCCTCCCCCGGACCAAAGACATGCATTGTAGGTTGATTGGCATCTCTAAATTGTCCGTAGTGTGTGATTGCGTGAGTGAATGAGAGTGTGTGTGTGTGTGTGCCCTGCAATGGGTTGGCACTCCATCCAGGGTGTATCCTACCTTGATGCCCTATGATGCCTGAGATAGGTACAGGCTCCCCGTGACCCGAGAATAGATCGGATAAGCGGTAGACAATGAATGAATGAATGAATGAATGAATGAATATGTTGTTTATTTTAATACACTTATTGTATTAGTGTTTTTGCTGTAGTGCAGATCAGTAGGCAGAACAGATGTTTTCAATAGTTATAAATTTAAAATAAATTAAAATCTTTTGTTGGTTTAACTTTTTTAAATGTAAAAGTCTTTTAAATGTAAAAGAGCTTAAATATTAAGCTGACCCTACTGAAGTTACTTGGTAAATCCAACTGACATTACACATTTCAAATAAAGAATTTTGAGTGAATATATTTATCTACACATAAACAAAGCTTTTCTTTTTAATTTAACATACAATTGCTTCAAGTTGAATTTACTTTAAAAAGTGTGATGCAAAAATGGTGCATGTATACTTTAAGTAAATCCAACACTTCTTTTTTTTTTTTTTTACCAGTTTAGCTTATTGTAATAAAATTACATTTCTAACGAATGAATTAACTTCATGGCCACTAGGTGGCAATAAGCGCAAAAAATCCGGTCTATACCGTCACTTGATAAAAAAAGAAGAATACTGACAACTTCCTTATTGAGGAACGCGCAGGATTAGCTAGCGAGCTGTCGTGGTAAAAAAAAAAAAAAAAAAAAAAAAAAGAGAGGCTAACTACAACATCCATCTCAAGTAACAAAAATATAGCTATAGTCAGATTTTATGCATATTATTGAACAGTTACAACATGACTGATAGTCCAGGTGAGTTGTGTATTTATATATCTAGGTAAATAAGGGATCACAAACTGCGACTTAAGTCAGCTCGTTTAGCTACATAGCATTAAACTGTTCGCCTAGCCAGTCATTGGTCACTTTATATTTTACAGCATTAATGCCATTTTAAACATCTGAAATACCAAATACTATTTAAACCTATATAGAAATCTGATTAATCAGTAGACATACTTGTAACTCCGGGCACAGTTAGTTAGATAGCACTCTCTGCTAATGTAATTTAAGCGCGGACTTCGGAGACGGTAGTGTACGTATCCCTAAACCCCCTAACACTCCTCCTCACACCGGTCAGATCACCCACAGCTCGGACAGGACATACAGTAGACGTGTTCTTTGGTTATATGTGTCTTTTATTGATTGTGAGTTATTATGACGTTATATTAATAATTACCCCCAAAATATGGAATTTTATATTCCCAAAATAAAATTCACCTAACGTTGATATTAGCTAAGCTAACGTTATCTCAACATATTGTATACGTACCTAGTTAAGTAACATGAACCAAAACATTTTGTTTACCTACTATAAACACGATCAAATATTATTACGTCATTAGCACTTTTGGTTCATGTCAAAGCCGGGGTTAATGTAGCCTGAGATGATGAAGCCCAGGTCTGGCCTGTAGCCCACCCCTTCTTTACGGGCTAACGGTGGAGTGTCCACTCGGTTTTCTTCTTGTTGTTCGCATTGTGTCGGCGTCGTTACAATCGTGATCCGGTCTCCCGGTAACTCTCCGGAGAGGTGTACCGGTGAAACGTGCCTGTACTTGCGCGCGCAGAATCGCGGGCCGGTGCGGCCTTATGTCGCTGTGTGTGTTTAATTTGCAGAATAGATCAGATCCGGATATTCCTGGGGTTTTATTTAAGGCACTGTTTTTGTGTCCGTTTACTGATTATGAAAAGTTGACCTCTCTCTCTGTGCAGCAGTCATGTTTCGGTCGGCTGTGTAGTGAACTGCGTTGTAATGAACAGTCCCGCGCGTGGCATGGCTTTGCCTTTTTTTTTTTTTGAAGGTTTTCATCGTTTCAATGTTAAAAGAATCTACAAAAGAAACTTTGGACCTTAGTTTGTAAAGCGTTTTTTTTGTTGCTATACATTCGTCAAAGCAGATGGACCCTTTTCTGTTCAGTAGGGTGTTTTTGCGATGGTTAAGCCTTAATGGTACTTACACTGCAGTAATGCGTCTTTGCGTCGCAGCGCGGACAGGACGCTATTTTATTGGACAGTATGTTGCCCCAGAGATCATTTTATGCCACTGATATAATTATAATAATAGCATAATAAAGTACACCCTTCTAAAGAGCAGTGAACATCGATTAATAACACTATTCAGACAGAATTAGAATGTGAAAAAATAACATTCAATATTTATGTAAGAGTGGAATGAAAGAGATTCTATGTTTTGTTAATAATATTTTGTATTTATGAATGGACTTTTATTTTTACTGGGAAGATTGTAAGGGACTTTTATTTTGCTGAAATATATTGAGAAGTGACTTTTTTGGGAGGGGTCAGTGTAATTAGGGTGAAGAGAAAAAAAATAGAAGAGATGGAGAGAAAAGGCTATGAATGAAGAGTTCTTTATGGTGTTTCATTATTGTTATTAAGCCCCCCGAACACCTCAACTATTACATTTAGAACATATTTATCATAAATAAATAAAACAAAAGGGAATTAAATCCTTAACCTATGTAACAGAAATATAGTCATTCCTTTCTTAACAGGCAATATACTGCCGGTCCAGTTTCTCAATGGTTAGGACCTTTGTCAACAAAAAGTGCAAATTAACTACAAATTAGCTCCAATTTATATGTAAGTAACACGAAGTGGAACAAAGTAACATGTTGGACATAAAGTCAGTTTCAGAATCCTAATTTTAGAGTCATCTACAGTTTCTTCATTGTCTTTTTCTTACTAAAGTCGGGAGAAAATGTACTTAATAGTGTAGAACACACCTCAGATACCTTTCGCATTAGGGAAAATAGTCAACACTAGATTTATAAATCAACATTCCACAAGATGGCGCAATAAATAAATATAAACCAAATGGCGCCCTCTTGTATTGTTTGTTGCAAAGAACAAACCTGACTTTCTTTTTTATTTTTTAAACGAAAGTGAATGCATTAAATCAAGAATTTTACCTTATGCTCTCAGGCCAGTGTTATTTTCACACTGTACTAAATCCTGTTGTGGTTTGAGACATTACCCCCTGGTAAGCACACTCATTCACTGTATGAACGTCTGTATACAACACCCTGATGCTCTCACAGATACCTGCTTACAGAATACTAAATAAGCTCTTATACATTTGACAGTGCCCTTGCACCCAGTGTCAGAGCTCTACAGTAATGTGAATGAACTGCAGATTTTCTTTTGACCCATTCCATTCTACTGAGTGCTGAGCAGGTTCACAAGTCCAATTGATGAAACCATTGTGTGTTGTCAACCCAATGTGGTATTGATTTATTTATTGATCCCCAGCCTTTATGCATTGCATGGAAATAAAAAGTTTAAATGAAAGTTAAAAAGCTTTATTAAAAAAAGAAATGTTAATAACTTAACGTGTTAATAAAAATAGCATGGCTTTGTCTTTATCTACTATGTGCATTGCTTTAAAATGTATAAATAAATATATTGTGTCTTGTTAGGATTGCCATCAGGTGAAGACCAGAATTTAGAAATACAGGGCTCTGTGACTGTTTGCAATATAGAAACCGAGAGCCAAGAAGAAAATGCCTTTAATGACAAACATTTCTGTGAGTTCTCTTCTCATTATTTCCGCTGCATATGCATTTGGGTCTATAGCTGTTAACCTACCCATTACTAGATTGTTCACTTCCATTGTGTTGTTCCTTCCCTAACATTCCCTTCTTTTACAGACTGTGAAATCTGCCATAAACTGTATTTAGATCAGTGTGACGTTCATGGTCCACCATTGTTCACCTATGACTCTCCCACACCCATGGGAGTTCCTCAGAGGGCTCTTCTCTCTCTTCCTCAAGGCTTGGTCATTGGTAGATCAACAACTCCTGGGGCTGGACTAGGTGTTTTTAACCAGGGGCAAATTGTACCTCTTGGAATGCATTTTGGGCCTCTTGATGGAGAGGTCACTAACACAGAAAAGGCGCTAGAAAGTGCTTATTCATGGATGGTAAGTGTGGTGGTGGTGGCTTAGAGGAGTTATTATAAAAATGCTATTACAGTTTTTGGCACCAATAGTTGAAGAGGTTACAAATATTAGATTATAAATAATTTCTTAACTTTTTCAGATATACAGAGGGAGTGACCAATGTGATTACATTGACACAGAGAGGGATACTCATTCTAATTGGATGAGGTAAGTCGTTTTTCAATTTCCTGCCTGCACACAGGTTTCATCAACCTATCCATTGAAAGTGCACACATTAAAGTATTCACATTGATTTTACTGGACTCATGATACCACAAACTTAATGCACATACATTTATTAGTTTGTAATATATTTATTTATGTATTTATTGTATTTTATTTTGGCGTTAAGTACTATTTTTGTTTTGTAAAAGTCATAGAATTTACTCATTTTAAACTTTTAGTAGTTCTTGTGGAAAAGCTTTTTTTTCTTCAGCACTTTTTTGTCATTACTCATCTTTTTAATACTCTGTCCTATTATGTTTTAGCATGCTTTTACTTTTTATATATATATATATATATATATATATATATATATATATATATATATATATATATATATATATATATATATATATATATATATATTTTTATAAACCTTCAAAAACATTTTTAACTTTATAACTTTTTTTATTCATGGAATTTTCTGGTCCTCCACAGTCCTAGATATATAGAGTATATAGATTCTGTTCATCTCATCCCACAGGTAGGTCAGGGGGTGGCCATGTAAAAAAGCCTTATCCTGTTTTTTAAAGTTACCGTATTAAGCGGACACCTGGCCCGTCTACTCGTGTTTGTGCTTGGATAAAAGAAAAGGCTTTTTCTGCCATTCTATTCAATTAGTTTTTGTTTTTGGCTTTGAAGTGGCATCCAGTAATAGATTTGGAAATTTAGTGACCCCAGAATGTTACTATCTTCTGGAAATCCTGGATCTCTAAAACAGCATGTCTGCAAAGTTATAAAGTCACCTGTTAAACTTGGTAAAAAAAAAAAAACTGCAAATTTGGTTTGGTTACATTCTGCTAATAAATGTGCTAGGATTGAGATTAATTGTTTTTTTTTTTTCTTAAATAATTAAATAATTTTAATGAGGTTGTTTTTATTTTCTTGGAATAGGTTTACTTTGTATTATTCACATCTTCAGATTAAGCTACATTTTTGCATAGTGTTTTTCATCTATTGTTACCAAAAAGTGCTGACTTGTTTGTCCAGCACATCCCACTGAAGCTCGATCAGTCTGTGATCTGGGGATTTTGGAGGATGATGTCAACACCTTTTGAACTCATCATGTTCTTCAGACCATTCCAGAACAAGTTTTGCAGTGGGTGTATTATCCTGCTGAAAGAGACCATTAGGGAATACCATTGCCATGAAGGGGTGTACTTTTTCAGCAACAGTGGTTAGTGTGGTTAGTTTTTTTTTTTGTTTGTTTTTGTTTTTTTAAATACAATTTACCCATCTTCTAATGGCTACTTCCAGCATGATAACGCACCATGTCACAAAGCAAAAGTCGTCTCAAACTGGATTCATGTACATGGCTAGGAGTTCAGTGTTCTTTCGAGGCCTTTTTAGTCATCGGATCTGAATCCAGTAGAACACCTTTGGGATGTGATAGAACGGGAGATCATGTTTACACTTTTTCCTTATTTCCCAGAAATTTCATGTTCTAATTCATTGCTTATATTGTCATTTTAAAGTAGTAGTGTTAGTTGTTATATGTTATTAGTAAATATGTTAAAGTATTTCTGTACTACTTAGTGGGCCTGCCAACTGTTTGTATGGTATCCCCTTACTTCATCAAAAAACTTTATTCGATGTTTATATCTTGATATCTTGATTACTGCTGTGAAATTATTAACGTTGAGCAATGCATTATATCATTTCCATCAATAGAACCTACCATTTTGATGTTTTTAAGTAATTAATAATGCTAATCATTTCTATCCTCTTGCATTTGGTCTTCTCAAACTGCTATGCCATTTTTTTTTTGCATTTAGTCACTGTTTAACTTTTAACTCCTAATTGTGAATCAATTAACCTATCTTCAAATCAAGTCAAGTAAAGGAGCTTTTATTGTCATTCCAACCATATGTAGATGACACAGACCATGGTTTTACATAAAACAATACAGAGCTTATGACTAAAAAATAAAGTTATCCTAGCCATAAAAAGTGCTTAGTGTGGAACCTAGTGAAAACAGAACAGTGTGCAAGGACAGTGCAGACAGATAATACAATACACTACAGGACAGATACGTAAAACAGCGCCAACCAGTATACAGTCTGTATGGACTATTGTGCAAAGAAAGGGATGCTTGTAAACTGTGTCAGTTTAGATCAGTATTAATGTTACGTATTGAGGCGTCTGATGGTTTGAGGAAAGAAACTGTTACACAGTCTGGTTGTGAGGGCCTGAATGCTTCAGTACCTTTTTTAGATGGCAGGAGGATGAAGAGTGTGTGTGGGGGCATCCACAATGCTGCTGGCTTTGCGGATGCAGCATGTGTTGTACAAGTCCTCACTATCCACTGTAGGGTCTTGTGATTGGAATAGGGTGCAATTCCCCAACCAGGCACTGATGCAGCTGCTCAGGATGTTCTTGATGCTCCCCCTGTAAAACATGGTCAGGATGGGTGGTTGGAGATGGGCTTTGCTTCAGCCTTCGTTGGCGAACTTGATGTATTTCAAGCTGGTCATTGCTACACAGTCGTGAGTCACAGCCCTGTGGGGCTCCAATGCTTACTGTGGTGGTGCTGGAGATGCTGTTACCAATCCGGACTGACTGAGGTCTCCCAGTCAGGAGGTTCTGGATCCAGTTGGGAGGTGTTGAGGCACTGCAGGCTCAGCTTCTCAATCAAGTGCTAAGGAATGATTGTGTTGAATGCTGAACTAAAGTCTTTAAACAGCATTCATGCTCGTAACGAGCCACTCTAAGCACTTTATGACAATGGGGTTGAGTGTAATGGGATGATGGTCATTGAGGCAGGAAACTATAGACTTCTTGGGCACAGGGACGATGGTGGTGGTCTTTAGCCATGTAGTAACAACATCACTGACATCTTCAATATTTTCCTGAGCAGTGAAGACATCTGCTAGCTGTTCTGCACATTGCCTGAGCACTTTGCCATTAATATTGTCTGGTTCAACAGAGTTCTGTGGCTTAACTCTGCATAGAGGTCTCCTCACATCAGCTGTGGTTAGACAGAGCACATGGTTGTTGGGAGGGGGATGGCCGCCCTTGCTGCCACATTGTTCTGCACCTCAGACTGAGCGTAGAATTTGTTCAGTGCCTATGGAGGGGGAGGCATCACTGTTACAGGCAGGTGAAGTTGTCCTGTAGTTAGTGATCGCCTGGATGCCCTGCCACATGTCACTGCTATCTTGGAAGTGACTGAGCATGTGTGTCCTTTGACTCTCTGATGGCTCGGGACAGTTTGGCCCTTGCTGTTCTAAAGGCCATCTTCACACCTGCTCTGGATTCAGGCAGTGCACACACCTTTGCGGTCATCCATGGCAAAGGTAAAGGACTTAAAGACACTTTTTAATGTCATCAATTCGCTTGCCAATGTAGCTGGGCACTGATATCATGTACTCCTTCGAGTTGGTGGTATCGCTATTGGTTGCAGCCTCCCTGAACATGTGCCACTCAAAAATGGTCCTGAAGGGCAGACATGCCTCCTGTTGGCCAGATTTTCACCTGCTTCAGAACCGGTTTAGAGCGTCTGACAAGCGGTCTGTATGCTGGAATTAGCATAACAGAGATGTGGTTTGAGTAGCCTAGCTTGTGGTGGGGCTCTGGGCGGTAATACCCTGGGAATGTTTGTGTAAACAAGATCCAGCGTGTTCATATGCAGAATTTAGGGAGCACCGTTTTGCATGGTTGAAATTTCCAGTGATAATAAACAGTCAGAGTGAGTATCATGCGGATAACTATAACTATATTTAAGACACTTTTTTCTGATAAAAACTTATAAACTCTATTAAACAATAATATTATGCTCCAACTGAAGCCATGCTTGCTGATATTGTGGTCTATAACTCCTCCCCGAACTTCCCTCTGCCCTGTATGTTGCTTTCACATTGGCTGTAGGTCATCGCCGATGTATTGTTCAGTCAGAACTCCTTTCACACTGCACGATTTTGAGTCGCCAACAGGTCCAGATATTTAGCATGCCAAATATTGGTGTTGGCAACTCGCTCAGTTCATATCTTTGATAATTCGCATTGTGTGATTGTGACTCGTGTGCACAAGCTCCGATTTGTCTTCGATTTCGAAAACCTGTCGGCGACTAAACATCAAGGCTAACATCAGTGAGCAGTTTAAACTCGGCATTACTGATGTATGGAAAAACCTGCGACTGCATCAAATGCAGGAGTTAGGCACGTGCAGAAGTGGCAATTTTTAAAAAATAAAATACATATCATTTTAAGTTTTTTATATGTATATAAAAATACAAATAAAATTATAAGTTTATTGTTACTTTGCGGCCCAGTGGTTGGTGACCCATGCTACAGATCTAATAGCCCAGTAGAGTTCACAAAGGGTCTCCTTTCCATTAGTTTTGGGGGGAATGTACACTCCGACAATGAAAACAGTGATGAATTCCAGTGCCTTCCATTTTCTTGTGCACCACTTCTGGTGTGCTCTCTCATGGCCCATGGCATCAGGCGATGCTGAGGACTGGAGGTCTGGTCTTCATACCAAGCCGAGATCACAAAGCTTCTCCCGCACATCATGCAGGATGGCTGTTGCATGATACTGTACTGTATGAGCGCCTGGTGGTCGTATACATGAATACTGCTTACATTGGTGTCCATGTACCGTGAAAAGTTGAAAACGTGAATAGTACCATTTTGGATCTGGAGTGGCTGCTGTGTGCTACTGTTGCGCCACTATTTTGAAACTTTAATTATGAGGTTCTATCTATATTTGATTAGAGGTTTATTTTTAGATTATAGAACTTGCAAGTTTGGTAGTTTTGTGAGGAATGTCAAATTATGCCATACATCAAATTGAAAAATGGCACTTTCTGTAGATAAAACCTTTATAACACGCAATTTATGTATTTGTTGTCATGCAAAATATTTCTAGATCTGCCTTTCATGTCAACATGATTTTTGAAATATTTGATGAATAATGGGAAATGTTATGACATTATTTAGCCTTAAAAGGGCACTTCACACTGAAATTGTTACCCCAGAATTTTTTGTAAAGTTCCTTTTGAAATTTATGCATTTTTATGCAAACAATAATAAAAAATGAAGATTAATATTGTAGAATTTAGTACAAACGTGAGTATAAAAGCACCTCTAGATATTCTTAATGTATTCTTAATGTATAATGTAAATTATCATAAGGTCTCCTGTATTTGCAGGTATGTCGTTTCTTCTCGGAGTGAGAATGAACAAAACCTGGTGGCATTTCAGCAGGGTGGGCGCATCCTGTTCCGCTGCTGCCGCTCCATCTATCCCGGGCAAGAACTGAAAGTATGGTATGCAGAGGACTACGTTGAAAGCCTCAGCACCACGTGGGATAAAATCTGGGATAAGAAGTGCACACCTTTAGGTAATCATCTGGGTTTTCAGTATATACCTCTAATGTATACACTTCTTGATGGATATTTGCAAATGATGCTCTAATGTAAATGACTGAATAATGAAAACATTTTTAATAGCTGTTTTTTTTTTTCTTTTCTTTTTTTTAGGAAGCAACAGTGAAGAAGCCTCACAGCTTTGTCTGTGTCCCTACTGTCAGTACTCCTTCCCAGCAGCTTTTTACCTACACAGACATGTCAGGCGCTCACACCCAGATGAGTACCCACACCTGCTAGAAACTCAAGCTCTTGAGGCTAGTGACCAGACCACAGTTATGAATTTGGATCATTGTTTACTTGCCTCTGATGCACCACCTCCATCTCAAATGCAGGAAATGACACAATCCTTGCAGAGCCAATTTCCAGATCTCAGTGGCCAGACAGAGCAGTCAAACCCAACTGATCCACCACATCCAAATGGCAGTAATTTGATGAACAACACAGATCAGAGTAATGCCAGTGTTGTTGAGGTGTCAAGGAACAAATGTGGCGAATGTGGGAGAAAATTTTTGCGGTCATGCCACTTAAAAAGACATCAACGCACAATTCACTCAAAAGAGAAGCCTTATTGCTGTAGCCACTGCAGAAAATGCTTTAGTCAGGCAACAGGGTTGAAGAGACACCAACAGACACACCAAGGTGAAAAAGAGAAAACAGGTGCACAGCAAGTGGAAAAAGAGGACGCTGTCTATTCATGTACTAAGTGCTCCTTCTCTTTCATAACCAAACTCAACCTCTACAGACATCTCAAAAGACATCACCATGGAGAATATCTAAAACTAGTTGAGAATGAATCGTTTAATGCTGAGTCAGCATTGCAACATGAGAACTCATCAGACAAACATGATCCTCCTTATGAACCACCAGCCAAGCTTCGAAGATCATCTTTAAACCCTAACAGGGCAGGGAATCAAAAGAGGAAAGTACCCACGGGCCGTCCTCGAGGCAGACCACCGAAAATAAAAAAAAAACACATTCAGAAGCCAGTCAAAGACACAGTTCAAGAGGAGAATCAGAACAAGTGTTCAGAGGCTGACGAGACTGCTGCTGATGTTGAGAGTACAGCAGTTCCACAGTGGACTAATGCAGGGAACAAACAGCCACAGGAAATGGCACAAGAGACCTCCTCGCATGTTTGTGGTGAGTGCCTCAGAACCTTCAGCCACCTCCATCTTCTAAAAAGCCATGAATGCATTCAGCAGGGAGATGGACCTCATGGCTGCTCTCGCTGCGAACTTTATTTCAACAGACTTTGCAACCTGCGGCGACATGAACGCACCATTCATGCCAAAGAGAGGCCTTACTGCTGCACACTGTGCCTTAAGTCCTTCACCCAGTCATCTGGCCTAAAGCGCCATCAGGAAAGCCACTCGCGCCACAGAGCCCATCGCCAGAGCACAGCACTGGCCAATGCCACAATCTACCCCTGCAGCCACTGCCCCTTCTCCTTTACTGGTGAGCGTTACCTGTATAAACATATCCGTCGCCACCACCCAGAGATGACTACAAAGTACCTGAGCTTTAATGAGGGTGATATGCCATCCAAGGAACATAGCTGCACTCAGTGCTCCAAGACGTTTCAGACAATTAGGGGTTTCAAGAACCATGCCTGTTTCAGACAAGGGGACCAGCTGTACCTGTGTCCAGACTGTGGTAAGGCCTTCAGCTGGTTCAACAGTTTAAAGCAGCACCAGCGCATTCACACAGGAGTGAAACCTTATGCATGCACGCAGTGTGATAAGAGTTTTGTGCACTCAGGTCAACTGAATGTACATATGCGCACACACACTGGGGAGAAGCCATTTCTGTGTGCTGAGTGTGGTGAGAGCTTTAGACAGTCAGGTGACCTGAGACGGCATGAGCAGAAGCACTCGGGTGTGCGGCCATGTCAGTGTCCTGATTGTGGAAAAAGTTTTAGTCGACCACAGAGTCTCAGGGCCCACCAGCAGCTTCACAAGGGCACAAAAATGTTCCCTTGCACACAGTGTGGCAAAAGCTTTGCTCGCCGTTACCACCTTACACGTCATCATCAGAAAATGCACTCTTGATTACGTTAGCCAAAACCATGACTCTTCTGAGTCCATTTATTCATTGACAAATGTAATTTCTGTTATGACTAAGTTTTCTATTCTATTCTACATGGTTCCTTTTTAAATTCAGCATGTAGCCACATGGACATGGTAATGAAATGCTTATTAATTTCTGCATTTGATTGCTTGACTGGACTGGAATGGAAAGGGCCCAATGGTTGTGTTGTCTAATACATAAGGGAAAATGGCAAATGTTAGCACAAACTGAAACATCGTTCAGAGAATGACTGCTGTTAATGATAGCTAGCAATGCATCTGATGGGTAACAAATGATTGCAAATGTACAAAAGCTACACAAACATTTACTACAAGAAATTTTGTTCACTTACCATATTGAGCCTAGAGTATATTTTGGATACTTTATATCTAAAATAATAGTATTAGATCGTGGGCAAGTTATCTTAGGATTTTCCTGGTGTTCCAGCTCACCAGATGTTCCAGCTCTAAAAAGAAATTAAATAAAGCCTTAAAGATAAAAAAAAAAAAAATCTTAGTGAGTTGGAAATAATGTGATCATACTTAATAAAGGTTTTTGTAAATAATAACACCTGGAATTGTTGTGATGGACAAATTGCGCTTTGTGATAATTTTTAATAAATACATTCTAAAATGTCAATACTCTGTGTAGCATTGTGGCTACACCTACATCAGGTAGTGACAGAATTTACACAGTTTCAAACAACAACTTTTCTGATGACTCAAACCTCCAGTTTGTCTTCAGTGAGCGTCTTCACAAAACTCCTTTCAAATTCTGTTTGCAAATATACCGCCATTCATTGTACAATGGCTATACTAGTACAATGGGTAAAGGTGGTGTAGCTGTAAGGTCATCAAAACTAGACATTTGTGAGAATACTCATGAATTCTGTTTTGTTGGAGAATGTCAGAGGCAGGTAACTCATCTTACTATCAGTATTGCCTATCTTCAGGCAAGCTCTTGAGTTTCAAAATATTTTAACTCGGTTTTATGTTTGAGAGTTTATTTCTTCATGATTTAGTATCACTGTACACCTTATTTAGTTTAATTTACAGTACTTTTTTAAATAAAAAAAATCTTAACCGAATTTGTAAGTTAGGAATAGATAAATTCATATATGCATCATATGTATTCAGCATGTACTTTTGTAGTTTACAAAATCTCAACATCAAAAAGATTTTATTATATAGTAGATAGTACAAGCTTTCTAGCATCTTGACTTATTTTGCCCTTAAAAATAAATTTAGGTTTAAAAGCTTTATTTTTTTTTAAACTTCTTATTAGTGTATGCAATATTGTACCATGAAAAATTGATAATAAATGTTACCTGAAATTGTTAAATGTGATTTTGATCTTCAGAATTTACTTCACAATTTGCTTTTCTCTAAATTGAGATTTTTGATTATTTTAGACATTTTATATTTACATTTGATCAGCTGTAACATTAAACCCACAGCCAGGTTTAACCATAACATTAAACCAACAGTCAGTTTTTGAAGTTGATGTGTGCAGCAGGAAAAATGGCCAAGCATAAGGATCTGATTGACAAGGTCCAAATTGTGATGGGTAAATGACTGGATTTGAGCATCTCCAGAACAGCTCATCTCCAAAACAGTAGGTCTTGCGGGGTGTTCTCAATATGCAGTGGTTATTATCTACCAAAAGTGGTCCAAGGAAGGACAACTGGTGAACCTGCGACAGGATCATGGGTGCTTAAGTCTCATTGATGCACATGGGGAGTGAAGGCTAGTTCATCTAACCGATCCCACAGAAGAGCTTCTGTATTTTCTGATAAAGTTAATGCTTGCTATGATAGAAAGGTGTCAGAACACGGTGTTTCACAGATTTTTATGTATGGAGCTGTGTAGCTTCAGACTGGTCAGAGTGACCAGCCTGACCCTGTCCAATGTTGAAAACATGTACAAAGCGTCAGAAAAGGACCATGGAGTGTTGGAAGAAGGTGAAGATAAAGCCACTGGAGGCAGTGTGGTGCTTTGAGCAAAGTTGTAAGTTCCCAAACTGATACACCATTTATCTGGGCTTTATACACAAAAATTACATACATAAACTCTACATAATCTGTTTGTTTCATCCCTTCTAATCCCTGGAGTGGTGAAAATCACCCTGAAATATGTCACAATGTTGCATGGAACTGACCCACCTGAGAATTGAATGACAAGCTGTTCAGAGATCACACCTTTGCCACATTTCTTTCTCTTTAATCATCACTCTCCTCTATCGCACTATAGAGACACATACTTTGAATAAACATGGCATACTACCACTAAAACATGTATTATTAACAACTGGCAATAAACATGTATTATTAACAACTGGCTTGTTTAATAATAAACAAGTTTATTATTAACAATAAACTTATTATTAACAAGTTTATTACTGTCAATAAACTTGACGTTTATTAATATTCTAGAAACATTCATTCATTGTCTACCGCTTATCCGATCTACACTCGGGTCACGGAGAGCCTGTGCCTATCTCAGGCGTCATTGGGCATCAAGGCAGGATACACCCTGGATGGAGTGCCAACCCATCGCAGGGCGCACACACACACACACTCTCATTCACTCACGCAATCACACACTACGGACAATTTAGAGTTGCCAATCAACCTACCATGCATGTCTTTGGACTGGGGGAGGAAACCGGAGTACCTGGAGGAAACCCTTGAGGCACGGGGAGAACATGCAAACTACACACACACACACACACACACACACACACACGGTGGAGGCAGGAATTGAACCCCTGACCCTGGAGGTGTGAGGCAAACGTGCTAGCCACTAAGCCACTAAGCCACCGTGCCCGCCCCCCCCCCCCCCCCATTCTAGAAACATTTTGAGAAAATAGTTGCATAAAGCAAAGCAAAATTTCTTCCAGATTTATGAAAGTTTTTGAAACCTTGCTTTACTTTAAACTTGTGTATGTTGATAAATGCCAATCATCTGTAAATTACCAGACATCTGCACATGTAAGGATATGTGTCATAAGCAGATCATTCACTTCTAGTGCACTTAGGTGTTCCAATTAAGTGTTGCACACCATAAAGAATAAAGAAGCTGCCGTGCCAAACTGGACTGACATACGCACCATTTTAATCATTGCAATGCATTCTCCTTTTACACAGCAACATTTTTGTTCTTGATCTATATGATTTTTTTTTATATTTAACATTAAATAGTGGCATTAATATGAAATGGTTGTTTCAAAATATCTTCCTTACATTTATGTGTAAATAAATTAGCGATTTTAATGAATACAAAATGAATGCCACGTTTCTTCTTTAAATGCTCCTGTGAACAATTTATGAATAATTTCTTAATTGGCTTCAGCCATATACAGCAAAGGTGGATGGTGTGTTCATCCACATCATTATTGTTTAAACAAGAAGGGTTCTCATGCAGTTGCATTAAATAATGGGGTCCTAAACAAGTCTTGATAGGAGGTTTTGCTGAGGCACTGGCCCTTTGTAAAACTACCTTGGTGTCTTATATTTACATTTTTGGCAGACGCCTTTATCCAGAGTGACTTACATTTTATATAAATGAACAATTAAGGGCCAGTTATGGGCCTTGCTGGACTTGGAATTCAAGCTCACAACCTTCCAATCAGTAGTCCAACACCTTAACCACTAAGCTACCACATACCACAGGCTCAATATAGGTGGCCCAAAATTGTCAGATCAGTGCAGAATTTTTCATGCAATGTTTCTTTCTGCTGTGCTCCTCTATGATCATATTTGGCTCCCCAGTTGTCTGACCTTGTCTGGCATTTAGGCAATAAGTTGATATTTTATATTTGGCTGTGTCATTGCAAATGATTCTGAAAAAAATTTGATATAACTAACACAAAAATATTGATTTTACTTACATCGATTAGCCATAACATTATGAGCACTGACTGGTGAAGATTCACTGATTCACATTGGGAGCGAAGGCTGACCTGTGTGGTCTGATGAAACAGAACACTCTTGCTCGACTTACAGCAGTTAATGCTGGTTCTGATAGAAATGTGTCAGAATACACAATGCTTCATAGTTTGTGTGTGTTGGGCTGCACAGCCGCAGACCCTTTCTCAGATCTCAGTCCAATCGAGCATCTGTGGGATGTGCTGGACAATCAAGTCCGATACATGGAGGCCCCAATTCGCAATTTACAGGACTTAAAGGATCTGCTGCTAACATCTTGGTGCCAGATACCACAGCACACCTTCAGGGATCTAATGGAGTGCATGCCTTGACAGGTCAGGGCTGTTTTGGCAGCAAAAAGGGAACCAACAAAATATTAGGCAGGTGGTTATAATGTTATGCCTGATTAGTTTATATTTACGACAAAATCAGACAAATAATATATTAAACATATTAAATAAATGATTTATATTTAAACAAGCAATTACATCTTCAGTGAACATTAACAGATGGCGGATGTATCAATATATTTAATCCTTCCATTAGGCCTTAACATGGTCTCAGCCTAATATGCTAAGTCATTATGCTAAGAAAAAAACTCACTGCTCTTGACTGAATATGTTGTCGAATGCAAATCACTTGTAAAGCACACAGCACATACACACTACTGCTTATTTATATTCAGTGATGCCAAAGTGGCTAAATAAAAAGCATATCTCAGAGGCAGAAGAGCAAGTTATTTGCATCTACACAAATAAAAAATAAAATTTAGTTGTATAACATTTCCTGAAAATTCTAGAAACCTTGAGACAATTACAAAAAAAAAGAGTCATTCAGATGAGAATTAAGTGAGATATGAAAATAGGGGAAAACAATTGTAGCATTGCCTCCTCATTGCTCCAGGATCTGAGCTTGGGCCTGTGTGGAGTTTTTCTTCTCCCTGTGGTCATTAAGGGTTTCATTCCTCTGTCCAAAAACATGTACATAGGCAGCCTGGCTATGATAAATTGTCCTGTGTTTGGGCAGAGTTTCTGTGATTACCTCTGGATTCAGTGCAACCCTGAACAGGAAACTGAAGTTACCGAAGAAATATGAATGAATGAATGAATGAATGAGTTTATGTCTCTCAGAAATCTAAGCTAAGCTGAAGGCCTCTTGAATTTTTAGTAAGGGGCTTTATTACAATGGTGTTTTATTTTCATTATTGAACGAATACCCCTCTTAATTAAAATCTGAACGAGAGTGGTAGACCTACTAATTCTGAATGCACTGGTAAAATAGGGATAAAATAGTTTCTTAAACCTTATACTTTTCCCCCCTATGTTTCTATACTTCTGTAAAGCTGCTTTGAGACAATGTCCATTGTTAAAAGTGCTATACAAATGAATTGAATTAAAATTAAGATAGAATCAAAATAAGACTGCCAATGAGTAGTAATAATTTTGGAAACTAAATTCTAATTTGATTCACATTACTCGCATTTGCACTATTTTTACATTTTGATAATCGATATTTTGCTTGTGGATTTTATTACATATTTGAAACAATTGGCTCGAAACTTAACTCCATATGTGTGGATCCGGTGAGTGTAAATAATACTGTATGTATTATATACACTCTCTGCGAATCGGTTCAAAAATGAATCATTACGTGAATGTTTTAATGCAACCGGCAGTTCAACTATGCGCATGCGCACACAAGGCGAAAGTATGGCGACTACCAGTGAAAATATCGAGTGTAGGGAAAGTACTTTGAGGAGAAGACATAAAGGTGAAACTCTTAGTTTAGCCGAGCAGTCAGAGAACAGCAAGAGTGAAACAGTTCAACAAAATGAGAAATACGATAAGAAAGAAAAGGTTCGGTTGGGTACAGGGACTTACTGGCTCACTAGGATTGTGCTATTGCGGTGTATTGCCTGCATGTACTGTGAGTTGTACATACTGTTTCACATAACCATAATAGCATCTGGTTTCTTGCGAAAGCATCATATACGACCTAAGTATAGTACTTACTTAAACTAGTTCCTTTGTTGGTTATAAACAATATTTACTTATTTGTTTGTTTGTTTATTGATTGGTTGTTTTATGTAACCAGTTTTTTTGGTAAACGTTACATATCAGTGGCCACATTGTACAAGGTCTTATATTACAATTTTGAAGTAGGTAGTTGTGTTTCTCAAATAAGTTATAATTTAGTATAATAATATTAATTTAGTATAATCTCACATAAACTCAATTGCAACGATGCCTTCATTACATTTTCTTTTTGTAGTTATTGCCTTTACTGTGGCTTACAACCAGAACAAACAGTTGATTGGGGAGAAGGGCCTCACACCTTGCAAAGACTACCTGCGTAGTGTCAAACGTTATGTAGGTGGTAAGATCGGCATGGCGGCACTCACATACGCTCCCACTATTTTGTGGTTCTTGGACTGGGAAGACATGAATGGCAACCTAGATGGCATTGCCCTTGTAGGATTGGCACTTTCTGGCTTTGTCCTCTTATTAGGGTCGGCCAACATGATTATCATGGCAGTGCTGTGGATCCTGTATCACTCCATAGTAAATGTTGGACAGCTGTGGTAAGCGACTGTATACACACGTCATTTAACTTGCTGTAGTCTGAAATGCTATTGCATCTACAATGTATAACTACAGAGATAGATTTTTAAGATACTTAATGCTTAAATTTTGTATTAGGTCTTTGGTAGGCTAGACCAAAATATTTCTTAATTTTTGTAAGCAAGTATAACACTCTTTCTAATATATGAATTATACTATACTCTTTTCTTTTTGCTTTTAGGTATTCCTTTGGTAAGTATAATATTTGATCAATTTGTAAAAATACATACATACATACATACATACATACAGGGGTTGGACAATGTAACATGAACAAATGAACAATGAACAAAATAATTTATTAATACAAAAAGAAATAGCAGAGAGTGCTGCACTGGTCTTCTTTGTGTAGTTACTGGTGCTCTTTGGAAGAAAAGAGGTCATTTGTTCATTTTCCTTGAACAAAACAGAGGAACGAAAAGAAAAATTTATATATATATATATATATAAGTCTAATAAGCCTACACAAACTGTGATGGTGTAAATAATAATAAAACATTTTTTTTTATTTTATTTTATTTACACTATCACGGTTTGTGTTGAGTAGAGTCTGAGCCACTCCCACTGATTATCCAGCTGTCTGTGATTACTGTTTAAGCAATCTGGGTTAGTACCCAGAAATCCATTTCAGACAGCTTTCTCTTGTGTCAACAGTTACTCCTGTTGGATGTGGTTCATCCTTTGTGGTGGTATGTAGATATTACCGTGGATACTGTGGCTCTCGATACACCACAAAGACTTGCTGTCCTGATCACAGATACACCAAAAAGATGCAGACCAACAATTTGTCCTCATTTGAACTCTGATATATCTCATTATTGTGTGGATTGCAAATTTTTTATGTACAGATGTGCTATTGGTTCCCTAATTCTGACTTCACACTCTGCTCTTACTTATAAAAAGTGAAATCTGTGAAGATTGGCCACCAGGCAGCACATAGGCGAGAAACCTACATCATTATATTGGTCAATGTTTCAGTTTCATTGTCCAACCTCTGTAAATAATGAGTGTGATTAAGGCTAACTAATTATAACCCAAGGCAAACACATATCCTGCTGGCCAAATCCAGCCCATCACCATGTTTCATTTTGGTGAAATTCACAGCAGATCCATAGCATTGTGACCACAATTACATGCATGCTGTGAGCACTCACAACTCACTCATATCTAAAACACATGTATTAAGCTACAGTAGTGTAGACAGAAATCAATTTTGTTGGGATGAGGAAATATTCAAATTATATTTAAATAATTTTTCTTACGTGTAGAACAAAATTGGTAAGATGTTAAAAAACGTATTTATGCCATACAAATATTGCCGTTTCAGCTCTGTAAGGTTTGCAATTAATGGAGTTTTAGGGGAGTCTAATTTTAGTAAAAGATTGATAAATAAAGCCCATTAAACATAAACATGGAACTGATAGGCACCTTTCTGGTGTGCTGTAAGTTATTGACTACCACATTATTTCACCACAATTAATAGTTGTTAACATATACACCAAACAGGCACAACATTATGAGCCTAATATTGTGTTGGTCCCCCTTTTGCTGCCAAAACAGCCCTGACCCATCAAGCCATGGACTCCACTAGATCCCACATATAAAATATTAGCAGCAGATCCTTTAAGTCGTGTAAGTTCTGAGGTGGGGCCCATGGAGGGCAACTTACAGGACTTAAAGGATACTTACAGGACTTAAAGGATACTTTTGATAGATACTGACCACTGCAGACCAGGAACACCCCACAAGAGCTGCAGTTTTGGAGATGCTCTGATCTAGTCATCTAGTCATCACAATTTGGCCTCAAAATCCTTACACTTCTAACACATCAACTTTGAGGACAAAATGTTCACCTGCTGCCTAATATATCCCACCCACTAACAGGTGCCATGATGAGGAGTCTTATTCACTTCGCCTGTCACTGCTCAGAATGTTATGCCTGATCATTGCATAATGCTGTGAAATGAATCACTGTTACCACTATTATGTGGATTTTTAATATCACAGGTTTCTGTAGTATGTACATTGATCCCATTATGCTTGCAGGTTGGGAGAGCCAGTTACTTGAGACAGGATTCCTCTGTATTTTTCTGTGTCCTTTATGGAGTCTTGCACAGATTCCACATAACTGCCCACCTTCTCTCATCTCCATTTGGTCTTTCCGTTGGCTCATAGTTCGAATAATGCTTGGGGCAGTAAGTATTGCACATACACTTATGATATATGAAAGACTATGATCAGCCATACCATAAATACCACCTGCTTAAGGTAGCTAGGTCCCCTTGTGAACTCATGTAGGACTCCTTGTGGGTCCCCTTGTGAACTCACTGAGACAGCTCAGTCAGTCTGTTAGCACCATACAGCAGATTAATTACTCCCTTCTTTCTGACAGTCTGTAGACACTATGGTTTTTGGATTATATGTGAGATGTTAAGCCTGCTGATTTACTTTTGGGTTGGTAAACAAATATTTAAAATAAACTAAAAGTAACCTAATAAGGGATAATAATAAAGGTATTTTGTCTGTACTTGTTATGGTGCAAATCCCATGAAACCTCTGGTTGGTGACTGGACTAATGAGTGAAATATCTTTTTAGTGTCTTAAAATTTGATATGTGGGTGTTCAATTTTTTAAGGGCATGATCAAGATCAGAGGAGATCGTTGTTGGAGAGACCTGACCTGCATGGACTATCACTATGAAGTAAGTATGTTTGTTTGTAAGAAGAGAGCTGGCATCAACTGCTTCTATGCAGTACCATTTAGTCAAGTCAAGTCAGAGGCTTTTAGTGTTATTTCAGCCATATATAGCTGGTGCAGTACACAGTGAAATGAAACAATGTACCTCCAGGACAGTGACCAAATTTGAACATTTTAGACTTATTACTATGTGACATAGTGCAACCTTTGCGTGAAAAACCAACAAATCTCATCACCCTCAGAGCACAATTACCCAAGGTAAGCAAGGTGATGGTAGAATATTAATGTGATTATGTTTTTCATAAGCAGTAACTGGGAAATTTGTTAGGATTACGCAAAAAGATGTGGCCAAATATAGGGCAATCTGGAGGGTAGTCTGCAGGAGATTTTTAGACTGGGGCAGAGCTTCACTTTTACAACAGGGTACCAACCCTTAGCATACCATCAAAGTGTTTTAAAACCAGTCCACTGTGTTTCCCCACGGACCATTATTACTGACGCACAACCCGCTAAACTCTGGGAGAAAAGATTCAGGCCAAAGAAAAAGGCAGAATGTTTTCACTGTTTGGGATCATTTCAAAATAAAACAGAAAAACTCTGTACAGTGTGATTTCTGTAAGATTGAACTGGTTTACCACAACAGTACAAGTTCAATACTTCAATATCTCATTCGAAAACACACAGTCCACGGAGTCGACACAAGCTAATGTTAGCGTTTGCACTTAAATCAATATGATTGCTAGTTGAAATTAAGGCCCATAAAAATGTATGTGGATTGTGGCTACATGTAGTAACTACATGTAGTAAATCAGTATGGTGGTTATGATGTCCCTAATTTAGTTAAGTTTTGTGAAAGCCTAAGGGTCATTCATGTTGATAGCCTCACTCTCTCTGTGTCATTCACATTCACACACACACACACACACCAGTATGTAAAGAGACATTTAAGAGGGTTTATTTTCCAAATAACTCTAATTTCATGTTACAGAAAAATGTATTAATTTTATGTGTATGGACTCTCGTTCTTGTTCCAAGTTACCTTCCTGTCCACTAATTTTTGCCTCTTATAAAAGCCACAAGTCTTCCAGGAAGACAGTAAAGGCTTATGTCCTGCTTGAGTTTATAGTTAGACTGAAACTTGAAAGTTAAGTTTCACAACATAAATGCAATGTTTAGGTATTATTATTATTATTATTATTATTATTATTATTATTTTGTTTTAGGTTGTACTGTTTACATTTTTCTTTATAAGTAATTAAGTTTTTTTAATTTATATATTTGTATTTGCATTTTGAATGCAATATGTCAATTAAATGCACTACATGGGTTCAGGTTTTATTTTCATTTTTCTAAATAGGAAACAACTTAGTTGTTCATTTTAAGAGACCTGTCTTATTTTCTCTTGTATATTTAGTATTCCTCTTTAATAAAGAAAAAGTACTTCTTATCCGATTGCTCGATTAATCGATGGAATAATCGGTAGAAAATTCGATTACTAAAATAATCGATAGCTGCAGCCCTATAGCTAATGTAGCTGTACATAATGCAGAGCTACATTAAACAACCAACCAATGACCAGTTAGTAGCCAATTGATTGTAGCAGCATTAAAAAGTAATGTGCAAAAATTGCAATGGGAGTAATGCGTGGGTGTTTTTGTTGGGGTCAGTCCAGTTTCTGAGAATTAAGGAGTCTAATGGGGGAAGAGACTGTTACAAAGTCTGGTTGTGAGGGCTCAATGCTTTGCTGTCTTTTTCCAGATGGTAGGAGGGTGATGAGTGTGGGTAAGGGGTGTGTGGGGTTATCCACAATGCTGTTGGCTTAGCAGATGAGTGGTGTAAATGTCACTTGTCATAATGTAACATGTATTTAGTGTTCAGTTATTAAAACAATTTTTAAACTTATTTGAAAGGGTATTATCATTCCAATAATATTTCAGAAAAGCATAAAAAAGTCTAAAAGAAAATCACATAATATCTTTATTTGTTGTCATTTCATTCAATCCTAGTGCCACAAATGAACAGACAGAGACAAATCAGACATATAAGATCAGTACCATACTGTTTAGACAATACCACAAATGTACATTGAAGTTGCTTAGTGTGAACTGTAATAGTGCTAAGTACATTCATATTAGATAAGGTGCAAATAACATGTATATGTATATCTATACAATTAACATTAAATAACAGGTGTTATACGTTGCTTTCGGCTGCTCCCTATTCGGGGTCGCCACAGCTGACCAATTGGTCCGCACAACAACTTGGCAAATGTTTTACGCCGGATGCCCTTCCTGACACAACCCTCCCATTTTTCCGGGCTTGGGACCGGCACTGCATCCAGTGGCTGGGGTTTGGGCATTGGCTGGGAATTGAACCCGGGCCTTCTGCATGGTAGGCGGGAAACCTACCACTGAGCCACCAATGCCCTATAACAGGTGTTATATAAAGGCAAAATAATTTTTATTTTATATAATTTAATAATTTTATTGAGAGAAAAGAGTAATAAAAAAACTGATTTTTTTTTGTCTTGCTTAAGCATACTTGGTAAAGCCACCTTTGGCTGAAATGACAGTTTCAAGTCTTTTTGGATTTGCTGTTTCAATCAGCTGTTCACTCCTGGATCCTGATATTTCTGGCCCTTCTTTTTGGAAAAACTTGTCAAATGCTCAGATTGGATGGAGACATTTTGTAAACAACAGTTTTCAAGTCTAATCACTTTCAATCTGAGTGTGGTCTTGATGGTGACTGGACTGGTTTTAAACCACTTTGATGAAATGCTAACGGTTTGTACCCTGTTGTAAAAGTGAAGCTCTGCCCCAGTCTGAAATCTCCTGCAGACTGCCCTCCATATTGCCCTATGTTTGGCTACATCCTTTTGCTCAATCATGACCAATATCCCAGTTTCTGAAAAACATTCCCACAGTAATATTCTACCACCACTGTGCTTAGTCTAAAGAGTTCAAATTTGGTCACACCAGGGAACCCCGCTAACATGCCTTTTTTCAAACTACAAGTAAGACTTCATATGGCCTGCTTTATTTTTCAGTAATGGCTTTTTTACAGTAATTCTTGTCAGTCTTAGATAAACCATCTGGAGCTATGGTTTGCAGTGTACAGCTTCTTTTATCTGAACTGTGGTTTTATACAGCTCTACCAAAGTTATCCCGGGATGCTCAAGAGCCTTCCTTTCTGATCAGTGATTTTGGTGGTTGTGGCAGGTTCTTTCCATTATTTAATAATGAATCTAATCATGGTCTGTGTGATCTTCAAAAATTAGGATATTTATTATAACAATGATTACTATTTTTCCAGAACTAGCTTAGCAGGTTTTAGGTATATTCTAAAACATATTTTTCAGCCATCCAGTAACGAGTATTTATATTGACATCACATGACCAATGGGTTGATTCCATTAAACCAGTGAAAAGCAGAACTACAGTACATTATATTTTGTCTTTGCTCTCTTTAAACAGACACAGCCTGTTCCTAACCCAATTTCATACTATTTGCACCACTCTCCTTGGTGGTTCCATCGATCTGAGACCATAAGTAATCACTTTATTGAGCTTGTCGTGCCTTTTTTTACATTCATGGGCCGACGGATGTGCATGGTAAATGGAGTCCTGCAAATCCTCTTCCAGGTAATGAATGTATATGTGTGCACATACACACACACACACAACACACACACATACATACTTGAGCTATTAATTTGAAGGAATACAAAAATTAATCTGTGGTATATGGGCAGGGGTGTGTGTGTGTAAAACATACATTATTTATATATATATATATATAATGTGCGTGTATGTGTGTATATATATATGTATGTGTATATATATATGTATGTATATATATGTATATATATATATATATATATATATATATATATATATATATATATATATATATATATATATATATATATATATATATATATATATATATACATACATATATATATACACACACACACACACACACATATATATATATATATATATATATATATATATATATATATATATATATATATATATATAATAATGGATATGTGGATGCCTCAGCAGTCACCAGCTAATAGCCAAGAAATCAGCATTATTAAGTATTATTGTAATTATTATTAAAAATGACAATAATATATTGTCTCTATGACCTTAAAGTAGCTTGTGTCTTATATGCAAAGAATTAACACCCAGAATTTATTTATGTGATAAAATGCATTTTAAAAATATGATAATTAATTATACATTTAGGAGAATTACTACAAATCCTGAATAGTATATTTAAGAAAATGAAAGCTCCAACTATAAAAGAACTAAGATTAGTGTGTTTAAAATTTGTATGCATTAATTGAACCATGTTCCTAATGGCCTTTGGAACATTGTTCTAGAGGTAAACAAAAAGTCTTCCACTAATTTTTAGGACTAACATTAGGCTTGTCCCATCAAAAATATTTATGATGGGGATACTGTTTCAGGAGATCAACAAGATATGAATAAGACAGGTAATGTGCTTTGACCTTCTTTTGCCAGTAAAGAGACTACATTCTTAAGCTGAAACTTCCTTAATTTTGGGCAGCCAGTCAACAGCATGTTACAGTAGACCAATCAAAGAGTTCATAATTAAGCAATAGTTTTTCAGCAGTCCAGTAGTTATTTATTATTTTTTAAGTTCAGATTATCAAAATCAAATCTTTTTTTGCCCGATATACTTAATGCATTTGTGCATGTATTTGTTTTATAGGTAGTTCTTATAATCAGCGGGAATCTTAGTTTCCTGAATTGGCTAACTATAGTACCAAGTATAGCTTGTTTTGATGATGCAGCATTAGCATTTCTGTTCTGGCCTGTTCAACAAACTAAACGGACATTACTGAAGCTGCAGAATGAGGAGGCAGCAGGACAAACAGCCACTAAAGGTGTGTGTAAGCTTGCAAGTATTTGTTTTTGTAAGCTCCAGGTTTTTTCCCCAGAAGGTGTATTTCATGTATATATTTGGCCAATGGGCTGTCAGTGTACATTCAATCATGCATAATGCTAAACGTACACATTATGACTTTTCATAACTTTTCATTTTTAATTTTTTTTCTCTTTTTGTCCCTAAGGCATGCTCATTAGGCGAGTGGTTAATGTGGCTTTTGGGATTTTAATTGCATATTTGAGTGTTCCTGTGGTGATCAACCTCCTAAGTCCTAGGCAGGTGATGAACACATCTTTTGAGCCTCTCCGTATTGTCAACACTTATGGGGCTTTTGGAAGGTGAAGCTCATTAACTTTATTTATTTATTTAGTTAGTTAGTTACTTATGTACCAGTGTTTAATGGATTATAGTTCCTAGGTTACTAGACTACATTCTTTTTGTTTACTATATAATAGCTTCCTACAGTAACATTAACTTACTGCCTAATTTGATCACTTTGCTATTTATTCCCAGCATGGAATTGATACATCATAATAAGGGCTGTGTAAAATCAGGTTTTAGACACAGATACTTTTCATTCTTACAGTCTAGACACCAGATTTGTCATAAGATGGCAGACATTGTTAATTTGTCACTGTCTTTGTAGCATTACTAAGGAGAGAACAGAGGTGGTGTTTCAGGGCACACTTAATGCTACACACTCTGATGAGGGTGTGGTATGGGAGGAGTATGAGTTTCTGTGCAAGCCTGGAGCTCTGGATAGAAGACCTTGCCTCATTTCCCCTTATCACTACAGACTGGACTGGCTGATGTGGTTTGCTGCTTTCCAAGTAAGGGACAGATATGCTAATGTATATGATTCAATTATCATTTACTAAATATATGTAAAAATCAGCCAGATTGAAGCATGTTTTTATCATTTTCCTGAAAGCTTCCTCTTTTACCTCTAGACATATGAACAGAATGAATGGATCATTCAGATAGCAGGCAGACTCCTAGCGAATGACTCCACTGTGCTTTCATTAATGGACCATAACCCATTTCAGGGAAAAGACAAACCTCGGTAAGGCCCGGTACACAGAAAACATTCTTCAGTATCTATCTTAACCAAAGTAGCTTCTAGAAAGTGTCCAGTGAACTCTGATGATGTCTAATCTGTTTTAGGTACAGTCATTATTACAGGTTATATGGAGGATCACAGCTGTGAACAGTTGTGTACAGTAGTTGTTGAGTTGTGTCTTGCATACCTACATAAGTATACATTTGTTAAAGCCTAAAAGGTTTGTAGTTCGTTAGAGCCCACAGTAAATTTTACCCCACTGCAATTTCAGTGGCTTTTATGGAAGGTCCACATGGGTCCAACGGGTTGTTTAAAGCTGCTGTATGTTCAATTTGTGGATTTTGGGGATTTGGCAGCTGCTGGACCCTAAGCAGTCACTCATGTCCTCTGCTGGAATAGTGCTGGCTCTGCTTCAGGCTGTTGCATGCAGCCTTGAGGCTGAGGGCACTTTGAAAACGTTTTTCTTCTTTTCCTAATACTCCAATACTGTAAAAATAAATAAATAAATAAACCTTCTGATAATGCAGGGACAATGACTTTCGCAGTGAATTAAAATTTCGGTCTTACCCTGATTACTTGCATCTGTCTTCATCACTCAACCACAACTCCTACAAACTGCAGCTTTAAACACTAACAGTTCCTCCTTGTGATGTTATTTTTGTTTAAGAAACACTAACATGTATATATTTCGATACTATTAGGTGGATACGAGGAGAACACTTCAGATACAAGTTTACCAAGCCTGGGAGTGCTTCTGCAGCCAAGGGGAAATGGTGGGTCAGACGGCGCATTGGGCCTTACTTCCCCCCAGTCAATTTGGAAGGCCTCAGAAAGTACTTTCGGTCAAGAAATTGGCCGCAACCAGATGTCTAATGACTAGTTTACACTGATAGCAGTTTGTCACACACACACAGAATGCAGAATAATGCAAATAAAAATATTTTTTGTGATATTGGGATATATATATATATATATATATATATTATATATGCCATAAAAATAAAAACAATAACATGAATGATTATACCATGATTGTGTATTTTGTCACTGTTCCCTGTTTTAAAAAAAATTTATAGTGGAAAAGTGGAAAATTACTCTATAGTTGCATTTATGTTCCATTTTTTGTGAGAGCTGTCATAGTTTCTGCCTTAGACTAACCATAAATGTGCCATTTCCAAATGTTCACAGCAAAGCAGACTCCTTGAGTCTGAGAAGTTGAAAAGGAATGTCACATAATAAGCCTCATTTCAGTGTTTCTGCCAGATGTATTGGATACCATGGCACTTCAATAGATGAGTCTGTTTTAGTCAGTAACCTGCAAGGCACATTTTGGGACATAGCTTTACAGCAGTTGAGATATTTTAGTATCCAGGCACCATGTC
This sequence comes from Hemibagrus guttatus, assembly GCA_033459395.1. Lineage (NCBI taxonomy): Eukaryota > Metazoa > Chordata > Actinopteri > Siluriformes > Bagridae > Hemibagrus > Hemibagrus guttatus. The sequence continues at coordinate 3,481,962 of JAUCMX010000012.1, read as the reverse complement.
TGTATTGTCCTGGGGGAAATAATGTGCCTAATGTTACCTTGGACCTTTTAAATTTTACCTTTTTATTAAAAAGCATGTTTCCATAGATGTCATAGAGCATTTCTTTGAGATTCTGGGCCATGTTGACATGATTGCATCACTCATTTCCTGCAGATTTTTCAGATGCACTTTCATGGTGCAAATCTCTGGTTTTACCACAACCTTTTTGGATTCAGGGATAGTTGATATTGGAAAGGCCACTGAAGAACAGTGAACTCATTGTCATGCTGGAAGTAGCTGTTAGAATATGGCAACAATACTCGAATAGGCTGTTGCATTCAAGCACTCTAAAAGTGTACCCAAAGTGTGCCATGAAAAAATCCCCCACACCATTACACCACCTCCACCAGTCTGAACTGTTGAAATAAGGCAGGTTGAGTCCAAGGATTCATGCTGTTGGCATCAAATAGAAATACTTAAACCAGCTCATCTAGGACCAACAATTATACCACAGTCAAATCATTATATTTTTCCTAAATTCTGATATAAACATTACCTGAAGCTGCTGGCTTGATTTTATGTATTGCACTTCTGCCACATTACATTATATTTATAGCATTTGGTAGACACCCTTATTCAGAGCAATTTACATTTATTTATACAGCTGAGCAATTAAGGGCGTTGCTCAAGGGCCCAGCAGTGGCAGCTTAGTGGCCCTGGGATTCAAACTCAACCTTCCAAGCAGTAGTCCAACACCTTAATCACTGAGCTACAACTTACCACATGATTGGCTGATAATAGGTGTACAGATGTTCCTAATAAAATGTTCCATTAGGGCAAACGTGTTTATCTACTTAACGTACTGATTCTAGCTAAACTAACATGGTAACATTAGAGAAGTTGCATTATAAAGTTTAAGTTATGGGGGGAAAGAATATATACCCTTCTTCAAGTCTATTTTTATAAGGTCATAAATAACATTGTGTGGTCCTGACCAACTTCTATAAACAAACAAATTAGTTAATTTAACAACAACAGCAAAAAAAAAAAAAAAAAAAAAACACACACAAAAGATTTCAATATGTTGTCATGTTGTTCCAACATTCAGAAACCAGAAAGTAAAAATCAAAGTAAACCCCTCTGACAATCATTCATTGTCTACCGCTTATCCGAACTACACTCATGTCATAGGGCATCAAGGCAGGACACACACACACACGACAATTTAGAGATGCCAATCAACCTACCGTGCATGTCTTTGGACTGGGGGAGGAAACCGAAGCACCCGAAGGAAACCCCCGAGGCACGGGGAGAACATGCAAACTCCACACACACGGCAGAGGCGGGAATCGAACCCCCAACCCTGGAGGTGTGAGGCAAACGTGCTAACCACTAAGCCACCGTGTCCCCCCCTGACAATCATTAAGAGAATAATTAGCATCTAGATATTAGATATTAAATATACAGAAGCAGTTAATCATCAAAAAGTGCGACTACCTCTATAAAAGATAAAAGCAGAACCTGTGTGTGTCTATGCTAAGAAGAAAGGACATCAGTCATGACCTCAGAGAACAAATTGTTGCTACTCATCAATCTGGGAAGAGTTATAAGGCCATTCTACAGTGAAGGGATGAAGATTTGGGATTGTTTTGTAGCCTCTGTACCTGGGAAAATTGTAATCAGTGAGACAACAATGAGCTCCACTTTAATGCTACAAGAATATTCTACTGTACCAGTACTATTGTAGACTGTTAATGTGTACTAACACGTTTCCTATTACAGTCAGTGTTTGAATTTTAAACACCTCGTATGCCTTCATATTTATCAGAAGGTTTAATTTGTGTACCAATCATCTGGATTTTCTGGATTTATTTATTAATGTCAATGGGCATTGGTGACGCAGTGGTAGGTTTCTCGCCTATCATGCAGAAGGCCTGGGCTCACTTCCCAGCCAATGCCCAAACCCCAGCCACTGGATGCAGTGCCAGTCTCAAGCCTGGAAAAACGGGAGGGTTGTGTCAAGAAGGGCATCTGGTCTAAAACCTGTGCCAAGTTGTTGTATGGACCAGTTGGTCAGCTGTGGTGACCCCAAACAGCTGAAAGCAACTTCTTCATTTATTAATGTCAATATTGCTCTTAATGATGCTAATGACAACAAGTGTTGTCATTAGCATCATTATGTCACTCTCCCCATTCATGTTCCAATGCTCCAAAATTTACCATGCAATTCATAGGAGTGAGGCTAGAATGCAGGATATGTGGCCCACAAGCCTTTCACCTGATGGTGGCAGCAGACTGTTTGAAAACAGCAAGATAAATTTCAACATCTTTTTTCCCTCTGAGGACACCTGCATACTAATTTACTTAATGCTATTTACTCAAACATTCACTAATAAGCCAATAATATAGCAGTGGCATGCAGATGGGATTAATGTTCTCATCAAACTTCAGAATGGGGAAAAAATGTGATCTCAATTATTTTGAACCTGACATGATTGTTGGTGCTTAGCTCTATTGATTGAAATACCTTTGATGGGAGAGGTCAACAGAGAATGCCCAGACTTTTTCAATCTGTCAGAAAGGCTACATTAACTCAGGTAATAACTCTGGACATTTGAAAAATGTTGCCTGGTCTGATGAATCTCAATTTTTGCTGAGACACACAGATGGTAGTGTCAGAATTTGGTGCCAACAGCATTATCTATGAACCCAACCTGTGATGTGTGAAACCTGTGAACAGTCCAGGATGGTGGAGTTGGTGTAATGGTGTTTTCTTGGCACACTCTGGGCCTGTCAATACAAAATATTCATTGCATGAATGCCACAGCCTATTTAAGTGCTGTTGCTGACCATTTGCATCCCGCCGTGGCCACAATTCACCCATCTTCTAATGGTTACATCAAGTGGGATAATGCTGTCATGTCAACATGGGACAGGAATGTTACTTCTAAAATCTATACCACAAAGAGTCTGAGGCTGTTCTGTGATGAAAGGGAGGCCCTATTCAATATTTCAGTATTAGAATAGTGAATATACACAGACAATAATTTAACATTTTCATCAATCCACTCTGTCACCAGTCTTGCTGCGTGTATTGGTGCATTATCATCCTGATACATGGCACCACTGTCAGGGTACAATGATTGAATGTTTACAATGTTGGTTAGTACCCAGACATCCCTTTCAGACACCTTCCTCTTGCATGGACAAGAGGTTCGTCCTTTGTGGTGGTATGCGGACATTAACCTGGATTCTGTGGCTCTTGACACACCACAAAGTCTTGCTGTCCTGGTCACAGATGCACCAGCGAGACCTGGACCAACAATTTTTTCTCTCCAATTAGTCTCTCATTATGTTGTGTGAATTGCAATATTTTATGTACAGCTGTGCTATAAAGTAAAATTTCATACTCAATACATATTTTTCAGATAGCTTTTAAGAATGCACTTGACAAAAGAATAACATGGTCATTGGATATGACTAAATTGGTAAAAAATTAGGGTGGGTGAAAGTTATATTACATAGGGGTGGGGAAAATAATAACAAAACTGTCTTAGTTAAAATATTTGATTAATAATTCACATACCTAGCTAGGATTCCCGTAGCTGTAGGTTCCCAGGTGGTTGCTAGAGTGTTGCTAAGGCAGTTTAGTTGGGAGGTGTTTGTTAAGGTGTTTCTAACTGGTTGTACTTCAAGAAGTTGCTAGGGTTTAGGTGGGCAGGAAAGTCCACTGTTAATTATCTTTAATACATTTTAATGGACAAATGTTTAAATAAATGCTCAAAGACCAGAAAATGTAAACTCCTTCTGATGACTTTCCAATACTGGCAAAGCACCATATTGCACAACTGAGACTCATTCCATAAATGTTAAATGTCTTCATATGACTTCCAGAGTCCCAGAGAGTGACTTCTTCTTCTTCTTCTTTTGGCTTTTCCCTTCAGGGGTCACCACAGTGAATCATCTCCCTCCACCTATCCCTATCTTCTACATCTTCAACACTTGCACCCACTAGCTTCATATCCTCATTTATTCCATCCATATACCTCCTCTTTGGCCTTCCTCTTTGCCTCCTGCCTGGCAGCTCCATGTCCAACATTCTCCTACCAATATACTCACTCTCCCTCCTCTGAACATGTCCAAACCATCTTAATCTGGCCTCCCTAACTTTGTCCCCCAAATGTCCAACATGAGCTGTCTCTCTGATGTACTCGTTCCTAATCCTGTCCAACCTTGTCACTCCCAAAGAGAACCTCAACATCTTCAGCTCTGCTACCTCTAGCTCTGACTCCTGTCTCTTCCTCAGTGACACTGTCTCTAAACCATACAGCATGGCCGGTCTCACCACTGTCCTGTACACCTTCTCCTTGATTCTTGCTGATATTTTCCTCTCACACAGAAATCCCGACACCTTTCTCCACCCATTCCAACCTGCCTGCACTCGCTTCTTTACCTCTTTCCCACACTCCATTACTCTGGACTGTTGACCCCAAGTACTTAAACTCCTGTACCTTCTTTACCTCTTCACCCTGTAACCTTACTGTTCCACTTCCCTCCCTTTCATTCACACACATGTACTCAGTCTTACTACGACTGACTTTCATTCCTCTTCTCTCCAGCGCAAACCTCCACCTCTCCAGGTTTTCCTCTACCTGCTCCCTGCTCTCACTACAGATCACAATGTCATCTGCAAACATCATTGTCCAAGGAGACTCCTGTCTGACCTCCTCTGACACTTGGTCCATCACCATAGCAAACAGGAAGGGGCTCAGAGCCGATCCCTGATGCAGTCCCAACTCCACTTTGAACTCCTCTGTCTGACCTACAGCACACCTCACCACTGTCCTACACCAATCTGACATACTTCTCTGCTACTCCTGACTTCCTCATACCACAGTACAGTACCACAGCTCTTCTCTTGGCACCCTGTCATATGCTTTCTCCAAGTCTACAAACTGACAGTGCAACTCCTTCTGATCATCCCTATACTTCTCCATCAAAATTCTCAGAGCAAAAATTGCATCTGTTGTGCTCTTTCTGGCCATGAGGCCAAACTGATGCTCACAAATTTCCACTACCTTCCTTAACCTAGCTTCCACTACTCTTTCCCATAGCTTCATTGTATGGCTCATCAACTTTATCCCCCTATAGTTGCTGCAACTCTGCACGTCACCCTTATTCTTAAAGATCGGCACTAACACACTTCTTCTCCATTCCTCAGGCATCCTCTCACTCTCTAAAACCCTGTTGAACAAACTAGTTAAAAATTCCACTGCTGCCTCTCCCAGACACTTCCAGACCTCCGCCGGGATGTCGTCAGGACCATCTGCCTTTCGAAAAGGAATTATTCGCGCCTATCAGAAGCAAGAGTCCCAGAGACTGTATTTGTGCTATAAATAATCAACTATATTTAAAGAATTGTGGAGATGCCAGGGACAAGATTCACCAGTTAAACACATTTGATTAACCAGTAGATTCTAAGGATTGTAAATTCCATCCAACTTTTAGTGAGTCGCATCCTTAGACACTGAAGAACCAGAGACTGAAATATGATGATAAATTCCTCTTACTCTTTATTTATTTATTATTCATAATAATGTATTTTCATCAACCATAACTTATTTATTTGTGTTTTTTCAATTACATTTACGGCCATTGTGTATTTGACCTATGCGACGTTCATAGCGACAAAATCCGGAAGTAAAAATGAGTTAACGAGCCTACTGGCGCTCAAGTAACGTTGCACCCGGAACATTATACTCGGCACAATTTGAACTTCAATACCCACAATTCATTTCAGCATCAGGTTAAAGTTGAAGTGTTATACTTGCATTGGAAACAGCACTAGCGTGAGGTTGAAGTAAATTATATTATTTCTTTAAATGTTCACAACTGGTGTTTTCAGCAGCAGAACATGCTCTGTAGTTTAGAGCTAAAGTGAAATTAATGTATTTTCATGAATTCCGCTGCGATCATTGAGATTCATCCTGACTGCTGTGGAGGGCTCGATAAAGTGGACTTTAGCAAGGTACACACATCCTTAGCTCAAACATGCACAGAGCCTTGACAAAAACATGTCAGACGTCTTCAGAAGATTTCCGACTGCTATATTTCTGTCTTGCGATATTACACGTGTGGCGAATGACAAAACAGATATAAATAGATAGAAATGCTGTTACTCCGATCATGCAAAAGTGCCTTCATTCGTCATGTTTCTCTGGTTGTTCATACTTGTGTTTGCTGTGACTTTGTCCATGTTTGGAACAATTTTATAAGTTGATTAGGGTTGCAAAATTCCGGTAATTTTCAAGTCTGGAAACTTTCCGTGAGAATTAACGGGAATATATGGGAATTAATGGGAATAAACTGGGATTTTGCAAAATTGCAGGTTAGCCTATAACAGGGAACTTAAATGTAGTTGGAAAAAAATACGTCTTGCAGCATAATCTTGGATAAAACTACCAGATTTAATGTAATTTCAGTTGAATTTCTACCCACCATGTACCTCAAATCACATGCATACAGCACTGCAGGGCTATTGAGGCTACACCTCCAAATGCCCTGTGCATTCCTCCATAACATGCACTGATCATTTCTTGAATCCTGCACACAAAATAATAAAAAAAAATGTCCATCTTGGTGAGTAGTCATGTAAATGACATGAATATTACATACATGTATATTTAAAACTTTCTTGTGCTGTGTGTAAGCTATTGCGCAACAAAGTTTTACTATTGTAAAAACAAATACACTGACTGAGCAAACATTTAGGAGATTTAAAAAAAAAAAAAAAAAAACACTGTCTAAAAAAAGACCCCAACACACACACACACACACACACACAAAACACCCCTCAGGTACTTAAGGGGTGAATTCCCAACTATTTTCCAGGATCTGACTTTTTTTTTGGAAGGGAAAGGGTGGGGGATGCTTTGGTTTTACAGCAAACATAAGGAAATATGTGTTTTGTTTTGTTTTTTTTAAACATTCAACATTTATACTTTTGTGGCATTGGTGGCTCAGTGGTAGGTTTCTCGCCTATCATGCGGAAGGCCCAGGTTCGATTCCCAGCCAATGCCTCAACCCCAGCCACTGGTTGCAGTGCCGGTCCCAAGCCCGGAAAAATGGGAGGGTTGCGTCAGGAAGGGCATCCGGCGTAAAACCTCTGCCAAGTTGTTGTGCGGACCAGTTGGTACGCTGTGGCGACCACGAACAGGGAGCAGCCAAAAGCAACCCCCATTTATACTTTTGTGATCAGAATGCCTCCATCATCTTGTGGCATAGGCACGAAAATCATATTTGTTGCTGTTACAAAATGAGACGTATGACAACATTAATTCTCTTGTGCAACACATGACACTGGTGGTTTGATCTTTCCTTCTCTTTCTTTTTTTTCAGGCAGACATGTCTTTGTTGTATGAGATAATGAAGTACATTGATCTGAGAGGGCCCAGCTTCTGCGTGGCTGTCATTACCATCATCTTCAACCCAATCTTCTGGAATGTGGTGAGTTCAGCACATACACAATAGTGTGTAGCTGCAATTCCCTACTTGTGTACAGAATACAGAAGGTGAAATAAAAGGAATTTGAATTTGCTATATGTTTTTCTCTTTCTAAATATCAAAAGTAAAATGGTATAATTTGCAGTTTCAGTCTAAACATCAGTAATGGATTGTTGTTAGTTTTTGTACACGTGTGAATTATACAGAAGTTTATTCATTATACAGAATATCTGAAATTTAGTGTGAATTATTTGGTTTGGCTTGCATTTCAGATTTCTTTGAGCTATTTGGGGTTAGGTGGAACCAATAAATATAATAACCAGATATTATCTTTGAACATGAAGCTCTTTTTGAAAAAAATGATGTCCACATATGTGGAGACTCAGTCTGTATCCACAGAAAACAATCAAGGCACCATTGTGTAACAAAGTGCAAATCTCTTTATTTACAGCCTGAGCACTGTGCCTGAACATTTTTCATTGTTACTGTTGCATATATAACAGTTTCAACTTCTGAACATGGATATGAAAAAAAAAAAGATAAGAAACAAGCTATCATATAAAAAAAAAATCGTTTTTGCTTTTCTGTAACACTCCAGAACTTCAACTACTCCAAACTAGGAATGTCCTTTTTGTCTGAGGGAACAGTTGATTGCACTTAACTGCTGTGAAGGACTGTGTAACAGTTGTGTGCAGCTTGCAAGCACAAGAACACCTTGCATGTTACACACCGGACTCAAGTTTTCCCAGAACAGCCTGTCGCTCTGCAGTGCGCTGCATTCTTGCGGGTTCACCACTTTTGGAAGATGTGCATTAGCCTTTCTGCGGACTGAGATGTGGGGCACTTCCTTCATAGGGCGCTTTTCTCTGGCTCTGATGGCTCAGAGTTGTCTTCCTGTTCTGAGAGGTCTGTACGGTCTTCTTGTGCATTGTTATGCTTGCCAAGAATGTCTTAGCCACTTCCATTCGGAATTCAAGAAATTGCATGATGCCCTTTCTTGGTGTGCCGCATACTGTGTGGTCTTGGCGGTACAGTAACATCTGTGAAGTACATGAGCATCCGAAGCGCCCACTTCTTTTGTGTACAACAGATTCCAGTTACAAAGAATTAAGTATTATGGTGCACACAACCAAAAATGTGATTGAGAGTGATTAATATAGACTATATTACCTTATATTTGAGAGGCATTGGTGGCTCAGTGGTAGATTGCTCGCCTATCATGCGGAAGGCCCGGGTTCGATCCCCAGCCACTGGTTGCAGTGCCGGTCCCAAGCCCGGAAAAATGGGAGGGTTGCGGCAGGAAGGGCATCCGGCGTAAAAAAAACCTGTGCCAAGTTGTTGTGCGGACCAGTTGGTACGCTGTGGCGACCCCGAACAGGGAGCAGCCGAAAGCAACTTCTTCTATATTACCTTATATTTGCCATATTTACCAATTTAACTGAAAATAATATTTCATCCTAACAGCATTGGTAATGCTGACTGTTTTGTAAACAAGCTGGTTATGTTAAGTAATGCTATTAGTTAATTAATTTACACGGATTTCTTTTGAGTTGCCATATTACAGATATGTGGTTTCCTTTCAACAGTAATGCTATAATGCAAGACTAATGCATGTAAATCTTCATTTTATTAACATGCCATCATAAGAAATATGCTTTCTTTGATCCATTTACTGAGTGCTTCTGATCCAACATTCACCATTATGAAAATGATGGTTTAGTCAGTACAGTTGAAAACAGTTAGATAAGACATGTTAAAGCTGTCCATTTCCAGAGCAGTCCTGGCAAAAAAAACAGGGCTCTGATCTATGGTCTTACTTTGTAATGTCAAAATGTTGTGTTTCCCCTTCTGTTTTTGAATGTTGCACAGTAAGAAAGGGAATCAAGTCATGCTCATTAGTCACCACTTGACCATTCCATTTATGAGGTATCTTATGAGCTTCTGAAGAATATTTAGCCTACAGTTTTTAGCCTAACAGTTTTATATTAAAAAGTACTAAAAAATACAGAAACAGTTATTAAATTTTGCGTTAAAATGACATCACATGAAGGAATATTTTGTGTATCGTGTGTGAGAACTTGCCTGGGGAGGTGGATGGAGGAAAAGAGCAGCATGGAACAATTCTAGAAAATGAAAGTTTGATGCATTGTGCATTTTGAGATGCTTTGTTGCTCAGCACAACTGTACAGAGGGGTTGGCTGAGTTATTGTAGCCTTTCAGGCAGCTCATGAAGATCTGGCCATTGCCCATTAAACTCTGTTGTCCCCAAGGCGTTTCTGTCTACAGAACTGTCACTCACTGGATGTTTTTTCTTTCTGGTGCCATTCTGAGTTGCAGTCTATTGACTGTTGTGCATGAAAATCCCAGGAGATCAGCAGTTACAGTTACATTGAATACAGCCTGTCAGTCATCAACAATTGCAACATGCAGTTGCAACTGCAACATGTTCTGCCAGGGTTAAAATCACTGAGATTACATTGTCACCCACTTAATATTGACCGTTGCTGCTAGTTAATATCTGCATGATTTTATGCATTGCACCACTGCCATGTTAGATAACTGCGTAAATGAGCTGGTGTACAGGTGTGGCACCTAGGTGGTGGAATGAACTTCCCTGTGATATCCGAACATCTGAGTCACTGGCAGTCTTGAAATGGCGTGCAGAAAGACATACCTCTTCCTGAAATACAAGAACTAGTGCTTGTTTAAAAAAATGCGCTTCTCTTGCTGTGTTATTTCCCAGCAGAGTTCTAGACTGATTGTATTCTTAGTCTGTGACCTAGTGAACCAGTATTGGTGTATTCATTGATAGAGACTTCAAAAGCACTTTTGTAAGTTGCTCTTAAGGGAGACAAATGCTGCGAATGTGTTCGTAATAAATCGCTTAGTGAGTGCATGTACATTGATCAGGCATAACATTATGAGCAGTGAGAGGTGAAGTGAATAACACTCATTATCTCCTCATCATGGCACCTGTTAGTGGGTGGGGATATATTAGGCAGCGAGTCAACATTTTGTCCTCAAAGTTGATGTGTTAGAAGCAGGAAAAATGGACAACCGTAAGGATTTGAGTGAGTTTGATGAAGGGCCAAATTGTGATGGCTAGACGGCTGGATCAGAGCATCTCCAAAACTGTAGATCTTGTGGGGTGTTCCCGGGCTGCAGTGGTCAGTATCTATCTCTTAAAGGATCTGCTGCTAGATACCACAGCACACCTTCAGGGATCTAGTGGAGTCCATGCCTCGATGGGTCAGGGCTCTTTCGGCAGCAAAAGGGGGACCAACAGAATATTAGGCAGGTGGCCATAATGTTATGCCTGATCAGTATATATATCTCACACACACACACACACACACACACAAAATAAGCTGTTATTAGCAGCAAAGGGGGACTAAAATCTTTTGGCATCCACTAAACCTGCATTTTATATGCTTGTGTCAGTGTAAATCTGTATCCAAAGTGCATGCAATTGGTTACTGTATAAATTTATGAATTTTGCACATTTTCCTTTTCATGTTTCAGTATAAATACATTTTCATAAGCAGATGTCCAGGGGGAGTGTTGAGGGCCTAAAATGAGGGTCATTTAGACAATGTCATATTGAGAACACAACAGAAGTAGCATGAAGTACACATATGATAACAGGTTGTAGGTGTGTCATGCATGCAATTGCAACATGTTCTGTTCTCTAGCCCTTTGAGACCCTCAGAGCTCTAGCATGCATTAATCAGATGTTAACAAGGTCTGAAAACACTCACATATAAAAACCCCTCTCACAAATATCCACACACTCAAAACCCTGCACAATCACAAACTGTCAAAAGACCCTTCAGCTGGTAGTTGATACTTTTGTTCCGAATTAATGTTAATTATAGTGTTTTTTTCTGGATTGTGTTGTTTCAGCAAGGTAATTAATACAGTAGATTTTTGTACATGGAGTATTGAGTGCACAAAGAACAAGCTAACAAATATTAAGGCAGATTAACAAGCTTAATATGATTTGAATGGCATCATGACAGAATGGTAGGGAAATTACTATTTTTATTTTTTAGGATTTTTAAGGTCTATTATTTATGTTGTAGTTTAGTTATTTATTATAATACAAAAGATTGGTTGAGGTTCAGTGTCAGAACCTCAAAACCAGTGACACTATTTAGGATTATCAAATTGGCAAGCATGAAACTTGCAACTTAGCAAAATCAATCCCATTCTTAATGTTAAGGCTTATCCATATTCAGCAACTGCTCTGCTTTACAAAATAATTTTTTAGTCTATTTCTGCAGCTTTAGATTCCTTTTGGTTTACTAGTTTAATCACCTTGTAAATTGAACAGAATAAACTTACTGGGAAAACTGGAAGCAGCATGAGCACCAACCACAGCCTTAAAGGGTCCCAAATGAAAAAAAAATGCTTTTTTACTGCTGGTGATCAACTTATTATTTGAGATAAAAATGTTTATTAAACTAAATATATACATTCAGGAAACTAAAAAATAAATCGCAGATTTTGTTGTGCAGTAATCAGCATGGAAGGGCAAATTAGAGAGTTTTATTTTACACCTAAACCCCATATGCCTCATTAAAAATGCAGACAATTTTTGAATAATATGCATAACGCATTCATTAAAAAGAAACTTTATTATTTCTGGTAATGTTTTAAGGTATTTTTAAGTATCCTACTCTGACCTTTAAGCTACAGTACTCATTCAGTTACTGATCTCTGCACTTACATATTTTAGGTTGCCAGATGGGAACACAGAACACGAGGTCTGACACGCTTGTTCAAAAGCCCGTATGTGGCCTGCTACAGCCTGGGTGTTGTCATTCTACTTCTCAATGTTTACCGCAGTCACAGGTAATACCAATAACTCACTTAGCAGTCAAACATAGACTCCATAGACTTCAAACTTAGACAAAAATAGATTTCAAAATAGTGTGACAGAAATCATGGATGTTGACACTGGTGTGAATATTATAGATAATATTTTGATAGGTTGGATTGAGCACCTTTGAACTGAATGTTGAAATGTCACAGCACATTGCAGTCCCATGTTGCTTTCGGCTGCTTCCTGTTCAGGGTCGCACAACAACTTGGCAAATGCTTTACGCCGGATGCGCTTCCTCACGCAACCCTCCCATTTTTCCGGGCTTGGGGCCGGCACTGCATCCAGTGGCTGGGGTTGAGGCATTGGCGAACCCGGGCCTTCTGCATGATAGGCGAGAAACCTACCACTGAGCCACCAATGCCCCTACATTGCAGTCCCATGTATTTGGTTGTAGATGTTTGTTTGTTTTTTCAGTTTAACCTCTTCATGTCTGTTATGTTTTAGATTTTATGACCTCGTACATTTGTTAGAAATATCTACAGATGTCTGACAAAACAACATAAAGTATGTTTGTAAGGTGTTGGGCCACCATGAGCTGCCATTACATTTTCAGCACACTTTGGCACAGATTTTACGTCTCTTGAACAGTACTGGAGGGATAAACACCATTCTTTCGAAAGATTATCCCTCAGTTAGTACTTGTGGTAAAGAACGATTTCTAACACATGACCCTTAAATCTCACATTCAGTTCAGTTGAGTTCAGCTCTGGTGACTGTGAAGGCCATAGCATATTATTTACATAATTTATTTGATTTACATAAAGAGTCATCCAGGAAGAAACCATTCAATGTTTGGTACAGCAAAAATTAGAGTTGCTGGAATATGTGTCTTTCTATTTTCAATTGATTAAAAAATTGTAAAATATGCAACAATATAAAAGCATAGTAGATTATAGTAACATTGGAGTCTTATTCAGCACAATATATAAATAAGTGTGGTATGGAGTCACTGCTGAATTACATATATAGTACTTCACTGTGGGTGACCTGTGTATTCCCTTCACTGTCTTTGACCTCATTGGCAGGTGCTCCTGCCTATGTATCTGCTGGAGGATTTTGAAACAAGGGGGTAGTAAGGGAAAATTTCCATTGCAGGGCAGCTGTTTAGCTCAGTATACATAATTCAGTATAGATTGGTAAAGTCTTTTACATTTGCATGATTCTCTGACGTGAGCAATCATGGGATTTGAGAAAATCATCAGGGAGTAAACAAAAGAGGAACATCTATTGCAGTCTGCTAATATGTGAGTGGTACTATTCACATATACTTTGCAATTAGGGAGTTTGAATCTTTACGTTTCCTGATGGTGAAAAATCCTTTTGTATTTTTAACCTCAGTGCAGAAACAAACACCAGGTCAGTGGTGTACCTGTAGGGTAGGTACTGGTACATTACTTAATATATAATCTCAGAAATGACCTATATGGTTAAAAATATAGACTGCTGACCAACACACCCATGCTTTTTGAACACCCCATTCCAGATATAGTCCTCCTTTGCTGTTATAATAACCTCTACTCTTATAGAAAAAAAATTACCTTGTGAAAAATCTTTTTATTGATAATGCAACTGCTGACAAAAACAGACAGGGATCTGTTATCTGCTCATATTTAGCCAAATGCCTCAAATTGTATCCAGATGAAGGCACCACCATTTATTTGTAACCGAGTATCAAAAATGAGAATTTAGTTTACGATTATTAGTTTGTTTAATTCCACTGAGTCCAACAGTAGATTTGGAGACAGTGAGCCCAAATGCCACATTTGATGTGTCCACATGTGTTTTTTTGGAGAAATTTTTGCGTCTCTAACCTCCTCATTGTGTTGGGGTGCAAAATACACTTTTACACTCTTTCAAGCAAGTCCACTGCAGATCCTGTATATTGAAGGTTTTATCTATTGCCCTTACAGTGGATATGGCACTTACTGATGTGTAGCTATTTTCATATTAATTAAGGCAGTTTTGTCTCATGTCAGTTTTGTATACTCTAGGTTATTTAATAGAACATTTACACATTTGTATAAATGGTTAATTCACAACCCACATCACATTGTAATTCTGATTTCTTTGTGCATACATAATGTCTTTGTGTCATTAGATGGGTTATAAGTACACGATTATACACAGAATCCTCTGCACTGAAGTGGGATTTCATGATTTATAAAGATGATGCACTGAAGCTATTCATAGCACTAACTCTCTGTGGGATGATACGCTCAGACATTGACAGTAATGCATGGCAGGCTTATGGTTTGTTTGTGTGACGGATCTTGTTTTATCTTAGATCAGTGGTCTTTTTTTCTTTTGTTTTATCTTATGGCTGTGATAGCATCAGGGATTGAGTAGCTGTTTGTTAGCTTACCCAGAATGAAATGCTGCTTAAAGGACCTCAGAAGAAAGAAAGCTTGCCAGAAAGATTCACGTCACCTCGTTTAGAAGCTGAATAAAGATGTATAATTTTAAAAGTTGTCTAAATAAGTCAGTTAAAATTAATAACGTTGTTTAAATTTGTGAATGAAAGATTGAAGCATTTTCCAAAAGCCCATCCATTTTCTATAGCTGTTTATCCTACTACTGGGTCACAGGGAACATGGAGCCTATCCCAGGAGACTACAGGCACAAGGCAGGGTACACCCTGGACAGGATTCCAGTCTATCGCAGGGCCAAATCACACACAACACATGCTACGGACAATTTAGAGATGCCAATCAACCTACAATGCATGTCTTTGGGGGAGGAAACCGGAGTACCTGGAGGAAACCGCAGAGGCACGTGGAGAACATGCAAACTCCACACACATAGCAGAGGCGGGAATCGAACCCCCAACCCTGGAGGTGTGAGGCAACCGTGCTAACCACCAAGCCACCGTGCCTTTTTTTTTAAAATTATTTTTTATTTTATTTTTTTTTTCACCATGCATTTTTTAAATGCTATTCTTTTAACATATATAAGTATATATTGCATATTAATCAAAACAAATATTTGGCTCACTAAACAGATACAAACACAAAAATGACTAACACACATGTGCATACACACACACACCTCTGTTTTAGACTGATGATATTCTTAGTCTGCGACCTGTTGAACCAATATCAATGTATTCACTGATAGCGAGAAATGGCGTATATATAAGTGTTCTGTGTACAAATACAGACCTCTGAGACAATATATTTATACAAAGTTAATTGATTAGTAAAACTAAACAATTGCATTTTAATACCATTGCTTTCCAGTAAAAAAAATTTTTATAATGGTTTATGATCACTCCTCATGATCATGAAACATATCAGTGAATATTTCCAAGCAGTGGAGTATAGTGTCAGATTCCGATCAGACCGGTTAAATAAGTTTCTGCGAACAAGTTTGAGGTATACCTTGAGGTATACTATTTAAATGTAACAAGTATATTCTTAATAAATTTGGCATTATTAATGCCAATGGTTTTGGTGTACAGGTACTGTGTGTGTATGTATATATGTATGTATATATGTATGTATGTGTGTATATATATATATATATATATATATATATATATATATATATATATATATATATGTATGTGTATATATATATATATATATATATATATATATATATATATATATATATATATATATATATATATATATATATATATATATATATACATACATATATATATATAATGTATGTATGTATGTGTATATATATATATATATGTATATATGTATGAAACTTGAGTTTAAATTACAAAGGGTTTATGAACAGCTTTGTAAATATTTACAGCACATCATGATTTCATAGCATGTGGCATTTTCTTGTTATTATGTTAATGTAATATTATAAATTCTTTGTGTAAAAGTATGCCAGTATGCCAGCTGTTCCTCTGAAGATATTATGTAAGTGTAATGCTGTTACATCTTAGCACTGAGTGAAGCATTAGAATCTTTTGTAGGAGATTTTAGCTTCACTGACTGATCACACTCAATTGTTTTTGCCCCTAAAAGCACAATATGATTCAGCTATTGACAGTTTTACAAAACAATTTCCCTCACTTCATCCCTCCCTCTTATCTTTCTCTTGCCTACTGATGCATTGTAACCCTTGCCCTCTTTCTTAAAATCATTTTGCTTGAAAATAAATAAGATTATGAAACACTGGCAGTTCTAAGACTATATTGACTTCTTCTTCTTTCAGCTTTTCCCTTCAGGGGTCGCCACAGCGAATCATCTCTCTCCACCTATCCCTATCTTCTGCATCCTCAACACTTGCACCCACTAGCTTCATATCCAACTAGCTCCAACTAGCTCTTTGCCTTCTGCCTGGCAGCTTCATGTCCAACATTCTCCTACCAATATACTCACTCTCCCTCCTCTGAACATGTCCAAACCATCTTAATCTGGCCTCCCTAACTTTGTCCCCCAAACGTCCAACATGAGCTGTCCCTCTGATGTGCTTGTTCCTAATCCTGTCCAATCTTGTCACTCCCAAAGAGAACCTCAACATCTTCAGCTCTGCTACCTCTAGCTCTGACTCCTGTCTCTTACTCAGTGACACTGTCTCAAATCATACAGCATGGCCGGTCTCACCACTGTCCTGTACACCTTCCCCATGATTCTCGCTGATATTTTCCTATCACACAGAACTCCTGACACCTTTCTCCACCCATTCCAACCTGCCTGCACTCGCTTCTTTACCTCTTTACCACACTCTCCATTACTCTGGACTGTTGACCCCAAGTACTTAAACTCCTGTACCTTCTTCACCTCTTCACCCTGTAACCTTACTGTTCCACTTCCCTGCCTTTCATTCACACACATGTACTCAGTCTTACTACGACTGACTTTCATTCCTCTTCTCTCCAGCGCAACCTCTCCATCTGCTCCCTGTTCTCACTACAGATCACAATGTCATCTGCAAACATCATTGTCCAAGGAGACTCCTGTCTGACCTCCTCTGACAACTGGTCCATCACCATAGCAAACAGGAAGGGGCTCAGAGACGATCCCTGATGCAGTCCCACCTCCACATTGAACTCCTCTGTCTGACCTACAGCACACCTCACCACTGTCCTGCTCCTCTCATACATGTCCTGCACCACTCTGACATACTTCTCTGCTACTCCTGACTTCCTCATACAGTACCACAGCTCTTCTCTTGGCACCCTGTCATACGCTTTCTACAAATAGACAGTGCAACTCCCTCTGGCCATCCCTATACTTCTCCATCAAAATTCTCAGAGCAAAAATTGCATCTGTTGTTCTTTTTCTGGGAATGAGGCCATACTGCTGCTCACAAATTTCCACTACCTTCCTTAACCTAGCTTCCACTACTCTTTCCCATAGCTTCATTGTATGGCTCATCAACTTTATCCCCCTATAGTTGCTGCAACTCTGCACGTCACCCTTATTCTTAAAGATCGGCACTAACACACTTCTCCATTCCTCAGGCATCCTCTCACTCTCTAAAACCCTGTTGAACAAACTAGTTAAAAATTCCACTGCTGCCTCTCCCAGACACTTCCAGACCTCCACCGGGATGTCGTCAGGACCAACTGCCTTTCCACTTTTCATCCTCTTCAAAGCCTTCCTGACTTCATCCTTTCTAATCTTATTCACTTTCTGTTCCACAGAGTTCACCCCTTCTACTCTTTTTTTTCCCCTCTCATTTTCCTCATTCATCAGCTCCTCAAAGTACTCCTTCCATCTCCTCTGTACACTCTCCTCACTTGTGAGCACCCCTCCATCTCTATCCTTAATAACTCTAACTTGCTGCACATCCTTCCCATGTCGATCCCTCTGCCTAGCTAACCTGTACAAGTCCTTCTCTCCTTCTCTAGTGTCTAACCTAGTGTACAACTCGTCATTGGACACTATCCTGAACTTCCTCATTCCACCACCAAGTCTCCTTATCTTCTTTCCTCCTTCAAGGATGACACACCCAGCACCTTTCTCCCTGTCTCCCTGATCACTTCTGCTGTAGTTTCCCAGTCATCTGGCAGCACTACCTGACCACCCAGAGCCTGCCTCAACTTCTGTCTAAATTCCTCACAACATTCCTCCTTTTTCAGCTTCCACCACTTGGTTTTCTTCTCTATCTTTGACCTCTTCTTCTTACAGACCATCAAAGTCATACTACACACCACCATCCTATGCTGTCTGGCTACACTCTCTCCCACTACCACTTTACAGTCACTAATCTCTTTCAGATTGCCTCTTCTACATAGGATGTAGTCTACCTGTGTTCTCTTACCTCCACTCTTGTAAGTCACTCTATGCTCCTCCCTCTTCTGAAAATAAGTGTTAACCATCCTCTTAGCAAAGTCCACTACCATCTGTCCTTCTAGGTTCCCCTCACCAACATGTCCGTTAAAATCCGCTCCTATCACCACTCTCTCACCCATGGGAATACTCTCCATCACCTCATCTAATTCACTCCAGAATCTCTCTTTCTCCTCTAACTCACAACCTACCTGTGAGGCATAACCACTAACAACGTTCAACTTCACCCCTTCAATCTCTAACTTCAGACTCATCACCCTGTCTGACACTCTCTTCACCTCCAGAACATTCCTCACAAACTCCTCCTTCAGGACCACACCTACCCCATTTCTTTTACTATCCACACCATAATAAAACAGCTTGAATCCTGCTCCTATACTATGAGCCTTGCTACCCTTCCACCTGGTCTCCTGTACACACAGTATATCCACCTTCCTTCTCTCCATCATATCAGCCAGCTCTCTACCTTTCCCTGTCATAGTACCAACCCTTGGAGTTCCTATTCTCTGTCCTACACTCTTACCTTTCCTCTTCTCTCTCTGTCTGTGCACTCTTCTCCCTCCTCTACTTCTTTGACCAACAGTAGCCCAATTTCCACTGGCGCCCTGTAGGTCAACGGCGCAGATGGTGGTTGTTGTTAACCCGGGCCTTGACCGATCCGGTATGAAATTCAGAGTACTGACGATTCGCATGGTTAAATTTGGCAATGCCCTTCCTGACGCAACCCTCTCTATTTATCTGGGCTTGGGACCGGCACAGAAGTCACTGGACTGTGACCCCCATGGCTAGATTCTAAGACTACATTGACTATGTAACTTTTTTCTCTGTTTTTTTAAAGCATTATCTGAGCAAAACATTGTACTGTCATGTATCATTTCCCTGTATATGAAAGCAATCTGAAAACCAAAAGCTATCTGAGCTGAATTTAGTAACAATTAACAGACAAATTATCTAATGCACAGATGTAGACAGATTTGTTTAAAACTTTGTGTGTGTGTGTGTGTATATATGTGTGTGTATATATGTATATATATATGTGTATGTGTATATGTATGTATATATATATATATATATATATATATATATATATATATATATATATATATATATATATATATATATATATACATATATACATACACAGGTGCATCTCAATAAATTAGAATGTCGTGGAAAAGTTCATTTATTTCAGTAATTCAACTCATATTGTGAAACTTGTGTATTAAATAAACTCAATGAACACAGACTGAAGTAGTTTAAGTCTTTGGATCATTTAATTGTGATAATTTTGGCTCACATTTAACAAAAACCCACCAATTCACTATCTCAACAAATTAGAATATGGTGACATGCCAATCAGCTAATCAACTCAAAACACCTCCAAATGTTCAAAATGGTCTCTCAGTTTGGTTCCCTAGGCGACACAATCATGGGGAAGACAGCTGATCTGACAGTTGTCCAGAAGACAATCATTGACACCCTTCACAAGGAGGGTAAGCCACAAACATTCATTGCCAAAGAAGCTGGCTGATCACAGAGTGCTGTATCCAAGCATGTTAACAGAAAGTTGAGTGGAAGTAAAAAGTGTGGAAGAAAAAGATGCACAACCAACCGAGAGAACCGCAGCCTTATGAGGATTGTCAAGCAAAATCGATTCAGGGATTTGAGTGAACTTCACAAGAAATGGACTGAGGCTGGGGTCAAGGCAGTAAGAGCCACCACACACAGACGTGTCAAGGAATTTGGCTACAGTTGTCGTATTGCTCTTGTTAAGCCACTCCTGAACCACAGACAACGTCAGAGGCGTCTTACCTGGGCTAAGGAGAAGAAGAACTGGACTGTTGCCCAGTGGTCCAAAGTCCTCTTTTCAGATGAGAGCAAGTTTTGTATTTCATTTGGAAACCAAGGTCTTAGAATCTGGAGGAAGGGTGGAGAAGCTCATAGCCCAAGTTGCTTGAAGTCCAGTGTTAAGTTTCCACAGTCTGTGATGATTTGGGGTGCAGTGTCATCTGCTGGTGTTGGAGCACTTCATGCTTCCTTCTGCTGACCAGCTTGTTGAAGATGCTGATTTCATTTTCCAGCAGGATTGCACCTGCCCACACTGCCAAAGGCACCAAAAGTTGGTTAAATGACCATGGTGTTGGTGTGCTTGACTGGCCAGTAAACTCACAAGACTGGAACCCCATAGAGAATCTATGGGGCATTGTCAATAGGAAAATGAGAAACAAGAGACCAAAAAATGCAGATGAGCTGAAGACCACTGTCAAAGAAACCTGGGCTTCCATACCACTTCAGCAGTGCCACAAACTGATCACCTCCATGCCACGCCCAATTGAGGCAGTAATTAAAGCAAAAGGAGCCCCTACCAAGTGTTGAGTACATGTACAGTAAATGAACATACTTTCCAGAAGGCCAACAATTCACTAAAAATGTTTTTTATATTGGTCTTATGAAGTATTCTAATTTGTTGAGATAGTGAATTGGTGGGTTTTTGTTAAACGTGAGCCAAAATCATCACAATTAAAAGAACCAAAGACTTAAACTACTTCAGTCTGTGTGCATTGAATTTATTTAATACACGAGTTTCACAATTTGAGTTGAATTACTGAAATAAATGAACTTTTCCACGACATTCTAATTTATTGAGATGCACCTGTATATATATTAATTTGAGCTTCTGTTGTTCAAATTGCTGAAGAAGTTAATGCTGGTTCTGCTAGGAATAGCTACAGACCAGTCAGGGTGCCCATGCTGACTCCTGTGCACCGCCAAAAGTGGCAACAATGGGCACATGAGTATCACTACTGGACCACAGAGCAATGGAAGATGGTGACCTGGTCTGATGAATCACGTTTTCTTTAACATCACGTGGATGGCCAGGTGTCTGTGCGTCGCTTATCTGGGGAACACAATGCACCAGGATGCACTATGGGAAGAAGACAAGCAGGCGCGGAGGCAGTGTCATGTTTTGGGCAGTGTTCTGCTGGGAAACCTTGGGTCCTGCCATCCATGTGGATGTTGCTTTGACACGTACCACCTACCTAAGCATCGTTGCAGACCATGTACACCCTTTCATGGAAACGGTATTCACTGATGTATGTGGCCTCTTTCAGCAGGATAATGCACCGTGCCACAATGCAAAAATGTTTCAGGAATGGTTTGATGAGCACAACAACCTGTTTGAAGTGTTGACTTGGCCTCCAAATTCCCCAGATCTGGACAAACTTGTCCGATCCATGGAGTCCCCACCTTGCAACTTAAAGGATCTGCTGCTAACATCTTGGTACCAGATACCACAGCACACCTTCAGGGAGCTAGGGATGTATATACAGTTGCAAGAAAAAGTAAGTGAACCATTTTCAGTTACCTGGTTTTCTGCTTAAATTGGTCATGAAATGATCAGATCTTCACCAAGTCACAAATATCAACAAACACAATATTTCTAAGCTGATAAAACACACAGTCATGATCTTTCATGTCTTTATTAAACACACTAATTAAATATACAAAGTGATGGTGGAAAAAGTAAGTGAAATAGTGCTTTAATAACTGGTTGAACCACCTTTGGCAGCAATAACCTCAAGTAAGCGCTTCCTGTAGCTGTGAATTAGACCTACACAACGTCCAGGAGTAATTTTGGACCATTCTTCCTTACAGAACTGCTTTAGCTTACCCCTATTCTTAGAATGTCTTGTGTGAATGGCTCTCTTCAGGTCATTCCACAGCATCTCTATTGGGTTGAGGTCTAGGCTTTGACTGGGCCACTCCAAAAGGTGGATTTTATGTCTCTGAAGCCATTCTGTAGTAGATTTACTTTTGTGTTTAGGGTCATTATCCTGCTGCATCACCCAGCTTCTTCTGAGCTTCAGCTTGCGGACAGCCACCTTGAGAATATCCTGATAATCTTGGGAATTCATTTTCCCCTCCACAATGGCAAGCGGTCCAGACCCAGAGGCAGCAAAGCAGCCCCAAACCATAATGCTCCCTCCAACATACTTCACTGTTGGGATGGTGTTTTCATGTTGGTATGCTGTTTTCTTTTTACATCATACATAGCGCTGCATGTTCTTCCCAAACAATTCTATTTTTGTTTAATCTGTCCACAATACATTTTCCCAGTAGTGTTGTGGGGTGTCTTCTGCAAACTTTAGGCGTGCTGCAATGTTTTTGGAGAGCAGTAGCTTCCTTCGTGGTGTCCTTGCATGGATACCATTCCTGTTCAGTGTTTTGCGTATGGTTGACTCATGAACGGAGATGTTAACCAGTTTCAATGAATCCTTTAACTCTTTAGCTGTTGCTCTGGGGTTCTTTTTCACCTCAATGAGCATTGTGCCTTTGGAGTGATCTTGGCTGGGCGTCCACTTCAATGGAGAGTAGCCACAGTACCATATCGTTTCCATTTATAGATAATTTGTGTAACTGTGGACTGATTAATATGTAGTCTTTGAGATTACTCTGTAACCCTTTCTAGCTACATGCATATCAACAACTCTTGATCATACGTCTTCTGAGACCTCTTTTTTGCGAGGCATGGCTCACTTTAGCTGCACATATGCTGCTTGTGAATAGCACACTGACACTGTTTGGGTGTTTATATAAGACATTTTAGCTCTAAACCATACCTTTATTCTTGTTTAATTCATTGGACTCTGGGTTTGCTAACACCTGACTCCAACTGGCATTTAGTGACACCAGAAGCCTAGTGTTTCACTTACTTTTTCCACCATCACGTTGTACATTTAATTAGTGTGTTCAATAAACACATGAAATATCATGACTGTTTGTGTTTTATCAGCTTTGAAATATTGTGTTTGTTGATATTTGTGAATTTGGTGAAGTTCAGATCACATTTCATGACCAATTTAAGCAGAAAACCAGGAAACTGAAAATGGTTCACTTACTTTTTCTTGCAACTGTGTGTGTATATAATCATTATCTAGGGAGCTGATGATTATATACAATCAAGCCTGAAATTATTCATACCCCTGGCAAATTCTGACTTAAAGTTACTTTTATTCAACCAGCAAGTTTTTTTTGACCGGAAATGACACAGGCTTCTCCCAAAAGATAATAAGACGATGTACAAGAGGCATCATTGTGTAAAAAAATATTTCTCAGCTTTTATTTACATTTGAACAAAAAGTGGCATGTCCAAAATTATTCATACCCTTTGCAAACTGTCACAGTCTATGGGAAAATCCAAAGTTCTATACTATTCCAAATAGTCCAAGCTGTTCTAAAGCATCCTAATTACCCTGATTCATTGGGAACAGCTGTTTTAATCAACTCAACAGGTGAAAAACAGAAGCTCTCTGCTGTTGGTTTGTGGACAGTCATGGCTAAGACAAAGGAGCTCACTGAGGACCTGCGGCTGTGCATTGTGGCTGCTCACAAGTAAGGAAAGGGCTATAAGACCATATCTAAATGTTTAGAAGTTCCAGTGGCTACAGTGCAAAGTATTATTAAAAAATACAAGACGTACCACACTGTGAAAAATCTCAGAGGACGTGGTTGGAAGCCAAAAGTGACACCTGTGCTGGCCAGGAGGATGGTGAGAGAGGTAAAAAAAGAATCCAAGGATCACCACCAAGGCCATCCTGATGAATCTGGGCTCTGCTGGTGGCAACATCTCAAGGCAGACAGTCCAACGGACACTGCACACCGCTGGGTTCCACGGACACAGACCAAGGAGGACACCACTTCTACAGATAAGGCACACAAAAGCCCGCTTGGCCTTTGCAAATGCTCATCTGGACAAAGAAGAAGACTTCTGGTCTTCTGTTTTATGGTCAGATGAAACAAAAATTGAATTGTTTGTCCACAATGATGTAGCCTTCATTTGGTGTAAAAAAGGAGAAGCCTTCAACCCAAAAAACACCATCCCCACTGTCAAACATGGTGGTGGGAACCCAATGTTTTGGGGGTGGTTTTCAGCTGGTGGACCAGGGAACCTAATCACGGTAAACGGCACCATGAAAAAGGAGCAATACATCAAAATTCTCAACAACAGCATCAGGCAGTCTGCAGAGAAACTTGGCCTTGGGCACCAGTGGACATTTCAGCACGACAATGACCCAAAACAAACAGCAAAAGTGGTGAAGAAATGGTTAGCAGACGAAAACATTAACGTTTTGCAGTGGCCCAGCCAGAGTCCTGACTTAAATCCAATTGAGAATCTGTGGAGGGAGCTAAAGATCAGGGTGATGGCAAGGAGACCCTCCAACCTGAAAGAGTTGGAGCTCATTGCTAAAGATGAATGGGCAAAAATACCAGTGGAGACATGCAAAAAGCTGGTCAGCAATTATAGGAAGTGTTTGATTGCTGTAATAGCCAATAAAGACTTTTCTATTGATTATTGAGAAGGGTATAAATAATTTTGGACATGCCACTTTTTGTTCAAATGTAAATAAAAGATGAGCAATAATTTTTTCCACAATGATGCCTCTTGTACATCGTCTTATTATCTTCTGGGAGACGCCTGTGTCATTTCTAATCAAGAAAAAACTTGCTGGTTGAATAAAAGTAACTTTAAGCCAGAATTTGCCAGGGGCATGAATAATTTCGGGCTTGACTTCATATATATATATATATATATATATATATATATATATATATATATATATATATATATATATATATATATAAAATATACTTTGCCCAAACCATGCCCAAAAATTGTTTGTGTTCTGAGCTTAACTATCCTGATGTGGAAATACCATTTGAACAACTCTTGCTCAGAGGCATTCAGCTCTACATTGAAAAGCAGGCATGTGTGTTCACTGCCCCAAATTCTGCTTAAACCCCTGTAGAACTTCTCTTGCTACATCTTTATGTAACTTTTTCTCTATTTAGCTTTTATCTTGCTTCATCCGCCCTGCTGTTCTATGCTCTTAACAAGCTCCTTCACTGTTTCGCCCTATGTGACAGTTGAGGTTTTGACTCTGCCGAGTCTGTGGGTGTCACCCCAAAGCAAATTAAGAATGCATAGAGAGTGCCTCTCTGTATGTTGCTTCACATCAGTGACTCTGTGTCCTTTTTATAATAAGAAAGTGTTTTATTTGAATATTATCTGAACAGCTAAGTACTTTAAAATGGACTGTTGTAAAATTTCCATTATTTTCTGTTAGTTTTACAGTAGCGATGGAGGACCAACCTAAGCTGGGGCTGCTGGACAGAGTGCAGGTGTATTACATGGGCATAGCTTTCATGCTAATTGGCTCACAGTTCGTTATCAGTAGCTTTCTGGCCCTGGGATTCACTGGGACGTTCCTTGGTAGGTACCTCATCTTCACATTCAAATCATGCATGTTCATCTCATCCTGCAGTCTGTGTTTTACAGATCATTTTGAGGTAAATATTCACATACTAATACATTATTGTTTCTCTAGTAACAGCTTATACACATGGACTTGTGCAGCAGATGCTCCACATAATCTAAGACAAATAGATTTGTCATGTGTAGCAAAGCAATTCTTAGAATTGTTGGTCAAGTTGTTGTTTTTTTTTATTAGTTTTTATTGCATTTACTTGTGTATGGGAGTTCTGTGTGATAGGAAAATATCAGCGAGAATCAAGGGGAAGGTGTACAAGACAGTGGTGAGACCGGCCATGCTGTATGGTTTAGAGACAGTGTCACTGAGGAAGAGACAGGAGTCAGAGCTAGAGGTAGCAGAGCTGAAGATGTTGAGGTTCTCTTTGGGAGTGACAAGATTGGACAGGATTAGGAATGAGTACATCAGAAGGACAGCTCATGTTGGACGTTTGGGGGACAAAGTTAGGGAGGCCAGATTAAGATGGTTTGGACATGTTCAGAGGAGGGAGAGTGAGTATATTGTTAGGAGAATGTTGGACATGGAGCTGCCAGGCAGGAGGCAAAGAGGAAGGCCAAAGAGGAGGTATATGGATGTAATAAATGAGGATACGAAGCTAGTGGGTGCAAGTGTTGAGGATGCAGAAGATGGGGATAGTTGGAGAGAGATGATTCGCTGTGGCGACCCCTAAAGGGGAAAGAAGCTAAAAGAAGAAGACTTGTGTATGGATGAAACTAAATTATATCTTGGATGTTACACAACATTAAATCCAACTATAAAAGTTTAAAATACACACTTGCTGTTTATTAATATTAATTGTGCACTATTTTTGTATAACTGCATGATCCTTCCTCATTTTTCTCAATCTTAGGAAAGGGGTTCATCAAGGGTTTCTTATATTGTAACTACTCGCAGCTACAGCAGACAAAACACACACACAGACCAAGCAGAATCATTGCACAGTGTTTTATTTTCTTAGGTGAAGAGTGAGTCTGAATGACTCTCTGGGCTGGGGTCCGGTCCACAGAAGTGTTGGGGGTCTAGGTGGTTTCTGTCAGAGAAATGGCTTAAGCAATGTACAGGAACTCAACGCTCTCATCTTCCTGCATCTGCTGTGCCCTTTTATATAGTCTTCTGGATTCTGCCAGAGGGTGAGGAGCTGCTGCTGTTATTACTGGTTGCCAGCCATGCTTTATGCAACACAGAAAGGGGTGGTGGGTGTTGTGTGGTGTAACACGTGACTTACCCTCTGCTCCCATAGCAGCCCAAATTCGGGTAGTGCTTTGCTGCCTCCACTGTCAGCCAGCAGCCTTTGTGGGTGCAGATGCAACAATCTGAAACCCTGGCCAGTCCAGAGCAGGTCTTGCTCATCTTGGCCAGCTTGGGGTAGGCTCGGCAGGCAGACTATGAACTGTAATGCGTTTTCATAAGTAATTATAGCGATGCATATAATGCTTTATTAATGCATCATAACTTCATGTTATGAATATATTCATTGATTGTTATACATAAGGTTTTCCCCATATCAAGTATGCACATTACATTTCTTATCATGTCAATATTCCCTAGATGAATGAACTATGTTCTAGCAACTAATATGGGTTCCAAATTTAAAGTGTTTTTAATTCTAACACTACGATTCTCAGTTGTAGTTTGTGCAATTGTGATGAGAGGATCTAGGCTGTGACTGTGTTCAATTAATTCTACTTCCTGGACGTTTGTACTGTTTAATTAATTGTACAATTGAATTTCAGATTGGCAGAGTTTCTTGCCAAACAGAATTTAAATATGCCCAATAAATGATGCACTTCTTGTACTTATTTTAATGATTTACATGGTGAAGCTATGCAGATTGGTCACACAGGCTGCTGACTTTACAGATCTATGGGGAAGAGCATGGAACAGTTTAGTGGGTCTCTGTGTCTGTCAGGCACTGTGCTCCGTTTTTGTGTGTTAACTCATTTCTTAAATGGCTTAGATGATTGGTTAGAGGACAATTTATAGCATCAATTTTCTAAAGGTCAGGTTGATGGAGTATGTGCATTTGAAAATTGTAAGTAGAAACATTGAATGATTTTGACCAATGTTTAATTTCTTCCCTGGCTCTGAGAATTTGTCTGAATAATGTTTCTCATTTATTTTGACAGGAGATTACTTTGGTATCCTGATGGAGCAGAAGGTGACTGGCTTCCCTTTTAACTTCATGGATAACCCAATGTACTGGGGAAGCACTGCCAACTACCTAGGCCTGGCCCTAATGTGAGTCCTGTGAGGTTATATTTAGCCTGAATTATTGGTCTATTCAGAATTGCATAAAAGCATTTCATATTGGCTATATAGTTCAGTGTAATTCAGAGTCACTCTTGAGCAGTGGGTTGTTGATCGGAGGATCGGGTTCAAGCCCCAGCACCACCAAGCTCCACTGTTGGGCAATTGAGCAAGGCCCTTAACCCTGTCTGCTCCAGGGGCAGCTATGATACAGCACCTCCTCAGCGGGGATATGCGAAAAAAAGAATTCCACTGTGTAGTAAAAATGTATGTGCACTGGTGTCATCAGGACAGCTGTGTGGTATATAAGCCAGATGTACTAATGGCGGTGTATAGACCATTTGCAGTTTACTTGATTACAAAGGAAAGAGACAGAGCTATAGCAAACACCATTGTAAATCTAAAACCACAAAAAAAAATCTAAATGCACAACATGAGTGAAAAAGAACTAATAATCAAATTCTTATTAATTCATGGAATTTGTGCTTATATCATAAATTAGCATAAATATCATATACTGAAATGAATTATAGCACTATGGGCTTGAAAATGAAATGATGCAAGCAGTGCTGTATCAGAAGCACTTTAAGCTCCAGTGAAATTGTGATGTAACTAATGCTTTTTTCATCACTCTCAAATTTCTGCCTTAGTGGATGTGTAAAACATATCACGTACCTACATGTGGTTACGATGGCAACAATGGCAAAAAGTCTATGAGCAACTGCCTGGCTTGGTTGCTAGGCAGCTGTCGCTGGAGCAACTGGCCTATGGCCTCCCAAATCCTGCTCCTGTGGCCTCTTTCTCTTTTATTCCTGCATCTTTCTTTTTTTTTTGCAGTGTTTTTTTTCCACGTTCAATATAACCTATGTTCATGCGTCAGAGAGCCCAGGAGTTTGAAAGGCTTACAGCTAACCACACATAAAGGAAAACTTGACACATCACAATCTAATTTATTAGAATGAAGCCATTTCCCAAAAAACATGAGAGATGTGTAAGCATGGTGATATTCAGCTTCTGCCCTAGCCATATGCTGAGTTTTTGACTTGTACTCCTAGCTCATTTGAGTCACACGGTTCTCAGTAAATCATCGGCTGTCCTTCTGTATTCACTGAAATTACGCATACTGGCAAGTCAGCAAGGCTGTGGGTGTCTGTGGCAGAATATGCAACGAGCTCAAATCCTTTCTTGAGACTATCATGTTTCATCCTATTAACCTACTTCTTTCATTCGGATGTGAAGACAGGCTTTTTTGTCAGAGGATGTCTTATTCAGACAGGAAAATATAGGGAATGAGACATCAAGACAGAGATATGGGGCATAAAATCTTCATTTTTTTTTTCTCCTTCATCTGTAAACAGAAAGAGCCAGTTTTTGGCCAATAATGTTAAACTAATGTTAAATACATACAGTAATTGTTTAGTGTTAGCTAGATCTGATAGATTTGTATTTCAGATTAATGAATTTAAAAACATTCTGTATTTAAAACAACCTTGTCAACTTTACAAAAACCCAGGGATGAGAGTGGGAGTTCAGGGAATACTCTGAACAGTTAAAAATAAGAACGATCCAGCCTGGCAGGGAGATTGAGGTGTGAATAGGGAGAAACCTGCCTTCAAATAAGCATAGTTTTGCTGACTTAGCAGGCTCAGTATTTAAAGCATGGGGCATAACAAATTTAAAGCCTCTCAGATTACACTAGGTTCATCTAGTCATAGGCTCTTAGTTGACTAGAAAGTGGGATGTGAAAATATTCAGATGAGATACGCTTGGTGGAGTCTCCATGATTGACAGAGGAGAGGGTAATGCCATTCCATTCAGACATCAGGGCTAGTTATGTGCTCTCAGAATTTGCATGAATTTCTTTCTTCTTAATTTATTCTTGTTGGTAAGAGCAGAAACAGTAGTTCTACTGTATAACCATATTTTTGTTATGTTTGTTGTATTATATCCTTGCTTTTACTGGGACCTTTACCCCGCAGGTCATGATACTTTTGTAAAAATTTAAATACTGCTGCAGTTCAGTGAGGACATCATTCGTCTTTACCCAGATTAACCTGCTTCATCTGTGTAACCCAACACACCATGAATTTTTATAGCTTAGGGAGTTCTGCGTTTCATGATTCCACAAACTATTTTTGTTGCCGTTCATTCTTTATTTATAATGTCTGTTTATTATGTGAATTGAAATGTAAAAAAAATTCTCCTATGACAACGTAACCTATTGGACATGTAGATTGTATGGGTTTGCATGCTTGGGCGACCTTATTATCTTGTCATCAACCTCATAATATAATATGTTACCAGATCATGTGCCAGTATATTTTACATTTATATTCATGGCATTATATTATAATATATTTTGAATTTTAATTAATGCCCACTAAAGTCTAGTAATAGCTCCATGCTTCATTGCCCATTGTTTTTTAAAATGATACTTTTATTACTGAATTTTTGAGGTGTAAGAAGATGAAAGCATTTTAATAGAAAATTCTTTTTATACATAATCAGTTTTAGTGCTTTAGATATGATGTAGGTCTGAAGATATAGAGATCTGGCTTTCCATGTGTGGTTTGAATGTCTGTCTTCTGAAGGAAGCAAGTGACAGCTTGAGAAAAGCATGTGATCATCTGCTGCTCAGCTCTACACATGCTGTTGTTCTGTTTACAGCACTGAGTCATCATCCCGCTGCCCTGGTATTTCAGTGCATGATGGTTTGTGGTCAAGATGTTGAACTTTGCAGTGTTATAGTCTTCTTGTGGTCAGAACAAATTCTACTTTAGCACTGATGGGTCCAAAAGAGAAAACTGCCATGAAAAACAATGAAAATTGTCTTTTGTGGGCTTTGTTGAATCTATGGCTGAATCTGTACCACTGCAGACTAATCTTTGATTTGAGGTTGAAAGACACTTTATAGGTGATAACTCTGGTACTGATTTTTTAAGTGAGTCTGCAATTATAATTAAGAATAAATGACTGAAGGTACTGGAACCATATTGTAATTGTTACTCTTCTTCTTTTTCTGTGCCTTAAAATGAACTGAAGACAGGTTCGCTGTAAGAAACTGAGACTTGATAGTTTCATCTTAATGAGCGCCTTTCAACAGTAACAATTTTAACCAAGATATTTATGGCTATTAATGGTATTTAGACTAATTTAAATATTAATGTAACTAAAGAAACTTGTATCAAGAGATTATATGCTGTGTGTATATATTTGGTGTTAGCATTAACTATTCAATTCAATTAAATTTTATTTGTATAGCACGTTTAACAAAGAGCATTGTCTCAAAGCAGCTTTACAGAACATAAGAAACAACAAACAGACAAACAGTCCTAGATGTTAGACAAAATTTTCCCTAGTGAGCGAGCCTGAGGTGACTGAAGCGACTGTGGCAAGGAAAAACTCCCTTAGATGGTAGAAACCTTGAGAGGAAAAGACTCAAAAGGGAACCCATCCTCATTTGGGTGACACTAGAGAGTGTGATATGAACAATGTCCTTTCTGCATTAGTTGTGTGATGCAGATACAGCATGTGTAGAATGTTATGTGTAAATTAATTAGGAGGTTGTTGTCGTCATCCACATAGGGTTGGCAGCGTTGCTTTGAATACCCCAGTCCTCACAAAGCAGAACCCGGCTGGAGCTGGTCCAACTCTGGATGCCACTGGAACTGGCACAATCTCTATATGTCGAACTAAAGCTGTTGATCTGTATCTGCCTGATTTTATGTATTGTGCTGCTACATGATTGGCTGATTATTTAACTGCATGAATGTGCAGTTGTACAGATGTTCCTAATAAAGTGGAGTGTGTGTGTGTGTGTGTTAGAAACGCCAGTCCTGCAGGAATACTCCTCACCGCAGTCGTGGCATTGTGCTACAAAGTGGCCATCGCATATGAGGGGTAAGATGAATACAATGTTTTACATAATAATTTAACTGTTTTTAAATATTTTGCACTGATTTAAAGTGCTTTGTTATATTAATAAAGCTGGTAACATAGCTGACATTTAAAAGGAAACAGGGAAGGTAAAAAAGAAAATTTCAGAGACAAAAAAAAACAGATTTTGGTCAGCCCATGTGGATAGACATTGGGATAGAGAGAAAGACAGAACTTAATGGACACAAAAAAAACAACAAAAGAAGCTCATTAGCAGTCTGGCCTCAGTGTGTGGCCAAAATAATGATGAATAACTTGAACAATGCAGTCAACAACATTGTCAAATGAATATCTGCCAACATTTGCACTAAAATATCTCTCTCTCTCTCTCTCTCTCTCTCTCTCTCTCTCTCTCTCTCTCTCTCTCTCTCTCTCTCTCTCTCTCTCTCTCCCCCTGTCTGTCTGTCTGTCTTTCTCTGTCAGTTTGTCTCAATCTCTCTGTCCTATTCCTCTCTCTGTCTTTCTCTCTCTCTCCCTCTCCCTCTCCCTCTCTCTCCCTGTCTGTCTTTCTCTGTCAGTTTGTCTCAATCTCTCTGTCCTATTTCTCTCTCTGTCTCTCTCCCTCTCCCTCTCCCTCTCTCCCTCTCCCTCTCTCTCCCTGTCTGTCTTTCTCTGTCAGTTTGTCTCAATCTCTCCGTCCTATTTCTCTCTCTGTCTTTCTCTCTCTCTCTCTCTCTCTCTCTCCTCTCTCTCTCTCTCTCTCTCTCTCTCTCTCTCTCTCTCTCTCTCTCTCTCTCTCTCTCTCTCTCTCTTTCTCATATGGATTATAACCAATTTTAACACTACAACCATCCTTATATAGAGAATAAATATGGGAATGTTCAGGTAATTATGTGATCAGATGTGTGCATTGTTAGTTTACGCTTGTGTGCCATGTGTACACATAGGCATCGGTCCGTGCCAGGAGCAGGATGGTACAATACAATGGTGCTCGAGATTTATGACCTCTGCGCTCCCTACCTGTGTTTATTTTGTTGAATTTGCAGACCGTTCACAGAGAACATCTATCAGCAAAGGAGCCTGAGCTGCAAACACAAATAATTCTTGAGTGTGTTTGCTTAAGGATCACAGCAGCACCCCAGACGGTCCAGACTCCACTCTAAATGTACCTGTTCATGAAAAAGTGGCAGTGAAGATGCTGATTAACTCCAATTCTAAATGTGAAAAAATAGATTATTATTTAGCTATGTTTTTTATGTCTCTTGAGATTCTGTTGATTTCATTAATGACAATATGCTAGAGAAAGAAAGTAACTGACCCAGTTCAGCAAAGACATTTTTTGTAAATTCAGTTCAGTTTATATTCAGTTGTTTGGGTAAAATAAAAATTGGTCTGCCCTTTGCAGACTAATAATAAATTTGAATTGTGTATATGAATGCTGCAATTTGTCTTGTAACATAATTATACTATTTAACAAATTAAAAAATGATGTACTTTCACTTCACCTACATATTGTCTCTTGCTGGTTTTCATTCACATGCTTTAGACACTTTAAACACAATGAAATTTATAATGCAGTTTGTTGGAAACATATCTTGGTTCATCTGCCTTTGTTTTTACTCAACAAAAATAAGTGTCTCAGATCCTAGAGAGACATTTCCCATATGCCATCTATGGAAAGTCAACAAATCAGATTTTTCCTGTGCACAGCAAGTGCTACATTATGGCTGAGTGCACAAACCCACTCATTTTATGGCTGGCTGCGTTGTACATTGTACACTTGTTCATTATGATCACATTGTCCTTCATCCAGCATCTCTGTTCTGAACTGTTTCTACATCAGCAAAACTTCATAAGGTTTGAACTCAACACTGTAGAGGATGAATTTCTCCAGGAACAGAATCAACTCAACTTTTCACTGTACAATAAAAGCCAATGTTCTGGTCAGTTTTGTATTTTATATATATGATGTATTCAAAAATGCAAATATTATAAACCTAAGTTCAGCAAATGAGAGTAGAAAATGATGCACTAAAGAATATTGTACTAGGGCATGAGGGGTAACAAAAAATATATAAAACTATTGCAGGGCAGCTTAGCAAACGTGAATATTTGGATTGACTCCTCTATTTGGTCAGTCTCCTCTGATCTCATTCAGGTGTTTCAGCTTGCAGATCCTCTGCCCACAGGATGGTTTTTTGTTTTTCACACTCTTGAAACTGATATTTTGATAGAAATAAGAAATTTAATATTGATATTTTTTGCTAGAAAAATATCAGCGAGAATCAAGGGGAAGGTGTACAAGACAGTGGTGAGACCGGCCATGCTGTATGGTTTAGAGACAGTGTCACTGAGGAAGAGACAGGAGTCAGAGCTAGAGGTAGCAGAGCTGAAGATGTTGAGGTTCTCTTTGGGAGTGACAAGATTGGACAGGATTAGGAACGAGTACATCAGAGAGACAGCTCATGTTGGACGTTTGGGGGACAAAGTTAGGGAGGCCAGATTAAGATGGTTTGGACATGTTCAGAGGAGGGAGAGTGAGTATATTGGTAGGAGAATGTTGGATATGGAGCTGCCAGGCAGGAGGCAAAGAGGAAGGCCAAAGAGGAGGTATATGGATGTAATAAATAAGGATATGAAACTAGTGGGTGCAAGTGTTGAGGATGCAGAAGATAGGGATAGGTGGAGAGAGATGATTCGCTGTGGCGACCCCTGAAGGGAAAAGCCAAAAGAAGAAGAAGACACTCTTGAAACTAGTTTTTGAAAATCCCTGAGATTCAGTTTCTGAAGTAGTTAAACCAGCCTGGCACCAGCCAATCATGCCACGGTTAAAGTCACATGGATCACACTTCCTTTGTTCTGATTTTTAGTGTAAATATTCTGTGAAGCTCTTGACCTGGACCTGCATTTTTTTCTTTTTCTTTTGCATTTCACTGCTGCCACATGATTATCTGAGTAGATAACTGCATAAATGTACAGGTGTTCCTAATAAAGTGGATGGTGAGTGTATATTCTGTATACATTTGCTCACAGACGTACAAATGCTCTCCGGACATACTCTCTTGGATGTGGATGGAAATGGTGAATGTAATTAAAGAGTGCTTTAATATATATATATATATATATATATATATATATATATATATATATATATAATATATATATATATATATATATATATATATATATATATATATAGTTTTAGTTATTTTTATTTATTTAGTATTATTTATTATTATTATTATTATTATTATTATTATTATTATTATTATTATTATTTATTTTAGTAATATTTAGTTATTGCATTTTCTGATATATCAGTAGATGGCAGTTGACAGAACGTAGTGACAGTAAGAGTAAACCTGATTAAGTTTGGTGTATGAGGGATGTGAATGCTTAGTCTGCATGTGGCAGTAAACCAATTGTGAAGCAATTTGAATTTTCTGTTTCACAATAAAATAATGTTCTTGATAAATCGCTAGCAATTTATCATGTTTGTTTGACACTTCTCAGTATAAGCACAATCCTGCCTTGTTAATGTAACAATGAATACTGCGAATATGCAAGCAGGTGTGCCTACAATTAGAACAAATGTTCATGTGTGTGAAAATCTATAAAAAAAATCTCACAGTAAGGGCTAATTTTTTAAACCTGGATACTGCAACTGAAATATATACATATATATATTTCAGTTGCAGTATCCAGGTTTAAAAAATTAACCCTTACTGTGAAACCCTGTATGTACCCATTTGTAAGACAATCAAAAATTGTAGTAGTAATTATCTCTTAGTGCTTTACATCAAATAAGCACAAACAATTAGAATATTCTGGACATTTCATGGAGAAAATAGAAAATCTGTTTTACAAATTCAATTGAATAGTAATTCAGTATAAGTTCAAGGAAATGTTTAATAAAGGGGGAATAATATCCCAACAATAGTGATGTGCATGATACACTCCACACACACATAACATAACTGTTGTGAGATTTAGAGATCAATCCACTATAATATCTGCTCAGTGGCATTCCTATTCCATTGATGGATAGAGCAGAGGAGGGCTGATAAAATGGGGTATAATAACAGAAGGGCTATGTTCAGTAATTGTACATATACATTTAATCTCCTTTATGGAATTTATCTAATAAATCTCCTTTATGGGATTCATTGCAGAAAATGAATGAACAAAAGAAATAAAATACAGATTAAAATCTAGATTGAGTGAGTGAAGTGCAGTATGATCATTTTATCGATACTCTGCCTGTTCTCAGACTGCAGCATTCTGCACAGTGCCTTTCAGGAGTCACACACAGTGCTTCTCGTGTGTGATGATGTGGTTGCTAGGGAACTCTAGTGCAGTGATAATTTGACAGTAAATTACTGCAACCTCTTGTTTAATAGGACTAGTCATTTACATTTTCAGGACTGGCAGGATGTGAACATTATTGCATGTACACATTTATATTATTACTAATAAATGGGGAATGCATTAATGCAATGACAGAAATAAATATTATATAAATATTTTTTTTCAAAATACTTTTGCAGTGTCTCTTTTCTGCAGCTATTTGCTGTCCTCTTTGTAGCTTCATTCAATTTGGAATTAGTTTTTATAATTTAATAGTGAACATTGTATGTTTATAAATTTCCCTAGAAGACCAAAGATCTCTGTTTCAGCCTCACTGTTCTTAAGTGCACACATAAACACAGTCTCCGCATTGGGTAACCAGGTCTTTTACGTCTGACTTGCTAGGCTGTCGTCACTGAGCCTGTTGTCTCTGTCTCTTCTCTGCCCATCATACATCATTTACATAATTTTCCAGCTCCATGTCTTAGTTCCAGTTTTTTCTTTGAAAGCTCTTCTGGCAGAGGGATAGTAGAAATGAATGATATTGTCTCAAACATTTTGATTTCATATGAAGCCAATCATTAAAAGCACACATACATGTATCATCATGTATTTATATCAGCTCATTCCATCCATCCATAATGATTCTGAGAATGGTTTTTCTTGCTGTTGGTAAGGTGTTTATCTGGAGGTGAACTGAAGAAATCATGTAGTTTTGTAATTTTAAATAGAAGTTTTCTTTCTTTCCTTTTTCCTTCTCTTCGAGTTCCCTGCCATTCCCAGCCAAACATTTTAGAAGACAACAGTCAACATATCGAGCCTCATATCTCAACCACACCTCATATC
Organism: Hemibagrus guttatus; assembly: GCA_033459395.1. Taxonomy (NCBI): domain Eukaryota; kingdom Metazoa; phylum Chordata; class Actinopteri; order Siluriformes; family Bagridae; genus Hemibagrus; species Hemibagrus guttatus. Next base: position 3,444,685 of record JAUCMX010000012.1, on the reverse strand, counting down.
TGAAACATAATTATACCATGAGTTTTAAGTATGTGTTGTTTCAGTTTGGTGTCACTGATTAATATAACTTGATTAAGCGTGTGTTACCATTTGTAGCTTTGTGTTCTAACTAGTAAAATGGTTTGATTTCCTTTCTTTATCTTTCAGGTTTAGGTCTATAATGACGCTCTCAGCATGTGACTTACATCATTTTCATCTTTTTGAAGATCATTCTACGATAGTACCTCTCCTATCAAGATAGAAATGATCATCCTTATCATAGGAAACATTTTGATCAGACAGAAGAACTGCAAACCATGCCATCAAAATGAATAAACAGCCCACAGCATAACAGAGGCCCCTCACTGTATGGTAACATTTACATTTATTAGCATAGTAGTTTTTGCAAATACAGTTATAGAAGGGAAAACATTTACTATTGCATTATCCTGTGTCACCCAGATGAGGATGGGTTCATTTTTGAGATTCTATTTCCTCTCAAGGTTTCTTCCTCATTTTGCATGCTGAATTGTGATAAGTTCATAAAATTAAAATGTAAAAATTATATCTGGAATTTATATATTCCTGTAAATCTGCTTTGTGGCAATGTCCGCTGTGAAGATAACTATACAAATATAATTTAATCGATTTAATCAACATAAAACTATACTATATGTTATCTAACTATTTATCTATCTACTGTACACTGTTAGGACAAATGTATTGGGACACACCACTTTATTAAATTCAGGTATAAAAAAATGAAGCACCTTGCCATGCAGTCAGCATTCTTTTGTGAAAAAATGGGTTTTGTTATTAAAAAAAGTTGTTTTATTTCAAGCATGGTACTGTCATAGGATGCCACCTTTGCAATAAGTCAGTTTGTGAAATTTCATCCCTGCTAGATATTCCACAGTCAACTGTAAGTGGTATTATTGGAAAATGGAAATGTTTAGGAACAGCAGCAACTCAGCCAAAAAACAAAACACCACATAAAGTCAAAGCTCAGAGTCACCGAGTTCTGAGGCACATGGTGCATAAAAGTCACCAACGCACTGCTGATTCCATAACTGAAGTTCCACTGGCATTAATATCAGAACAAAATCTGTGGGGCCAGTGCTTAATGGTGTTTCCATGGCTGAGCAGCTGCATGCAAGCCTCACATCATCATGTACGATGCCAAGCGTTGGATAGAGTGGTGTAAAGTGCGCCACCACTGGACTCTAAATCAATGGAAACATGTTGCAGTCATAACATTCCTAACAGCATCTCCCCACATGCTCACACGTGAACCTGCTCTCATCTAGAGAACAGAGCACCTAAGGTCTACCTGCCAATTCTGGCGTTCTCTGGCAAACAACAATCGAGTTGCATAGTGCTGGGCTGTGAGCACAAGTCCCACAAGAAGATGTTTCACCTTCTTACCATCCTCATGGAAGTTTTTCTGACAGTTTGGTCAGTAACATGCAGGTAAACTGCTGGAGGACATTTTGTACGGCTCTGGCAGTGCTCCTTCTGATTCTCCTTGCAAAAAGGAGCAGATACTGGACCTGCTGCTGGGTTGTTGATCTTCTACGGCTATGTCCAGCTCTCCTCATGTAATGGCCTTCTTCCTGTTATGTCCTCCATGCTCTTGAAACTGTGCTGAGAGATACACCAAATCTTGTTGGAATGGTGTGGATGTGCTATCCTAGGGGATCTGGACTACCTGTGCAACCTGACTGGGTTGCAGGTTCCGCTTCATGCTACAAGTAGTGTCATGAACATATAAATTAGTATACATATATATATATACATATACCAATCTGCCATAACATTATGACCACCTGCATTTTATTTTGCTGCCAAAACAGCCCTGACCCGTCGAGGCATTGGCTCCACTAGATCCCTGAAGGTGTGCTGTGGTATCTTGCACCAAGATGTTAGCAGCAGATCCTTTAAGTCCTGTAAGTTGCAAGGTGGGGACTCCATGCATTGGACTTGTTTGTTCAGCACATCCCACAGATGCTCGATTGGATTGAGATCTGGGGAAATTTTTTAATGATGGCTGTATGTTTGGGGTTATTGTCCTGCTGCAGAATAAATTTGAGGCCTATCAGACGACTTCCTTGATGGCTCTGCATGATGCATAAATTTCTGCCTGTATTTCTCAGCATTGAGGACACCATTAATCCTGACCAAATCTCCAACTCCATTTGCAGATATGCAGCCCCAAACAATGCTTCACTGTTGCTTGCAGACACCTAAGTTCCTATGTTTTCGTGCATAGTTGAGCCATTTAGTCTTGTTTCCACATGGCATGGTAGGGCTATTTGGCCACAATTCTTCCATGAAGACCCCACGAGACTTCTCTGGACAGTAGATGGGTGTACTTGGGTCCCACTGGTTTTCGGGAAGTAAGCATGATGTGTCATTCATATGCTGCATTGTTTGAAGCCAAAGGTAGTCACACCAAATATTGATTTGATTTAGATTTAGTTTCTGTTTGATCACTTTTGTAAATTGATGAAAAAGAAACAATTAAAATATATATATTTTAAAAGCATTTTTACTTTACAGCATTTCTTCACTTCTGACACTTTTGCACAGTACTATAAAAGCAGTTATTGTTAATGTTATTTTTGTTATTATCTCTAAATAGATGCTGATCTAGTAGCACTAAAAGATTTTTTGTAGCTCAGGAGGCTACCAATGTAGCTGGACACTATTTACTTTCTAATTTTTTAGTTGTTTGTTTTAAGGTGCATGTGTGATAGTTATACCGGGGTGCAAATTTTATTCTCTCTAATTATTTTTTTAAGAGGTGCTTAATCTTAAGTGGAGTATTATCTAGAGTGTGGCAGAACTCTGAGCATTCAGTCCTGATCAAGTTCTCTGTGATGGTGATCCAATGATAGTTCATATCTATAGGACATTACTAGAAAGAAAACAGGGCTGACGTAAATCTACATTTGGCGCAGTAGTGTGGGAGGGTGCATATATTAATGACTAAGACACATTTTAAATGAGATGAGCTAATGATCTGAGATCGCTTCAGACTGTAGAAATGTGACTATATTTTCTATATTTAATGTTAGTTCTGAATGGTAGTATTACATCAAGAGTGTGACCGCCATTATGAGTGGATCTTATAACATTCTGATTAACCCCTACTGAATTTAGAATAGACAAACCCACTGTTCTCAGAGGAGCTTCTGAATTATGAAAATGAATATTAAAGTTTCAAGCAATTAATTCTATGACTGAAGAAACCTCCAGGTTTGAGAAGAAATACAAAAATTCATAAATTAAAGGAATATGGCCCTAGTGGAATCAAGTAACACTCTCATTAACCGTCTCTAGTGTCTGGACGCACACCTCCAATGATGCAATCTTCAGTTAATCTTTTTTCTTTTCTTTTTTTTTTGGTTGGATTGTTTTGTTTGTTTGTTTGTTTGTTTTTGTTTACCTGGAAGTTTGTTAAATGTAGTTCAAGTTTGTGAGTCAGGCTTAGAGGTTATAAGCTAATTTTAGTCTTAATTGCTTTTGTATTTTTCCTCATTTTTGCATTTTTGAAGAAGGCAAGTATTACTTTCAATAATAACTGTGACCTCTAGGAAATTCTACTGTTGGCCATAATTATAAACGGTGTCAGTTTTAACAGACTCTGCCAGTTTTAACATTTAGTTTAATGTAGTTTAAACTGGGAAGCATGAAAGTGGCAACAAAATGCAGTGAAAAAACAAGAAATAAAGAATCAAACTCACCTTTTATACAAACTCTCATTTAAGAAAGAGTCAGAAAACATTTCAGTAGAATGATCTTTGCAGAAACTGCTTTGCTTATCCACAATACATTCTCAGAAACACCTTACAACAGAAACAATAACAGTTCCAGTAACATTTTAATTCTAACAAAGCTTACTGCACTACACTAACCGAAAAAACCACAAACTTTTAGAACAGAGAGAGAACAGATAGAGCCTTTATTATCGCCATGCATACATTACAGCACAGTGGAATTCTTTTCTCATCTATCAGCTAAGGAAGTTGGGGTCAGAGCGCAGGGGCAGCTATGATGCAGTGCCCCTGGAGCAGGGAGGGTTTAAGGGTTTTGCTTGATGGTGCTGGGGCTTGATCCTGGATCTTCTGATCAACACCCCTGAGCCTTAACTCTCGAACCACCACTGCCCCTAGTGTAAAAATAAATGCCCCCATAAGGAAATAAATATAGCAAAATACACACACACACACACACATACACACACACACACACACACACACACAGACAAACAATGTGGCTCACAGCTGCATTTCCCATCAGTTTTATTCTTATTTCTTTTAGATAACTGTTTCTTCTATGCTAATTAGCTTTAGAACACATGGTTCTAACATAAACTCTACATTCAGTAAATGTCAATGATGCTACATTGGCAGATGTTACAGAGTGAATCAGTACAATTGGTATATTTAATGAATCTATTTTGAGAGCGAAGTTACAGAAAAAACACTCTAATTTAACAAAGTTACAGAAGAAATGCCTTACACTAACACTAATTTAACCATACAAAGAGGTCTAATGTCCTATTTCCTCTCACACTGGCCTGACTGGCCATGTGTTTTGCCATATATGTGCCATTGGAGTTTACTCTGTGCCTCTGTGTGTTTCCATTTTCAGGTTCAGTGTCTTCTTCTTCTTCTTCTTTCGGCTTTTCCCTTCAGGGGTCGCCACAGCGAATCATCTCTCTCCACCTATCCCTATCTTCTGCATCCTCAACCCTTGCACCCACTAGCTTCATATCCTCATTAATTCCATCCATATACCTCCTCTTTGGCCTTCCTCTTTGCCTCCTGCCTGGCAGCCCCATGTCCAACATTCTCCTACCAATATACTCACCGTCCCTCCTCTGAACATGTCCAAACCATCTTAATCTGGCCTCCCTAACTTTGTCCCCCAAACGTCCAACATGAGCTGTCCCTCTGATGTACTCGTTCCTAATCCTGTCCAACCTTGTCACTCCCAAAGAGAACCTCAACATCTTCAGCTCTGCTACCTCTAGCTCTGACTCCTGTCTCTTCCTCAGCGACACTGTCTCTAAACCATACAGCATGGCCGGTCTCACCACTGTCCTGTACACCTTCCCCTTGATTCTCGCTGATATTTTCTGATCACACAGAACTCCCGACACCTTTCTCCACCCATTCCAACCTGCCTGCACTCGCTTCTTTATTTCAGGTTCAGTGTATGTTTCATTATTTATATACTAGAAAACATATACAATGATGTACATAGCATTTGCTATCATGTAGCTTAATGCCATTAGAGCTCTAATAACTACACTATATGGCCATTCATCCCCAAGACAATTAATGAGCTTGAGACAATCAGTGTGCTTTAACTCTTCATTTGAATCTGTTCCCATCTGGTAAGGTAAGATTCCGACTTTTGTGTACGATTTGTTTAACGTGGTTGGTTCTAGAGTTGTTATTTGAACTGTTATTGTATAGCTTGTTGATCTTTGCTTACTAGTTGTCTCGGGTGATTAATCAAGAATAGTTTCGGTCTCCCTTAGGGTGTGAATTGTGGGCAGGGCTAACTAATTTATATTGAAGGTTCAGACACTTGTGTCTGTAGCGGTTTGCAGTTTGCCTTGTCAATACCTGTTACTCACTTAAATAGTAAGTATATTGTCTTTTTTTTCTTTCTTTTTCTTGTTCTTACATCCTTAGTCTCACTTTTCATACTTTGACAAGACCACAGACATGTGCCTCAAACCGATTTCTGTTGTTACCTCTTACAGACGCAGGCATTCTCATCCACGAAGCAGAGGTCATGTTTCCAGAAACCTCATCTACCCTCCCTTGTTGTCTCAGTCTCAAACAGTGGTGGTAGGTGGGCTCTGGAACTGCCAGTCTGCTGTAAGGAAGGCTGACTTCATCTCAGCTTTAGCCTCCCACTATTCCTTTGATTTTCTGGCACTAACTGAGACCTGGATACCACCACAGAACACTGCTACACCGGCTGCTCTATCCTCTGCCTATACTTTCTCTGACTCACCACGAGAATCAGGCAGGGGTGGTGGTACAGGTCTGCTGTTGTCACAGAGATGGTGTACCTCACCTCTCCCCTTGTCTCATCTAACCATCTCTTCTTTTGAATTCCATGCAGTTTCAGTTACCTCTCCAATCAACCTCTTCATCATTGTCATCTACCGCCCCCCTGGTCCCCTAGGTAACTTCTTGGATGAAATGGACACACTCCTCAGTGTCTTCCCTTCTGACAGCACCCCTCTGACAGTCCTTGGAGATTTCAACCTCCCATCTGACAAGCTTTACTCTTCTGGCCTTCTGGCTTTTCTGAATTCATTCTCCTTGTCCTTCAACAGCTGCCCTCCCACACACAAGGAAGGAAACGTCCTGGATCTAGTCTTCACTCATCCTTCTCCAGCTACAGACATGACTGTTACCCCACTTCATATCTCCGATCATCACCTGGTATCCTTCTCTATCACTCTCCCTGTTCTGCCTAAACGTAACTCCCAGCACCTCTCTCTCACCCGCCGAAACCTCCACTCTATCTCTCGTTCCTCTGTAGCTTCCTGCACTCTTTCATCACTTCCTGACCATGAATCCTTCTCCTCCCTTCCCCTGGACTCAGCTACTGACACTCTGCTTTCCTCCCTTTCCTCAACCATGGACCTTCTTTGCCCTTTGTCTACTATACGCAGGAAGAATTCTTCTCCTGCTCCTTGGTTGTCAGACGTGCTTCGCAACAATCGGAGAGAACTACGATCAGCAGCGAGGAAGTGGAAGAAATCTAAACTCGACACAGACCTCATCTCTTATCGCACGCTCCTGTCCAAATTCTGCCAAGACCTCCTTCTACAAGGAAAAGCTTGAAACTTCTGCACAAGATCCCCGAAAGCTCCACAACATCTTCTCGTCACTACTCAACCCTCCGGCTCCACCTTCTCCATCCTCCCTGACCGCCGAAGATTTTGCCTCTTTTTACACAGAGAAGATTGAGAGGATCTGCCAGACCTTCACGTCTCTCCCAACTTCACTTACATCACACAATCAGCACTCCGCTACTCCTTCACTGACGCAGCTCTCAACTGTAGCAGCAGAAGAGGTTTTGCAAATTACCCGGTCCTGCAATCCTACCACCTGCCCACTGGATCCAATCCCTTCAGCTATGCTCCAGACCATCTCACCTGACCTCCTACCCTTTATCACCACAGTCATCAATGGATCCTTAACGTCTGGTCACGTTCCAACTGCCTTTAAGAAAGCCAGGGTCATCCCCATCCTGAAGAAACCTGCTCTGGATCCCTCAGACATCAGCAACTACAGACCGGTATCACTTCTCTCATTCCTTTCAAAAATTCTTGAACGTGTTGTTTGTAATCAGCTGTCTGACTATCTCATGCAGAATAACCTCCATGATCCCAACCAGTCTGGCTTCAAAGCAGCACATTCCACAGAGACTGCCCTTTTGGCAGTCACTGAGAAACTACATGCTGCTAGATCAGCCAAACTGTCATCGGTCCTCATCCTCCTCGACCTGTCTGCAGCATTTGACACAGTAAACCACAAGACTCTCTTGTCCACCCTCAGGAGTCTTGGAATTTGTGGAACAGCATGGGAATGGTTTGCTTCCTACCTGGATGGTCGCTCATATCAGGTAACATGGAAGGGATTGACATCTGCTCCACGCAGACTCTCTACTGGTGTCCCGCAAGGCTCAGTGCTTGGTCCTCTCCTTTTCTCCCTCTATACTCACTCTCTTGGCAAAGTTATATCCTCACATGGCTTTTCATACCACTGCTATGCTGATGACACACAACTTATCTTCTCCTTCCCTCCCTCAGATACCACGACTTCTGCTCGGATCTCAGCGTGTCTGGCGGACATTTCATCTTGGATGACTGCTCATCAGCTGAAACTCAATCCCAGCAAAACCGAGCTGCTGATAATTCCAGGTGATCCATCCCCAGCCCAAGACCTCGCGATATCTCTGAGCAACTCCATGATTTCCCCTACAGCCTCTGCTCGCAACCTTGGGGTAACCATGGACAATCAACTATCCTTTTCTTCCCATGTCACTAATGTGACACGCTCATGTCGGTTTCTTCTGTACAACATCAGAAGGATTCGGCCATTTCTATCCACACAGGCTACTCAGGTGCTTGTTCAATCTCTGGTCATCTCGAGATTGGACTACTGCAACTCTCTTCTGGCAGGTCTACCTCTGAACGCAATTCGCCCACTGCAAATGATCCAAAATGCAGCTGCACGACTTTTTTTCAACCTGCCCAAGTTCTCCCACACCACCCCACTGCTGCGTTCCCTCCACTGGCTTCCGGTAGCTGCACGCATCAGATTCAAAACACTAATGCTTGCCTACAAAGCCAAGAATGGACCAGCGCCATCTTACCTCAAAGCTCTCGTCACTTCTCGCACCGCACCTCGCTTACTCAGATCTACTAGCACTGCTCGACTGGTCCCACCATCTCTCATGGAAAAAGGTAGGTATACATCTAGACTCTTCTCTGTTCTGGCACCGAGGTGGTGGAACGAACTTCCCCTAGGTATCCGTACGGCCGAGTCTCTGACTGTCTTCAAACGGCAACTGAAGACTTACCTCTTCCTGAAGTACTTAAACTAGCTCTTATTTTTCCAGTTTACGTAATATGTTGCAAAAAAAAAAAAAAAAAAAAAAAAACCCCAAATCAGTGTTTAGGCTAATGGTATCCCAAGTTTGTGTCTTATTGAACCAGTGTTAATGTATTCAGTGAGTGAGAACTAAAGCACTTTTGTACGTCGCTCTGGATAAGAGCGTCTGCCAAATGCCAGAAATGTAAATGTAAATGTAAGCTTGGGGTCTGAAGTTGGCTGAGGAGGTCTGGTCAGTGTTCAAATAGTTGAGATCTTCTGCTTCATCCTTGGCAAATCATGTCTTCTTGGAGCTCACTTTGTGCACAGAAGCATCATCATGCTGGAATAGGTTTTGGTCTCTTAGTTACAGTGAAGTGAATCTGCTAGCCTATAGCATCAAAAGGCATTCTATGCAACAATGTGTTTCTATTAGTGTCAACTGTTTGGGGACGAAACACTTTAAAGTGTATCACATAAAGATGTGATATATTTTATTCAAAAGACTTCTTGGAACACTTGGTGAAGTTATTCATCTTCTCATATCCTCAAAGATCTCATACACAGTATGTCTGCTTACTGAGAAGAACCTGTAGTTTCTGACATGTGCGACCCCTTGTGGATCAAGTAGGTCAAAGGTGTGTATTGAAACAACTCTTTATCTCGGTCCATTTCAGTATTTGTCCTTCTCCCCTCCAAAGTTTATATATGACGACAAAAGGCCACTTTTACCATTCTCATTGCGCATGCACTGGTCTTTGGTGCACTTTTTTCCGCAACCATGTCTGCATACAAAGTACCCTTTTTCAGTAATGTCAAGTGTAGCGCAAAGTAAAAAGCATCATGTTCCCTGCAGCCAGGAGAATGTGGGGTTTACTGGGTTAGTTTTGGGTTTCCAGCTGAAAAGTTCTTTCAAATTCAAAATGCCTGGGACAAACAGTTTGCTATATATAACGTTAATTAATATCTCGTTTAAAGGCGCCAAAACCATGCTAAATCAACAGAGTTTGTCAGTCCGCTCAGAACATTTATCTTCACAAGTGAAACAAACAAACCCAACTTGGCAACCCTGTGAGAGGCGCGTGTTGTTGACTGGCGTGCGGGAATGACGCGCCAGAGAGGAGGCGGTCAGAGTGCCTTATATATAAAACCTGCACTCAGCTTCCAAGATACACCTGACATTTCAGCAAACACGTTATCTTACTTCTGAAGCGAAGGGATATTACTTAAACTCGTGACTGCCGATTTTGCGCATTTCGTGCACTTACAACTCACAGCCATGATTAAGAAAATGTCTTCCTCAGAAAACGAGTTTGACATCCCGGCGAAAAACTGCTACAGGATGGTTATTCTGGGCTCGACTAAAGTTGGCAAGTCGGCTATAGTGTCCCGGTTCCTCACCGGAAGGTTTGATGACCAGTACACACCGACCATAGAAGACTTTCACAGAAAACTTTACAGCATCAGAGGAGATGTTTACCAACTGGATATTTTGGACACCTCGGGAAATCATCCTTTTCCTGCTATGAGGAGACTATCCATACTGACAGGTAAATACTTTAATCCTAAATACTCCCGTATTTTTGCTGTATTTATGCTGTATTCTGAGTATTGCTGTGTATGCATTGTATGAACATTGTATGAACTGTTCTTATTCTCCCTTCATGCACCACAGGTGACGTCTTCGTCCTGGTTTTCAGTCTGGACAACCGAGAATCGTTTAACGAAGTGCAACGCCTGAAGTGTCAGATCTTCGAGACCAAGTCGTGCCTGAAAAACAAGACTAAGGAGAACATGGCCGTGCCGCTGGTCATCTGCGGAAATAAAGGAGACCGCGAGTTCCAGCGCGAAGTGACACGCGAGGAGATCGATCAGCTCGTGGCCGGGGATGACCAGTGCGCCTACTTCGAGATCTCTGCTAAGCGCAACACCAACGTAGACCTGATGTTCCGCCGGCTCTTCGCCATGGCCAAGCTGCCCAACGAGATGAGTCCTGACCTCCACCGCAAGGTCTCAGCGCAGTACTGCGACATGCTACACCGCAAGTCCTTTAAGGGCAAGAAGCCGAAAGACTGCGACGCCTACGGTGTGGTTGCGCCTTTCGCGCGCCGCCCGAGCGTGCACAGCGACCTCATGTACATAAAGGAAAAGGCGGTCGGTGGTGCCCACGGCAAGGACAGGTGTGTCATCAGCTAAGCGCTTCACTCCGAAAATCTGAAATTACTCAGGATGAGTTGTTGAACTGCACGCCGGACGCGCAGGAACGGAGAAGCGTGGTGCAGAAGTTCACGGCCAAACTGTTTAGCTGGACGTCCTGTGGTCGAGCGCTTCATTAAACCCGCGAGAATCCCCTCGGTGGAGTGTTGACTGTATTCGGTTCACTCAGAGCTCTCTCGGTAGTCTCGATTAGCTTCTTGTGAAAAAATATTGCTTTTTCCATCTGCATCTGGACATGGTGAAATACGCCACGCGCGCAGAGCTGCAGTGTTAAATTACCTGCTAGTGTTTACATTTTGTATGTTTTATAAAATAATCGAACATGATGTTTGCTTTTTGAACAAACTGTTGTGGAAGTTTATACTTTCTATGAGTGTAAATGTTTTAAACAAGAAATAAACAAACTGGCAACTGAATATATCCCTTTTACTCCAGTCATTACTCCTCTGCAGAGGGTTTAGTCCTCGGTTTTTACTGAACACACACACTAACGAATAATGAGTAAAAAAAAAAAAAACTAAAGACACTAATTATTATAGAACTAGTTTAATGTATACTTACAAAAAATAAATTATCTTTACTTAAAATATGACCAGGTTCTCCACGTTTTATGTCATTACCATAAGTGACTCCAGGATCCTTTTTTTTTCGTTGTTTAAGGGCTATCTGTAAGTATATAATTGTTAGAACAGCTTACCAAAATTTCAGATGTTTGATAAATACTAGATATGTAAGACAACTTATGTTAACCAAACTGGCTTCACCCATTTTACTTTGACACTTAAGGAGAACCTGTAATTTACAAGAGTCAAGTCAGTTGTGCAGACTTCATCCACTTTGTTTAGGTCAAATAAAATGAGCACATCTATATATCATTGATTATCATTTACAACAATATCTTTTGCAATTTTCACACAGGGAAAATATTGGGCAACCTAACTGAAGCCTAAACCTCTGACCCAACAGTAATATGACCATGTACTGATATGAAACAGTCGTAGTTTATTATATATGCAAAATAAAAGCAAGAGTTAACATGGATATACTGATTTGTGTGAAAGTGAGTGAAGAGAAAGTGTCCTCAGTGGGCCAGCAGTTCAGAGCAGAATCCAACACAACCAACACACCACGTCTCCTTTAAATGGCGTTATTTGTGTTCAAACAATAGTCCAAAAGTTCGTTAATACTGTGCTACTAGACATCAGGAGGGTTTAGGGATGTCGAACATGCACAAGCCCTTGTACTTCTGTAACAGCTGATTCTTGGTGCGGACTTGCTCTCTCAGGGTGCGGAGTTTGTTCTGCTGCACCTCAGAGCTGAGGTCGATACCGGGCATGGCCAAGATCTGTTCTCGCGTGTCCTGGATCCGCTGCCTCAACTTGTTTAACTCCTGGTGTACATCCTGGTTGTCTTTGTCCATGCTGCTGGCACAAAACCAATAAAATTCAGCATTACCTTAAAAACAAATTGTAAGTGATTTGATTACAGAGACAGAATGTAGCGTGTGTGATAAACAGGTTTATTCCGTCTAGGAAAGCGGAGTAACTATGTGTTGTATGTGTAAGCTATGGTTAGCTAGCTTTGAGACAACTGACTTCGCGATAATTATTTCCACAGCCACTGACTTTTTATTCGGATCACACACTACGTATGGTATATTATGCAATGTAAATACTCGTACCATTTGATAATATCATGTATAAGCGGCAAAAAGGAGTAATCTTCTGTATCGTCTACCACCGACACGGGAGTCGCCATGTTTGGATGACTACATCCACGCCCATATCCTTTTACGTCATAACCACGTGTCGCTAAATCATCCAGGCGATTGGCTTGGCGTTAAAGATGACGTCATATGACGATTAGTTGTTATAAAACATACAAACGATGAAAAAACTCTAGCGGTTTTAATGTCTTTGAATGTGCTTCTTGAAACTAAAATGAAGTTAAATCATAGCAAAAAATAACAATCTATGCTGTCAACCTCCTCTAAAATTTCACATGCATTTCCTGTTTCTTTGTTTCAAGGATTCATAATCATAATATTCATAATATTTTACCGGAGCACTTTGGAATACTGTATGTATATATACACACGCACACAGACCAGGCATAACATTATGACCACCTGCCTAATAATGTGTTGGTCCCCCTTTTGCCGCCGAAACAGCCCTGACCCATCATACACTGTGTATTCTGACACCTTTCTGTCAGAACCAGCATTAGCTTTTTCAGCAATTTGAGCAACAGTAGCTCGTCTGTTGGATCGGATCCAGAACCTGGCCGTCCATGACCACTGCAGACCGGGAACACCCCACAAGAGCTGCAGTTTTGGAGATGCTCTGAAAAATTAGTAATAATTGGAATACGTTAGAAAAGTACAAAACATTAACTTACAGCTTTATTTATATATATATATATATATATATATATATATATATATATATATATATATATATATATATATATATATATATATATATATATACAGGTGCATCTCAATAAATTAGAATGTCGTGGAAAAATTAATTTATTTCAGCTCAATTCAACTCAAATTGTGAAGCTCGTGTATTAAATAAATTCAATGCACACAGACTGAGGTAGTTTAAGTCTTCGGTTCTTTTAATTGTGATGATTTTGGCTCACATTTAAAAAAAACCCCATCGACAACAAATTAGAATATGGTGGCATTCCAATCAGCTAATCAACTCAAAAGACCTGCCAAGGTCTCCTGAGCCTTCAAAATGGTCTCTCAGTTTGGTTCACTAGGCGACACAATCATGGGGAAGATTGCTGATCTGACAGTTGTCCAGAAGACAATCATTGACACCCTTCACAAGGAGGGTAAGCCACAAACATTCATTGCCAAAGAAGCTGGCTGTTCACAGAGTGCTGTATCCAAGCATGTTAACAGAAAGTTGAGTGGAAAGAAAAAGTGTGGAAGAAAAAGATGCACAACCAACCGAGAGAACCGCAGCCTTATGAGGATTGTCAAGCAAAATCCATTCAAGAATTTGAGTGAACTTCACAAGGAATGGACTGAGGCTGGGGTCAAGGCATCAAGAGCCACCACACACAGACGTTGTACAGTTGTCATATTTCTCTTGTTAAGCCACTCATGAACCACAGACAACGTCGGAGGTGTCTTACCTGGGCTAAGGAGAAGAAGAACTGGACTGTTGCCCAGTGGTCCAAAGTCCTCTTTTCAGATGAGAGCAAGTTTTGTATTTCATTTGGAAACCAAGGTCCTAGAGTCTGGAGGAAGGGTGGAGAAGCCCATAGCCCAAGTTGCTTGAAGTCCAGTGTTAAGTTTCCATAGTCTGTGATGATTTGGGGTGCAATGTCATCTGCTGGTGTTGGTCCATTGTGTTTTTTGAAAACCAAAGTCACTGCACCCGTTTACCAAGAAATTTTGGAGCACTTCATGCTTCCTTCTGCTGACCAGCTTTTTGAAGATGCTGATTTCATTTTCCAGCAGGATTTGGCACCTGCCCACACTGCCAAAAGCACCAAAAGTTGGTTAAATGACCATGGTGTTGGTGTGCTTGACTGGCCAGCAAACTCCCCAGACCTGAACCCCATAGAGAATCTATGGGGTATTGTCAAGAGGAAAATGAGAAACAAGAGACCAAAAAATGCAGATGAGCTGAAGGCCACTGTCAAAGAAACCTGGGCTTCCATACCACCTCAGCAGTGCCACAAACTGATCACTTCCATGCCACGCCCAATTGAGGCAGTAATTAAAGCAAAAGGAGCCACTACCAAGTATTGAGTACATGTACTGTACATGAACATACTTTCCAGAAGGCCAACAATTCACTAAAAATGTTTTTTTTATTGGTCTTATGAAGTATTCTAATTTGTTGAGAGAGTGAATTGGTGGGTTTTTGTTAAATGTGAGCCGAAATCATCACAATTAAAAGAACCAAAGACTTAAACTACTTCAGTCTGTGTGCATTGAATTTATTTAATACACGAGTTTCACAATTTGAGTTGAATTACTGAAATAAATGAACTTTTCCACGACATTCTAATTTATTAAGATGCACCTGTATATATAAAAATTTCTTTAATTCATTGTGTACCGCTTATCCAATCTATTCTCAGGTCATGGGGAGCCTGTGCCTATCTCAGGCGTCATTGGGCATCAAGGCAGGATACATCCTGGACAGAGTGCCAACCCATCGCAGGGCACACACACACTCTCATTCACTCACTATGGACAATTTAGAGATGCCAGTCAATCTACAATGTATGTCTTTGGACCGGGGGAGGAAACCAAGAGTGCGCGGAGAAAACCCCCGAGGCACGGGGAGAACATGCAAAATCCACACACACCTGGCGAAGACGGGAATCGAACCCCATTAACTTACAGCTATGTTTTGACATTTTATATATATATATATATATATATATATATATATATATATATATATATATATATATATAAATTCAAGCCCGAAATTATTCATACCCCTGGCAAATTCTGACTTAAAGTTACTTTTATTCAACCAGCAAGTTTTTTCTTGATTAGAAATGACACAGGCGTCTCCCAGAAGATAATAAGATGATGTACAAGAGGCATCATTGTGGAAAAAATTATTGCTCATCTTTTATTTACATTTGAACAAAAAGTGGCATGTCCAAAATTATTCACAGCCTTCTCAATAATCAATAGAAAAGCCTTTATTGGCTATTACAGCAATCAAACACTTCCTATAATTGCTGACCAGTTTTTTGCATGTCTCCACTGGTATTTTTGCCCATTCATCTTTAGCGATGAGCTCCAACTCTTTCAGGTTGGAGGGTCTCCTTGCCATCACCCTGATCTTTAGCTCCCTCCACAGATTCTCAATTGGATTTAAGTCAGGACTCTGGCTGGGCCACTGCAAAACGTTAATGTTTTCGTCTGCTAACCATTTCTTCACCACTTTTGCTGTTTGTTTTGGGTCGTTGTCATGCTGAAATGTCCACTGGTGCCCAAGGCCAAGTTTCTCTGCAGACTGCCTGATGTTGTTGATGAGAATTTTGATGTATTGCTCCTTTTTCATGGTGCTGTTTACTGTGATTAGGTTCCCTGGTCCACTGGCTGAAAACCACCCCCAAAACATTGGGTTCCCACCACCATGTTTGACAGTGGGTATAGAACTTTGGATTTTCCCATAGACTGTGACAGTTTGCAAAGGGTATGAATAATTTTGGACATGCCACTTTTTGTTCAAATGTAAATAAAAGCTGAGAAATATTTTTTTACACAATGATGCCTTTTGTAAATTGTCTTATTATCTTTTGGGAGAAGCCTGTGTCATTTCCGGTCAAAAAAAAACTTGCTGGTTGAATAAAAGTAACTTTAAGTCAGAATTTGCCAGGGGTATGAATAATTTCGGGCTTGACTGTATATGTATTTATATATATATATATTATATACATTATATATATATAATATCAAAACGTAGCTGTAAGTTAATGTTTTGTACTTTTCTAACATATTCTAATTATTATTAATTTTTCTACCAAGTTGTTTTTACCAATTATTATTTTATGTCATGTACCATAGTTCATTTGTTTTCATTTTTGTTTGCTTTTTTGTTAGTTCATTGTTCAAGCTCACTTTTGTGAAGTGCCGGAATTACAGGTACCAACATTTTTAATTCAACACATAAGGCTGTGGAAATAATCAGAGGTTGTTTGAAATTGTATATAATATAAAGAATGTTCATGATATGTATTTTATGTAAGAGACTCAGCAACTCTATCAAAGAAAGGATTCATGATTCATTGTTGTGTACATATAAAAACCATGGGTCTCTTTTGCCCTCCGGACAAAATCAAATCAATTTGCTTTTCAACCTTTGTTTGCTTTTCTGTTTATTAGACTCATTCCTGGAAGGAAAAGGGTTATGTATTAATAACATGATATGGGTTCTTTTATCAGTATACACAGAGGTATTATGACACAGAGGTACCTTGATGGCTTTAGTTTCATATCTGATCGAGAATATATGGGTTTTATTTTTTTATTAGACCTGCTTTTCTGTAGTAGCTTACTCTGAAAGTAAGTGCTGTTACATGTAATGCTACAATGTGTCACATTATCCTACTGCCCCAATTTAGAGCCTTCTGTATATATTTATATTTTGTACATTATATTCTCCTTTATTCCTCCATTAGATTTTCTTTAATGCTTCAGAAATGTTAGGTACTACTGTAATGTAGTACAAAATGCAATTAAATTCACTTCTTAAATGTTTTATTCCATGTAACTGATGTGACTAGTGTTTGTGTTAAACACTAAGACTGATGTGGGCTCACATCACATCATACTGAACAGCATGGGATTGTTGTGAGAACTGAGAATATGTATGAGGAGAAATAAGGAACAGTATTTAGAAACCAAGTCTGATATGGAACATGTTGTGACAACAAAATAGCAGGAATTAAGTGTTTATCTGAACTGGGGATACTGCACAAAGTACAGCTAGTAATAAATAGGCTGATAATTAGAATATTTGAATGGAGTGCTTACTAAATAATTACTAAATATTTGTAATGAGCATAATTATTAATAATTAATATAATTTTTCTATGTCTCATGCTGGGGAAATTTGCTTAATCAGTTATCAGAGGTCTTTGTGTCTGTAGCATGTTGGAAGTTGGCTCTTGATAATTTATCATTTACATTATGAAAATGTAAATGGAAGGATTTAAAAAGAAAGTAGACAGAACCATACACCCTGTTCTGATTTCTGATCTGTTAAGTTAACCCTTTTCCAGGTGATCAGGTATTTTTTCCACACCCAGCAAATGAGAAAATCAGAATGATGCTTTTTGTGGTTTAATATGTCTATGGACTGTCATCAATAATTGTGAAAGGAGGCTCTTTCAAAAAGGTGCATACATCTGGTTGAATTGTTTGCTGCCACTCTTCTGCAATTCATGAAATAAATCAAGCCACAAACAAAAATGAAACAGTCAAAAGCAGACACAGTGTGTGAGGTGGTGTCAGTGATGCTGATGGACAGTGATGTGACACAGGCACAGTGTAAATACAAACAGCACTTTTGAACAAACTGTTACTTACCTAATCCCATTTTGGACTGATTTTTTTTCCTAAATTACTTTGTGCTCTGTACCATTTTCCTGTCTTGTCTATAAACTCAAGTGCACCAAGGAATGCGTTGGATGCTTGCACATGGATCTGCATTTCAGAATAAAATAGAAAAGAATAGAATATCTTTATTGTTATTGTAACATATACAACAAAATTATAAAAGCTATCCGGTCAGTGCATCATTCATTCATTGTCTACCGCTTATCCGAACTATTCTTGGGTCACGGGGAGCCTGTGCCTATCTCAGGCATCATTGGGCATCAAGGCAGGATACACCCTGGACAGAGTGCCAACCCATCGCAGGGTACACACACTCTCTCATACACTCACACACACCAGGCAATTTAGAGATGCCAATCAACCTACCATGCATGTCTTTGGATTGGGGGAGGAAACCCCCGAGGTACGGGGAGAACATGCAAACTCCACACACACGGCGGACGTGGGAATCGAACCCCCAACCCTGGAGGTGTGAGGCAAACGTGCTAACCACTAAGCCACCGTGCATCATTCATTGTACCATAAAACTAAAAAGAGCATAAAAATAACTAAAAATGAATAGGTATCTAAAATAAATAGTGTTCACTAAAAATAAGAACAGAAAAACACACAACCATACATTCAGTCACACATCAAATTGCACAATCCCTTGTTTTTTAACTAGCAGCATGTTATGTTTTGGTTCTATTGAGTGTCGTTATTGCGGTGGAATAGAAGCTGTTTCTGAATCTATTTGTCCTTGTTTTTATTGATCTGTACCATCTACCTGACAGGAGAAGTTCAAATAGATGGTGTCCAGGGTGTGAGGTGTTCTTTATTATGTTCTGTGTTTTTTTGAGACAGCAGGAACTGTGCAGTTCTTCCAGATTGAGGAGTGGGCAGCCGATGATCTTCTGGGCCGTGTTAATGACCCTCTGCAGTGCTTTCCTCTGAGCCACTGTGCAGCTGGTGTACCACACACATATACAGTATGTTAGTAAGCTCTCTATGGAGTACTGATACTAAGGACACCAGCAATCTCTGGGTAATGTTGTTCTTCCTGAGCACCCTCAGAAAGTGCAGTCTCTGCTGGGCCTTTTTCAGCAGCTCAGAGGTGTTCACGATCCAGATCAAGTGCTCCTCAATGTATACTCCCAGGAAGCGGAAGTCAACCACCCTCTCCACACAGTCCCCTCTGATGATTCATCATCAACTCCTGCTGTAATCATAAAGATTGGTGCTAATCCCAGGACTCAACCTGCTTGTGTTTACTCATCTACACCTGTGTACTGTAATGATTTATAATTGCTCTATTCTGTAACACCCAGACAAGGATGGGTTTCCTTTTAAATCTACTTTCTCTTAATGATTCTTCCTCATGTAGTCTCAGTGAGTTTTCCCTTGTACTGTGTGCCTTGTTCAATAGGGATTTCTGTAAAGCAATTGTTAAAGGTGCTATACAAATTATATTGAATTGTTAAAGCATGAGGATAGGCAAAATGTACACATGGTCAATCCACATGACAAAGTTAAATACAGGGAACTGAACTTTTGGTGTTGGAATTTATTTTCTACACAAGCTTTAAAACTAAGCAGTAACATATCCCTATTAAAGGTTGCTGAAATATAGAGAAATTAATTAATAAATCTGGTGATTAGTTTGATTTTGTGCTTTAATCTTAATTTAAAGACATAGTGGAGTATTTCACATGCGCTTATGTTTTGTTTTTGTTCTTCTAATGTTCATTCCTCTTAAAGTGATTAAAAGACATTCATCCATATTATAGGATAAATTATAGCATAAGTTCAAAGAGTGTCTTGACTAGAGCAGTATTACAATGATGTCTAAATGCAGTGTGTTCTGAATGTTCAGCAGTGACTAAGCTAGGTTTGGTCCTGTTAAGAATGATACTGTATGTTATATATGCACTATTACGCAAACTACAGAAAATAGCGTAAGCACAAATCTAAAATAAACTCATCAGCATCTCTAATTTGTTTAACGTTCTCCAATAATTTGCTTTGCATCGGGATGACTATCCACCTTCTTATGTAAACAATAAATGTTCATTGTTTACATTATGGGGGGGCATGGTGGCTTAGTGGTTAGCACGTTTGCCTCACACCTCCAGGGTTGGGGATTCGACTCCCGCCTCCACCGTGTGTGTGGAGTTTGCATGTTCTCCCCATGCCTCGGGGGTTTCCTCCGGGTACTCCGGTTTCCTCCCCCAGTCCAAAGACATGCATTGTAGGTTGATTGGCATCTCTAAATTGTCCGTAGTGTGTGATTGCGTGAATGAATGAGAGTGTGCGTGTGCCCTGCGATGGGTTGGCACGCCGTCCATCCTGCCTTGATGCCCAATGACCCCTGAGATAGGCACAGGCTCCCCGTGACCCGAATGTAGATCGGATAAGTGGTAGACAATGAATGAATGAATGAATGTTCTTTGACTTTTCTGTTCTGAAATGGCTAGAAGGAAAAGACTACAAGGATGTTAATATGAACAAACTTACTTTCTGACTCTAGTGCCATGATAGACAGGCATCATAACTGTATTGTGTAATTCATGGACATATCCTTATTCAAACAGAAAACCTAGATAATAATCAGTATATAATGTTGGTTGTTTTGAAAAAGAAAAAAAAAACAGGACAGACCCTTCCTAATCCTTGCCCACAATTACTGATCAATCTTCATGTTATAGCTCTCTTGTTCTCAAAACAAGCACAGGAGCAAAGTAGGTTTGTACTTTTTCCCCCACAAATTTCTAATCCTTTGTTTATCTAAAGTGAAATATATGCAATCAGGTGTAAAAACATTTTAAGACACTGTAAATGTCTGATTTGTAAATTATTTTTTTTTAAAAGACTGTTTACAAAAGCACATTAAAAACGTTACAGACCAACATGGCAGGTTGCAACCCTTCAGCCTCCAACAACATCTGCAATTCAACCTGAAATTCAAAGCCCATACCAGTCAATGTGAATGTATGCTGACCACCATTTAATATTTCTTTCCCTTGTACAACTATGATAGAAGTCATTTAATTATTTGTCACAGTGTGTCTGGACTGTGAAGATGAGATCAGACTGTGGGAAGGAGCGTGGAGAACAGGTGAACATTGATGCACAAACCGCCCCTCACCCTTCAGCAGTGCTGAAGAAACAGAGGCACTTGAGTACCAAGGCCAGCACATCTGAATGTGGCAGCAAGGCAGGGTGGCTGAAAGCAAGCAAAAACCTGTCCTGGAGGAGACCAGGCTCGGCACTAGGGGGAGGTAAGGATCTGAGTTCTGGGTGATAGGTAATGCCCTGTGCTACCTCTCTTTCTGTTATATTCCAGAATTTGCAACGTTACACTCCTGGGTCTGCCTTGCTTGCCTGCTGCTTCACCCGCACACCACCTCCACTGGCTATGGTCTCCTACACCTCCGGAAGCTTCAACACCTCTACACTTGCACCTTTTTCCATGAGTTTTTTTCCTCTTTCCTTGACTGCAGAATTTTCTCAATTTTGTTGTTAATAAAAGAGCACAATTTTCCTGATCCCTTGACTCTGTGCCTCACTCCGTGTTCCCACTTGCTGCTGCGAGTATCACACTGGTGGAGAATGCAGGCAGCAAACACGGAACGTGCACCATAATTCAGCATTGAGCAGCTGCTCCAACACTTTCTGAAGGCCAGCATCTACCAGAGTCTCCAGATGGCCACCCAGGAGCTGGTGGATCTGAAGGTCTCCCAAGTGGCCACCGCACCTCTTCCCGAACCTGGCTGCAATGCTAACCATCTGCTCATCTCCCATTCCCTTTTGTTCTGCCTAACCCCATCTCGTCTGTGTATCAACAGGTCACCAGGGAGGGGAGATTTGGGAGAGAGCAGAAGAAGGATGACTGGCTGAAGCATTGTTGGAGTCAGGTGCACCAGATAGATGGAGTAAGCGCAGACCCAACCCAAGGACTTCCCACCTCTTACTTTGCAGTCAAGAACGGCCTGCTGTATTATCACACTGAGAGGAGGGGTGAACACTGTAATATCGTCATGGTTCCCCAGCCCCACAATCCTCTCCTCATGCACCTGGCCCACTCACACCCTCTGGGGGGCCACCTGGGTGCCCGGAATACGTTGGAGAATCGGCGGGATTGGTTCACCTGGCTTGGTATGGATTCAGAGGTAAAGGCCTTCTGTCAAAGGTGCTCCCAGTGTAAGTGCACAGTACCCCAGTACCTGACACTAGCACCCTTAATCCCTCTACCCATTATCAGCAGCCCATTCGAGCGGATAGGCATTGATCTTATTGGGCTGCTACTAAAGTCAGCCCGGGGCCATGAGTACATCTTGGTCATAATAGATTATGCCACCTGCTACCACGAGGCAGTCCCACTTTGGAAGGCCACCTCCCAGAACATCACCAGGGAGCTCCCCCCACTCTTCAGCCAAGTGGACATTTCAAAGGACATCCTCATTGATCAAGGTATGCTCTTTGTGTCTTGACTAATGGTGGATCTGTGTCAATTGTTGCAGGTTAAATACTGGACGTCCGTCTACCACCCCCAGACTGATGGTCTTTGTAGCTGTTCAACCAGACACTGAAGAGGGTGCTATGGGACGGGATCCTGCCAGCTCATGGTCCAACCCCAGCCGTGCCCAAGCCAGACATGTCCCTCCATCTCTGCAACGACTTATGGAAGTTCAACCATATCTTTGACTTCGACAACTACAGGCAGTGGAGGAGGTGTCGCAGTTATTCATGATGACAAGCTAGATGCAACACAAAAACCCAGACATAAATTCAACAAATTTGAAGTTCTTTATACTAACCTAACTTATGTAGCCACAAAAAATAAGTTCACAGAGTCGATTCCACTAATTGTTATTTACAGACCTCCAGGGCCATATTCTGAATTCCTCAGTGAATTTTCAGATTTCATTTCAAGCCTTGTTGACTTCAACATTCATTTTGATAAGTCAGAAGACCCTCTGAGAGCAGCAGTTGTATCCATCTTAGATTCAGTAGGTGTTAATCAAAATGTAATAGGACCCACTCATAATGGAGGTCACACTCTGGATTCTAACATTTGGCTTAAATATAGAAAACATAGTCACTCTTCCACAGTCAAAAGCTATCTCAGGTCACTAAATTGTTTCATTTAAAATGCGTCTTAGACACGAGATACGCAATTTGCCACATCACCGTATTAAGAGTACATTTACATCTGCTACTACAGAGAGATTTAGCAATAGTATCCCAGAATTATCATGCATAATTGGTTCGCTGTCTGACCCCACAGAACTCGATCAGGTGACTGATTACCTGGAGTCAGTGTTTCGCAACACCCTAGATACTGTAGCTCCATTTAAAAGGAAAATAATAACCAGCCTGGTACAATGACCACACACAAGCTTTAAAACAATCAGCTAGGAAACTATAATGCAAATGGTGTCAAACTAAATTACCAGTATTTCAGTTAGCGTGGAAGCTACAAAAATTCTCTTAACACTGCTAGATCAGCATATCTCTCTGCCCAGCTGTTACGTACAGAAGGGGACAGAGGCACAGATACAATTTCGATGGAGTTTATTGAACAACCGGGAGAGCATGCAGCGTGCAGAATGCAGGTGAGTGAGGGTGGATGAATGTTCGTGGTGACGGAGGATGCCGGAGGAGATCTGTGGCTTGGGTTGTTGTAGCGGGAGCATGGATGCGAGCAGACGTGGCGTTGGCGAAACCCCGGGGTAAGCGCTGGAAACGAGGAAACAACTGAAATCGCTGAGATCTCTGGAGACACGGAAGCAAAGGTTAGAGAGAGAGTCCTAGCAGTTAACATAACACGTAGGCATGTGTTAATGAGACCGGAATAAGGCTGAGTGTTCTGAGGTGGTATTTATACTGCTGTGAAGAAGGGTGTTGATGATTCTCAGGTGATGCTTATCAGAACTCAAGAGAGGGAGTGCGCTGTGATTGGGTGCATGTAGAGCCTGGCGTGTCTGTGACACCAGCATATCTCTCTAAATGAAGATCGAAAAAACAATCCTAAATTTTTATTTAGTACTGTATAAAAACTAACTAGGAGTAAAAAGAATGTAGAAAAGCGCACACCCTCTATATGCAGCAGCAATAACTTCATGTATTTTTTCAATGGAAAAATTGATAATATCCAGCAAGAAATATTAATTTAAAACCAAATTATTTGATAGATAACCCTGTAGATTATATAACTATTTCTGATCAGAGCTTAGAATGCTTTACTCCCCTTCAAGAGCCTGATATAATTTCACGAATTTCATCTTCAAAACTTTCAACCTGTATTCTAGATCCTTTACCCACGTTGTTCCTTAAACAGATATTACCAGTAGCTACCAAACCCCTTCTAAAACTGATAAATTCTTCCCTTAGCACTGGCTATGTGCCTAAATCTTTTAAGCTAGCAGTTATCAAACCTCTGATTATAAAAACGGACCTCGACCCCTCTCAGCTGTCCAGCTATAGGCCAATATCAAACCTACCCTTTATCTCCAAGATCCTAGAAAAGGCTGTAGAACAGCAGTTATGTTCATACCTACATAGGAATAACATTCATGAATTGCATCAGTCAGGATTTAGGCCTCATCATAGCACAGAGACAGCACTGGTTAAAGTGGTAAATGACATGTCACTGGCTTCTGATCAGGGTTGTGTCTCCATACTGGTGTTAATCGATCTTAGTGCAGCTTTTGACACCACTGACCACACTATTCTACTTGATAGGCTAGAACATGTTGTTGGCGTTAAAGGAACAGCCCTCTCCTGGCTCAGGACTTATTTGACGGATCATTTTCAGTTTGTAGATCTAGATGTTGACTTCTCTATGCATACCAAGGTTATGTTCGGTGTTCCACAAGGTTCTGTCTTCTGCTTTTCTCCTTATATATGCCCTTGGTGCAATTATTCATAAACATGGTATTAGCTTCCACTGTTATTCATCTCGGATCTTTCAGCTCATCAGCTGAAACTCAATCCCAGCAAAACTGAGCTGCAACTATTACAACTCTCTTCTGGCAGATCTACCTCTGAACGCAATTCACCCACTGCAAATGATCCAAAATGCAGCTGCGCTACTTGTTTTCAACCTGCCTAAGTTTTCCCACACCACCCCACTGCTGCGTTCCCTCCACTGGCTTCCAGTAGCTGCACGCATCAGATTCAAAACACTAATGCTTGCCTACAAAGCCAAGAATGGACCAGCGCCATCTTACCTCAAAGCTCTCATTACTCCTCGCATTGCACCTCGCTCCCTCAGATCCACTAGCACTGCTCAACTGGTCCCGCCATCTCTCAGGGCAAGAGGTAGGTATACATCTAGACTCTTCTCTGTTCTGGCACCGAGGTGGTGGAACGAACCTCCCCTAGATGTCCGTACAGCTGAGTCACTGACCATCTTAAAATGGCAACTGAAGACCTACCTCTTCCTGAAGCACTTAAACTAGCTCTTATTTTTCCCTGTTTATGTATCATGTTGTATCTTAAAAAAAAAAGAAAAAAAGAAAAAAATCCCCAACTCAGTTTTTAGGCTAATGGTATCCCAAGTTTGTGTCCTATTGAACCAGTGTTAATCTATTCATTGATAGAGAATTAAAACACTTTTGTACGTTGCTCTGGATAAGAGCATCTGCCAAATGCCAGAAATGTAAATGCAAATGTAAATGTTATGCCGATGACACACAGCTATATGTTTCAGCCATGTCAGATGAGAGACAGCAGCTTATTAAGATTGAAGAATGTGTAAAGGACATTAGACAGTGGATGCTTACTAACTTCCTCCTGCTTAACTCTGACAAGATAGAGGTGCTTGTACTAGGACTACATGCAGCTAGAAGTAAGCTTTCTGATTACAGAGTAACTGTGGATGGTCTTTCTGTTTCATCATGTGCAGCAGTAAAAGATCTTGGTGTGATTATTGACTCTGGACTTTCGTTTGAAGCCCATGTAGATAATATCCCTATGGTATCCTTCTTTCATCTTCGAAAAATTGCTAAGATAAAAAATATGATGTCACTTCATGATGCAGAAAAACTAGTTCATGCTTTTGTTACCTCTAGGTTGGATTATTGTAATGTCTTACTGTCTGGATGTTCCAGTAGGAGCATAAACAAGCTCCAGTTAGTCCAGAACACAGCAGCTAGAGTCCTAACTAGAACCAGAAGATATGAACACATCACTCCTATCTTAGCCACACTGCACTGGCTCCCAGTCAAATTTTGCATTGATTACAAAATACTTTTACTGACCTATGAAGCACTAGTTGGTCTTGCGCCACAGTACCTGAGCGATCTTTTGGTTATTTATGATCCACCACGCATACTCTGATCAAAGGGTGCACATTATTTGGTAGTACCTCATGTAGCAAAGGCTACAGCAGAGGGCAGAGCTTTTTCTTACAAAGCCACACAGTTATGGAACAGCCTTCCAATTAGTGTTTGGGATTCACAGTCTCAATGTTTAAGTCTAGGCTGAAAACACATTTGTTTAGTTAAGCTTTCAATGTATAGTTTTTCTTAGGCTGATCTGGAAGGTTCATGGGCATAGAGTGTTTGATGCACTGGGATGTTTGCATGCTGTCGCCTTACCACCCTTGCAAGTCGCTCAGGTTTGCTGACTGTGAAATGGTTGGACGCTTCCTGGGAAGCCTTCATGTCTGTCACCTTCTGGCTCTCCCTTTTATTTATGCTGTCATAGCTAGTCTTGCCAGAATCCATGCCTGCACTTAATATCTTTCTCTCTCTCTCTGTCTTTCTCTGTCGAGCTATACATCCCACTCCCGAGCTCCCAGTGTTTTGAGTTTCCAGTGTGGCTACTGGCTCTAACCCTGGTCAGACTCTCGTCGCTTGATGGTGCTCACTGATGCTGTGGATGGATCTGTGTGGACAGCCTGTGACCAGGAGACAGCTGTGGACAAAGCCACTTGGGGAATTTCACACTGTCACAGATCTGCCATTACATCTGTCAGCTTGCGACAGCAAGGAATTAGTGTCTATAATGAACTCAGAAACTACGCTGACCTACTAGTTCCTCATGGGCCCTTGGTTGGTGTTATAGAAAGGACATTATTTAGTTACATTTACATTATTTACTGTCCAGTGTCACCCAAATGAGGATGGGTTCCCTTCTGAGCCTGGTTCCTCTCAAGGTTTCTTCCTCATATCATCACAGGGAGTTTTTCCTTGCCACCATTGCCGAAGGCTTGCTAATTAGGGACAAAATAGGGATAAAATAGTAATTTTATTTAAACTTATTTAAGCTGCTTTGGATGGCCCTGTCCTCAAATAATAACATGGCCTGCATGCACCTTTTCAAGGCATCATTCTCAGACCCTATCATCAGTTCACAGTGGCCTACCTGGATGATATGATTATTCATTCCTCCATGTAGTCGGATCACTTGTTGCATCTGGGGGAGGTCTTGAACGCCGCCATCGAGGAACTCCAGTACTACTTGGCAGACCAGCACTTCAGGCCTATCCCATAGCTACACCCTCTGGACAAGACAGCTGCTAGGTGGGCGCTCAGAGCTAAGGAGGGGGCCCTGAGATAGTGGCACACACATTACCACATGCAAGCCACACAACACCACTCTTTGCCCCTCTAAAACAAGTGGTGCTGAAGAAACAGTGGCACCTTAGTACCAAGGCCAGCACATCTGAGTGTGGGTGCAAGGCTGAAAGTGTGTCAAAACTTTAATCAGCCAATCAAGAGCGCTGCTGAAACCCATCACCCTCCAGGAGAAGATTCCTGGAGGAAACCAGGCTTAACATTAGGTGGAGGTAAGGATCTGAGTTCCGGATGATAGTTAATGTCCTGCCCTCTCTCTTTCTGCCATATTCCAGAATCTGCATTGTGAAGAGGGGGGAAGGTCCCTGTTCTGCTGAACTGATGTCATGCCCCTGGGTCTGCCTCACTGCCTTGCCCTTTCCTTGCCTGCAGAATTTCCTTGTTTTTGTTGTTAATGAAAGAGAACAATTTCCCTGATCCCTTGACTCTGTGCCTTCCTCTGTGACTTCTGTTACCCCTCGCTGCGGTGAGCATCACAGGTCATTGTAGGCTTGTTGATCATGTTCTTAAGGCTCCTTATGTCACCAAGATTATTCCATGAACATTATTCCATGAAAAATGTAGGTTCAGTAATGTACAATAAAATGTCACTTTGCAGTTCCATTTACGGGACAAACCCGTATGGCACAAACCTGCTGTGGTAATAATAAAAAGACCAAAAGTCTTTTAAAAAAAAATGTGTAAATTCAGTATGGATCAAGCAGAGCTGGAGGGGCCCAAGGCGGGGGGGTTTGGTTAGGCATTTTTATTTGGGAAAATTTTGGAAAAAATGGGAAGAAAAAATTTAAATTTTTTGGAAAAAACTTTTGTTTGGGTTACCTATAATAATAGTATAATAGTATACTGGTTTTGTCTTATTAAATTCAAGAGAGAAAAAGAGATTCTAATGACAGAAATGACTGTTTAGAATTGCTATAATGTAAGTAATAACAGGTGGCTAAGAGGAGCTACGCTAAAAAGCTGGAAAACCAGTTCTCTTCCAATGACCTTGCTTCAGTGTGGAAAGGCCTAAAAGACATCACAAACTACAAGACACCATCCCTCAGCACTGAGGCCAATCAACAACTTGCTGAAGACCTGAACAGGTTTTACTGCAGATTTGAAACTGCCGGTCTAACACCCCATGCCTGATCTGAAAATCTCTCTACACAACCATTAACACCTCCAGAAACCCCCCTCTCCCCCCTTCTGCACCTTGGATCAGTGAAAATGATGTGTGTCAGGTCTTCCTGAAGCAGAAGAGAAGAAAAGCACCAGGCCCAGACGGTGTCACACCAGCCTGTCTGAAAACCTATGCTGACCAGCTGGCCTTCATCTTTTCACAGATCTTCAATAGATCACTGGAGCTGTGTTCCACCATCATCCCCATCCCAAAGAAACCCAAGATAACAAGACTTGATGACTACAGACCTGTTCCTTTAATGTCTGTGGTCATGAAGTTTATTTGAAAGACCATTTCAGCAAGTGTTGGCTTATCTGAAGAACATCACAGGACCCTTACTGGACTCCCTGCAGTTTGCTTACAGAGTGAACAGGTCCATGGATGATGCAGTCAACATGGGATTGCACTTCATACCCACAGCATCTGGACAAATCAGGGACTTATGTGAGGCTCCTCTTTGTAGACTTCAGTTCGGCCTTCAACACCATCAGCCCAACACTCCTCCAGACCAAACTAACCCAGCTCTCTGTTCCTCTCCTCTCTGTCAGTGGATCACCAGCTTTCTGACAGATAGGCATCAGCTAGTGAAATTGGGGAAATCCACGTCAAACAGCCGCACCACCAGCACTGGAGCCCCCCAGGGTTGCGTCCTCTCCCCACTGCTCTTCTCCCATTTTCACCAATGACTGCACCTCTACTGATCCATCTGTCAAGTTCCTGAAAATTTGCGGATGACACTACAGTCCTCGGCCTCATCCAGGACGGTGATGAGTCTGCTTACAGACAAGAGGTTGAGCAGTTGGCTGCATGGTGTAGTCTTAACAACCTGGAGCTCAAAACAGTGGAGGTGATAGTGGACTTCAGGAGGAACACCCCTGCACTCCCCCCACTCACCATCATGAACAGCACTGTACCAACAGTGGAGTCATTCAGGTTCCTGGCCACCACCATCTCTCAGGACCTGAAGTGGGACACTCACATAGACTCCATTGTCAAAAAGGCCCAACAAAGATTGTACTTCCGTCGGAAGCTGAGGAAGTTCAACCTGCCACAGGAGCTGGTAACACAGTTCTACTCAGCCATCATTGAGTCTGTTCTGTGCAGGTCTATAACTGTTTGGTTTGTCTCAGCTACAAAATCAGACATCAGAAGCCTACACAGAACGGTTCGGACTGCTGAAAGGATTATTGGTGCTCCTCTGCCCACCCTTCAAGAACTGTATGCATCCAGAGTGAGAAAAAGGGCTCTGAAAATCACTCTGGACCCCTCACATCCAGGCCATCTCCTCTTTGAACTTTTGCCATCTGGCCGACGCTACAGAGCAGCAACTACCAGGACAGCCAGGCACAAGAACAGTTTCTTCCCCCAAGCAATCTACCTTTTGAACAGTTGAATGTTCCCAACATTGTTCAATAAAAAAAAAAAGTGCAATACCCTCATATTTATTTGTTACCACTCCACATCCCTATATCTCATCTTATTCTTTTCTATTCTGTACATACAAATTACTTTATTTTCCTATTTAAATATGTGTTTTTACTTCTCTTCCTATTTTTTGTTGTTGTTGTTTGTATTGTTGTTATTGTCTCTGTGCACTAGAGCTTGTGATACTAAAACAAATTCCTTGTATGCGCAAACATACTTGGCAATAAAGCTCTTTCTGATTCTGATTCTGAATTAACTACTTTTTCTGTGCATTCCACATTAAATGTACTTTATACTGATAAAATCCATGATGTGTTCTTTGTCAAAAAATTGCTGAGCTTTAAGAAGAATAAAACATGTGGAAGTTATTACTCAAATACTAATCAACTTAGCAGTTGTGACAATACTTTTCTTCATTATTATTGATTAATTTTCTATAACAATATACCTTTATTCCTTACATGTCTCAAAACCAGCAATTTTATGACTGTATCGTTTACTTGTGACGCATTATAATTGCCTAATACCAAATTTACCAAATTTTTATAGTCATTCACAGTGCACAATTCTGAGTGTTAGTGATTTCAGCACAGTACGTTTGTCTACTGTCATGATTCCTGCTCCGCTGCCTCACCCGGATCCTGCTACTCCAGCTTCTGGTTTTCACCTGCACACTCTTTCCCCCTCCCTCTCCTGTTCTGCTGGATCTGCTGCACTAATTACCTGATGACTTTCACCTGTGCATCTCTCGCTCTTTCCAATATAAACAGCTACTCTGGGCCAGTTTGTACTTTGTGCCAGAGAGCCAATACCTTCCAGCAACCTGAACCCTTCTGAGTGCTGCTACATTTCTGACATGTTGTCTGTCTGTCATGAGTATCTGATGGTCTCTGGAACTGTTTCTGGATTAAGACTTGGATCCTTATTATACCTGTAAGCCTGTTCTGCCTGATACCTGGTTCTGACCCCTGCCTGTATTAGACCTGATTCTGTCTGCCTGCCTGCCTGCCTGATTCTGCCTGCCTCTGTTAATCTAGCCATCAGATTATCTCTTACATGCCTGCCATTTTGGCAGTCTCCATCTGTCCGCCATCTTCAATTCAATAGTTATTAATGAGTTATTAAACTTTATTTTATCCCTAATGAGCAAGCCTGTGGTGATGGTGGCAAGGAAAAACTCCCTGTAACATGATGAAGAAACCTTGAGAGGAACCAGACTCAGAAGGGAATCCATCCTCATCTTGGATTCTCTCAGCACTCACTTACCAGATCTCTGCCCCAGCGCACCTTTACTATCATTTCACTTCAGGAAACCGACGAGTGAGTATCATTTTGTTTGAGAGTTTCGGCTATGTTCTGAATCCTCTACTAACCTCTGTCTCCTGTCTTCAGGCCACTGCTGTTACCACCTGCATGCTGAAGAACCCCCCACCCCGAAGACAGCTTTTATAACCTCTTACTCCAACCTTTCGTCTTTTCACTCCTGGTGTTGCTGTGTGTCCTCAAAAACCCTGCTCATGTTACATCTACAGTATGTCTGAGTATAATGTACAACTTCATTCTTGCTTAATGTAGATTATTTATTACCTTAACTCAATTCATAATCTGATTTTGTGAATCATAATGGTTACTGTGTCTTCCCATAAAGCACATGGAAAAGCAATAAAAACACACACAACAATTTGTTCCAATGCTGGAGAAAACAGTGTTTGCATCATGGCAAACACAAAGATGAATGGGAAGTTGTAAGTTAACCATGAACTTAACAGCTGTTCAGAACATACAAAAGAATGTGAGTGAGCCTGGTAGCTGTCATATAACCGTTGCCCCCAACTGCAAACTGAACATGGAAAACATTGGGCATACAAAAAAACAAAACTTATTCAAAAACAAATCATAGTAATTCAAAATTCATACTCACAAATACAAAATATCTCAAATGATTATAAGTAAATAAGAGTAGAAATGTCTATAACACACAGAGAGCTGCTGTGGGCATTATTCCAAACAGGACTCCCATTAGATATTAATCATTAATAAATTGCCAACCTGGGTGTTTTTCCAACCGAGTGTAAATTTATGATGTGATGACAGACCTGGATATTTTGATAACAGAATTGTGACTGGATTTGTTATAAATGGATTTGCATTGTTATAAAAATATATATGGATTTGCATTATGTTATAAAACTGTCAAGGGATCTACTGACACTGATGTTAGCTGAGGAATTGAAGCCCATCTGTGGCACATGTGTTTGATATGCCATTAGGAAACCATTGGTTGATGTACGTGCCCGTGGGGCGTAAATGATTTACGGGTAATAGCTGTTATTGTGAGGGTGAAGGATTTACTGGCACTGGAAAGTAGATTCATACACACACAGGTCCACTGATGTGTGATGTACACAGCCTGAGGAGTTCAGGTGTGCTATAGTTTCCATTATGTTATGACAGTGTAAAATCATGGTTCAATTTTTGCTCCAATTTATGCTCCTAGAAATAAGAGTAGTTACAGATTAGTGCAGTCAATTAGTGCACACAGTTTTAATTTTTTTTCTTTTGCTTTAATGGATTATCACTTTGTGAGGTTGAGTTTACTCACATTTCTAAGGCAGCAGGTAATTTCTTATTTAGCCATTGTGAAATGTACAGTGTAATCTAGCCATGGGGGTCACAGTCCAGTGACTTCTGTGCCGGTCCCAAGCCCGGATAAATAGAGAGGGTTGTGTCAGGAAGGGCATCCGGCATAAAACATTGCCAAATTTAACCATGCAAATCGTCGGTATGAATTTCATACCGGATTGGTCGAGGCCCGGGTTAACAACGACCGCCATCGGCGCTGTTGACCTACAGGGCGCTGGTGGAAATTGGGCTACTGTTGGTCGAAGAAGTAGAGGAGGGAGGAGAGGAAAAGTAAGAGTGTAGGACTGAGAATAGGAACTCTGAATGTTGGTACTATGACAGGGAAAGGTAGAGAGCTGGCTGATATGATGGAGAGAAGGAAGGTGGATATACTGTGTGTACAGGAGACCAGGTGGAAAGGTAGCAAGGCTTGTAGTATAGGAGCAGGATTCAAGCTGTTTTATTATGGTGTGGATAGTAAGAGAAATGGGGTAGGTGTGGTCCTGAAGGAGGAGTTTGTGAGGAATGTTCTGGAGGTGAAGAGAGTGTCAGACAGGGTGATGAGTCTGAAGTTAGAGATTGAAGGGGTGATGTTGAATGTTGTTAGTGGTTATGCCCCACAGGTAGGTTGTGAGTTAGAGGAGAAAGAGAAATTCTGGAGTGAATTAGATGAGGTGATGGAGAGTATTCCCACAGGTGAGAGAGTGGTGATAGGAGCGGATTTTAATGGACATGTTGGTGAGGGTTACAGAGGTGATGAGGAGGTGATGGGCAAGCTTGGAGTTAAGGAAAGGAACCTTGAAGGACAGATGGTAGTGGACTTTGCTAAGAGGATGGACATGGCTGTGGTTAACACTTATTTTCAGAAGAGGGAGGAGCATAGAGTGACTTACAAGAGTGGAGGTAGGAGAACACGGGTAGACTACATCCTATGTAGAAGAGGCAATCTGAAAGAGATTAGTGACTGTAAAGTGGTAGTGGGAGAGAGTGTAGCCAGACAGCATAGGATGGTGGTGTGTAGGATGACTTTGTTGGTCTGTAAGACGAAGAGGTCAAAGATAGATATAGAGAAGAAAACCAAGTGGTGGAAGCTGAAAAAGGAGGAATGTTGTGAGGAATTTAGACAGAAGTTGAGGCAGGCTCTGGGTGGTCAGGTAGTGCTGCCAGATGACTGGGAAACTACAGCAGAAGTGATCAGGGAGACAGGGAGAAAGGTGCTGGGTGTGTCATCTGGAAGGAGGAAAGAAGATAAGGAGACTTGGTGGTGGAATGAGGAAGTTCAGGATAGTATCCAGAGGAAGAGGTTAGCCAAGAAGAAGTGGGACATGGACAGGACTGAAGAGAATAGACAGGAATACAAGGAGTTACAGCGCAGAGTGAAAAGGGAGGTGTCTAAGGCCAAGCAGAAGGCATATGACAAGTTGTACACTGGGTTAGACACTAGAGAAGGAGAGAAGAACTTGTACAGGTTAGCTAGGCAGAGGGATCGAGATGGGAAGGATGTGCAGCAAGTTAGAGTTATTAAGGATGGAGATGGAAGGGTGCTCACAAGTGAGGAGAGTGTACAGAGGAGATGGAAAGAGTACTTTGAGCAGCTGATGAATGAGGAAAATGAGAGGGGAAAAAAGAGTAGAAGGGGTGAACTCTGTGGAACAGAAAGTAGATAAGATTAGAAAGGATGAAGTCAGGAAGGCTTTGAAGAGGATGAAAAGTGGAAAGGCAGTTGGTCCTGACGACATCCCAGTGGAGGTCTGGAAGTGTCTGGGAGAGGCAGCAGTGGAATTTTTAACTAGTTTGTTCAACAGGGTTTTAGAGCGTGAGAGGATGCCTGATGAATGGAGAAGTGTGTTAGTGCCGATCTTTAAGAATAAGGGTGACGTGCAGAGTTGCAGCAACTATAGGGGGATAAAGTTTATGAGCCATACAATGAAGCTATGGGAAAGAGTAGTGGAAGCTAGGTTAAGGAAGGTAGTGGAAATTTGTGAGCAGCAGTATGGCTTCATGCCCAGAAAGAGCACAACAGATGCAATTTTTGCTCTGAGAATTTTGATGGATAAGTATAGGGATGGTCAGAGGGAGTTGCACTGTGTGTTTGTAGACTTGGAGAAAGCATATGACAGGATGCCAAGAGAAGAGCTGTGGTACTGTATGAGGAAGTCAGGAGTAGCAGAGAAGTATGTCAGAGTGGTGCAGGACCTGTATGAGAGGAGCAAGACAGTGGTGAGGTGTGCTGTAGGTCAGACAGAGGAGTTCAAAATGGAGGTGGGACTGCATCAGGGATCAGCTCTGAGCCCCTTCCTGTTTGCTATAGTGATGGACCAGTTGTCAGAGGAGGTCAGACAGGAGTCTCCTTGGACAATGATGTTTGCAGATGACATTGTGATCTGTAGTGAGAGCAGGGAGCAGGTGGAGGAAAACCTGGAGAGGTGGAGGTTTGCGCTGGAGAGAAGAGGAATGAAAGTCAGTCGTAGTAAGACTGAGTACATGTGTGTGAATGAAACGGAGGGAAGTGGAACAGTAAGGTTACAGGGTGAAGAGGTGAAGAAGGTACAGGAATTTAAGTACTTGGTGTCAACAGTCCAGAGTAATGGAGTGTGGGAAAGAGGTAAAGAAGCGAGTGCAGGCAGGTTGGAATGGGTGGAGAAAGGTGTTGGGAGTTCTGTGTGAGACCGGCCATGCTGTATGGTTTAGAGACAGTGTCACTGAGGAAGAGACAGGAGTCAGAGCTAGAGGTAGCAGAGCTGAAGATGTTGAGGTTCTCTTTGGGAGTGACAAGGTTGGACAGGATTAGGAACGAGTACATCAGAGGGACAGCTCATGTTGGACATTTGGGGGACAAAGTTAGGGAGGCCAGATTAAGATGGTTTGGACATGTTCAGAGGAGGGAGAGTCAGTATATTGGTAGGAGAATGTTGGACATGGAGCTGCCAGGCAGGAGGCAAAGAGGAAGGCCAAAGAGGAGGTATATGGATGGAATTAATGAGGATATGAAGCTAGTGGGTGCAAGGGTTGAGGATGCAGAAGATAGGGATAGGTGGAGAGAGATGATTCGCTGTGGAGACCCCTGAAGGGAAAAGCCGAAAGAAGAAGAAGAAGAAATGTACAGTGTAGTGAAATTCTAACATTATCAAAAGCTGGAACTCTCTCTGCTTATTTTCCTCTCTTTTCTGCTTTTCTGCCAAAAGTTCTCTCTTTTTGGGAGTAAACTAGCTGTTGTCAGTAATTCATTGTTATGCCTACTGAGTAGTAGGCATAATGAATTACTGACAGCTGCTAGTTTACTGATTTAGAATAATCTTAATAAAAACCTAATAATTTTGACAGTGTGTGTTTAGAAGGGGAAAAAAGTGTACCATAATTTGGTCATTTAGAACTGGAAATTGATGCAGCTGAATAAATTAATGTTAGCCAACTGTACTGAATACAATCTTACACAGTAGCAATTAAACAGCATTCTGTTGTAATTCAGCTAGCTTACTCATTGTATTTACATTCACAAAATGTTATTTAACAATGACTTTTATTTTTATTTTTTTGCATGTGAAGTCTCTTTACTGTTCAAATAACACACAGATCCTCTGTCAGACCAGTACTCTGTCTCTGTCTTTATGGTGTCTTCCTTACTGGACTGCTTACGTTAGATACCTGTTTGTGTTTTTGGAATAATAGCCTGATGTTATTTGGATTGTGCTGTGCATCTGTCCATTAGTGGCTTTTTCCAGAGGCTCAGACAACAAAGAACTCTGTATTTTGTGTATATGTGAATAGTTGAGAATAAGAGAAAACTATTACGAGATGTTGGATACATTATGAAATGTCACCCTTTGCTACCATATCTGAGACCAAAATAGCGAATGTTTGCATGCAAGTTTTCTAACAAAACACCCATCATGTGTATCTCTTTTCCCATCTATATGTAGCAATACATTCTGTTGTCATCTGTGTTTGAGAAAATAGTTTGCAATCATAATTTCTCAAACTGACTTAAAATAGATACACTACAGATAAACTACGCTATTCATACACTGAAAATAATTTGAGTTTTTTAAGGAAACATGATTGCTTGAGAAAAAATGCATATGGGTGTAATGGACAGGTGTCCATATATTTTGGCTATATAATGTACCTCAAACATGAAGGACGCTGAGGAAGAAAAACTATTTTAGAAAAGGTCACATTGCTGTGGCCTTGACCCTGTTTAGATAAATTCCAAAGTCTTATCAGTCTATTTTGCTGGCCACAGTGATAATACCATATGGCTCACTTTGTTTTGTGCTGACAGACATGTGTAGGTAAGACTTGTGGTGGTGGCTTATGTGTCTACATCAACACAGAATGGTTCAAGAACTCAAAAACTTGTTTCTAATTACTGCTCATGACTAGTGGAGTTTGTGACTGTGAGTAATCTGCAGAATGCTCACCTTGACGGACTGTTTATCGGCAGAGTTTCATCCATGCAACCATGCAGAGTTTCAACTATCTCAAATTAGTGCTCCCTAAATTCCATCAGCATGTGGACTTTGCAACGAGAGGAGCGAACACGCTGAGTCTTGTCTGCACAAACATCAAAGTGCAAAGTGGCCCATGTACTGCTGAAGACCAGAAGAGCAGGTAGCTATAAGAACAGAAAGGATCAAATTGGCCCAGGCATCTGGGAGACAAAGCTCACACACAGCCACTGCCAAGACAGCAGCAACACCAAAAGCAAAAGCTGAGCCTTATGGGCTTCAACACTGCCTTCTGTAACTGGATCCTGGACTTCCTGACTAGGAGACCTCAGTCAGCCTCATTGGCGTCTCTAACACCCTGTACTAAGCATCAGGGCTGTGTTCTCATGTACTGCTGTGAACCTTGCTGACCCACGACTGTGCAGCAATGCAGAGCATCTGAATCCAAATCATCAGTGCATCCACCAAGCCAATAGCATTGTGGACAACGCCACACATCTGTCACACACACTCCTCGCCTTCCTGCCATCTGGAAAAGGGTACTGAAACATTTGAGCTCTTACAACCAGACTGTGTAAAAGTTTCTTCCTTCAAGCCATCAGACTTCTCAACACTCAGGGACTTGACAGACACATGCACACACATGCGCACTATACATCTTTGCACTCAGTCTGCAATTTTTGCACATTAAATTTGGTAACACTTTGTCTACATTCTTAAATGCTGTTACAAACTGCAATATTTGCACATTACATTTGTATTTTTTCTAAATGCTGATTTTATACACCAACAGACTACAGTCTTTTATTGCACACATGCACTTTTTTGTCAATAGTTTAATTTTCTTTTTACCCTTTAGAGTCTAGTCTGGTGTTGTCTTATGTAGCTTTCTGTCTTTATGTAGCACCAGGGTCCTGGAGGATTGTTGTTTCATTTCACTGTGTAATGCATCATCTATATTTGGTCAAAATGACAATAAAAGCTTTGGATGTACAATAAATTGCTAAATCCTACAAACATTCAACCTCTTGTTCCTTTGAGATACTGTGCTATTGACATCTCAGACAGACACTTGGATGGACACATGGCTGGACTGATGTCAAATGTGATTAAATGGGAATTGTGTAAACACACACAAAGCAGCACGTGTTAAAACACTCTTCCAACCAACTAACAAATCTTCATCAACATCTTCATCCTCTGTGTCTTTCTGCAGTCCCCACCTGCCTGATTAGATTGGACGTATCACCCAAAATAGGGAAGTGCAGAAAGTTGCTTGCTGGTGCAGCAAGAACAGCAACTTGATTTGAAACACCAAAAAACAAGGAGCTGATCATAGACTTCAACATTACTGAGGACCTGTGGCAGAACTCAGGATTGGCAGTGGAGCCCAAAGAGGAGGCTTAAATAAGCAGCCATTTGCTGGTCAAAGTTTATTGCTACACTGTTGAAAGCATCATTACCTACTGCTGTACAGTGTGGTATGCCAGCTGTTACATTGTTGAACAAAAACATTTCAATGAATCATCAAAGCTTTAAAGAACAGCACTGCACAGAACATACCCAACTAACAGAAACTAAAAGAATTTACACTTTGTGCTGTCTAAGAAGAGCATCCAATGTTATCAGTGATGCTACATTCTCCGGTTCAGGTCAATGGCTGATGCATGTCTTTGTTAAGGAGTAGTTTCTTTCACAAACCAGACACACTAACTAACTGTCTTGCACCAGTCAAGAGTACCTCTCCTTGATGGGACACGTCACTCACTAATGACTGAGTTCTTCAGCAGCATGCAAATAACTAAATACAGGTGCATCTCAATAAATTAGAAGGTTGTGGAAAAGTTCATTTATTTCAGCTCAATTCAACTCAAATTGTGAAACTTGTGTATTAAATAAATTCAATGCACACAGACTGAAGTAGTTTAAGTCTTTGGTTCTTTTAATTGTGATGATTTTGGCTCACATTTAACAAAAACCCACCAATTCATCGCAACAAATTAGAATATGATGACATACCAATCAGCTAATCAACTCAAAAGACCTGCAAAGGTTTCCTGAGCCTTCAAAATGGTGTCTCAGTTTGGTTCACTAGGCTACACAATCATGGGGAAGACAGCTGATCTGACAGTTGTCCAGAAGACAATCATTGACACCCTTCACAAGGAGGGTAAGCCACAAACATTCATTGCCCAAGAAGCTGGCTGTTCACAGAGTGCTGTATCCAAGCATGTTAACAGAAAGTTGAGTGGAAGGAAAAAGTGTGGAAGAAAAAGATGCACAACCAACCGAGAGAACTGCAGCCTTATGAGGATTGTCAAGCAAAATTGATTCAAGAATTTGAGTGAACTTCACAAGGAATGGACTGAGGCTGGGCATCAGGATCCACCACACACAGACGTGTCAAGGAATTTGGCTACAGTTGTCGTATTCCTCTTGTTAAGCCACTCCTGAACCACAGACAACATCAGAGGCGTCTTACCTGGGCTAAGGAGAAGACGAACTGGACTGTTGCCCAGTGGTCTAAAGTCCTCTTTTCAGATGAGAGCAAGTTTTGTATTTCATTTGGAAACCAAGGTCCTAGAGTCTGGAGGAAGGGTGGAGAAGCTCATAGCCCAAGTTGCTTGAAGTCCAGTGTTAAGTTTCCGCAGTCTGTGATGATTTGGGGTGCAATGTCATCTGCTGGTGTTGGTCCATTGTGTTTTTTGAAAACCAAAGTCACTGCACCCGTTTACCAAGAAATTTTGGAGCACTTCATGCTTCCTTCTGCTGACCAGCTTTTTGAAGATGCTGATTTCATTTTCCAGCAGGATTTGGCACTGCCCACACTGCCAAAGGCACCAAAAGTTGGTTAAATGACCATGGTGTTGGTGTGCTTGACTGGCCAGCAAACTCACCAGACCTGAACCCCAAAGAGAATCTATGGGGTATTGTCAAGAGGAAAATGAGAAACAAGAGACCAAAAAATGCAGATGAGCTGAAGGCCACTGTCAAAGAAACCTGGGCTTCCATACCACCTCAGCAGTGCCACAAACTGATCACCTCCATGCCATGCCGAATTGAGGCAGTAATTAAAGCAAAAGGAGCCACTACCAAGTATTGAGTAAATGAACATAAGGCCAACAATTCACTAAAAATGTTTTTTTATTGGTCTTATGAAGTATTCTAATTTGTTGTGAGAGTGAATTGGTGGGTTTTTGTTAAATCTGAGCCAAAATCATCACAATTAAAAGAACCAAAGACTTAAACTACTTCAGTCTGTGTGCATTGAATTTATTTAATACACGAGTTTCACAATTTGAGTTGAATTACTGAAATAAATGAACTTTTCCACGACATTCTAATTTATTGAGATGCACCTGTGTATATACAATAACAAAGATATTACAGAGTGAATAATTTTTCCATAGGTTTAAACAACATTGCATTTATCAAAGAAAAAAAGTTATTTACAGGCTAATTGATTCAAACATAGGGGGCACGGTGGCTTGGTGGCTAGCATGTTTGCCTAACACCTCCTGGGTTGGGAGTTCGATTCCTGCCCTTTCCGTGTGTGTGGAGTTCGCATGTTCTCCCCATGCCTTGGGGGTTTCCTCCCCCGGTCCAAAGACATGCATCGTAGGTTGATTGGCATCTCTAAATTGTCCGTAGTGTGTGATTGCATGAGTGAATGAGAGTGTGTGTGCGCCCTGCAATGGGTTGGCACTCCGTCCAGGGTGTATCCTGCCTTGATGCCTAATGACGCCTGAGATCTCCCCGGTTCCCTCTGACCCGAGAGTAGATTGGATAAGCAGCAGACAATGAATGAATGAATGATTCAAACATTAATGTTTCATTATTAATGTTTTCTCTGTTTAAGGTTCTCTGTAACATGCTCAAGATCAAATGTGTTTTTAGATGAAGTGATGTAGTGTGTCGCTGCTTAAAACACAGTTCAATTAATTTTTTTGCCAACTGTTTTATTACATTTTATTGAGTCTGTTAATTAGGTCCTATAGCCACATGTACAACAGTTTACACACTGTAGTTTGTTTGATTCAAGATAATATTCAACTGGTTACATAAAAAGGGGGAAAGCAGTGTAGCATGTTTTGTGCCACAAAAGCATTAGCTTGTTACTTGAAAAGCTACATTTTTCTGAAAATAGCTTAACTACTGCCATGGAATTAAATTAATGTAGCTAAACTAGTAGCATCACTACTTATAGCCAACTACAGCTCAACATTGATTCTCACAGATACAGTGCAGTGTCATGTGTCTTCCTGTAATGTCTTTACATTACATCACATAGGAGTATTAGCGTCTGTATCTTGTATACGTCAGAGACGCCAGCTCAACCAATTCTTCTCCATTTAGACAAAAATAGAGACCCTTGTAAAAAAAAAACAACAACAACTGTCTGTGAAAGCACTTAACAAAAAAAATAAAAAATCAAATGAAATACTAGTAACCCCATATGATAATAAAGAGTATTTATTTTATTACAAAAACAATTCAAATTCTCCACAATTGTACTAATTAATTATAATAACTTTATTCTAGCTCAGAGATGAAGAGGTTGGAACAGAAGCTCTTGAGTTCAAATCCCAGCACTGCCAAGCTGGTTACTTGACTATGTACAGCTGTAGAAAGGACATTATTTATATCACACTCTCTGATGTCACCCAATACAATATACTGTATATGCACAGTATAAAGCCTGTACTGTTTGTTGTACTTATTGTGACCTTCACACAAACCTTCCACTGCTCCATGTTTAATCTTAGTGGGTGGCTGGGACAGAGAATGTCATAGAATGACATCAGGTTGCCAAAGAAACAAGTAATAGTGTGATGTGGAGAGCAAGGTGGTTGCTACAGATGAAAATGTAATTGCCACATCACCTGCTACTTTATGTTTAAATCAACCTTTTTTTAAGATGTATTTTGAACTTTGTATGATATAACAGTAAAATAAAGCATGATATAACCATAAATGACCTCCCTATGCTGCCATCCTTTGTATACATTTGGCTATAGCTCTTAATAGAATAATGGTACAGGCAGTGGCAAAACCCATTATGAAAGAGAGAGAGCTGTGTAGAGCGTGTTTATAGCGATGACTCACATAGGAGTATTAGCGTCTGTATCTTGTATACGTCAGAGACGCCAGCTCAACCAATTCTTCTCCATTTAGACAAAAATAGAGACCCTTGTAAAAAAAAAACAACAACAACTGTCTGTGAAAGCACTTAGCAAACTTACTGGTGTGCTGAATGTAAAGAAATAATAGTTTTAATTAAAGAAAGATTTCACCTGTATAGGTCTAAGTAGTATTTTACAGTTAGTAATAGTATATTCCAATTAGTAATTTAAGGACTAATCTGGCTTTATTCTGAATTTCTCCAAGAATTTTTTTTCAGATTTCCTCCAGTTGTTTCAATGGAAAAAAGCAGTACTTGGCGAAGACTTCAATACTGATTTTGATCATCGATAAGATAGCAGTGTTTTATTTTACACTCAGTATGGCTCAGTGAGAACATAATGGGCCATTACCATTTAACTGATACTGATCTGATTTCCTCCAGGGTTGGGGGTTCGATTCCCGCCTCCGCCGTGTGTGTGGAGTTTGCATGTTCTCCCCGTGCCTCGGGGGTTTCCTCCGGGTACTCTGGTTTCCTCCCCCAGTCCAAAGACATGCATTGTAGGTTGATTGGCATCTCTAAATTGTCTGTACTGTGTGATTGCATGAGTGAATGAGAGTGTGTGTGTGTGTGCCCTGCGATGGGTTGGCACTCCGTCCAGGGTGTATCCTGCCTTGATGCCCAATGACGCCTGAGATAGGCACAGGCTCCCCGTGACCCAAGAATAGAACGGATAAGCGGTAGACAATGAATGAATGAATGAATGATCTGATTTCCATGAATATGGAAAAAGTTACACTCCCCAGTCTGAAATGCTCTCTGGTCACCATCTCAAAACAATTAAAATGTATCTTAAATTTTAAATTAATAATTTAATTCTCACATTATAAAAGGCCACTTTGACTATAAATACCATTGAAACTAACTCATCCAAATTGCATGGAAGGAGAGTTTTCTTAATTATGGAAGTTTTTTTGGAGCTTGATCAGCATATCTCAACATAAAAATAATCCTAGATGCTTATTTAATACAGCAACAAAGCCAATTAAACAGAGAATATGACATTAGACACAGAGTATTGAATTGAACATAGTATGAAGTCAGATCATTTAAAAACGAGATATTAAAACATTACAGCACCATCAAAAGAGTGATTAGAATCATTTAACACAGTCTAAAAAATTTAATTATTTTCACTGATTTCCTTGTCAAAATAATCAGCTGTGTACAAGATCCCCTACCTATGCAGTTTCTTAAACAAATACTACCTGAAGCAATCAAACCTCTATTGAAAACAATCAGCTCCAGCTTGTCCGCTTGAAGGGTTTATCTGTTCCTCTTATTGTGATGATTTTCTACTCACCATTGTGTAAAGATTTCAGTTACTGTATCCTTCCTAACAATCTGAACCAATCTGCTCAGTTTCCTCTGACCTCTCCAGTCAACAAGATGTTTTAGGCTGTAGATCTGGCACTGTTTTTTTTTTTCTGTTTCTAAAATACTTGATCCAGCCCATCTGGCACAAACAACCATGCCATAGTTAAAGGTTAAGTTCCTGACCTGTATCTGCATGATTTTGAGCATTGTGCTGCTAATTGGCTGATTAGATAACTGTGTGATTGTGCAGGTGTACATGTGTTCTTAATGAAGTAGAAGGTCAGTGTAAGTAAACATGGTATTAGCTTCCACTGCTATGTCATGACACACGTGTGTCATGACCCTGCTATGTCATGACACACAAGCCAGATGACAGACACCTGATTAAGAAAGCTGCCCACATGCAGCTTAAACACGTTCCTCATATAGCTACAGTCCTATTGTTATGGAAAGCAAGAAGGGACATGGCTGTTTTCTGACTTTTTTTGTTTGGCTGTGTGAAGACTGTACACTTCCCCTAATTTCTACCACTAAAAGTAAGCTTTTTAAGCAAGCAGTGGGTTCTTGCAAACAGAACATGTGTGAAGGAAAACAAGGATTAAGATTAGGTAACAAAAACACACACATAAACATGACAGGTATGAAATTTATGTGAGCATGCCATGGCTTTATTAACATAAACAATCTCAGCATAGTCACAGGGCAGAACAGACTGCATGAATGAGGCCATGTCAGCCTTGTGTGGTCTGTAAAGAGAGACAAAGAACATGAACATGCAGAAAAGCCTCTACTGTATTGTAAAGCTGTGTGGAGTTTGCATGTCCTCCCTGTGCTTCAGCATTGTTTTTCAGTGTCATCCAGTTTCCTTCTCCTGTCCAAAGACATGTGCTGCAGACTCATTGGCATCTCTAACTTATGTGTACTGTGTGAGTGGTTGTGTAAGTGTGTTTTGCACCCTGTCCATGATGTTTCATGCCTTGTGCCCTGAATCCTATGGGGTAGACTCCCGGTTTCCTCTGTGTGGGATAAGCAATACAGAAAATGGATGGATGTAATTAATAAAACTAAATAATGTCAATTTATATATACTCATCAGCACTAATTTAAACATTTTACATTTTA
Organism: Hemibagrus guttatus; assembly: GCA_033459395.1. Taxonomy (NCBI): domain Eukaryota; kingdom Metazoa; phylum Chordata; class Actinopteri; order Siluriformes; family Bagridae; genus Hemibagrus; species Hemibagrus guttatus. The sequence goes on along the minus strand of JAUCMX010000012.1, from coordinate 3,399,904 downwards.
AAAATAATTCCTTGACCTATGCAGTAGAGAACCACTTAAAACCAAGTGCTCTGTTCTTAGTTTCTGAGAGCAGCCAATATTTTATTTAACATTTATTGTAATTGATAAACCTAATGTTAGTTGATTTCCAATCAGAGTTACTCCAATGTGCAAACATTCACTTAAATCTGAGTGTATATCAATTCATTGGATGGTGGCAATAGTGACTACTTATTGGACCTCCCATGATGCATAGGGGTTCCCAAGTCCCATATAAAGCTATAAATGAAAAAGGTTTTTGTAGTAATACAAATTGATTTCAGATTTAAAATAAAAATATTTTAATGGTTAGTGTATTTTAATGTATTTAGAAATACAAATGTGGTTTGGGTTTATAATAAGGAAAACAGTGCACAGATTTAAGTAAACATTTTATAAAAATAAGAGTATGGTACTCAAAGCTGCCCACAATTCATAGTTTCACGTAGACTGAAACGGAGAGAAAGAGAAAAGATCAGCGCTGTTATTTAATGACTCAGAACTACAGTAAGTGTGTAGGTAGCCTTGCCACAGCCCAACACATACACACACATACAGAGTGCACATGTTGTAGTCTCTAATATTATTTGTGTCCTTTGCTGTGTGTGTGTGTATGTTTTGTGTGTGTGTGTGTGTGTGTGTGTGTGTGTGTGTGTGTGTGTGTGTGTGTGTGTGTGTGTGTGCACACGCACTGATTGTACCTTATGATCTGCATATGACTACAGTGACTGTGTGATTCTTGGATATGATCCAGGATAGGATAGGAGTGTGTACGTGTATGTGTGATGACTGTGAGAGTGTAAATGTTATGATTTCATTAGCACTGTGGTATGCAGCATTATAATGACCAAAGCATTTCAATGCCTCAGTCACACTCTAGAAAACATTTTTGCCCCAATAAAATTCTATAAAACATTCTATGAAATATTTACCTTGATATATATTTGATCTTGACTTTAAAGTCTTACATTATTTGATATAAAATAGATCAATCTAAATGACATATTGCGAGTTAAATGTTTTTAATGTGTTTACTTAAGCTTGGATCTTGATATGAAGCAACTAATTGAATGATAGTAACAGTGACTCAATGTAGACCGGAATCCCCTGTGATTTAACTAATGGCTTGTTTTCATCCTTGTGTACAGTGACTACGAGAATGTGCTTCCGGGTAAATTAATTAAAAAAGAGAATGTAAGAACCTCTAAGCTGCCAGACTTGCTGGAGATGTAAGGTAGCAATCACTATTTTACCCACCAAGTGCTCCTGTCTTTGATAAGTTAAGTTAAGTTGCCTTTATTTGTCACATATACATTACAGCACAGTGAAATTCTTTTCTTCACATATCCCATCCTTGGGGGTTGGGGTCAGAGCACAGGGTCAGCCATGATACAGTACCCCTGGAGCAGGGTAGGTTGGGGGCACTCATTAAAAAAACTAATACCATCTAAGAGTAAGCTTCACAAAGCTTTATCTTTCCTTATTTATTTGCTATTCTGTACCATTTGTTTGCTAATAATGTGGATTAAATTATAATAAAACATAAACACCAGGTATTCAGAAACTCTTGACTGGCAGTGTACATATATCTTTTGATCACATTCTAGATCTCATCAAGCCATAAAAACATTTTAGCTGAAATCTCAGTATCACTACAAAATTAGCTCACATTGATTCCACTGATTTTCTCTTTGACATCTGCTTACAAAATGTATGCCTTTCATCATGATAGTGTCTCACTGTCATGTGGAGAACCTGAGTGTGAAAGACAGTGTTTAAAGGAATAGACACAAAGCATTCAGTTCATACATATTTCTATTACTGTTTTCTATAACTCTATAGAACGCTAACAGTTTTTTAATATCTCTTAGCCTTAACAAACCGTTTGTTTTGTGTGTATTTATATATACAGTGGGGCAAAAAAGTATTTAGTCAGCCACCAATTGTGCAAGTTCTCCCACTTAAAAAGATGAGAGAGGCCTGTAATTTTCATCATAGGTACACTTCAACTATGAGAGACAGAATGAGAAAAAAAAATCCAGAAAATCACATTGTCTGATTTTTAAAGAATTTATTTGCAAGTTATGGTGGAAAATGAGTATTTGGTCACTTACAAAAAAGCAAGATTTCTGGCTCTCACAGACCTGTAACCTTTTTCTTTAAGAGGCTCCTCTGTCCTCCACTCGTTACCTGTATTAATGGCACCTGTTTGAACTCGTTATCAGTATAAAAGACACCTGTCCACAACCTCAAACAGTCAGACTCCAAACTCCACTATGGCCAAGACCAAAGAGCTGTCAAAGGACACCAGAAACAAAATTGTAGACCTGCACCAGGCTGGGAAGACTGAATCTGCAATAGGTAAGCAGCTTGGTGTGAAGAAACCAACTGTGGGAGCAATTATTAGAAAATGGAAGACATACAAGACCACTGATAATCTCCCTCGATCTGGGGCTCCACGCAAGATCTCACCCCGTGGGGTCAAAATGATTACAAGAACGGTGAGCAAAAATCCCAGAACCACACGGGGGGACCTAGTGAATGACCTGCAGAGAGCTGGGACCAAAGTAACAAAGGCTACCATCAGTAACACACTACGCCGCCAGGGACTCAAATCCTGCAGTGCCAGACGTGTCCCCCTGCTTAAGCCAGTACATGTCCGGGCCCGTCTGAAGTCTGCTAGAGAGCATTTGGATGATCCAGAAGAGGATTGGGAGAATGTCATATGGTCAGATGAAACCAAAATAGAACTTTTTGGTAAAAACTCAACTTGTCGTGTTTGGAGGAGAAAGAATGCTGAGTTGCATCCAAAGAACACCATACCTACTGTGAAGCATGGAGG
>JAUCMX010000012.1:3089544-3394544 GCA_033459395.1 Hemibagrus guttatus | reverse complement strand
GGAAGAAACTGTTACACAGTCTGATTGTGAGGGCCCGAATGCTTCGGTACCTGTTTCCAGATGGTAGGAGGGTGAAGAGTGTGTGTGAGGGGTGTGTGGGGTCGTCTACAATGCTGTTGGCTTTGCGGATGCAGCGTGTGGTGTACATGTCCGTAATAGAGGGGAGAGAGAATCCAATGATCTTTTCAGCTGTCCTCACTATCCGCTGCAGGGTCTTGCGATCCAAAACCAAACCAGGCAGTAATGCAGCTGTTGAGGACGCTCTCGATGGTCCCTCTGTAGAACACTGCGGGGACCAGAGGACACCTGCTTGCTGTGCCAGCAGCTAGTTCTAAGTTATAATGCTAGCATTAAATGTACTGCATCACCAACCTGCTGCCTACTGGGAATAACTCCTGCTTTTCCAGATTAGCCTTTACTTTTTCAATTACAGGCCTAGATACAGGCCTATGTACACATACATGCACATACATTTAGTCCACTACTAGACTGCATCTTAACAGGTTCTCTCTCTCTCTCTCTCTCTCTCTCTCTCTCTCTCTCTCACACACACACACACACACACACACACACACACACACACACACACACACACACACAGAGGTAATAAACCATGTTTGTATGGGTGTGTGTTTATAGATGATGTCTGGCCAGACTGTTCTACTGTTCTGTAGCCATTTATGTGCAGTTTGCTTATTGCATTAAAGGCCTTGTTTTTGCAGTCATTACTGTCAAAGTCCCAGCAAGAGCAAATTAGTCACAGCATGGCCACACTCTTACCCAGAGCTGTGTGTATGCATGTTTGTGTGTGTGTGTCACACAGGGCAGCTTAGTTTAAAGAACAAGTGGGGGAAAAAACGTGTCACAAAAGACTGACCTAATGGCCAACTTAATGGACCTAAAGTGCAACGTCATCCTGCTGTGACCAGCAGATAGGGACAGCAGGAGATCAAGCTGCTCTATTAAATCACTGACGTGTATGTCCAGACAAACCGTAGAGGAAAATTCCTGCCCTCCTTACCTCCTCTCTTTCTCCCTCTCTGACATGTCCATGTACATATGCAGTGCAGATTTTTTGCCCCACAGCTCAAACTAATTCATATTCACCATTTTTTGCTGACCAGAAACACAACAGGTAAATGTTATTAACATGTTCCAAGCATGTTCCAGAACTTTAAAATTTATGAAGTGTACACTTCCATAACTTAAAGTAAATAATTTTCAGTGTATGTTTTCAACAAATTAATGGTCATTCATTTATAACAGATATACATACATACTCCTAGTAACTTACATACACCGAACATGGAGACTCCATGGATCAGACTTGTTTGTCCAGCACATCCCACAGATGCTCGATTGGAGTGAGATCTGGGGAATTTAGAGGTTAAGTCAACACTTCAAACTCGTTGTTGTGCTCATCAAGCCATTTCTGAACCATTTCTGCTTTGTGGCACGGCGCATTATCCTGCTGAAAGAGGCCACAGCCATCAGGGAATACCATTTCCATGAAAGGGTGTACATGGTCTGTAACAATGCTTAGGTAGGTGGTACGTGTCAAAGTAACATCCACATGGATGGCAGGACCCAACGTTTCCCAGCAGAACATTGCCCAAAGCATGACACTTCTTCTGCCTGCTTGCCATCTTCCCATAGTGCATCCTGATGCCATGTGTTCCCCAGGCAAGTGACATGTTGTAATAGAAAACGTGATTCATCAGATCAGGCCACCTTCTTCCACTGCTCAGTGGTCCAGTTCTGATGCTCATGTGCTCATTGTTGGCCGTTTCGGCAGTGCACAGGGGTCAGCATTGGCATCTTGACCGTTCTGTGGCTATGCAGCCCCTTACGCAAGAAACTGTGATGCACTGTGGATTCTGACACCTTTCTATCAGAACCAGCATTAACTTCAGCATTAATCTGAGCAACAGTAGCTCGTCTGTTGGATCGGATCACACGGGCCAGCCTTCGCTCCCCACATGCATCAATGACCCTTGGCCATCCATGACCCTGTTGCCAGTTCACCACTGTTCCTTCCTTGGACCACTTTTGATAGATACTGACCACTGCAGACCGGGAACACCCCACAAAAGCTGCAGTTTTGGAGATGAGTATGAATAGAAAAATATATCACGTGTTTCACATTTGCCATTTGCCAGTTTTTTGACTGTGATGAGATGAAGCCCTGATGGTGATGCATACTCTACACACACATCTGTGGTGAAGATGTTCAATGTTGTGTTGATGATGGATGATGTGGTGCTTTTAACCACTCTTTTTTTCCACTCTTGCCTTTTTTTGGACACCATACAGGTGCATCTCAATAAATTAGAATGTCGTGGAAAAGTTCATTTATTTCAGTAATTCAACTCAAATTGTGAAACTCGTGTATTAAATAAATTCAATGCACACAGACTGAAGTAGTTTAAGTCTTTGGTTCTTTTAATTGTGATGATTAATTTAGCTCACATTTAACAAAAACCCACCAATTCACTCTCTCAACAAATTAGAATACTTCATAAGACCAATAAAAAAACATTTTTTAGTGAATTGTTGGCCTTCTGGAAACTATGTTCATTTACAGTACATGTACTCAATACTTGGTAGTGGCTCCTTTTGCTTTAATTACTGCCTCAATTCAGCGTGGCATGGAGGTGATCAGTTTGTGGCACTGCTGAAGTGGTATGGAAGCCCAGGTTTCTTTGACAGTGGTCTTCAGCTCATCTGCATTTTTTGGTCTCTTGTTTTTCATTTTCCTCTTGACAATACCCCATAGATTCTCTATGGGGTTCAGGTCTGGTGAGTTTGCTGGCCAGTCAAGCACACCAACACCATGGTCATTTAACCAACTTTTGGTGCTTTTGGCAGTGTGGGCAGGTGCCAAATCCTGCTGGAAAATGAAATCAGCATCTTCAAAAAGCTGGTCAGCAGAAGGAAGCATGAAGTGCTCCAAAATTTCTTGGTAAACGGGTGCAGTGACTTTGGTTTTCAAAAAACACAATGGACCAACACCAGCAGATGACATTGCACCCCATATCATCACAGACTATGGAAACTTAACACTGGACTTCAAGCAACTTGGGTTATGAGCTTCTCCACCCTTCCTTCAGACTCTAGGACCTTGGTTTCCAAATGAAATACAAAACTTGCTCTCATCTGAAAAGAGGACTTTGGACCACTGGGCAACAGTCCAGTTCTTCTTCTCCTTAGCCCAGGTAAGACGCCTCTGACGTTGTCTGTGGTTCAGGAGTGGCTTAACAAGAGGAATACGACAACTGTAGCCAAATTCCTTGACACGTCTGTGTGTGGTGGATCTTGATGCCCAGCCTCAGTCCATTCCTTGTGAAGTTCACTCAAATTCTTGAATGGATTTTGCTTGACAAGGTTGCGGTTCTCTCGGTTGGTTGTGCATCTTTTTCTTCCACACTTTTTCCTTCCACTCAACTTTCTGTTAACATGCTTGGATACAGCACTCTGTGAACAGCCAGCCTCTTTGGCAATGAATGTTTGTGGCTTACCCTCCTTGTGAAGGGTGTCAATGATTGTCTTCTGGACAACTGTCAGATGAGCAGTCTTCCCCATGATTGTGTAGCCTAGTGAACCAAACTGAGAGACCATTTTGAAGGCTCAGGAAAACTTTGTAGGTGTTTTGAGATTAGCTGATTGGCATGTCACCATATTCTAATTTGTTGAGATTGAATTGGTGGGTTTTTGTTAAATGTGAGTCAAAATCATCCCAATTAAAAGAACCAAAGACTTAAACTACTTCAGTCTGTGTTCACTGCATTTATTTAATGCACGAGTTTCACAATTTGAGTTGAATTACTGAAATAAATGAACTTTTCCACTACATTCTAATTTATTGAGATGCACCTGTATATCTGGTCACGCATGGACAGAAACTTGTTAATTTCTGGGGAGACAGACTTTCTTCTGTCTTCTCAGGAAGTAAAGATGCTGTTGCACCTTCATAAGCAGAACTGAAGTTTCAGGGTACCTGGGGTGATCCTCAGAGATGTGGACACCTAGGAATGTGAAGCTGGAGCCATGCTCTACATTTAGTACTACTGATGTAAATGGGAGAGTATGTGCTGCTTTTGAGTTTCTTGGAGTGTTGTGTACTGTTGTGGAAAAGGGATACCAACTAGCAATGCATGAATTCATTTACATTGCAAAATGTAACTGAAATGTTGCAACATGGCAACAAACCTCACCTAACCTTCAGAGACATTTTGGAGCGTAAAATAATTAGGTTTGCAATAGTAATAATGCCAAATAATTATTTTACTGGCATACAGTTTGCAACTTACAGTTTGCAAAAACTTCCAGTTTTCATAAATACCTTAACTGTTCAGTTCGAGCCAGACTCAAAAAGTATTCATTTTGTTTTGACCGATCCACGATTTAAAAATGGCACCACCAGAAATGCTTCAGGACCAGACATGCACATGTTACGGGTGGTAGGCCCTGTGTTGGGCCACTAGGGGGGGTTTCCAGCAGGGGTTGTGTTTTGTCTTTGTTTATGTTTACGTTCATGCCATGTGCTTTTTTTAGCCCCGCCTTATTCCCCATTGTTTCCTAATTGATGTTCACCTGTTCCTAATGTTGCACCCAATTATGTTTTGTATTTATAGCGGCCTTTTGCCAGGGTTTGGGGCTAGTCCTCGTCTTTATGTAGCGTCTACATGTGGTGTTGGTCATGTGTTCATGTTTGTTTATTTTTGAGTTAATAAAACCCCTGTCTGCTGTCTATCTCCATGCTGGGTCTGTTTCTTCATGCCTTGGATACCGGAAACGTGACAGAACGACCAGCCAACACCGAACAGACCCAGCGCGATTGCAAGTGAGAATTTTTTTTCCCGGTCGTCATTTTTTGCCGGGTTTTGGATTATGCTCTGGCCTGGATTTTGGGATTCTGGGACTTTTGTTGATTCCGGCCCGTGCCCTGTTCATGTTCTCATGGGGGATGTCGCTCCACGACGAGGTTTTCCGTGGGGAACATCGCCTCACTCTTGGATAACGGAGGAGGGTTCTGGCTTTAAATTTTTAGATTTTTGGGGGATTTTTGTTGGTTCGGCCCTGGCTCCGCTCATGTTCCCGTGGGGGATGTTGTCCCACGACGAGGATTTCCATGGGAGACGTTGCCTCACTCCTAGATAACGGAGGGGGGTTTCAGGTCAGGATTTTTTGGACTTTGTCTTGGGGTTTTTGTTGGGTTTGGGTTTTGGTTCTAGTTTCCGTGAGGGATGCTGCTTTACGTTGGGTTGGCGGGGGAGATCGTTCGGATGTAGCTGTCTCCCTCCCGCCCGCCCCTTGGGGAGTTTCCAGCTTCAGCGGGATGGGGGTCGTCACTTGGCGCTGTCGTTCGTCAGTAGACGTCACTCGGCGCCGTGGCTCAGCGGTGGACGTCGCTCGGTCCTGCGGCTCGGCGGTGGACGTCTCTCGGCTCTGCTGCTCGGCTGTGGATGTCTCTCAGCACCTCTGCTCGGTTGTGGACTTCGTGTGGGACCCTTTGGCCTTGCCGTCGGGCCCCGTGCTCCCCCCACTTGTCTCGCTCCTGCTTCTCGCTCCCCCCACTTGCCTCGCCTTTGTTCCTCACTTTCCCCCATTTGCCTCACCATGCTTCTCGCTCCCCCCCTACCTGCCTCTCTATGCTCCTCGCTCCTGTTCGGGACCTACGGACTGCCCAGACTGTCGGGGAGGGTTATGGTTTGGCGCGTCGGGAGCCGCGCCTTTGAGAGGGGGGAGATGTTACGGGTGGTAGGCCCTGTGTTGGGCCACTAGGGGGGGTTTCCAGCAGGGGTTGTGTTTTGTCTTTGTTTATGTTTACGTTCATGCCATGTGCTTTGTTTTAGCCCCGCCTTATTCCCATTGTTTTCCTAATTGATGTTCACCTGTTCCTAATGTTGCACCCAATTATGTTGTATTTATAGCGGCCTTTTGCCAGGGTTCGGGGCTGGTCGTTGTCTTTTATATCGTTTTTATGTTCTGTGTTTTTGTGGTGTCATGTCTGTTGTCTCCGTGTGGATTTTGAGTTAATAAAACCCCTGTCTGCTGTCTATCTCCGCGCTGGGTCTGTTTCTTCATGCCTTGGATACCGGAAACATGACAGCACAGTAGCATTGCAAAGTGTTTGTTTTTATTTACATTCTTGAACTGGTCTATAGGCTACAGCACCACCAAATCTAAAAGCATTATCTCCTGCTTTCAGCAGGAGGCAGACCTCAGAGTTCAACTATGTCTTCTAAACAGGAATTGTTTTCACATTATTAATATCAGAAATATAATGTGATCTCAATGTGCATCCATGTAAAATCCATGTCAGAGTGGAATGATATGGCCTAAGCTCTGTCTCTTAGAATTGTCCATCATTGTAGTGATTGTTGTCATGGGCTACATCTTAAAAAGAAAGCTCTGGTCTAGAACAGTACATATGAATGCAATTTGAGACACAATGACAGTTTGTTTAGCAGCAGTAGATGTATGGGGAAGTTTGTCCTTTTTTTTATTGCTGAACATTTCTAGTGCAGCATGTCAGGATAATGAAAAAAGTATCCTATTCATTAAATTGTGGTTTGTCTGAATGTGACTCCTAGTAGCATTTCAAAATATTAGCACACAAAATCCCGCAGTCTTCGATATTTCTGCAGAAGCGGTCAGGAACACTGGGACCTGGGGAGTAGCATGTGCAGCAGATGTATGCTTGTGACTATCTAATGGTTAAGGACAATGTACATTGTGTGCAAAGGCTAGCTATGACAACATACCTAAGAGTGCAAGCCAGAATGTGACAGTCATGAGGGCTTCAATTAAAAAAAGAGATTGTGAGATTCTCTATTAAATTTAAAACTTCATGTTTATCCACAAAGCTAAAAACACACCTCACCTACCTGAAGACAGTCCACTCTGCTCCACATTCACTTTAATCCTTTTGCACATTCCTACAAGATACTAGGAAGACCTGCATGAAGACTTTTCTCTGTGTTTCTTTGTCCTGGCACCCAGGTGTCTCACAGGTTGTTCCAGGCTTGTACAACGGTTGTGTTTTTACATTTATAATTCCAGAAAGGCTCGATGATATTTTTGATCAGGGATGTGGTATATCCCTTAATATAGTATATTTTCTCACTCCTGCTGTGTCCTGCTTAGGGTCATAGAGGAGATGTGGTAGCTTAGTGGTTCAGATAATGGACAACTGATTGGAAGATTGTACAAATCCCTGGACCCCCAAGCTGCCATTGTTGTGCCAGTGGTAAATAAATAAATAAATCAATAAATAAATAAATAAAATTAAATATAATATATCCGCCATGTGTTTGTGGAGTTTGCATGTTCTCCCCGTGCCTTGGGGGTTTCCTCCGGGTGCTCCGGTTTCCTCCCCCAGTCCAAAGACATGCATTGTAGGTTGATTGGCATCTCAAAATTGTCTGTAGTGTGTGATTGCGTAAGTGAATGAGAGTGTGTGTGTGCCCTGCGATGGGTTGGCACTCCGTCCAGGGTGTATCCTGCCTTGATGCCCTATGACGCCTGAGATAGGCACAGGCTCCCTGTGACCCGAGTGTAGTTCGGATAAGCGGTAGACAATGAATGAATGAAATAAACAATGTTGCATCCGGATGAATGGCTACATTAACCATTTCTGCAGTATTCTGAAAAAACACATAAGAGATGAGCAAAACGTTCATAGAACTCATCTCAATTTTACTATTTAAAGTCATCAGACTTTCACAAAACATTCAGTGTGCCTGGCACATTCCCATGTGCAGCAACAGCTCACATAATCACTTACAGCTTTTTGTTTTCATTTTTTGATATTTTACATTAAAATAATGCTACCTTTAATTCTCTTAAATCTTGAAATATTACTCGCCCATTAAAGGAACATGTGCAGTCCTTTGCTTTTCTTTTAACAGAATGTCACAGGCAGTCCCTGCACTAATATTAGCAGATACTTTTTGTCTTACTTCTACTGCTCTTTAATGTGAGTTTTACTCATTTTTGTCCAGAAGCTCAGCAGCATTAGCAACTAGAATGAAGTGTTTATCCAACATGCAGTCAACACATATTTAGGCCATATTTCAGGGAAAAATAGTATGAATTTGCTCTAACATCAAACAATATTTCAGAAAAGTTCAAACCTGTTCCTGGCAGCCGAAAACAAACATGAAACGTATGTGATGGCTCAAGTCAAAGCAAACTGGAATAATTTTGTTAGTCTGCAGTCACAAAACTACTGCCAGCATTAATTCAACCCTGCAGGTATGTGCATTATTCCAGGTAAAGGTTACTGTGTTGATCCTCTAAGTCCAAAATAAAAAATATGATTATATATAATGTAATTATTATATATAATCTAATTATGTATAATAATAAACATTTTATAGCTACTAGAGCTTTCAACAGAATCCTCCATTCCCCTGTTACAGTTTTGTTGTGGATAAGGCCTTGTGTTAGTGACAGCAATAAAACTGACTCTGAGGAGGTGTAGTACAATCTGCCCATTAGCCTTTATATATGGCTAAATGTGGAAACATGGGCGTTAATGATGTCTATGATGTCCATGAATATATTGATGTGTTCTTCCATGCTTCCATTAAATATTCCATTAATATTATATGTTCTATGTTTCATGTTACTTCCACTATATTGTACACACACACACACACACACACAAACTCAGAATAGTAAGATGATCATTGGACACTTTAATGGGAACATCTGTATCCCTCTTCATTCATGCAATTACAGAATCAGCCAATCAGGAGGCAGTAACACACTCATCAAAATAGTAGAAGACTAAATATCACCTGGGCTATATATATTCTTTAACTATCCACTGGGCAAACAGGAGTAGAACCCTGTTGTCGCCAGTCTGCCTCACAACAAATGAAAGATATTTGTCAACCTAGACTTCCTATCAGCTCAAACTAGTCATGACATTCTTCTTTGACCACTCTCACCACTCTCAAGAACAAGCAGTTTCCTCTTATAAACTGCTGTCCACCGAATGACACAGTATACACAGTTGTGAGTGAAAATTCTGAAATGTTCAAATTAGCCTATCTGACACTAACAATGCCACAATCAAAGGGAATGGATTCACAGATTGTTCCCCAATCTGAAGATCAGAGCCATGGTCTCCAAATGATTCTATTCACAGCAGTCTCATATATCTCCAGGTAGTCCACATGGGGCCATCATCAACAGCAGTGAGCATCATCAAGTGATGAGACTCCAACCAAAAGTAGGGCATCAGGGTAGATCAGGCAGGAGAGAAATTATTAGGTATACTTGTAATCATCTAATGGTTATGGAGAATGTACATTGTGTGCAGAGTGCAATCAGAAACTCCGGCAAGACTACCTATGATAACATAACAAAAAGGAAGGGCAAGAAGATGACACAGACATGAGGGCATCCCAGGACATAAAGCTCCAGCCACTCCATTGTCAGCAAAACTGAGTGAATGTGTGACAGTGGGGGAGGCAATGGCATCTAAAAACATTCCTGTTAAATAAACACTCTATGCCCATGAACCCTCCAGATCCTCTTCTTTACCTAAAGGAGGTCTTCATAAAATGTTTGACTAAAATAGTTTAATAATTAAATTTAATAATTCTTTTTTTTTGCTCCTTTCTATTTCTTTTTTGTAAAGCTGCTTTGAGACAATGTCCATTGTAAAAGGCATTATACAAATAAATTGAATTGAATTGAATTGAATTGAATTGAATTGAATTGAATTGAACAAATGTGTTTTTAGCCTGGACTTAATTATTGAGACTGTGTTTCAGTCCTGAACACTAATTGGAAGGCTGTTCCATAACTCTTAGTCTTTGTAAGAAGAAGCTCTGACACCTGCTGTAGCCTTTACTACTTGAGGCACTAACTAACTAAGTAGCCTGCACCTATTGATTGAAGGACACGTAGAGGATCAGAAAAAAAAAAGTTTGCTCAATTCTAGGTGCTGATTGCTGAAATTCTAGGTACTGTGGTGTGAGCACTTCTGTCTTGTCAGAGTTAAGCAGGAGGAAGTTAGTGTGCATCCACTGTCTAATGTCCTTTATACATTTTATAATCTTATTAAGCTGGTGCCTCTCATCTGACTTTGCTGAAACATATAATGTGTGTGTCATAAGCATAACAGAGGAAGCTAATACCATGTTCACAAAAAAATGTACCTAGAGGTATCATATATAAAGAGAAAAGCAGTGGGCCTAAAACAGAACCTTGTGGATCACCGAACATAACCTTAGTATTCAGAAAGAAGTCACCATCACCATTTACATCTACATACTGATAATGATCAGTCAAATAAGACTGAATTTTTTCAAGAATATTTTCTAGCCTATCAAATAGAATAAAGTGATCATTGGTTTCAAAAGCTGCACTAAGCCACACCAGCAAGGAGACACAACCCTGATCAGAGGCCAGTTGTAGGTCATTTACCACTTTAACCAACTTTAACATAACCATGTATGTGCTATGATTAAGCCTTAATTCTGACTGGTACATTTCATGAATGTTACGATTGCTGTGCTACAACCATTAGATCTTGGAGGTACAATATTGACCTATTGTTGGACAGGCATTAAGGTCAGGTTTTTTAATCAGGGATTTGATAACCACTAGTTTAAAATATTTAGGCACATTGTCAGTGCTAGGAGAAAAATAGTTCATTTCTAAAAGGGGTTTTGTTGTACTGGTATTTTAAGCAAAATGCAGGTAAGGAATCTAGTATGCAAGTTGATTTTGAAGAAGATATTAGTGATATTAAATCGGTCTCTCAAAGGGGCCTCTTGGTGGTCCAGTGGCAGGATCCCGCACTCTCATTGCCCGGGTTTGATTCCCAGGCATGGCGCCAACCCAGCCACTGAAGAGTTAACTCTCAGCGCCGGTCCCAAGCCCGGATAAAATGGGAGGGTTGCAACAGGAAGGGCATCCGGCATAAAACCTGTGCCAAATCGACAGCAGATCAATTGATCCGCAAAAAAACAGTGGACCAGGCCAAAGCGCAGGACAAACTCTAGGTGCTGATTAGATACAGTAATATATATATATATATACAGTAATTTAAATCCCACTTAATTATGCTATAGTATTACATAAACATTTAGGATCATTTTTGTTATCTTGAAATAAAATGGAAAAATATGCTTGCTAGCAGCACTCAGAGACTTTCTGTAGCTCATGGGGCTTTCCTTTTATGCTACTTAAAATCACACCAGTTCAGTTTGATACCATTTATGTACTGTTATCCTAGTGGTCTGTCTTAAGGTGTGTGTGTGTGTGTGGTCATTATACCAGGGTGCTAGTTTTTTCTCTCTAATTATTTTTCTTCTAAGTGGAGCTACATTATTATGGGTGTAGTGAAGATAAACTATACAATGTCCTGGTCAGGGTCACAGCACATCAAAAAAAACAATTTAAAAAAGTAACAACAAATATAAGAATACACTGAATGAGAATACAAACTATCATATTGTATATTAATGTACTGGAAGTGTGTGTCACAGGGAGAGGAGAGGGCGTTTCTGAACCTTCAGCATCTTTAGCACAAGGACACAGCTCCCCTTATTGGCCATTATCAGCATTAAAAACAAGGATGGGAGAAGAACCCACGTGGCACAAGTCTGTGTTATATCTTTAGAAATATTACTCAGACCATCTGCTCTCACTCAGGATCCAAATGCTTTCACATTACTGTTATAAAGATATTTAGTTTTCATGAAGTGATTTAAGTTCTAGGTACTTATGAATAACAACTATGAATGTTAATCTGATATAAGATTAAGCTAAGATTCTTATATGGCTACACCCTGTATATCAGATTAGCATGAGAAAATGTGTTCAACCGAGTTTTCAGAGCATTTTGGAACATTAATTATTTAATGGAGTGTCCACTAATTGAAAAAAAATGAGACCTATAAGCTTTAAATAGTTAATATACGTATTTTCATATTTTAAACGTATGCAGTTTGATCAACCTTTAATCCACTACTGCTGTGCAGTGCATATGTTTACACTCATTGGGTATTTCAATCAGTTACACCTCTCATATAGGTCACTCTATGTATGTGTAGAGTTAAATCCATCTGTTTCTCCATACACCTTGTGTCCACTTCCTTCTGCCTTCTTCTGGTATTCCCTCTTCCTTTTTATTGCTACAAGTGTATGAAGCACAATAATATTGTTCTGTACCTTTACTCATACTTTATTACACACACCTACCTTGTTAGTCGCTCCATCTTAGGTCTGTGGTTTTTCCTACAAAGTGTGTGTTAGGTAGTAGGCAGACTATTTATCAACTGAACAGTGACTGTCACACACACACACACACACACATACTCAGGTTGGTTTATTTCCTGTGTAGAAAGCAATCATCTAATGATTTTCACTCAGTCATGGTCCATGTTCACTGAGATGCTCGGCTGATACAATAAGCATTAGTCACGGTTTACTGTTAACTGGCTGTATTTGGCACATGGTAAAATGTGTGTAGCTAAATGTTTGGTAGCATCCTGTGTATTACTGTATTGTGTTGCATTTCTTGTACTGAAACTGTAGGACTGTTTAGTTCTGTACTGCTGCAGTATACACAAGTGCAAATGTGCATGTCATCATTTTTTCTCCCACAAAAAAAAAAAAAAAGCTGATTGAATCATGAATAATGAGACTGGCCAATGGCATGTAAACAGAAAGCATTCTTTATTAAAACCTTGAGTAAGTGGCTTTGATCCTGTTTCACTCCATACAGACACACATGATTAATGTAGAGCACCAAGTACATTCATTAATGGGGTAAGTCATACAGACTTGGCTCAGTCCCAGACTAAATTATCGTTATAGCTGTCAATCAATATCTGACAGCTTGCATCCTATTTACATCACAGAGCCACATCATCAGCAGTATGATGTAAAGGTGCCATCAGCAGCCATGCTTACACTGCAGCCCTTGAACAAGCAGCAAATGTTAGTGGTTTTGCACTGTAAACAAATTACCCATAATCACCCATATCCCAAGTAGATTTCAGCTTTAAAACATTACAACTGGATCAAGTTAGAACATTAAAAAACCTCAATCATTTTGAAAAATAAATGTTCAAATTAACCACTTAAAAATCATTCTATATCCACACTGGATTACTGGCAATTATTATAATACACAACAGTCCCGAGAGTTACAAAATGGTTCTGTTCTGTTGGTCTGACAGTTCTGTTGGTTTAAACGCCTTGTTGATGAGAGAGGTCAGAGGAAAATGGCCAGATTGATTCAAACCAACAAAAAGGATATAGTAACTCAATCATTCTCTAAATGTGGTGAGTAGAAAAGAATCTTAGAACAAAGTAAACATCGGTTTCTAGAAATCGATATCTGCGGCTAAACAGGCCACAGACTCACAAAAATGGGACGGTGAACTTCAGACTCTATGCCTACTGTAGCCTGATTCCTGCCCCAGTGTGGTCTTCTGCTGTTGTAGCTCATCCACTTCAAAGTTTGATGTTTGAAGAGTGATTATTTGAGATACGCTATCCTTTCTGTTGGCTTGAACAAATCTGGCCAATTTCCTCCGAATTCTCTCATCCATGTAGAAAAGAACTAGTAGCACCAGTCTTGAGTAAATAAAGACATCTGAAAACTACAGAAAACTTGCAGCTACAGCAGTCATACAGAAGAGTGTAACTAGGTTTGTATACAATCTAACGGATTTATCCAATTCAGCACCTTAAAGTGAACTGCTCTGAAAATTATAAACTGTCTTACTTTTGGCTATATAGTGCACTAGGTTCATTGTGTTAAAGGCATACTTTGTTTTACAGAGGTGCTCAGGACTCAGGGGAGACGATTGTGTGAATCTGAAGCAGAAAATAAATGTGTACTTCTCTGTGCCTTTGTCTTTTAACATTGTTTTCGTTTCTGAATTATACAATATGCCATGTCCACACTAATTACAAAAGAGAGGGCAAATTTATTCAAATGTCTTCTATTTTTCAATCAGATAGAAAATTTACATAAATGCCTGTGATTACTCTCAACAAGCTGTAATTGAGGATCTGTTACAGAAGATGATAGTTGTTGAGCGTTACAGATGGCTTCTCCCAAGAACGCTCGGTTCTGCTTCAGTTTTTTTAAAAGGTATTTTATTTGGACACAAATTGTATTTGTCATATTTATGCCTTAAATGTGTAGTTTGTATTTTAAGTGTTCAACTTTTACTGGAAATCGTAAAAGCGGGAGTTGTGAGAAAAGAGATGACTTGTAAACGTTTTCGGTGCAATGATGTTTCACGTCACATGCATCAGAAAGCTGTTAAATCTAGACCACTTTTATGAAAGCAAAAGAAGTTTGAACTTCCATGGTTTACATGAAACAAAGGCAAAGCACTAAAATTCTTTAAAAAGTTAATTCATTCATTGTCTACCGCTTATCCGAACTATACTCGGGTCATGGGGAGCCTGTGCCTATCTCAGGCGTCATTGGGCATCAAGGCAGGATACACCCTGGACGGAGTGCCAACCCATCGCAGGGCACACACACACTCTCAATCACTCACGCAATCACACACTACGGACAATTTAGAGATGCCAATCAACCTACCACGCATGTCTTTTGACTGGGGGAGGAAACTGGAGCACCCGGAGGAAACCCCCAATGCACGGGGAGAACATGCAAACTCCACACACACGGCGGAGGTGGGAATCGAACCCCCAACCATGGAGGTGTGAGGCAAACGTGCTAACCACTAAGCCACCGTGCCCCCCCCATTAAAATTAATGTCAACAGTAAATCTTTTATAGTAAATTTAATTTTAAAAAGGCAGTTAGAAGCAGTCCGAGTGCACCAGCATTACAATATTTAATTTGTGTGTATACAGTATATATGAGAAATATGTTACTCTGGTTGTCAAATAAAAAATTAAAAAAGGAGGTGACATGATTATTTCTGCCATGTGCCAACCCTGGTCACATTTAACACTGTTTAAAAATGTTGATTGTACCTCAGTGCTCACACTCACAGGTTCACATTTAAGCTCAAAGACTCTTGTACTAAATAGTGCATGAATCTTCAGCTTACTTTGTGATACATTTTCACTTGGGCACAAATAATTAAAATAAAAACAACACAGTTTCAAAATAAAATAAATCTGACCATCTAGTACACATCTGTTGTATAGTGTACAATTCAGGATTTGAATAGCAAAAAATGGATTTTGTAGCATAAAAATAAGTTTGTGCGCTAAAAGGTTCGGAGTGAAAGAACCATGTAGTGTTGTGGTTCCCCTTTTTTTAATATGCATAAAAATGTGTTTGCTAAAATCAAGCTCTGAGGCAGTTTATGTGCAGTGAAAACTGGCCATCTGTCAAAGAAAACCAAGGTGCAGTAATTCCTACCGATTTGGTAACGGTAAGAGAATTATTGTTATTAAAAAAGTTTATATTCATGGTCTCCCCTTGATTGTGTATCTAAAAAAAAAATATCTATATCTATATCTATATCTATATATATATATATCTATATATCTATATATATATATATATATATATATATATACACACACACACAGTATAACATGTTGCAGGTCACTGCATGTGTTTATACATCTTTCTTATTTTTTTCCCATGAACTGGCTTGTCTTGTATAGTATGTCCCTTACATGGCTTCTCATCATGCAGTGTTACAAGCTTTAAATTTGGACCAAACAGAAAAATAACAGTGCTACAATGCTGTGATTTCTTACACCACTGACATCCTCAGTGTTATTTCTGCAGGTCCATTGAGGTGGAGGCTGACCAGTGGCAAGGTGGTGAAGATGTGATGGAGAACACCAGGCTCTCGCTAGCGCTTTCCACCCAGGACGCCCCTCCAATCATCGGCCCAGGAGAGAAGGCGCATCCGAGTGGTGCTGGCAGGCAGGTGCTTGTTGTGGCAGGCAGTGAAAAGGACATGTTCCCAGGATGGATTGGGTTCCACACCTGCAGCAGAACAGTAGTTAAGAATGAAAAAACATGTCTAGCTGATTGCTGATTTCACCTTGTTGTGGAGTTATTACACAGGTGAAGTTGTATAACTAGAGAAATCATAACCGATATCAAAGGTAATGCAAATTAGTTAAATTCTGAGCTGTTTTTCATTTCAGTTCATTTACTTCTATTTGCATGTTTTGTACTTTATGTATTTCTTATGGAGTTCTAAAAATAACTATGTAACTTATGTGCATACACGTATAATATTTTTGCAAATCAGAAAGGAACACAGTCAATATACAGGGGTTGGGCAATGAAAGTGAAACATCTGGTTTCAGACCACGATAATTTATTAGTATGGTGTAGGGCCTGCCTTTGTGGCCAATACAGCATCAATTCATTATGGAAATGACAGATACAAGTCCTGTACAGTGACTAGAGTGATTTTGAGGCTCTTGCAGAACAGTGGTGGAGGAAGACGTTGCCTGACTCACTACTCCAAAGCACCCCAGAATGACTGAATAATACACAGATCTGGTGACTGTGCAGGTCATGGGAGATGGGTTCAATTTCACTTTCACATCAAACCACTCTGTCACTAGTCTGTGCTGTGTACATTGATGCATTATCTTCCTGATACATGGTACCACCTTCAGGGTACAATGTTTGTACCACTGGGCACACATGGTCCTCCAAAATGGTTCAGTAGTCCTTGGCAGTGACTCGCCAATATAGCACAAGTAGCTAATACAAGTATATAAGAACATGTTAGTGTATAAGAACATGTTTGCCTCACAGGCCACCTCAGGAGCACAGACAGACATTAACACCTATACAGAAGCCTTGGATGAACTCTGAGGTCCGCCTCTTGTTGAAAGCAAGAGATGCTGCTTTTAAATCCGGTGACACCGAGGACTACAGCAGAGCCAGGACCAACCTGAAATGGGGCATTAGGAAACCAAAGCATGCACATAAACTACACATCGAGGAGCACTTCCACAACAACTCCGACCCCAGACAAATGTGGAAAGGCACCCAGACCATCACTGACTACAAACCTTCAATACAGTCTCTACCAACCAGCAATGCCTTCCTCCCAGACGAGCTCAACCACTTCTTTGCTCGCTTCGATAAAGGTGTCATACAACACACCAGAAATGCTGATTCATCCACGGTTGTTCATCCAATATCACTCTCCCCAACAGAGGTACACTCAGCACTGAGTAGAGTAGATCCAAGTAAGTCAGCTGGTCCTGATGGCATACGCAGACGTGTGCTCAGGACTTATGCTGACCAACTGGCGCAAGTCTTCACTGACATTTTCAACCTGTCACTGTCCCAGGCCACTGTTCCCACATGTCTGAAGACTACAACCATTATACCAGTGCCTAAGCATTCTTCTGCAGAGCGTATGAACGATTTCCGCCATGTTGCACTCACCCCCATTGTTATGAAGTGCTTTGAGAAGCTGGTCCTAAGTCATCTCATAGCGTGTCTCCCACCTACACTGGACCCACACCAGTTTGCCTACCGTCCGAATAGATCAACAGAGGACGCCATTTCCACTGCTATTCATCCAGCTCTCACCCACCTGGACACCAGCAATACAAACATTCGGATGTTGTTCATCGACCTCAGCTCCGCTTTTAATACAGTCGTCCCTGGTAAACTGATCACTAAGCTTAGTGACCTGGGTATCTGCACATCCATATGCAATTGGATTATGGATTTCTTAACAAATAGACCTCAGTCTGTAAGGTTGGGTAATCACATATCCTCAACCCTCATACTGAACATACTGTGTGCTGAGCCCACTGCTCTACTCCCTGTTCACCCATGACTGTGTTCCGTGGCATAACTCCAACATCTTCATTAAATATGCGGATGATACCACAGTTGTTGGTCGAATCAGCAACAACGATGAATCGGCTTACAGGGAGGAGATCCAGAGCCTGTCAGCATGGTGTTCCATGAACAACCTCACCCTCAAGGCCACGAAGACCAAAGAGCTCATGGTGGACTTCCGGAAATCCAGCAGCAGTAGACACTCCCCTATCTACATCAGCGGGTCTGAAGTAAAGCATGTCTCCAGCTTTAAGTTCCTGGGTGTCCACATCTCTGAGGATCTGTCTTGGCATCAGAACACCTCAACTCTGGTTAGGAAGGCGCAACAGCGTCTTTACTTCCTAAGAAGATTTGAAAAAGTTCATCTATCCCCCAAGATCCTGTCAAACTTTTTACCGCTGCATTATTGAGAGCATCTTGACGAGCTCAATCACAGTGTGGTATGGCAGCTCCACAGTGTGTGAAAGGAAATCACTGCAAAGGGTGGTGAAAACCGCCCAACGCATCATCGGCTCCCAACTACCTGCCATTGAGTCTCTTCACCACAGTAGATGTCTGCGCAGAGCACATAAAATTATCAAGGACTCCTCCCACCCTAGTCACAAACTGTTCGACCTCCTTCCGTCCAGGAGGAGATACAGGTCCATCCGCACCAGAACCAGCAGGTTCAGGGCCAGTTTTTCCCCCACAACCATAAATGTTCTGAACTCTACACTACACCAATAGGACAATCATGTCTCACTACACTCACCACCTTACAGTTCTGCTTCACCCTGTACATTCTGCTACATCTTCTCTGTATAATATAATTATAATGTACATATTGTTAATTCACAGAGCACACCTAGTTTTTTATCTATCTATCTATCTATCTATCTATCTATCTATACACTGTATATTTATCCCTGTTACTGTTGTACATATAATGTACATAATGCACATATTTTGCACAATTATATAATTACACATAACACTTTATCTGCTGTAAATACAACTTTCGCATACTTCCTCTATGCACATACTGATCGCCTTATTTATTGATGTACATACTTATCTGCACTTCATTTGCACAAGTTCTGCTATTTGCACTTCTGGTAGATGCTAAACCAAATTTCGTTGCTATGTACCTGTACTTGCAATGACAATAAAGTTGCATCCATATATCTATAATAAACAGTGCATGGGTCTAGGGAATGCCATGATATTGCAGCCCAATCAATCACTGATCCACTCCCGTGCTTCACTCTGGGCATGCAACAGTCCAGGTGGAGAGCTTCTTTGGGGCTTCTCCAACAATTCTGTATATGGGAAACAATACATGTTTCACATTGTCCACAGCCCAAGATTTCTGCTTCTGGCAACATTGAAATAAACATTTTACATTGGAATGACTGACCAAAGGTTTGGCTGTAGCAGCCCAAGCATGAACAATGACCCTGTGGAGCTCCTGGCCATCAGTTTTGGTGGAAACCATAGAATTGAGGTACAAGTTTAATTCTGCAGTAAGTTGGACCGCTGTGGTTTTATATTTTCTGGACACAATCTGGGTTAGTACCCACACATCCATTTCAGACAGCTTTCTCTTGTGTCAACAGTTACTCCTGTTGGATGTGCTTCATCCTTGGGTTAGGGTTAGGGTTAGTGTTAGTATGGTTAGGGTTAGGGTTAGTGGTATGTAGATATTACCCTGGATACTGTGGCTCTCGAGACACCACAAAGACTTGCTGTCCTGATTAAAGATGCACCAGCAAGGTTGTCCTCATTTGAACCCTGATATATCTCATTATTGCTGTATGGATTGCAATATTTTATGTACAGATGTGCTATTGCTCTGCTAATTCTGCCTTCACACTCTGCGCTTATTCACGGAATGTGAAATCTATGAAGATTGGCCACTAGGCAGCACATAGACGAGAAACCTCCATCATTATATTGGTCAATGTTTTAGTTTCATTGTCCAACACCTGCATATAAGCTATATGAGCAGTATAAGCCAATTGATGTGTCCTTTTCAACCCACAGGGTGGAAAAGGACACATCAATTTCACAAGGGAGGGAAAAATCTTACATCTTATAGCTTTAAATAAGGTAACGAACCATGAAGGTGTGAAACATGTCCAAGGTCCCATCCCACAAAATCCATTTGAAATTTGTGTTCTAAATGAAAACAAATTTGAGGACTGTAATTACAAATGAAAGATTAAACAAAAAGGTTGTCTCTTATTCCTCTAGGGGGCACAATAGAGCAAGACCACTGACAAAATGGGTAGTAAAAGATATCACAGGTTCACAGCAACCTGTATAATGGAATATTTTGTGTAGATGCATTACATATAATCCAGCTCCAGGTTGTTACACCTCTCTTATAATGTGAAAGAAGTGAACACTGCAATGCATGTAAACTGTTTTTTTTTTTATAATGAACTGTTACCTGTGCCACCGATATTTGTAGGTTATACTTGTTCAAATCTAGTTTTGCTTTGAGAATGTACCCATCAGATAAATGCTGGTGAATCATGACATTTTGTTGGCGTCTTACTGGTCTACTATAATGTGTCCCATTATATAAAATGAGTTTGAAATCCCTGCTATAAACACCCAACATTTTCATTTGGAAAACAAGACCAAACAATTATTCTGTCTATATGTACATATGCCATAGCTTCAGCTAAAACTATTAAAAGATGCATATATGTCTCAGTGATCTTCATTTAACCTGTCTAATGCTGTACCCGTCTGCTGAGGACCGTTAACGGCAGAAACTGTAAGAAATGGCTTTAAAAATTACAAACCACTCCAATCGTCTTGATCAAACATTCAACATGACTTGGATGACAAGCCTCAAAGATAAATCTGAGAAAATGTTTTATATTTTTGTCAGTAATCTGTTAGATTATTATTGAGTGGATAGTTTTGGGTGCTAATTAATAAAACCCAAGTCCTACCAAGGATGTCCGGCTTGTCGTCGATGAGGATGTCTCCACTCACTACTGTCTTGTCTCTTGTCAAAATGACCTTCTCCAGGAAGTCAGGGCCCAGGTGCCGCTCTATCCATGCATACTGAAAACAAACACACACACACACACACACACACTTTGATTATCATGCAAATGAACAACAAAAAAAATCTGAAGGTTTTCTATCACAGTTTAGCAGAAAGGATGCCTCACCTTCTCATATGGACAATGGGCATAGTGTTTAATTGGACTGGTGCAAATGAAGACATCTGTACTGGTTGAAAAAGAGCAGGGGTCCATTACAGATAAGTATACACATAAACTGTGATTAATGTTAGGACTGCACATGTGTGAGTATGTTTCCAAAGGAATCCAAACGGCACAAAATGAACCACAACATGCACACATTAACAAGATAAATGTGCTGAACAAATATGTTGTGATGTAGACAGTCCTGTGCTCATCCCTGGTCTCTTATTCACAAACTGCTAATGATGAACACTCTTTCAACACACTTTGTACTGTTTTATTTTTATAGCATGCAGTTACAGAAGAGTAACACTTTATCATCCTACTATCAAAGTCACCCAGAAAAGGACAGGTTCCGTTTTGAGTCTGGTTCCACTCAAGGTTTCCTCCTCATGCTGGCTCAGGGAATTTCTCCTCGCTGATCAGGTCTGTTTAGTATTACTATTTAGTGGTCTAAATCTACATCCAGATTTGCTGTAAAGCTGCTTTGTGACAATGTCTATTGTTGAAAAGCACTACATAAATATAAATAAATTAATGCAGTTTCAGCAATTCTATATTCCTTACTAAATCTTAGTGACCCATCATTTAATCTTCTTTGTGTGGTCCATTTTTAAACTAAACATTTCCTCTAAGTGGGGTTTGTGAATATTTGGCAGTTTAACTGGTTTTGTGATTCAAATGGGTTTAATTAAATATCTCCAAAATAAGCAGCTTACCAATAATAAATCAACTTGGATTTGATAAAAAATTCTACTAAAATGAGTTAAAAGCTCTTAATGCTACCATAAATAACAAAATATTATTGTGCATGGATTTTGTTTGATCTTTTATAGTTGATGGGGTTTTCAGTGTGCGATAGAGTGTAATTTGTGCCTACTTCTTCATTCTGGCCATCTCCATCACAGCCTCCACACTTCCTGGCAGAGGGTCAAGGTCCATGAAGAAAT
Organism: Hemibagrus guttatus; assembly: GCA_033459395.1. Lineage (NCBI taxonomy): Eukaryota > Metazoa > Chordata > Actinopteri > Siluriformes > Bagridae > Hemibagrus > Hemibagrus guttatus. The sequence goes on along the minus strand of JAUCMX010000012.1, from coordinate 3,372,580 downwards.
TCTTGGACTCCCAAATGCTAATGGCTTTATCCTGCAAACAGCACACAACCGCTGCATTGCAGCTATTACATCATATTAAATCATCATATTAGAACTAACGTCTGAAGGTTTATAATAGTAAGATCATGATATTGTATTTGATCTATGAAAGCTTCCTGTTCAGTTAAATTGTTGCCAAACAAGACTAGTGCACGTAAAGAGGATATGAAAATAAAGAAGAATGATCAGACTGGTCTGAGCTGACAGGAAGTCTATAGCAACTGAAATAAGCACTCTTTTACAACCAAGTTGAGCAGAAAAGCATCTAAGAACACATAACACATAAAACCTTTAGGTGGATAAGCTACAACAGCAGAAGGGTCCACTCCTCTTAGCCAGGAGAAAGAATCTGAGGCGATCATGATCACAGACCTGAGAGTTAAAAGCTGGAAAAAGACCAGGCAACTTTTTTCCTAATCTTCAACTGTCCAATTTGGTTGAGTCTATTAGCAGTTAGTCTTGTTCTTGGCTGACAGAAGTAGAACCCAGAAGTGGTCTTAGTCTTCTGCTATTGTAGCTTCCACTACAAGGTGTGCTGTTTTTTGTATGCCGAGACTGCTCAACTATAAGATTATCTACAAAGATATTACATTACATTTGTAAACAGTGGGAGTGATTGGAAAAGCTCTTCTGTTCCCATGGCTCCAAAATCAAAGTCAAAGAAGCTTTATTGTCACTTCAACCATATATAGTTGATGCAGTACACGGCGAAATGAAACAACGTTCCTCCTACACAGAACAAAACAGAATACAGGGTGACGCGGACAAACATGAAGCTAAACTATACTTCCAAGGTGCAGAATTTTTTAAACTAAACATACAACATAAGTGCAGAAGATGAGGAGACAGTGCAGACAAACAAGACACATAATGCCGACTGTGTGCAAAAAAAACAGTGTTAGACAGTGAGTGCAAAAAGATACAGGGTTAGGGACAGTGAGTGATAGCAGCAGAAATAGTTATTTTAGTTATAATAATTAAAGTGTAGTTCAAAATATTTAAAGTGATGTGTGCATGTAAACAAGATCAGTTGTGTGTGTCCGTGTCCAACTCAGTTCAGTTCTCTGTTGAGACACCTGATTCCCTGAGGGAAGAAACTGTTCAACAGTCTGGTTGTGGGTTCCCTTAAAATCTCACCTGTTCATCAGAATTGTTCACTGATACAAAGAGATTGAATTGATAACTGATCTGCATACTTGAAAAACATAGGTATAACGGACAGTTTTCTGTGAAATCTACACAAGGTGGTACATTTCTCATACACCACAATAGCACATGATTGTAGATAGCACACTATTGTACATAGGCTTATGTCCATAAAGAGGGATTTATGAATAAAGCACAAAACAGCCAGCATCAGATCTTGTGATTTTACATCTCAGACTTTACACATTTGTCATAAACCAATTTTTTAAATCCTGATTAAAAAAAAAAAAAGATAAATATTGAGTTGAAAAAATAAGATGCTTTCTTTCAGTTTTCATTTGGAAATCAGCATTGTGGAGTAGGGTGTAGCTCCAGTTTCCCCGTCTGATCCTAGACTCGGGTCACTGCCCGCATTTTCCAGGTTTCCAAAGTTTTGAATTCCCAGTTTCCTTCCACCTCATAAAAACATCAGTAGGTGGATTGTATAGATTAAATTGCATTTAGGTGTGAATGTGTATGTGCATTGTGTACGGACATATAGAGTTGAAGTCTGAATTTGACTTATGAATATCAATAAAGCTGGATTTGCAAGAGTAGCAAGAGCTACTTCCAGCCAATCTGAATATATTAATAATGTTTCTATATATGTTTACATATGACACTTTTTATCCATTTTATTCACGATAGGCTGTGTGCAGGTCAGTGCTGCACTTTGCTTCATTGTGCCATGTTTACTGTCTTGCGCTGTCTGCACATGTGCACGCCACTGTACTCACTTTGCTCCATCCTTCATAATATCTTCTGTACGTTTTGCCGTACATGGATAACACTGACAGCCATTATTATTACTTGCATGATAGGGAAAAAAACAACAGCAAAAGCGAACCAAAAGACATTTTGTCAGAGACCAGTTGGGTTATTTTTCTGTTAAACTCTAGCAATATCACCATGTGACGTCAGCGCGGGACACGACTGCTTCTCTTCTGAACTTCTCACAGGAAATAATGAGAATAAATTGCCACCAGAATCACTCAGCGCGTCAGAAACATTACACTTTGTACACATCTGATGTCTTTGGTTCAGAGTGAAGTTTACCTCAGAATAATAAAGTGAGTGTTTAGTGCCTGCAGTGGCGGTGTGGTTCAGGAAATACACACTTACACGAAGGTCTTCTCTGAGCTCTCCGTACTGAGTCGACACCCAAAACCCTCTGCGCTCCTCCAGGCTGATATACGGCTCATTCGGGTATCTCTGTCTATATTTCTTTAAAAATCCCCCCTCAAAATCTGCGATAACACCATCCATGTCAAGCAGCACACGCAGTCTTGCACCGGTGGACATTTTCCCACAGCTCCTGTGCGGAGAGAGAGCGGAGCCTCTGAGCAGCAGCAGCAACCGTGCCGTCCTCTGCAGCTGTAACGCCATCGTGCTCGGGCTTTAACTAACTTACCGTTGTCCTTCCAGAGATCTGTAGAAATGTTCTCTTTAGATCTGCCCCTTTGTTGTCCTTTAACACCGAGTCGCTTCTCATTGAATTGTTTTGCGTTAAATGGCCCTGTGAGCGGCGATCATTCTCCCGAGCCTGGCCTAGAGCTTTCCGCTGCTGTTGTCATGTAGGCGGCTTAAACTCGGCTTGTGTGCCGCCTTTTCACCCTGCTCCTGCTCTGCGTTCTGCAGCCACACATTTCTGTTGTTGTAGTAAGTGTAGTGAAGCTCTGCATGGAGAAACGGCTCTCCAGTCATTCACCCGTTCTCTCTCTGCACCGCGGGGATTTTTGGATTTGTTTACAGCAGTGCAGTTGTGCTCTGTTCCTAACACGGTCAATCAAAAATGTCAACTGTGTAGCGTACACTATGAGAGTGATTTTCACTACTCTCTCAGTTTAACTTTAGCTCAGTGTTCTGTTGACCCAATGGTGTTTTAACACCACAAATAATTTAGCAACAGAGATATGTACCGCGTTTTCGTACAAAACTTTAGGTTCCGCATTATTCGCTGTTGCTATCTACAACAATACGTCAACACGTCCGCCATTTTGGTAGGGGCACCCAGAATTGTATTGCTATGGAAAAGATGTATGCCTACCCTGGGAGAATTGTCTGTATCTCGGTTTATTCGTTCATTCATCTTAGTAAACGGTTTACTCTGGTCATGGTGGAACTAAATAATGACATGAAACAATAATCGACGTAATTAACCATTTGGAAACTTGATCATCTTTACTCACTCTGATTCCAGACTGTTTCATATTGTTGTTTTCAGGACTAGCTCAGCTACAGTAATAACACTGTCAGGTTTATATGCATTATATGAAACTGAGAACATTTATCAAAATAACAATAATCATTATTCCTTAATCAATAATCATATCAGCAGAAATGAGTTACTTCTTAGAAGTGCAATGATTATTGTTTCCCTGTGATACATAATGGTCCAACATAAGTCCAACAATGGTCTTAATAAAAAGTGAACGTCTATTTTTTTTCCTGTTGGGCCTGCTGGCTTATTATTCAAGGGGAAAATGTTACATTACACTAATCTGTCAGATATGTACATATATGTACAGATATGTTGCATATAACATGTGAATTAAGATTAACATAATCATACATTGTGATCTTAAAAAACATCTGAAAGGTTCACTGGCCTTAACTACTATATGTAGTTAACAGACCATGTGAAAAAAGATCTTTGTTTTTTGCTATAAATATTGCAAAGTTTTTCATATGCTGTGTATAAAAAACTTTTGCCATCAACAAATGAATATTTAGAACTAGCTGAGATTTTGGACACAAAGCCAGAACCAAATAAATGATTATATGGTTACATACATGCATAACTATTAAAAACAGTCAATTATTGACACATTTATTTCTTTTTATTGGTTCACATATCCAGCACATGTCCCATTTCTGCAGAGCTACAGTTGAAGTCGCCACCATACAGGGCTCCCGATTCAATCGTGAGCTCAGCTGACTGTCTGTCTGGAGGTTTATCTGGTCCTTCACTGTCTGTGTGGAGGTTTATCTGGTCCTTCACTGTCTGTGTGGATGTTTAGCTGGTCTTTCTCTGTCTGTGTGGAGGTTTATCTGGTCGTTCTCTGTCTGTGTGGACGTTTATCTGGTCTTTCTCTGTCTGTGTGGAGGTTTATCTGGTCCTTCTCTGTCTGTGTGGAGGTTTATCTGGTCCTTCTCTGTCTGTGTGGAGGTTTATATGGGCTTTCTCTGTCTGTGTGGAGGTTTATCTGGTCCTTCTCTGTCTGTGTGGAGGTTTATCTGGTCCTTCTCTGTCTGTGTGGAGGTTTATCTGGTCCTTCTCTGTCTGTGTGGAGGTTTATATGGGCCTTCACTGTCTGTGTGGAGGTTTATCTGGTCCTTCTCTGTCTGTGTGGAGGTTTATCTGGTCCTTCTCTGTCTGTGTGGAGGTTTATCTGGTCCTTCTCTGTCTGTGTGGAGGTTTATATGGGCCTTCACTGTCTGTGTGGAGGTTTATATGGGCCTTCACTGTCTGTGTGGAGGTTTATCTGGTCCTTCTCTGTCTGTGTGGAGGTTTATCTGGTCCTTCTCTGTCTGTGTGGAGGTTTATATGGGCTTTCTCTGTCTATGTGGAGGTTTATCTGGTCCTTCTCTGTCTGTGTGGAGGTTTATCTGGTCCTTCTCTGTCTGTGTGGAGGTTTATCTGGTCCTTCTCTGTCTGTGTGGAGGTTTATCTGGGCCTTCACTGTCTGTGTGGAGGTTTATCTGGTCCTTCTCTGTCTGTGTGGAGGTTTATCTGGTCCTTCTCTGTCTGTGTGGAGGTTTATCTGGTCCTTCTCTGTCTGTGTGGAGGTTTACCTGGTCCTTCTCTGTCTGTGTGGAGGTTTATCTGGTCCTTCTCTGTCTGTGTGGAGGTTTATCTGGTCCTTCACTGTCTGTGTGGAGGTTTATCTGGTCCTTCTCTGTCTGTGTGGAGGTTTATCTGGTCCTTCTCTGTCTGTGTGGAGGTTTATCTGGTCCTTCTCTGTCTGTGTGGAGGTTTATCTGGTCCTTCTCTGTCTGTGTGGAGGTTTATCTGGTCCTTCTCTGTCTGTGTGGAGGTTTACCTGGTCCTTCTCTGTCTGTGTGGAGGTTTATCTGGTCCTTCTCTGTTTGTGTGGAGGTTTATCTGGTCCTTCACTGTCTGTGTGGAGGTTTATCTGGTCCTTCTCTGTCTGTGTGGAGGTTTATCTGGTCCTTCTCTGTCTGTGTGGAGGTTTAGCTGGTCCTTCTCTGTCTGTGTGGAGGTTTAGCTGGTCCTTCTCTGTCTGTGTGGAGGTTTAGCTGGTCCTTCTCTGTCTGTGTGGAGGTTTAGCTGGTCCTTCTCTGTCTGTGTGGAGGTTTAGCTGGTCCTTCTCTGTCTGTGTGGACGTTTATCTGGTCTTTCTCTGTCTGTTTGGAGGTTTATCTGGTCCTTCTCTGTCTGTGTGGAGGTTTATCTGGTCCTTCTCTGTCTGTGTGGAGGTTTATCTGGTCCTTCTCTGTCTGTGTGGAGGTTTATCTGGTCCTTCTCTGTCTGTGTGGAGGTTTATATGGGCTTTCTCTGTCTGTGTGGAGGTTTAGCTGGGCTTTCTCTGTCTGTGTGGAGGTTTAGCTGGTCTTTCTCTGTCTGTGTGGAGGTTTAGCTGGTCCTTCACTGTCTGTGTGGAGGTTTAGCTGGTCTTTCTCTGTCTGTGTGGAGGTTTAGCTGGTCCGTCTCTGTCTGTGTGGAGGTTTATCTGGCCCTTCTCTGTCTGTGTGGAGGTTTATCTGGTCCTTCTCTGTCTGTGTGGAGGTTTATCTGGTCTTTCTCTGTCTGTGTGGAGGTTTATCTGGTCCTCTGTCTGTGTGGAGGTTTATCTGGTCCTTCTCTGTCTGTGTGGAGGTTTATCTGGTCCTTCTCTGTCTGTGTGGAGGTTTATCTGGTCCTTCTCTGTCTGTGTGGAGGTTTATCTGGTCCTTCTCTGTCTGTGTGGAGGTTTATCTGGTCCTTCTCTGTCTGTGTGGAGGTTTATCTGGTCCTTCTCTGTCTGTGTGGAGGTTTATCTGGTCCTTCTCTGTCTGTGTGGAGGTTTATCTGGTCCTTCTCTGTCTGTGTGGAGGTTTATATGGGCTTTCTCTGTCTGTGTGGAGGTTTATCTGGTCCTTCTCTGTCTGTGTGGAGGTTTATCTGGTCCTTCTCTGTCTGTGTGGAGGTTTATCTGGTCCTTCTCTGTCTGTGTGGAGGTTTATATGGGCCTTCACTGTCTGTGTGGAGGTTTATCTGGTCCTTCACTGTCTGTCTAACATCCCTCTGGATTCTCTGGTCTCCTTACACATCCTAAAACATGCTGAGAGGCCGCCTGATGACTCTGAATTGCCCTTACTTCTAAATGTGTGTGTGTGTGATGGACTGAAGTCATGTCTACACTGAAATACTTAATTTTAAGTGCAGCTGTCCTAAATGTTAAAAGTAAGAACTTATTCACTGATAATGTTTCAGCCCTTTAGCGCCGCTCACAACAACCACCTGCAAGTCTCGCTAACGGTGTGATGATGATGCTGTATCGCGAGACTTTGGTTTCTGTTGCTGGCGGCCGAGGCCCCAGACCCGCTCTGGCCCTTCCTGTTTAGCTAGCACTTATTTTTGACACTTGAATGAAAACTGGTGAAAGCGGCCTCTTCGAAAACTTGTGGAATCATGGCTTCAGCACTGGAGCAGTTCGTGAACAACGTGCGGCAACTATCTGCTCAAGGTATGAACACAACTCATAAACATACCGAAACAATCAAGGTTTGCAAAGTACTTAGTTAGTCCGCGTTATTCTTTCCACACCTGTATTCCGACAAGCACGCCTTCTGTGCGTTAACGTTCTGGGGCTCGTGCGCACACACTGCGCCGTGATTGGACCGCGGCCATTCCATTATGCCCTATTCTCCAATCCGAATTGTGGAGGCGGTACCAGCCGGTGTGATAAATGCGGGTGTAGAAAACACACAACTAGCCTCTTTAGGTAACATGCTAGATGGGGAAGCTGAAGGTATTAGTTGACAGAACTTTAGCTGAGCATGTTCGTGAGTTTGTTCCCTATAAATAAAATGATAATCACTACTCTGTAAAATGGCCAGTTAAGTTCAGAAAAGGTCCGATTACATCACCGATACCCAACATGACTAGTTGTATAAATGTCGCTAACTGACATAGCGAGCTAGCATCATTAGCCACAACGTAGCCAGCGAATAACCTAACTAGCGACCGTAGCTAAATCATAATATTCCTCATTGAAACAGAACACATGACTGGAATTTTGTGTGAAATCTGCTAAGGTCCGCAGAGTTGCATTGTTTTCTGTATAACGGAGTAAAGCTGTGCATGCACGCTGAATCTGTGGGCTGAAAAACATCCTCAGTTCAGTTCACACTCATGAAGCAGGCCGTGAAAGACGCTTTGACAGCACTAAGCCATGATCTTAGCTTTCTAGCTTTGTAGACGTGAAAAGCCCACAACACTGTAGCTGTGTTGTGGTGATTAGTGTCTCTCCAGGCAGCTGATCACAAATTAAGTCAACAGACAGCTTATCGCTTTTAACACCCGTGTATCATGGTTCAAGGGATGCACTTCATCTGGATTGAATGACCTTTTCATTCTGTACAAATACATTTTAGGGGCAACAACAGTCACACCTAACAAGACAAGCAATAATGTAAGAGTCTTCATCTCACTGACATGTTTCCTCTGCACACCGTGTTTACTGAAAGTTAGTTAATCCTACCGGGCAAACACAACAGAAATGAATGAATATTTTCTTTTAATCAGATAGAACCCTCCATGTGTCATATCTTACCGTAGAGTTACATTTAAGAACTAAGGTGTTTTGTAGATCTTCTGTAGTTTTCCTCAGCTTTCTCTTTATTTATACTAGTAAACATCTCATCACTGACTGGCACTCCAAAACACTTTATTTATGGTGTAACGGTTTAATATTAGTTATCACTTTACAACTGTATACTTGGCTTTTTTACATAGAGATGTAAAGTTCTGCTGCTTGTCTGTTTGTTCTCTGCTTTAGGCCAGATGACTCAGCTGTGTGAGCTGATCAATAAAAGCGGAGAGCTGCTTGCAAAGAACCTCTCCCACCTGGACACTGTGTTAGGAGCTCTGGACATCCAGGAACACTCGCTCGGTGTGCTAGCTGTGCTGTGAGTCTGCACATCACTCTCAGACATGCATTTTACAATCCTGTGTCAGACAGAAAAGCAGTTGCATTGAGGGGGAAACTTGAAATGCAGTGCAAGGAGATGGTATTGCTTTTGCAACAAGAGGACTACATGCCACACTGAACAGCGTTTTTTACATCACCCTTGCATCCGATGACCTCTTCAGAGAAAAACTGTAAACAGGGGCTTTTGTTAAACACTGATTTATGGTCGGAAGTGAATGTAGTTGCTAGTTGCTTTGCATTTCACATTAATCAATGTGTTGAATTTATGCTACACTGTAATGCAGTCACAGCCCTAAGCCACAATCAGAGGTGTGACATCAGCAGGGCTAAACTTCAGAAGGCGCCGTGATCCGTACTAAAGAACACACTTTCGTAGAAAAAGTGTTAATATGACTAAAAATCCTTCCAGCTCACACCAGGATGGTGGAGCTATGCTGTTAAATTTCAGTAAGGAGCTGGTTTAACATTTATCACAGAAGTCCATTTTAAACACATTTCAGTAATAATCCTGAAAAGATGGATTAATGTTTCAGCAATCAGCACAATAGGAAAGAGGAAACTGTGAGCCTGAGTGTGTTTCTTATGTGGACAGAAGGGTGCTTTAGGGCCCTTCTCTGAATACGGTACGTCCTGAGTTGAGCTGAGGGCTCTGATTGGACAGTGTTTCATAAATGTGAACCGCCGTGCAATTCATTTATGATGCTAAATTAGTGTTTAGATTATTGTTTATCCCTGAGAGATAAAGTAGTGTAAAAAAGAAATAACTTTCAGAATGTGAAGGCTTTTTGTCTTGTAGGAAATCTTCTCCATACAGACACAGGTACTTTAAAAAAATATTTGACCAAGTATGCTTCTCCCTTTCTCTGATGATTTTAGCTTCAACATTCTACTATTTTTTTACTCAGTAACTTCCTTTTGCCTGTCTTTGTAGCTTACTGTGTCATGCATGTCAGAAACTACAGGGTAATTATGTTTGATGTGCTGAACACTGTCAACTAAATTCAAAACTAAAGAAGCAATTTTTCAGGCATACATTACTCAACCAAAAGTATGTGTACCCTGACCATCAAACTCCTAACTGCCTGTTGAACATCCCGTTCCAGATTTAGTCTCCTTTACTGTTCTAATAATCTCCACTCTTCTGTGAAGGCTTTCCACTAGATGATTGTGGGGATTTGTGTTCATTCACCTACAAGAACATTAGTAATATCAGGCACTGATGTTGGGTGAGGAGGTCTGGGATTTAGTCAGTGTTCCAGTTCATCTCAGTTCATCTGTGCAGGACTCATGAGTTCTTTCACTCCAAACTTAACACACCATGGAGTTTTAATGGAGTTCACTTTATGCACAGGAACATTGTTATGCTGGAACAGGTCTCTAAGTTCCAGTGAAGTGAAATTGTAACAACACAGCATACAAAGACATTATATACAATGATCTGCTTCCAACAGTTTGGGGAATTTCCACATATAGATGTGATGGTCAGGCATCCACAAGCCATTGGCTATATAGTGTGTGTGTGATTACTATTCAGATGATCAAACAAGATAATATATTTATCATTAATAAACCTGGGTGCTAATTCTTTAGAGTATAGAAATTGTTGTTTTGGTATTGGTTAATTCCTCTGTGCTGTGGCTTGCTGGATGATTCATGTTATCTTTGTATTTTTAGATTTGTGAAGTTCTCCATGCCCAACATCCCTGACTTTGAGACATTGTTCTCTCAAGTCCAGCTCTTCATCAGTACTTGCAACGGAGAACACATTCGATACGCAACAGACACGTGTGAGTTTATACTCCTCTGGAGTCTGCATGCTTTCTGTGAGATAATCGGCGAGTCTGCAGTTTTTCCTCAGTAATAAAGCCACTTTGTCCTGGTTTTTCTTAGAAACATTCACATTGCTGTCCAGAAATAAACTCTGCTGCAATGCATGTTCATGTCACTTGACTGTGTGTCCTAGAAAAGTGCTCTACACAAAGCATATTGCAAGTATTCACTGTTTAAAAGGTTTTTTCCTGCTTATGTATTCCCTTTTGTCTTGTTTCTCAGTTGCTGGGCTTTGCCATCAGTTGACTAATGCCCTAGTGGAACGGAAACAGGTAAACAATTTCAACACAAAATCTGTAACGTGATGTACTTTATTTAATAAAATGTTTTAATTGTTGGGAAATTACTGTGGCTTAACACAAATAAGAAACTTTGGCCTTGGAGTTTTATAATAACCATGGCTGTTAAAATAAAACATGGATGTATTTTCTTACCTTCACAGCCGCTACGTGGGATAAGTATACTCAAACAAGCAATAGATAAAATGCAGATGAACACAAACCAGCTTACCTCAGTGCATGCAGATCTGTGTCAGGTGGGTCCAAACTGCAGGACTGAGAAGCCACGTTTTCACTTTCTGTAATGCATGCCAGATGAAGTGTAATAAGTCTGATTCAGAAAGGAATTGACGGTGCTGATTGTTTATCTCACCAGCTTTGCCTGCTAGCAAAATGCTTCAAGCCTGTAGTTCCTTTCCTAGAGTTGGACATGATGGACATCTGCAAAGAGAATGGAGCGTATGATGCAAAGCACTTTTTGTGTTATTACTATTACGGCGGCATGATCTACACGGGTTTGAAGAACTTTGAACGAGCACTCTATTTCTTTGAGCAGGTACTGAGCAAGGGCTTTTCTCTTTTTTTTTTCTCTCTAATAGACTGTAACTGTATATTATGCACGTCTGTCTCTACACTATATCTGTCCTGTACTGTATTTTTCTCACTCCTCAGTCAAAACACTAGTTGATTTCAGATGTCTTTCACTCTTTCTGGCTTTAGGTAGTATCATTATGATGAGATTTTGTATTATCATATACGGTACATTAACGTGTCAGACTGTAAACACAGGCTTTCTCTTCTTTTTCCCTTAGGCTATAACCACTCCAGCTATGGCAGTCAGTCACATCATGCTTGAGGCTTATAAGAAGTATATTCTTGTCTCTCTCATCCTCCATGGCAAGGTGCAGCAGCTTCCCAAATACACATCACAGATTGTGGGCAGGTTCATTAAGGTGAGGCTATAAACCGAAGCATGGACGTATGTGTGAATTGGATGAATTTCTCCCCCCTCCTCCACTATTACTGAATTGCCTACTGGATTATGATTCAGCATTGAAAAATATAGTATTATGGTTGAAATATAACTTTTGTATATGGGGAGGTGTGAGTGATCCCTCCAGCTGCACAAATCTCTACCTGGAACAAGCGTTCACTTTTAGACATTAGGCTTCTTTCAGTCTTTTTGCAATATTGTGTGTAAATGTTTGCATACTTTGAATCAAGCTCTAATTTTCTGCCTGATTTACATTTAGTTTTGGAAATGCTGATTTTCTTCACACGTCACACAGCTAATTTGCATTTAGTGACGCCTACAAAACTCCATAAGCATTCAAGTGCATTCATTGCTATAAGCACGAAGTGAACGATGAAAGTAAAGGCTGAAAGGCAGAAATAGAAGTTATTTTGATTCACTTCTATTGCAATAAAAATATTTAGCAGTTCTACAGTACATGAACAGCTCAAATTCTAGAGACAAAATTACAGAAAAGGTGGAGATATCAAAATAGTGTGACTATGAAAAGGAGAAAAAAGATCTCTGTAACCAGGTGATGATGCTCACCAAGCACAAATGGGTAAATTGTGTTTTCGTTGACGTTCTCACATGCTGATCTGATGAGTTTAATGAAGATTTATAAGCAACTGATTTATAAGGCAGCTTTCATCCTCACAAGAAAATCATACCATCCATTGACATAAAGCGATAAATCTTCCACTTCCACTCAATTTATGAGTTTTTGTTGACTCACTTTCACTTTATGAGCTCAGCAGTCATGTCATGCTCAGAGGAGGAATTCAAGAACAGCAACTGTCTTTGAACTGTCCTGTTTAATATTTGTGGTCTTAGTTTTTTTAACCAAATCTGCCTTTTTTCTTCCCTTTTTTTATCTAATGCTTAACAATTTCTAATTTGTACTGTGATATGTTTTTTGTAGCCCCTCAGTAATGTTTACCACGAGTTGGCGCAAGTGTACGCCACCAACAACCCTGCTGAGCTGCGCAGCCTCGTCAACAAGCACAGTGAATCCTTCACACGTGACAATAACATGGGCCTGGTCAAGCAGTGCCTTTCCTCACTGTACAAGAAGAACATCCAGAGGCTAACCAAGGTCTCTTATCTCACACTGTCACAGTTTATTAAGAGTTAAAAGGGGAAAGGGATTTAATTGAACGTAAATGTTTCACCTAGCTGTCCACCAGAGAAATACTTTAATCTACATAATGACGTGTAGCGGTTATAAGTGGTTTGATTTTGACACCCTGCCTTTTCCTGTGATGCAGACGTTCCTGACGTTGTCTTTACAAGACATGGCAAGTCGAGTTCAGCTCTCAGGGCCTCAGGAGGCAGAGAAATACGTCCTGCACATGGTGAGTCAGCAACACCACCATCATCATAAGATATACATTCTGTGTTTACTTAACAAGCACTGCTGCTGGAACTAACACTTGGCAACACCTGAATGAAAATACCAGAAATTAAATAAACAAAAATTTGTATGTGTCCCTTGGCTCGTGAGCTGGCCTCAGTCTGGAGTTTTAACCCAGCGAAGGATTTCACCAGATCAGCCTGAGCACCATACTGCAGTGTAGTGTAGTAGAGCTCAGCGCTGTGTGAACCATATTTAAACTTTTCTGACCATCAAGCAATACCACTTTGAAGGAGATTCTCGGTTTCATTTTGTCCAGGCATAACACTTGTGTTACATGTTTCAGAAAATAGGTGCGCACTAGGACTGTAGGTGCATAGGTAAGCGGATGTTTTTTTTTTTATCTCAGGACAGGTGTCAGATGTGAAGCTTTTCAGACAAAGAAAAACTAAGTTCATTACCATGTGAATATACAGGTTACCTGTGCAGCTTTGTGGGACACACACATACTGAATTCATTCATTCATCAGCTGCTTTATAATGCTCACAGTCACAGTAGTAGACTGAGAATGAACTAAATTAGTAAGAAAATATTGCAAGAAGGTGCAGTCAACACCAGATTGCAGGAGCAGGCAGGATTGGTCAGACCATCTGTGGGAGTAAGCTTGATTGAGACTAAAAAGAGTCTGTGGCACAAGTTAAAACCTTATATATAACTGCAGTTATACAGATATTAGTAAAATATCCCTGAAATATACATTGCCCCCCCCACCCCCAAACACACACAAAACTACTTTTATTTGGCAGGATTGGACTGGATCTGGCATTCCCTTTTTAGTGAGGTCAGTCAATGGACTGTTGAGGTCCAAAACATTGGTAAAACCTGCCAGCCACAAGAACTGCAAGTCATTGCTGTCTTTTCAATTTGATATTCGCTTAACCATGACCCAAGTGGAACCCCAGACACTGTACTTCCACCTGCTTAATTGCCCACATTTTTTAGTTTGCTGTGAGTCCTTAGCCATATCAGGTGTCACTGTACTGCTCTAAATATCATAAATGCCCCTGCCAATTCTTAATATAACTGATTGTCATCTAAACATGCAGCAGCACACTGTATTTGCCATGTGAGCATGCCATTCTGTCCATAAGATTTTGATCCATCACTGCAGCTGTACATAAACGGACAGGTGACCTATTGGTGTAACCCAAACCCAGTGGGGAAAAGGCTGTTTTTTTTTGCTCAGAATATTGGATTTAAGAGGATCTGCCAATACAATTTGTTTTACGTCCAGTGTTGGATGAAGGGAGGTCACACCAACTGATCAAGCAGTTCATCAATACTTGGTCATTGGCTATGCATCACATTTTAATACCATGTTGACTTTTCTAAAGTCCACCCAATAATGTCCATGGGATTGCTTCAGTCACTCCTCCGATATCAAGCATAGCCTCGAGTTCCTCCCAAACCACATTTTTTTAATTGAAGAAACTGGTAGGGGGACTGCATAAACCCCGCCTGGAGGAGTCTCACTGTGGTGTTCTATAAGGTCTGTGTCAATGGGCAGAGGCAAAAAAAAAAAAAAAACGCAACCTGGCAACAGTGTCTGGGACTGTGATCTCTGTAGGGAACCAGGGTGAACTGGTCTGCATCATTCTTGCCAGACATTATGTTTTTTGTGGGATTTTTAAGATTCCTCCTCCCATTTTTCCTTAATGACGTCTGAGATGCTGCAGGGCTTGTACAAATACTGTAATTCAAATGAACAGAACCATGTGGGAGCTTGTGGGATCTCTCGTACCGCAACTAGCCACTTATCCAAATTCTATGCATAATTGAATCATATAGTTGAGGGTTTGATTAAACTGTTCAACCTCATCAAAGTGGTTGTGACATGAAAGAAGTGTCGTGCTTAGATGTTGAGAATAGGTACAAAATATTACAATACACAATATTCCCTAACGCAGTATATTACCACACTAAAGGGTGTGTCTTGTCTTGTGACGGCATTTGGTTAGTACTTTTCTTATTTCGTTCTTCTGTCTTCAGAATAGATCAATAATTTTAAAATATGAAAAAGGTATTTCAGGCAGGAATACACTTTATAATCGGGAAGTCGCAGGAGACCAGATGTTCCTGCAGTGTTTGTAATTACATTCCCATTGTTGAAAAGTGGTTTATGTGGGTGTTCTCTTTCAAACTGTTCCTCTTCTCCTCACAGATCGAAGATGGAGAGATTTATGCCAGCATCAACCAGAAAGATGGCATGGTCTGTTTCCACGACAACCCTGAAAAATACAACAACCCTGCAATGCTCCACAAAATTGACCAAGAGGTTTGTAATAATACTGCAAGGCTTTGAGCACTCTACTGCCAGACTTGAGAGATAACAGGGCAGAGTCACACATATGGAGGCTAATCATCACTTCATACTAGTGATTGACATGATGCTTTAATATGAGCATGAGGCTGTTTACACTGGACAGCGAGCTGAATTATGAAGACATTTCAGTTGCTTCATAATAATTATCCTTTGATCAAAGGGCACTGATTTGTCCAGATAAAGGAATTGTACTTTTTAAACTTTGTAAACTTCTTTACACTGGAAAAAAACTGGAACTGATTGAAAAATTTCAAATGTATTTTAACATGTACTTTACTAACTCCTACTTTACTAACTTTACTTCTAGCCTCTCTAATATTAGATGCCTGTGTGTTTTTTGTTTAAAAAAAAAAAAAAAAAAGTTATTAGGTTCTAGTGCAACAATGCCATGATACTGATTTGGACTTTTATGCCTCCACCACTGAGTAAATGTTTTCAGATTGTCCTTATGGGATTCTCCTTATAGACGTATGGAATTATAAGTGTAATCAGCAGAAGAACTGATTAGATTTGGAATTGATGCACCCAGTGTAAAGATCACAGCAAGGTCAAATATCTAAAATGTTCTATAATTGCTTCCTTTGTGCTTGAAGTATATTTTAAGAGTATTTACAACATACAAATTAGTATCAGGAAGGATTAGAATTGGTGATGGAGGCATCCCCATCATTGAGTTTGTTTTGTTTTTCTTATTTCTCTTTCTAGAATCTGTCAGTACTAATTGCGCATGCTTCTATATTAATAACCCCACACATTACTCAGCATGTTGACACACACTGACTCAATCTGCTTTTGGGTCATGTTGCTCTTACTTTCATATTCTCTTTATTTAATAATCCAGATGCTGAAGTGTATAGAATTAGATGAGAAACTAAAGTCCATGGATCAGGAGATCACCGTCAATCCACAATTTGTACAAAAGGTATGCAGATTCCTGTAAATTAAAAAAAAAAAAAATCATGACATGGAAGTACTACTTGTTTGTAATAGTCAATCCAGAAAGCTATCAGTATTTCAAATTTTTTGCTTGGAATAAAAGCCCTTTTGTTTCCTGGCTCTTCAGAGTATGGGAACGCAAGAAGACGATGTTGGCAGCAAGACATCATCCTACTCCTGAGGCCACTGCAGCGAGCATTCCCCGTCTCCTGTAATGCTGAAGAACCATCATCAGGAAGAATATCAGCCTTTTGAATATGGACTATATCAGAGGAATCCTAAAATGTCTGCAATTCTAATTAGTTTTTTTTTCTTTCACTGCGCACCCATACACATCAACCCTGTTTTGTCAGTGTTTTATTTATCAATGTTGAAGTGCAAAACCACAGCTGCATTTATGACCGAAATAATAAAAATACTGGACTAATTTGTTCGAGAACCTTGACTGTATATGTGTTGTCATTTTAATACACATTTTAATTTATTTACTCTTTTGCTTATTGTGTCAGTGAAATAACTCGGTCCAACTATTACTTTTTGCATCAGCTGAATCATAAGTCTGGTTGTGGAAAAGATGCATGTCTTCTATTGTGTACACCTGGCAGGTAAAAGCATTCACTCTGTTGTGTGTCAGTGTGTGTGGATTTCACTTGTATGTTAACTAACAGAATACTAGTACATAGCAGGTAAAGCAGCCCTGCCATTCTTCCCACTCTCACTATGGCTGAATATGCTCAGACTCCTGTTCCTTTCACATGAATAGCAGTGTTTTTAACCAGGACATTGTAACACCAGAGTAATAGTATATAAGAGAATTGATAGATGCAGCAATGGTCTGTCATGGCTAAAATGCGTGCTCCTATAAGTTTCCCACAACTTTATTCTAACGAAGCCAACCGATCCAAAAGACACTTTTCTGTACATTTTGACTACATTTTAAATATAACTTCAATTTTATGAAGGTTGGCACGGAAAGGACAGTGACATTTAAAATGCACAATTTACAACAATTTTACGTCTTGTTGCATTGACTGACGAAATCCATCTCTATAATTGTGTAAGTCCACGCTACTACAGGGAGCAGTGTCGGAAATGACGTAGTTCACACGGCGAGGACAACAACAAAAATAACAAGTATAAGTGTGAAGAAACATTAATGCTTATGCGTTATTCGTGTAGATATGAAATAAACGTTATGCCCTGTACACTTCATCGTGCTACATTTGTGAAACTTAAACATTCTTATCTTGTGTGTTAGAAAGGAGCGGGAATAATAATGACGGACACGGCGAACCGTCCTGCCGCTCTACATAAACTCAATCGCAAAGCTTCCGGTAGAAAAAAAAAAACACCTTCGTGCATTGACGAGCGGCCCAAGTGGCCAATCAGCTAAGAACTTTCTTGAGTAGAGGCGGGGTTTGGCGCACAAATGGCATAGCCATTAACCAATGGAAGTCTTACAGTATGAGCCATCGACCAATCAGACAGCGGCGCCGTGAGGTTTGTGTCGCCCACGGTGTTCACTTGAATTCCATTGCCGTCCATTAAAACATCCGACTTGGAAAATACAACATTAAAGTAGCCCCGGGATTAATATCACACTGCGGCTTTGGCGTCGGCACACGGATGCGAAAGCTATTTCAGGAATAAGGATTAAATCTCGCGAAAAACTGCCGTATGTGTAAGGCACGCATCTTGAGCGGTGCCGTGGCTGTCTGTATAGCCTGCCAAAACGAAACAATTGGTGGATAAAAATCAATTTCTGTCCGTTTCGCTCGGCGGAGCGCGATTCCCGTCGCTGAATACACGCCGCGTTTCGGATGTGATTACGCGGTCATGGGTCCGGCCGGCTGCTCCCACGTGAACGGCTTTAAAGTAGAGAACTGGAAGCAGAACCTACGCGTCATTTACCAGTGCTTTGTGTGGAGCGGCTCGGCCGAAACCAGGAAACGCAAGGTAAATACACCAAGCCTGAGAGCTGCCAACAACCGGACCGTCGAAACATACCTCTGTCTGGCTTACTAACCAAACTAACTAAAGTGATGCAACTTCCACCCTGTTCCGCTCACAGCAGCCTGTGTGTGTGTGTGTGTGTGTGTGTGTGTGTGTGTGTGTGTGTGGGGCAGCACAGTCTGATCACAGCTAGCCTGCAGCCATGTGAGCCGTGAAGTGGTGTGTGTGTGTGTGTGTGTGTGTGTGAGAGAGAGATCGAGTACACTTTGCTTGATTTCTGTATGGTTCTGTGCTGCCCATTTCTGCAGTTACACAGATTGCTATATTTTAATCAAACTTCATATTTCAGCCTGAAATCTGCGTCAGTCGGTGGGCTAAAACCCAGTCACACCCGTTCCCTCATGCCTCCATCATCACGGGATTTTGTACCTGGTCAGTAGGTCGGTGATGGTTGCTTGGTTTTAAAACACACTGCACATGTAAAGGACGCTGAGACGACAGAAATGAGATCATCCAAAGAACAAGGATACATCGTAATTAAGGCTTACACACATTATTTGTCAGAGATGAGCTTGTGGGAGCGGTTTCTTTACTTTTGGTCATAGCCTCAAACCAGCACTAGTCTCTTGGGTTACATTTGTACATCTTGCATCTGTTGATCAGATCTGATTAAAGCAGGTGTAAATGCACACAGCTTCACAAGACCGTCTCATAGTGTGGCTAGGGACAGATTTAATACCATCCCTTTCAGTTGGATTTAACACATTGACACTATATATTTTATATGATGGATATTTTAGACATTTTGGAAATTGGTTTTGGGTTAATTTGGAAATGTGAGCTGTTCAAAATGATAGAAATTACTGCTATTTTTGTAATAAGTGACTGATGAAGTACATCTATATTCGTATTAGTCTATGCTAGTAAAGATAAGACTGCCTCCACAATCTGCCTCACACTGCAGCTAGGGATGTAGACATTCACTCGGATAGAAACGGACATGTTTTCTGATCCGATTCACGGACACATTTTATACTGAATGAGTATTCTGTCAAGTTACAAAACACAATTTCTCTCTAAAGCAGTCACTAAACACACCTATGATGTTTCACATAATGTAGCATCAGAGGATCACAGAGTTTGCTGATTACTGTGTGGATGTCAGTCAGATACTCTGAGATACTGCTGTTTACCATAAAGGCAGGATTTGTGTACATACGTACTTATTTCTGACTAGGCCTCAGACAGGAAGTTGCCTTTGGGGAGAAAGATTTACCCCACAGGATACAGCGTCATCAAGGGAAAAAAATGTAGCAATCATAGACGTTCCTGTCAGAAACAGACTGGAAACAGAGTGTTTCTATTTCTATTATCCATACTTATTCCTACCTAACCAACTCATTGCAGAGGAGAAATGAGCTCTGACCACAGTCCAGCTGATGAGACTGCATTTATGGTGCCATTAATATTTAACATTGGTTATCATGGTGGTGCAGTGAGTTGCACTGCTGCATCACAGCTCCAGGGTCCTTGGTTTGATCCTGAGCTCTGACTACTCTGTGGTGAGGTGTTTTGTATGTTCTCCCAATGTCCAGCTGGGTTCCTTGGTTTCCACCCACCTCCTGCAGAGACATGCTGGTAGGTGGACGGGCTATACCAAGTTGCTTTAGGTTTAAACGATTATGTGAATGTGTATGTTCATGGTACTGTTTGATGGATGGGGGTTACGTCCAGGCTGTATTCCCACCTCACGCCCAGTGTTAATGGGATAGGCTTCAGAATCACCATTGACCTGAGCAGGACAAAGTTACTGAAGATGACTAAATAATAATTACACTGTCAAGTGTGTGATGTACTATAATGTTGTTAATGATCTTTATTCAGTATAATGACACTGCTGTGCAAGGTGTAATTGGGGCTTTGATATGTATTTTAATTGAAAAGGATTAATTGAATGTCAATGTTGAAAGTAAACTCTTTGTGAACTTATCTTTTTTCAGGTCTAGTGCACATGAACATTTGGAATATGTATCAGCTTGCTTTTCCATATACACTGAAACACATCAAAAATGCATCTTTTCAAATCTGCTCTCTAATGTGTGTAAATATGAAACACACTGTTCTTCTTGTAGATTAAAAGAGAGTAAACAGCTTTTCAAAGAATCAGCAAATCCAAGGTGGTGGATGATGTATGTGTTGCGCATTGTAATTCCATGTTTGACTGCTTTGTATAGTATATACACAACGTTGGGCATGCAAGAAAGCAGGTTTTACATTCTTGATGTCAAAATAAACAAAAATGCTGGAAAAGCTCATGTGGTGAGTGTAAAGCTCATGGGATAGACATCTAGTGTGCATGCCCAGCATGATGTTTATGCTATTGTTTTTGTGTTTCTTTATGGACGGAAAACAAGAGCTAAAAAATATCAACGGTGGGGCTCGTGTTTGTGTGGGCTAGGTCTAAGTTTCTTCTTCTTCTTCTTCTTTCGGCTTTTCCCTTCAGGGGTCGCCACAGCGAATCATCTCTCTCCACCTATCCCTATCTTCTGCATCCTCAACCTTTGCACCCACTAGCTTCATATCCTCATTAATTCCATCCATATACCTCCTCTTTGGCCTTCCTCTTTGCCTCCTGCCTGGCAGCTCCATGTCCAACATTCTCCTACCAATATACCCTCCTCTGAACATGTCCAAACCATCTTAATCTGGCCTCCCTAACTTTGTCCCCCAAACGTCCAACATGAGCTGTCCCTCTGATGTACTCGTTCCTAATCCTGTCCAATCTTGTCACTCACAGAGAACCTCAACATCTTCAGCTCTGCTACCTCTAGCTCTGACTCCTGTCTCTTCCTCAGGGACACTGTCTCTAAACCATACAGCATGGCCGGTCTCACCACTGTCCTGTACACCTTCTCCTTGATTCTTGCTGATATTTTCCTATCACACAGAAATCCTGACACCTTTTTTCCACCCATTCCAACCTGCGTGCACGTGCTTCTTTACCTCTTTCCCACACTCTCCATTACTCTGGACTGTTGATCCCAAGTACTTAAAATCCTGTACCTTCTTCACCTCTTCACCCTGTAACCTTACTGTTCCACTTCCCTCCCTTTCATTCACACACATGTACTCAGTCTTACTACGACTGACTTTCATTCCTCTTCTCTCCAGCGCAAACCTCCACCTCTCCAGGTTTTCCTCCACCTGCTCCCTGCTCTCACTTCAGATCACAATGTCATCTGCAAACATCATTGTCCAAGGAGACTCCTGTCTGACCTCCTCTGACAACTGGTCCATCACCATAGCAAACAGGAAGGGGCTCAGAGACGATCCCTGATGCAGTCCCACCTCCACTTTGAACTCCTCTGTCTGACCTACAGTACACCTCACCACTGTCCTGCTCCTCTCATACATGTCCTGCATCACTCTGACATACTTCTCTGCTACTCCTGACTTCCTCATACAGTACCACAGCTCTTCTCTTGGCACCCTGTCATATGCTTTCTCC
This sequence comes from Hemibagrus guttatus, assembly GCA_033459395.1. Taxonomy (NCBI): domain Eukaryota; kingdom Metazoa; phylum Chordata; class Actinopteri; order Siluriformes; family Bagridae; genus Hemibagrus; species Hemibagrus guttatus. The sequence continues at coordinate 3,350,944 of JAUCMX010000012.1, read as the reverse complement.
AAGTCTACAAACACACAGTGCAACTCCCTCTGACCATCCCTATACTTCTCCATCAAAATTCTCAGAGCAAAAATTGCATCTGTTGTGCTCTTTCTGGGCATGAAGCCATACTGCTGCTCACAAATTTCCACTACCTTCCTTAAACTAGCTTCCACTACTCTTTCCCATAGCTTCATTGTATGGCTCATCAACTTTATCCCCCTATAGTTGCTGCAACTCTGCACGTCACCCTTATTCTTAAAGATCGGGGCTAGGTCTAAGTTTCATGGGTTATATTTGAAAAAATGGACCACCTTCATGTTTGATAGTGCCAATAGAGTGGAGTGGGGCAGTTAAGGAAAGAATACAAAAAAGTTTTAAAGGAAAGTCATTCAGTCTACACTTTTTTTTTCCTACAATGACGTTTCCTACAGTGTCTATGCTTATCGGTGAGCTCCGGTGCCTTCAGTTGTGCCTGTGAAAGTGAGAAAATAACTATATCACTTTCCTGAAACGATAAAGCTAAAAAGCCCAGAAAACATCAGTGAGATCAGCATCACTGGTTGGAATAGGTGTCTGTATTTATAGTCTATTTTTCTTCTCTAGATGACTTGAAGGCTTAAATGTTTTATGTTCTGCCGTGTTTTTCTTGCCCACATGTTTACAAATGTGAAAAATGAGAGATTCCAAATTCCAGTAGTGATGGACATGAGAAATGATTTCACTCACTGTTTTTCACAGGTTCTAAAGCCTAAATTGTATATGAAAACAAACGCACAAAAAAAAACAGAAGCAGGAGCTAGCTGGTGTGTGGTACAGGTTTTTCTGCAATGCGTATGTACAGTGGTGTGAAAAAGTGTTGGCCCCCTTCCTGATTTCTTATGTTTTTGCATGTTTGTCACACTTTAATGTTTCAGATAATCAAACACATTTAAATATTAGTCAAAGATAACACAAGTAAACACATCATGCAGTTTTTAAATGAAGGTTTTTATTATTAAGGGAAAACAAAATCCAAAACTACATGGCCCTGTGTGAAAAGGTGTTTGCCCCCTAAGCCTAATAACTGGTTGGTCCACTCTTAGCAGCAACAACTGCAATCAAGCGTTTTCCATAACTTGCAATGAGTCTGTTACAGCGCTGTGGAGGAATTTTGGCCCACTCATCTTTGCAGAATTGTTGTAATTCAGCCACATTGGAGGGCTTTCGAGCATGAACCAGCTTTTTAAGGTCATGCCGCAGCATCTCAATGGGATTGAGGTCAGGACTTTGACTAGGCCACTCCAAAGTCTTCATTTTGTTTTTCTTCAGCCATTCAGAGGTGGACTTGCTGGTGTGTTTTGGATCATTGTCCTGCTGCAGAACCCAAGTGTGTTTGATTATCTGAAACATTAAAGTGTGACAAACATGCAAAAAAATAAGAAATCAGGAAGGGGGCCAACACTTTTTCACACCACTGTATATCAGCTTTATTTCAGTTTTAATCAGTAGGAGGTTAAGTAACACACATCCAGCTTTATGGAATTATATCACAAAACCAATTCACTTAAGTGGAACAGCTGTAACAGTGGTTTATGCTGGCAAGGTGGAAACTTGGATAACCATTCAACAAAAAACACAATTAACTGACTGCAGCAGCAACCATCCTCTGCTAGTCGCTCAGTACATGCTGTGGGGTAGGAATTTAATCCACTCATTAAGCACAAATTATTTAGTCCACTGATTGGTGATTTACCTGTACACCTTTGAATAATGCTTTTATGTTGTTACGCTTCAGAGCAGGATTAGTTGGAGGACGTTGACTCGTGACAGTAAAGATAAAGAGCTTGGCGTGTTTAAGTTCTTTCTGCTGCTTTTCCACTCGGAAAGTAATACGGAAACTCTGATGGTGCTTTATGGATTTTAGTTGTCTGGGTGGTTAATTAATTTTTTCCCCCCAAGAAGATTTGACTTCTCAGTATTGTTTGATTTCTGACAAGCTTGGTCCTCTGGGACTTTTTTTTTTTTTTCTCCACAGTGTGGATAATTGCCCAGGTCTGTTTGCTGGGGATAGGTGTACTTCAGCAGCATCACGTTTGGGTTTGTGGTCGCATGTCATTAGGTTTTTATGGAGGAGCTGCTGCTGTGACACCTTGCTGCCATGGTTACCAACATTACAGTAAATTGACTGTGTGAAAAGAGTAAGAGGAAGGACATGGAGATAGGACACAGAAATAGCAGGAGAGAAAATAAATGTATCTACTGCCTCTGGAAGCTGTGCTAATGAGCCCATGACTGGCTAATCATGTGTAATGTGTAGATTCAAACAGAACGTAGGCTTGGACTGGGCTGAGCTACTGTTGATTAAAGGTCTCCTTAAACAGACTACGACTAGTGATGTTTGTGTGAAATTGTATGGATGATCTTTTATGATTGATAAGTCTGAGTTTATGCATGAAATGATCTCCGGCACAGCAAGTTACCAAAAGGAAGAAAAGCAGTTAGCACTGGGTGAAATTCCAGTGTAATTTTATCATAAATCTTATTCTGATTACACTTTTCTGAGATCTCGCAGGCATCTGTGGCATTTACATTTTCAATGTAACAGTTGTAGACTGATTGGGAGTTCATTAAAGGCTGGAACTTCAGTCTCCTTGAGTCAACCCTGAGCTCAGGTTACTGTCTGTGTGGAGTTTCACATGTTCTCCCTTGTGTGCATGTTTACATTGGGTTCTCCAGCTTCCATAAACATACATGTAGCTGGATTGATAACTGTAAATTACCACGAAGTATGAAAGAATCTGTGAATGTGTGCACATGGTGCCCTACAGTAGACTGGCGTCTCATCCGGAGTGTGTGCAGGAGACTCATGCCCAGCGTTCTTGGCATGATCTACCTTAGATAGGAGATGTGTGATTGCTTGCGTGGATAGGAGAGGTATCTTTTATTCAGGAAAACAAGATCATAATTTCTTAAGAGTTAATGACTTCAGAGTGTGAGAGATGCTCTTACACAGCTTTGGGCCTCAGTAGGCCAGATTTCCTCTGTGCTCTTCCACAGCATCTCGAGCCTTGTGACAGCTCAAGCCATTCAAATCCTTCCATTGATTCACACCTCCCCATGTCATGGCTCATCTCTTTTATTAATGGCTCTACTATTACCTGTTAATCACTTTTTTATGAGCTGCCCGTGCTGCATCTATGGTGCTATACGATCATTCTGCCGACCATCAATAATTCATCCCTGTTCCAGCTGCTTGCTATTTTTCATGTTTGTACATACCCAGAGACTGTCATGAGGATATACAGGCCAGGTCCAGACTTACTGCAAGACTCCAACATTATGGAGCTTCCAGATGAATTTATGGAGGGAGACAGTGAAGAGGCCCAAGGCTGTCTAAAAGGCTCTCCAGAGGCTCAGCAGAGCAGAGAGGTGTAGGTGAATGATGAAGGCTTAAGCCATTTGGGCAAAAACACCAAGAATTTTACAAGAATTAAATGATTTGTTCTAATTTCTGTGCAATTAACTGGAAAGAGCAATTGTTGCTACAAGTGGATTGGCAAGCTTAAATTAACAACAAAGTGTAAACTGTAGAATAAAGTTACTTGGGTACTTCAAAATTGTTCTAAATTGTGTGTTCTTTGAATCTGGAGTTATTAATAGATCAGTTCGTGCTTATTCCTGTGTCTATATCGCTGCTGCAGAAATGGGTCCAAGGCTAATCAATGTCCTCTTCCCCCTATTATACTGCAGTGCTGCATTTAGATTTACAGTTTTTCTCACGTTTTCTTTTGCATCCCACTTCTCCTTTTCCCTCCTTACACACACACACACACACACACACTCTATCTTCTCCCCTCATCTCTATTTGTTTGTACTACATCTCTCTCTCTCTCTCATTTAAATCTCCTTCTCCTTTGTTCTTTCATGCTGCTCTCCTCCCCTGACTTCGTTTATCACCCACATGCCTCCTACTTTGTCTGTGATGTAGAAATGCAGTATCTTATCACTGATTGGATGGTTGGTTGCCGCAGAAACTTGGAGCAGGAATTTGATAAGGAAAAAACAAAATGCAGCATCCATTCAGGGTTATTAAACAGCTGAGCCATTCTCATTAAGCTTCTAATAAATATGTTGTAAAGTATGCCTGTTCAGAATCACCAGAAATTATAAAAACATTATATTTCCTGAGGAAATAGGAATTTAGAGGAAATTTCTGAGCACTTTAATATTAATTGTTGGTGTATTTTGGTGGAATTCATTTTGTGTATGATCCTTTATTTAATTCTCTATAAGTTATGTTAATTCAATAAATGGTTTGTGATTCTGAAGCCCAAACTCGTAAGAAATCACTGTTTTTTGCCGACATGGTGTTCAATTCAGTGTAGTGTCCACGTCCCTTCTCTCAAAAGTGTGAATAGAAAAAATGAAATGAAACAGCGTTTCTCTGTTGTTGCAATGGCAAAATGGGAAACGTGTTCCAGAGAGCTCTCGCATCTAAAAAATCAAAATGCTTTAACAAAATAAAGAAGCAAAAAAACCCAGAGAGACTCTTCGCATGCCATTTTGAGGGCAGGCAGGCAGGCATGGAGACAGGCAAGGCAGGCAGGTGGGCATGGAGACAGACAGGCAGGGAGGCAGGCATGGAGACAGACAGGCAGGCAGGCAGGCATGGAGACAGGCAGACAGGCATGGAGACAGGCAGGCAGACAGGCAGGCAGGCAGACAGGCAGGCATGGAGACAGGCAGGCAGACAGGCAGGCAGGCAGGCATGGAGACAGGCAGGCAGATACGCAGGCAGGCAGGCAGACAGGCAGGCAGGCATGGAGACAGGCAGGCAGGCAGGCATGGAGAGAGGCAGGCAGGCATGGAGACAGGCAGGCAGACAGGCAGGCATGGAGGCAGACAGGCAGGCAGGCATGGAGGCAGGCAGGTAGGCATGGAGGCAGGCAGGCATGGAGGCAGACAGGCAGGCAGGCATGGAGGCAGGCAGGCATGGAGACAGACAGGCATGGAGGCAGACAGGCAGGCAGGCATGGAGGCAGGCAGGCATGGAGACAGACAGGCATGGAGGCAGGCAGGCAGACAAGCATGGAGGCAGGCAGGCAGACAGGCATGGAGGCAGGCAGACAGGCATGGAGGCAGGCAGGCAGGCAGGCATGGAGACAGGCAGACAGGCAGGCAGGCATGGAGACAGACAGGCAGGCAGGCATGGAGAGAGGCAGGCAGGCATGGAGACAGGCAGGCAGACAGGCAGGCAGGCATGGAGACAGACAGGCATGGAGGCAGGCATGCAGGCAGGCATGGAGACAGACAGACAGGCAGGCATGGAGACAGGCAGGCATGGAGACAGGCATGGAGACAGGCATGGAGACAGGCAGGCAGGCAGGCATGGAGGCAGGCAGGCATGGAGGCAGGCAGGCATGGAGGCAGGCAGGCAGGCAGGCATGGAGACAGACAGACAGGCAGGCAGGCATGGAGAGAGGCAGGCAGGCATGGAGAGAGGCAGGCAGGCATGGAGAGAGGCAGACAGGCATGAGAGAGGCAGGCAGGCATGGAGAGAGGCAGGCAGGCATGGAGACAGACAGGCAGGCAGGCATGGAGACAGACAGGCAGGCAGGCATGGAGACAGACAGGCAGGCAGGCATGGAGACAGACAGGCAGGCAGGCATGGAGACAGACAGGCAGGCAGGCATGGAGACAGGCAGGCAGGCATGGAGACAGACAGGCAGGCAGGCATGGAGACAGACAGGCAGGCAGGCATGGAGACAGACAGACAGGCAGGCAGGCATGGAGACAGACAGGCATGGAGGCAGGCATGGAGACAGGCAGGCAGGCATGGAGGCAGGCATGGAGACAGACAGGCAGGCAGGCATGGAGGCAGGCATGGAGACAGACAGGCAGGCAGGCAGGCATGGAGACAGACAGGCAGGCAGGCATGGAGGCAGGCATGGAGACAGACAGACAGGCAGGCATGGAGACAGACAGAAAGGCAGGCATGGAGACAGACAGACAGGCAGGCATGGAGACAGACAGGCAGGCAGGCATGGAGACAGACAGACAGGCAGGCATGGAGACAGACAGACAGGCAGGCAGGCATGGAGACAGACAGGCAGGCAGGCATGGAGACAGACAGACAGGCAGGCATGGAGACAGACAGACAGGCAGGCAGGCATGGAGACAGGCATGGAGACAGGCATGGAGACAGGCATGGAGACAGGCAGGCATGGAGGCAGGCAGGCATGGAGGCAGGCATGGAGACAGACAGGCAGGCAGGCATGGAGGCAGGCATGGAGACAGACAGGGAGGCAGGCATGGAGACAGGCATGGAGACAGACAGGCATGGAGGCAGGCATGGAGACAGACAGGCATGGAGGCAGGCATGGAGGCAGGCATGGAGACAGACAGGCATGGAGGCAGGCATGGAGGCAGGCATGGAGGCAGGCAGGCATGGAGGCAGACAGGCATGGAGGCAGACAGGCATGGAGGCAGGCAGGCATGGAGACAGACAGGCATGGAGACAGACAGGCATGGAGACAGACAGGCATGGAGGCAGACAGGCATGGAGGCAGACAGGCATGGAGGCAGACAGGCATGGAGGCAGACAGGCATGGAGGCAGGCAGGCATGGAGGCAGGCATGGAGGCAGGCATGGAGGCAGGCATGGAGACAGACAGGCATGGAGGCAGGCATGGAGACAGACAGGCATGGAGGCAGGCATGGAGACAGACAGGCATGGAGGCAGGCATGGAGACAGACAGGCATGGAGGCAGGCATGGAGACAGACAGGCATGGAGGCAGGCATGGAGACAGACAGGCCATGGAGACAGGCAGGCAGGGAGACAGAGATGCATTTTTAGCTATAGCGTCTCTATTTATTTTGTAATAAAATGTTTAATATTACAGATTTTTTTTTAGAAATATTCATGCACAAACGTGTTCTGGTTAGATGCAGAATCATTAAATCATTCTTTTTAATGTTTATATGCTAAAGTATTACTAGCATGGGTGGATAAAGACTTTAAGAAGGCTGCAGCAGAAGGAGACAGTGATGTGGGGGAACTTGAGGTTTTTCTGTAGGTGGTGTGCAAGTTGAAATTTCTTTGAGATAAATGAATCTCTTAAATTGGATTAAATAAGCTGATGTGAGGGAAGATTAGAGAGAGCTTTTGGTTTCAGCCTCGGTACATGACCTGATGATTTTCAGCGTGGTTCAGTCATGCAGGTGCACTCATTCTGTCATTTCTCATTTGCCAGCAGCAGCATGCCAGTTCCCCAAAGGCCTCGTTAATGGCTTGTTAAATTTCATCAGGATTGTTGGAGAGCTGACCGAAAACGAAAGCCTTGAGCTTTGATATTCTTTGGAAACAATAAACAGCAGTGCTTCGACTGAGCTGATGTTACTGTTTTTGCTGCCACTTCATATGAGGAGGATCGTTCTACAGAATCACAGTATATAAACAGATATCTGAGAACATGATTTTAAGCTTTTTAACTGTTTTCTGTTGTCTTTTTATCAATCTTTTTAAACCCACACTAATAGTGTCATGTGCCACATTAATGCAGATTTCTGTTCATGTTTACTCAACATCAAGCTCTTGCTGTAGCGTAAGTTGTGATAGAACATTTTAAACTCAGACACTTCAGTTTAGCATCATGGAGGCTGTGTGTGGGTGTGGCTGTGTGTGTGTTGGGTTGGTATGTTACTGTAGGATTTCCTTAAACAGAATGCTGATTTGTTTTGCCTTCCAGTCTCAGATGAGTACAGAGCAATACATCATTTAATATGACATTTAAGACAGAGAGAGAGAGAGAGAGAGAGAGAGAGAGAGAAAAGAACAGAGAGAAGTAATCAGGGCAGCTGGTATAAATGTGCTAGCTTGGCTAAGCTCCCTTGTCTGTCCAAGATAAGCAGGCATCAATATAAAGTGTTGTACTTGGCTTCAGCATCAAATTAATTTCTGTTAACAAATGACTTAAAGTGGATTATTTTGGAGTTTAGTGGAACGAGGCTCAACAGAACCACAATCGTGTGATTAATACACAAACCAGTGTGAAGACATGAGGCTGGGGCCAGGCTGGAGATTCCTGCAGTCCGTCAGTGATTGTTGTCACATCGTTAAACAGAGCGACCATCTATTATCACAAACAACCACACTGTATGTAATAAAATCTGGACTATGGAGGGGAAATGTAAATTAGGACTGGACAGAGGAAGACGATATTCAACACATTCAGTATGCTTTTCATGGACACTTATAGAATATTACCTCTAGCTGTTTTTCATTGGGAAGAATAAAGTGTTGTGTTCTTGAAGTAAAGCTCTCTAACAGAGCTTTTCCAGCAGAATATTGCTCAGTTTACATGGCCATAAATAGTGCTGATCATTCATTGGTCAGATGCAGTCATCGCAGTGTTGTGGTAATCTTTAGTCTCAATCTATTTCTGGTGAGAAAGCAAACAAATGAAGCTCCACACTTTCACTACATGGTGCTTGTGAGTAGCACTAAATGTGCTAAATGGTCTGTTATTTAATGGGCAATCCCATAATTCTGTTCAGGGGATGGACACCGCTTTAATGTAGTCATTTATAGTTAATACAGTGTTGTGCTAATATTGGACAATTAACAGTCGTGTGCAGATTTAATGTGAGCAGAGAGATGAAATGCAGAGACACACTGTCCTGTTGCTCTGTTAAATCAGTGTAATGGTCTGTACACAGCCATGAGGACATGATGAGGTGTGTGTGTGCGCATGTTGTGTGCACACTTTACCATGTATGTTGACTGACCTCATATTACTACTTCAGGCCATTCTGTCAGTGTTGAGTATCAAATTCCTCAAAACAACAAGGTCGGTCTCTCTCTCTCTCTCTCTCTCTCTCTCTCTCTCTCTCTCTCTCTCTCTCTCTCTCTCTCTCTCTCTCTCTCTCTCTCTCTCTCTGTGTCTGTCTGTGTCTGTCTGTCTGTCCCTCTGTCTGCCTCTCTGTTCACTCTTATTCACACTCACTCTCTTTCTTTCTCTCTGTGTTGAGTTATTAAGGATTTTGTTCTTTCTACACATTGGGATATGACGTTCTGTAATATTGACCCTTTGCTTTGTCAGTTTGTATGAATATGTGGGTTTGGGAATTGGTTGACTGAGTCATGACTCATGTTAGAATAACATGATTCAGGGAAGATTCTAAAAGCAGGTTTGTTCTGTGATTAAACTTTCCCCATAACCAAAAGTCTCTGTATCTGATTGTGTATTGTGCGTTTTCTTCTCTTGCAGGCGAAGTCATGTATATGCCACATGTGTGGCGCTCATCTGAACCGACTACACTCATGTCTCCACTGCGTCTTCTTCGGCTGCTTCACAAAGAAACACATCCACGAGCACGCCAAAACCAAGAGACACAATTTAGGTAAGACCGCAACAGTAATTAAGACGCTGTATATTGCAGAAAGGAAAACACCAGCCGACATGTGCACAGGCACACACACACGCACACACACATCATAAATATAAATATCCTATATATATATATAGATATATATAGATATAGATATATATATATAGAGATATATATAGATATAGATATAGATATAGATAGATATAGATAGATATATATATATAGATATATATATATATATAGATATATATATATATATATATATATATATATATATATATAGATATATATAGATATATAGATATCCACTATCAGATGTGAGTCTTGAATCAGTGGCTCAGGCCCAGTTTTTCTGAAACTAGGATAGAGTTCATTCTCATTCGCTCTCGAGCCTCTACTAGATCAGAGGCCTATAATTATCTTCCCTTCTTTAATGAGGTGGGACGGTCCTTTCCACCATGAAACAAACAATACACACAAACAGTGATAAGAGGGTAATTGTATAGTACTGGGGAGTGTGTGTGCGCGCGTGTCTGTCGTGTGCGTCTGTGTGTCAGTCTGTCTGGCTGTTGTGTGTTTGTCTGTCTGTGTGCGCGTCTGTCTGTGTGGCTGCTATATTAATGGGAACACCTGGGTCATTTAGATAAGTAGAATGGACTTGGAGGATAGTGTGGGTATAGATTGTGGCCTGGAGAGTTTGGAGAGAGAGAGTGTTGATTAATTTTCTATAACAAAAGCTGTGACAGAAGTGCAGCTTCAAATCACATGTTTATATTAATGCATATGTTCCAGTGTGAGTTAATCCTATAGCAACTAGCAACTTTAACATGGACTTATATGGAGACATCTGTTTGTAATTTTTGGAAGGAGACTCCAATGTCAGCACTTAACGTACCAGTAAGGGTAAAGCTTTAAGTTTGCCAACGTGGGAAGGTCTACAGGACTGAGGACTTTGTCGTTTCACAATGCAGTTCTTGTTGTATTAACTTCAGTTGAGAGGAAACAAAATAGGCTGGTGTAAGTGATAACAGTCACTTATATTCCACAGCATTATAGAGCAAATTGCTGTAGGATGAGGGGAATAAAACTTTTAAAACATGCTGGTCTTGGAAAATAAAACACACACACGCTGGCTTGCTGCAGAAGAGTCTGAACTATAGTACAAATGGCTGCCAGCATGCCCACATTAACATTAAATCTTGATTGATGACAGCTTAAGCCGTCTGTCAGGTGGAAGGTGTGAAACCGATGTAAAGTTGCTGCTGTGTTAGCCGCTAGCACGCTTGAGCCTAACTCGGCAGCAAATGATTATGATAGCTGAGTCCCCAACCAGCCTTCTGTGTCTGCTCTGGCCCTCAGGAGTTTTGCATTGAGTATTTAATTAGGTTAGGTGTGAGCGAGGGATGTGTGCACAGCTTGGGAGGAAAATGGAAAACTGGGATTAGATGGAGGGGTAATTAAGTCATCTTAATCAACCTGCTGCAAATTAATCAGAGGAAAAATTCCCTGCTTCTCTGGAGTTCTGTCTTGTTGCAATAAAGAAAGAGGACAGCCTTTATTTGTTTTCTAGGTTGCAGCTATTTCTTTTCTGTAGCTGTAGACTCTGTGACTTTATTCGGACTAACTCGAGACTTGTTTGTGATCTCAGCATGCTTTAGCACTTTCTTCCTGCTCGGGTTTCCATGGTTACCTCAAGGCCTGCTATGATGGTTTATTCTAGTCGTTTGTGTGTGGGGTGAGAAATCCTCACCTTTCTTTTTACACACACACTCTGAAACCTCTCTCACCATTTAAAGGTGTAACTTGACCACTCAGAGGGTGGGGAGGAGGTGGTTATGTTTTAGTTCTCAGCAAGATGAGGCTGTCCATTAACTCCACACACTTATGTTTGAAGGCCATACTGTTATTTGGGTCGGTGCATATTCACAAGAATAAGAATAGAAGTTGCTTTCGGCTGCTCCCTGTTTGGGGTCGCCACAGCGGACCAACTGGTCCGCACAACAACTTGGCAAATGTTTTACACCGGATGCCCTTCCTGACGCAACCCTCCCATTTTTCCGGGCTTGGGACCGGCACTGCAACTAGTGGCTGGGGTTGAGGCATTGGCTGGGAATCGAACCCGGGCCTTCTGCATGATAGGCGAGAAACCTACCACTGAGCCACCAATGCCCATTCACAAGAATAAGAATAAATAAAATAAAGCATTTAGGCACAGGGCATGGTGTGATGTGTCCCAGACACAAAGCAAAGTAACCATTTACAGTTGATGGTTTTTCTATAACACCATACCCAAAAGTATTTTTTTATTTTTTTTGTTTAGTACCACAATTTTAATCAGAATTTTTTATATTTATTAATAGACATGTATGATAACCAACATCACTTCAAATTGTTTTTTTTTTTTACCTTTTTTTTTTTTTTTTACCTTTTTTTTACCTTTTTTTTTTTTTACCTTGTTTTTGTGCTCTATTCTCGAGTTAGCCCATGGGCATATAACATACAACTGTCACACTTTATTCAGAGTACTCACCACTCCCTTTACTCACCATTCTAATTCCCGTTTTCATCCCGACCCCAACTGGCCTCTGGAGCGGTGGTGACGTGTGTTATAATCAATGACCAGTGGTGCAGCACAGGGAGCACTGTTCATGGTTATATGAAATTATGCACCCAGACCAGGAATACCTCAGCGTCAAATGCCAACCCTTTTATTTACCCCAAGAATTCACTTCTGCCATCATCTTATCTGCTTATATTCCACCTCAGACCAACACAGACACCGAAAAAAAAGTCATGCCAGATTTTTATCAGTAAATAACCTGTGGTACACGAGGACAGAGTGTACCACAGGTTACACTCTGGCATGACTTTTTTTTCGGTGTCTGTGTTGGTCTGAGGTGGAATATAAGCAGATAAGATGATGGCAGAAGTGAATTCTTGGGGTAAATAAAAGGGTTGGCATTTGACGCTGAGGTATTCCTGGTCTGGGTGCATAATTTCATATAACCAGGGCATTGGTGGCTCAGTGGTAGGTTTCTCGCCTATCATGCGGAAGGCCCGGGTTCGATTCCCAGCCAATGCCTCAACCCCAGCCACTGGATGCAGTGCCGGTCCCAAGCCCGGAAAAATGGGAGGGTTGCGTTAGGAAGGGCATCCGGCGTAAAACATTTGCCAAGTTGTTGTGCGGACCAGTTGGTCCGCTGTGGCGACCCCGAACAGGGAGCAGCCGAAAGCATTAACTAACACGAGGACAGAGGTTGCTGGATCAGTGTTGCACACAACACAGGGACTGCTAAAAGGCAACAAAAACACTGTGACTTGGTAAGTCAGAGCACACTGCCACTACTGACAAAATAATATGAAGGGAAGATCCTGTAATGCAGGAGGTGTGGCACTGGACTGACCAATCTCGAGGCATGCTAAAGGATGCATGGGAGGACGCAGACTGGCAGATGTTCCACTGTTCCACTCTGATGACATCAGTGAGTTTACAGCAGCAGTGCTCAGTTATACAGTTTCTGATAGGAGAGCGTACACTCTGAAAAGGTTTTTCCACAATCCGGGCAGAAAGCTCTAAACACGCACAGGGCTGCAGACCAACAACATGGACGAATACAAATCAGCATCCTACAACCTGAGGAAAATGGTAAAGGAAGCCAAAAGGAAGTACAGGTACAAGATTAAGACCTAGTTCAAACAGGCAGAATGCAGGAGTCTGTGGCAGAGCAAATTGTCATAGAATAAAACTCCACCATAAACACTGCCTCCATAGCTGAGACTTATATACATAAAATATTCTGTTTACCGGCTGAGGTTAGCAGCACCAGCACAGACCAGGAGTTTGAGCCAAGCTGACATTCAGAACAGGATAGGAGGAAGCTACTATACAAACTACACACCAGTGCATCCCTGGATGTCTGTTAACCACCTAGCACCATCACCATTTCAACCTAACCCTAAACACTAAAGATGTTCCAACATCTTTTCAAGTACTCTATTGTCATTTTTAAATTGATGCAACCATATATACAATCACATTTTACAAATTTACATACAATAAAGCCATATATATATATATATATATATATATATATATATATATATATATATATATATATATATATATATATATATATATATATATATATATATATATATATATATATATATATATAAATAAAGTGTGTGTGTGGGGGCTTACATAACTTATTTTAATGAGAAGGGTGGGCCTGCTTATTCTGCATAATCTGGTCCCAAGCCAGTTCGAAGGACAACAGGGCAACACGAATGTCTGGAGAACTTGTTTTTCAACTTTTGTTCTTTCGTCTTCATTTTGGTTAAAACTGAGAATCCAGTTTCAAACATATAGGTAGTTGTAAAAGGCAGTAGCAATGAAATGCTTGCTTTGTTCAGCATTTGGATACTCGGTGGAGAGGCTAATCCAGAACGAAGATAATTTACTTTTATTCAGCATAAAATAAATTAAAGATGGGCTAGTAATATAACTCTACTAAAGCCTGTGCATCATCACAGTGGTTTTTAAAGTGTGTTTCTATTAAAAGTTATTATTCTTGCTGTTGTTTGATTATTATTAAAATTGCATTAATTAATTTTAGAACATTTTCCTTAAATCATATTGCCGACCCATTTCTTAATATTCGCGACCCACCCGAGGGTCCTGACCCAGAGTTTGAAAACTTCTGTTGTAGCACTAACTTCTGTGGTATGACGATGGAGACTCTTTCCAAAAAATATTAAATATAACAGTTTTCCCACAGAAAACTTTCCCACAGATATTTTTTGTCTTAATCCGTTTATGTGGATCATCCACCTAACATCCCGCTGTTACCCTAGAAATGTTGACTTGTTAGTTAACAAGTTAATATTAATAGAAGCATTAATATAAATTTCAGCTGGCACTCTGTAAGAGGTGCTGTTAAAGAAAATGAATGATCATTTCTGACCCATTAGATCTCAAAGCATATCATTGAGTACAGATATAATAAAGCTCATATAAGGATTAATTGTACTCACGGTTGCAGCATCACTGGGATTTTGATTGTGGTGTAGTAAATAATTAAGGCGAAATTAATTATGAGGAAGGATAACATGAGGAAAGGTTTTTGCACTTTGTAGTCATACACATTATACTTTCCTATTAGAATACACAGGTCCTTTCTCGTGTGATTAATATTGAACAATGTAAGTAAAACCCCAACAGGCCATAGCGCCCTAAAATAATGAGCCACTTTTGTATTTGCGATCCTGTTCCAGCGTATGCAGAGAGAAGCTCAATGCATTTTAGTACAATCCTTTAAAACCTAGTGGATTTAAAACGGCAGCAAGTGAAATCTTTGTAATTTGTCTGAAAGGGTATGGCTCTTTTTCCATTCAGAAGCCTGAAAATCTTGTGTGTTCACATCAATGGTGTGTAATGAACAGTTACGAACAGAGATATGTTTTGCAGGATGGTGTGGTGGTCTAGTGTCTTTTCACAGGTCCATGTCTCCAGTTACAGAAGATAAATGAGGTTTTGGTCGCATAACTTATCTGACTTTGCTCCAAAATGCTATTGATCCGCTTCTGAACAGCAAAAGGGGAAGGTTGCAAATTCTTTAAAAAATGCATTAATTCTGCTAGTTTCAGCAGGTTTCTGTTCCTTTGTTAGACGCTTGAACCTAAATCCATCATCCTGCATCAGTGTTGGGGCATGCCACGCTAGTCTGTTATCATTAACACGACGGCATCTACAAACACCAGTCCTCACCTGGATTGTGTGTGTGTGTGTGTGTGTGTGTGTGTGTGTGTGTGTGTGTGTGTGTGTGTGTATGTTTGTGTGTCAAAAAGAGAAACAGACCTTCAGCATGTTTCCATGGGAACAAAAGTGCATGTATCATCACTGCGGGTACGGGGTGGAAGTATCTGATTGGATAAGCCATGCTTTACATTACACAAACTTCCCACATCAAACAGACGACTGAAACTAATGAATAATGCATATCACTCCTGAGTGACAATATAATACTAGTTAATCAGTAAGCAACCATTATCTTTCCTAAATGCATTGAATGATATTTATTTCCTGACTCTCACAGGAGTGTGTTCCTATATCTCTCTGCAGTTATTCTTAATGCCATTTTTTTTAAGGCCTTCTGAATTTGTTGTGGTGAAAGTGTGTGTTTTAACAAGATCTGGGGGAAAAAAAGAACGGAAACCAGGCTTTTTTAATGCTTTCTTTTCTCCTATTCTATCCCTCAGCTATAGACCTTTTGTATGGAGGCATATACTGTTTTGTGTGCCAAGACTACATATATGATAAAGATATGGAACAGATTGCCAAAGAAGAACAAAGGAAAGCATGGAAATTGCAAGGTAATGGCTTTTACAAATCCCTTACGCTGGCCTTTGGCTTGCATAATGTGATGTGGCTTGGTTAAGAAATTACTATACCTCCCTCTTAAGAAATTACATATGCAATGAAGGAGCAATGTGGAGTGCGTGTCTGCTTAACACGAATGTCTGTATGCACTCAGCACTGATTTATAGTAAATAAGTTGATGAGATTCTGTGTGGTGCCAATTTTTTTCATAATAATTGCCTAACCTTTTATTAGTGTTAAAATAGTGCATGTTTAGAGACGAACCCAATTGATTGTTCTGCTCGGATTGGTTCAGCTTCAGCAGGAACGTAGCACAGTGTTGGAGGTGCCTGTGATATGATGTGTGCTGTAATACCTGAACATGCCATATTTGTCTTTCTGACCTCCACTGTTTATAATGAATTTTAGGAATCGGAGAGAAATATTCGACGTGGGAACCTACAAAGAGAGAACTGGAGCTGCTGCGACACAACCCTAAACGGCGGAAGATAACCGCAAACTGTACTATAGGTATAGTTGTATAGTATAGTGCTCAGTTTCCCATAAACCTCTGTGTGTGTGTAGGTTTGAGGGGTCTGTGCCTGTCCTTACTTACACTCTCCACAGTGCACTGGCAGTGTGTGCCTCATGGTCTGTACAGTTCACTGCAGCTTAATCTCTTCAAATTAGTTTTCACTCAGGTTGTATGTGAGGAGATTGCAGAATGCATAAAAGTCTCAGATCACCTCCTTTACTGGGCTTCCAATCCTGTGAGACGCACACACACACACACACACACACACACACACACACACACACAGAGCTCTCCCTCCCCCTCGCTACTCTCTATCCGCCCTGGAATAATTTATAAAAAACACACGCACACTGTGAATTGGGAAGCTGGATATGAATCTTATCCTGAAATGAAAAAACAAATTTACACACATTGTGTAAAAAATATATTTTTACTTCAAAAAAAAATTCTCTGTAGCAGCAGTCCTTAAACTGGGGGCCACATGAACAAGCAGGTCAGTGATGGCTGTAGATACTGAGTCACAAACTCAACTCGGATAACAAGGCCTCGTTGCTTGTGCTGTCAGTGCTCTTCACCTTCAATAATTTTTCCATAAAAAATTTGTTTCTTGCTGGATTTAAGGTCCAATTTTTAAATAGCTATTTTATATTAATAATCTTTATAATATTTTAACAAGAAAAAACTGTTTCAGGTAGATGCATGCGGTTTTAATTATTTAAGCCGGAAAATGGAAAGCTGTTTTGCTCTTAAACTGCAAAAGACTTGAACCTGATGTGAACAGCTGCTTGCCGCCTTTATTTTTGTGTAGTTTTTCTTTCTTTTTTTCCCCCTCTGCCTCTCTATCTTCCCACACAGATGTTCGCAGTTGGACAGCCTTGTTTTCTGTCCTTCTGTCTCTTTCCTTTAACTAAACTGGAAGCGAGTGAGCGAGCGCAGGTATCTGTTGTGTGTAGATTTGGAGTGAGGCCACATTTATGCTCTCAGCAGGAGCCTGGCCTTCTGGCTGGCCTGAGACTCAGTTGAAACCCTGCAGGTTTCAGGGGCATCACTTAGGGACTTAAAAATAAATGATGCAGTCCAAGAACTCAGAGGGAAGCATGTGTACATTCCTCCTCTCTGTCTCTTTGTCTCTCTGCCTCAGGTTTGAGGGGTTTGATAAACCTAGGCAACACATGCTTTATGAACTGCATTGTCCAGGCTCTGACTCACACCCCGCTACTGAGGGACTTCTTCCTGTCTGACAGACACAAGTGTGAGATGCAGGCCAACTCCTGCCTTGTGTGTGAGATGTCCCAGCTTTTTCAGGAGGTGAGATACAGTATTTTTTTTTCTTCAATTTGAAGTTGATCTGCACTGTGCAACAGATTTATGGAATAGTCTTCACTGGGAAAATAATGCTGCCTTTTAACTTGGCCCAAAATACACAACCACAGAGGACAGACTTTAGGCAGCACCTTTTATCAGATAAGGATCATGATTTCGGCACCATGAAAGTTTCAACAAAGATGATAGGATGCACATGCTTGAGGGAGATCTATGCCTCACTTGGGGGAAAGTTGGCTATGAAGAGAGCTCCCACTATTGTGAAGAGATGCACAAATAGCATTATACAATTTGAATGATAAAGATGGCCCTGTATTAATGCAAATCAATTTTCTTTTTGCTGTGTTTGCTCGAACCACCCAACAAAACATATAGACAGAATGTTCACAAAATGCAGTAAAATGTGTATGTTAGTTTAATATTGTAGGCTTCCGTGATTAGGCCTCTACAGCCATAACAATTGATAGATGATCAGTTCAATCCTTTAGTAATCCATACAGACACTTTTACAGTATTTGGCACAGGCCCTTATTCAAAGCAGCCTACAGAAGTGAATGGAAATTACATTTAACATTTATTTAATTTATACTACTGATCAGTGGAAGAACCTTCTTGATCTCTCAACCTTCGGATCAGAGGTCCAGTGCAGTAACCACTGACCTACCCAACTAACTAACACACCACACGTCCAGAGACTCGCACATCTTGTCACTTTCACACATCTTTAGCACTGCAGCTATGTATGGTCCATTTGTGCTAGCTTAAGTACCAAGAATATAATACACAATTGTTTGCAGAGTAGATTTATCACAAGAGCACAGAGCTCTTACCTTTGTCTTGTTGTAAATTCAGCCAAAGGAATAGTGACCTAAGGAAAGTTGTATTGCTAAAGCTTGGGTTCTGATGTATGTGAAGAATAAAGGCAAATTGACCATCTGAAAGTGTGTAGATGAAAACAGATAAGAATCCTAGTGTTGTTCTCTCAGTTCTACTCGGGTCATCGCTCTCCCCACATTCCCTTCCGGCTGCTGCACCTGGTGTGGACACACGCACGTCACCTGGCTGGGTACGAGCAACAGGATGCACACGAGTTCCTCATTGCAGCGTTAGATGTGCTGCACCGTCACTGCAAAGGTAACGCATACACACACACACGCACACAGAGGAAGGTTGATTCCTGATCAGCAGGTTTTAGCTGAGTGTATTGCTGAGTGTTGCTCAGTTAGGTGTGTTATAGTTTACTGAGGTGTTATTATTATTCTGCAATTATGGAATGTCCGATAGTTCAAAGATCATTTTGCTGTGTCAGTATTACCTGTGCTTTCAGTCGCTCCCATCAAATATGCCACAAGATAATCCTACTTGTATTTAAACGAAATACTATAGCACATGCTAATGCTAGTGCTGCTGTGTCATTTACAGCTCCCATGAAATGTCTTGAGAGAATGTTGAATAGAACAGAAAGCCTTTGTCATTGTATAGCCCTGCATACAACGAAATTTGGATGCTTATGTCGTGTGTCAAATAACAGATAATGTGTACAAATAACTGTCATGTATACAAAAAAGATCAATTTGACTGATTCTACATGATTTGGGGTCATCCCCAAACTGTTCCCACAAAGTTGGGAGCAGGAAATTGTCCAAAATGTCTTGGTATGCTGAAGCATTAAGAGTTCCTTTCACTGGAACTAAGGGGCCGAGCCCAACCCCTGAAAAACAGCACCTGAACTCAATGATTTAGAGGGGTGTCCCAAACCTTTTGACAATATAGTGTATTTCCTTCTAAAACAGGAAGTTTGTTGAAATGTCTGCTTGATTTACACAACAGCATATAGTCTTTGAGACGCTACATCTCATCAGCTCTCAACTCCTCAGTAGCTTTAATGAACTGCTGAATCCGAACAGTGAAGAGTGAACACTGATGTCTTGCCACGCTTGCTTACCAACTTTCCCAACAGTGACAAACTATGAAATCAAACTGAGAATATTTCCATATATACAGTCATGGCCAAAAATATCGGCACCCTTGCAATTCTGTCAGAAAATGCAACCCTTCTCTCAGAAAATTGTTGCAGTTGCAAATGTTTTGGTACTCACGTGTTTATTGTTTTTGTTTGCACTGGAACAACACAAAAAAACAAAAGTCAAATCTGATACAATTCCACACAGAACCCAAAAAATGCACTGGACAAATTATTGGCACCCTTAACTTAATATTCTCGCCTCCGCCATGTGTGTGTGGAGTTCGCATGTTCTCCCCGTGCCTCAGGGGTTTCCTCCGGGTACTCCGGTTTCCTCCCCCGGTCCAAAGACATGCATTGTAGGTTGATTGGCATCTCTAAATTGTCCGTAGTGTGTGATTGCGTGAGTGAATGAGTGTGTGTGTGTGTGTGCGCCCTGCAATGGGTTGGGCGTGACCCGAGAGTAGATCAGATAAGTGGTAGACAATGAATGAATGAACTTAATATTTGGTAGCACCCCCCTTGGAAAAAACTGAAATCAATCACTTCCTGTAACCATGAATGAGTTTCTTGCACCTCTCTACTGGAATTTTGGACCACTCGTCTTTTGCAATCTGCTCAAGGTCATTCAGATTTGAAGGATGCCTTCTCCCAACTGCTGTTTTGAGATCTCACCCAGGTGTTCTATGGGATTCACATCTGGACTCATTGCTGGCCATTTCAGAACTCTCCAGCGCCTTGTTTGTAACCATTTCTGAGTGCTTTTTGAAGTGTGTTTCGGGTCATTGTCCTGCTGGAATACCCATGACATCTGGTGGAGACGCAGCTTTCTGACACTGGCCACTACGTTGCGCCCCAAAATTCTTTGGTAATCATCAGATTTCATGATAACGTTCACACAGTCAAGGCGTCCAGTGCCAAAAGCAGCAAAGCAACCCAGATGAGCTTGAATTTGTTTGGAAGTTAATTGGGGTTCTTTTTATCCACCATTCGAACAATCCTTCTTTGTAATTTTCTTTTATTAATTTTGCTCTTCCGTCCATGTCCAGGGAGGTTAGCTACAGTGCAATGGGATGTAAACCTCTTGATATTGCGCACAGTGGACACAGGAACATTAAGATCTCTGGAGATGGATTTGTAACCTTGATTGTCCGTGTTTTTCCACAATTTTTTCTCTCAAATCCACAGACAACACTTGCTCAGACAACACTTGACATCACAATGCTCAGTGTGACACACAACAAAGGTTGAGTCAACTTTTCTCCATTTTAATTGGTTGCAAGTGTGATTACTATATTGACCACACCTATTACTTGCAACAGGTGTGTCCAAATAGAAATTACAGGAGCATCACATGCTTGAAAAGCAATTTTTTATTACAATTTTGACAAGGTGCCAATAATTTTGTCCAGTCCATTTTTGTGTTCTCTGTGAAATTTAATCAAGTTTGACTTTTCTTCTCTGTTTTTTTGTGTTGTTCCAGTGCAAACAAAAACAATAAACACGTGAGTACCAAAACATTTGCAATTGCAACAATTTTCTGAGAGAAGGGTTGCGTTTTCTGACAGAATTGCAAGGGTGCCGATATTTTTGGCCATGACTGTATGTTGTGTTGCTGTCCAGAACACTAATGCACAGGTAGAAAAAGCAATTATGAAAAGAAAATGGCTATTAAAATGAGCAATTTAAATGCCAGGAAATATTTCTGCTTTGATTTTGTTTTGCATATTAATGATATGACTTCCTGAATTCCTCATCCAAATTTATATACCATATTTAAATTTCATGTTGGATATTCTGTGATTTACATGCAGTTACTGTGCCACTAATTTTTGGGTTAAAATATAAACTGCGGTGAGGAAGCTAGACGTGAGCGAAAAATGTATGAAACACAGAGGAAGGTCTCTGAAGACATGAGAGACAGAATAATCTGTGCAAATGGAAAGAGGCTTGAGGTCCAGCCTTGTTGCTTTTATACCAGGAGTCATGGGGTGGAAGGCAAGACAAAATAATTGTTAGAGGAATATGAATTGCTTCCTCATCCTTCTCTCCTGTGCTGTGACTCAGAAAGGGATGGGCTTTTCTGCAGTGTTCGGTTTTTGTAACTGCACTTTGTGTCTGCTTGCATCCATGTGCTGCACTGATTGACCACCAAGGGGATGACAATGGGAAGAAGGCCAACAACCCCAATCACTGCAACTGCATCATTGACCAAATCTTCACCGGAGGCTTGCAGTCAGACGTCACATGTCAAGTCTGCCAGTAAGGCGCTTTGTGTCTGTGTGTGTGTGTGTGTGTGTGTGTGTGTGTGTGTGTGTGTGTGTGTCGTTTTTTTTTTTTTTTTTCTTTTTCTTTTTCTTTTTCTCTTTTTTTTTTTTTATGTATTGGGGCATGTCTAGGAAGGTGCATCTGTGTGTGTGGGGGGTGGTTTAGGTGTATGTGTGTGTGTACATGAGATCTTAGATCTTCTGTCTAATATGACTACGTTATCTAACCATGCATCATCCAATAATATTTTAACAGATTTACTTTTCACATTTCACAAAGAGCGCAAAAAGTTTTCTTATCAGAATCTATTTCTAAAGCTGGGACTTTACAGTGCTACTGCGAGTCATCAGTTGCTCCTTTAAGTTGTGCTCACAGCTCGTTGGTCTAGTCAAAGTAATATTAAGATCCTTTAGTATAACACTTTTTATCCTTCTTGTAGTGGTGTATCGACAACAATAGACCCATTCTGGGACATCAGTTTAGACCTTCCCGGTTCGTCCACGCCGTTCTGGCCACTCAGTCCCGGCTCTGATGGGAGCATGGTGAATGGAGAGAGCCATCCAAGTGGAGCTACCACACTAACAGACTGCTTACGCAGGTACGTACATACACACACACACACACACACACACACACACACACATATATTCTCACATTCATCCATCCGCTCAGCTGTACTCACAACCACAATGAAAGTTAATATAATCTGATCTAGAATGAATAAAATGCTTGAGAAGGTGTGTAGTTTTATCAAATTATCATTGCAGATACTGGTTAGAATGGTTCTACATTGTAAGTGTGTAATTTGAGGTTTTCACAACATATCTTCACCTGCTATCTCACTTCACTATAGTACGTCTACAGTTATAATCTCACTATTAGATTACAGCTCTAAATGTACTGTGGTGAGTGAGATTGCGATTTTTATTGGATCACACTTCACTACAATACGTCTAGAGCCGTAATCTCACTCGCTACAAAATGTCTACAGCTGTAATCTCGTTACGAAATACCTTTAGCTGTAATCTATGCCTTGCTACGCCATGCCTTTAGCCATCAATACGTCCACAGTCATAGTCTTGCTACAAGGTGTCTGCAGCTGTAATCTCATTAATCATTTAGAATTACAGCTGTAATCTTTCACACTGCAATGCAACTACACCACAGGTATAGCTGTAATCTGGCTACAGCACATCTACAGCCATAACCTCACTCACTACACCACCTCTGTAGCTCAAATCTCATTCACTTCACCACATTTACTGCCGTAATCTCAGTTGCAACAACTTGTCTACAGATACAGTCTCACTCACTACAACACGTACAACTATAATCTCACTGGTTACAATATGTCTATAGCTATGATCTCTCTCCAAACCTCGCTGACTTTTACACATCGACAGCTGTAAAGTTGGCACAACACAACTACAGCCATAATCTCGCTTCAGCATGTGTGTAGCCATAATCCCACACAAGAATGTAGATGGAATTTCACTATGTTTACAGATGTTTCACATGTTTACAGCTATAATCTCATTACAACCATTATATTGTTATAATTTCACTCACTACAGCATATTTAGAGCTAGAATCTCACTACGGTCTGTTCAGTCACTCGCTTTAATGCACAGATGGCCATAATCTCACTTCCTAAAACATGTTTATGGCCAAAAACTTAAAACATTTGTGCAATTTAATCGCATCTGAGCTCCACACCAGGTAAATACTCTGGCATGTATACCTGTGCTGCAGATTCACGCGACCCGAGCACTTGGGGAGCAGTGCCAAAATCAAATGCAGCGGGTGCCATAGTTACCAGGAGTCCACCAAGCAACTGACAATGAAGAGGCTCCCCATTGTGGCATGCTTTCACCTAAAAGTGAGTGTGTTGGTTGTTTGACTCTTTGCGCTTTCTTGACTTTAAAAAATCGTAATAATATTAATAATAAAAAAAATAATAATCTTCTCTGAATTCCGTTGTTTCCCCTGATCAGAGGTTTGAGCATTCTGCAAAGCTTCGAAGGAAAATCACCACGTATGTCTCGTTTCCATTAGAGCTTGATATGACTCCCTTTATGGCCTCCAGGTAAATAAAGTTTATTATTTTTTATTTATTTATAAAATTGGTTTATTTTTATTTATTTATTTATTTTAGACAGTCATGTTCTGTCCTCTGTTTAGCACTTTTAGTACATTGATCCAGGCCTTCTTTTCAGATGTTATTACAGTACATTTAACATTATTTCACAGAAATAAGGCACACACACAAAGTGGATACAAACAAGTCTGTGCACCTCTGTTAAAATCTGATGCAAAGGGGGAAAATGAAACGTAGATAAATCATGTTAGATCTTTATCCACCTTTTAATGTGATGGAGCAACCAAACAAATTGGAAATGTGTTTTTGGGGGAAAAAAGACTGTAATTGTATAACAACCTGGTGCATACCCTCTACCTATTGTTGTTAAATCACCTTTTGTGTGTAATACATCACTCTTTTTGGATAAGTCTTGCAAAAATGTTTGAGATCTATTGAATTCTGAGGGAATCGCCTGTGTCCTTCTGTTAAGTCCTCTTAAGTCATTCTACAGGCTTTTCAGAGAATTTTTATCTGGACTTTGGACCGAACCATTTCATTTATCACCATTTCTATAAGCCCTGTAGTATATAGCCACCGCCAACTTGCTTCATCATGTGGATGGTGTTCTTTGGGATGATGAGCTGTATTGTTTACCTCTGTGTTTTAGGCAGGCTTGGATCCTTTTTTTTTTTTTTGTTTGTTTTATTTTTTTTTTTGTCATGAGAAAGAGCTAGTCACAAGAAAGAGAGATTACTGTCACATGCAGTGAGTAGTGACCAGTATGTGCCAGATATTCCTATATTGTTGCCATAATGTCTCTTGGCAGCCTCCCTGGTAAGATAACTTCATGTCCTTTCATCAATTTTGGAGGAACATCCTGTTCTTGGCTAACATTATTAATTGGCATCAGAGCTGATTTGGTCCAGTTTATCTTGCATCTTGCCAAACTATTAAAATGATCAGATTCTTTAATTATACGAAGCATTGAGGTATGAAAGTGATCCAAATACAAGATTATCAGCATATAGTGAGATAATATGATTTTAATCTTAATCAGATCTTGTGTATCTTCACAATCAGTGCTATTTTAGATTTCCAAATTGCCTGTGCTAGTGTTTCAAGGGATAAACCTAATTTCCTTTAAAGGAGATGATGTGGAGGCAACATTAACTGTCAGCTTTGATACCAGTTTGACTTTGATGGGGAGATCATATTATATTCTGCTTTCTGGGCGGACAACAATGCACTCTGATCATCAGAGAAATGTTGCTTTTGTACATTTTCCAATGGTTGAATCTTGTGTCTAACTATGTAAACTGATGGGTGTAGAGGATAAAAAAAAGTGCTGCAAAACCCCTGTATAATACATGTAGTTGCCTCCAGCAAACTTTTCGGGTCTACACCACTGGGTGTGTTAATATAGAGAACATCATTTATGTGATGTTTGAGTGAACCATTGAATGCATAATTACAAAGGAATATGTTAAATTGCCACTGGGGGACTTGGTCTTAATCCTTAATGAATTTGTTTAATAACTTTAGAAGCTGGATTAGCTGTTGGACACAACCAGTTTCTAATATTAATTTTAAAAATAAGCCACATCGCCTTAAGCCAAAAGAAATTCATTTACGATTACACATTCTAATGCACGGGTATGTTTTACAGCAGAGTTTAGGCTGTTTGAATGTCATATCACTGAATTTAAAGAGTACATTGCTAAGACCATGTCTAAATGAAGAGAATCTATCGAGCAGTCTGAACATTCAGTGATGCATGGCAAGTCCACTTGCAGCACAAGCCATAACACCCAATCCGGTCCACCTATTACCAGTCAGCAGCACACAGGAAGCATACATTTCTTACCAAAAGAGAATTAACAAGTGTCCATGTCCCCCGTGTCGCCATCCTGTGCCAGGAAGTTGACATCAGTACTCTTGCCGCTGTGTTTCCTTTTAATGGTGCGGACAAATGGGGACAGTAGCTATTACCTTTCTGTTTGCTTTGGACAGCAGTGGTGTAGATATTTTTCAGTGACCGTGAATTGGTAGATTCTGAACCTGTCTTTTGAGATAAGTCAGGCATCATCTCGTCCTTATTTTGTAGCTTAATTGCTACTGGGTAGTTGAGGAAAGGCTCCAAGCTCAGAGCTGTTATTTTCTTTATTACTGGATTAAAGAACTTTTCTCTTTGTGTGTTGTCTGAAGTCAGGAAAAAAATGTAGAGTGACATTTGAATATTTCACCAGGTGTGCCTGCCAAGCACCCTTAAGGATAGCTGACCAGCCATGGTATCTCAGCACATCCTGAATTGTTTTCTGTTCCAGCTTAACACCTGATGAGCTTGACCAATCACAGAATCTCAGCCCACTTGGGAAAGTATAGCTCTGAGGAAGTATTCATAGTGGGCTCTTTGAAACCAAGACAGTATCTTCATCTATTTACAGTATTTATACATGTATGTGTGTGTGTGTGTCAAACATCAGAATGATGAAAAAAGTGTGTTTACTGTAACCTCAAAGTTAATGTGTTAGAAGTGTGTGTGCGTGGCTTACCTGGGGAACACATGGCACCAGGATGCACTATGGGAAGAGGGCAAGCAGGTGGAGGCAATGTTCTGCTGGGAAACCTTGGGTCCTGCCATCCATGTGGATGTTGCTTTGACACGTACCACCTACCTAAGCATTGTTGCAGACCATGTACGCCCTTTCATGGAAATGGTATTCCCTGATGGCTGTGGCCTCTTTCAGCAGGATAATGCGCCGTGCCACAAATCAAAAATGGTTCAGGAATGGTTTAATGAGCACAACAACCAGTTTGAGGTGTTGACTTGCACTCGAAATTCCTCACATCTTAATCCAATCGAGCATCTGTGGGATGTACTGGATAAACAAGTCCGATCCATGGAGGCCCCATCTCGCAACTTAGAGAACTTAAAGGATCTGCTGCTAACATCTTGGTGCCAGATACCACAACACACCTTCAGGGATCTAGTGGAGTCAATGCCTCAATGGGTCAGGGCTGTTTTGGCAGCAAAAGGGGAACCAACATATATATACATTGGTAGTCAGCTCATATATAGCCAGAACCACATCCATTAGCCTGCAGACTTCATTCCTCAGCTTTAATTGATTGTAACATGTGAACTGCACAGAATTCATGGTCCATCAGCCACCTGCAGTGACAAACGCGATTAGCAGCATGCAGATGGCCTGAACTGCTTCTGCCTCCCTCTCTCGCACCCCCCCATCTCTCACTCATTCACTCACTCAATCTCTCTCTCTCTCTCACACACACATCTTCTTGTAGTACCCAGATTCAAGGAATTGTGAACCTTTATCAGATTAAGCTGAGGAGACTATGATGAAATCAAGAGAGGTTAGTGTGCCCATGTTCTGAGAATAGTATGTGAATAATAAGTGTTTGTGTTTACAGTAAAGAGAGCCGGATGAATGGACAGTACCAGCAGCCAGTAGATTCATTAAACAATGATAATAAGTAAGTGTGTCCTCCTGGCTTTATCTCCTCATCAATTACTGTGCACTGCTGGTGTTCCTAGCTGTTTTTTTGGGGGGGGGTTTATTTACTCTTGTGTCTCATTGTCGGTTATCTTTGTATTTTTCCTCTCCCCTCTTTCTGCAGGTATTCTCTCTTTGCTGTAGTGAATCATCAGGGCACACTGGAGAGCGGCCATTACACCACATTCATCCGGCAGCATAAGGACCAATGGTTTAAATGTGATGATGCCATCATCACTAAAGCCAGCATTAAGGACGTGTTGGACAGTGAAGGGTCAGTCACACTCACATTTAGAGCAGTGCCTTATACCAAATCGCTAGCATGACAGTTGAACTTGGGGAAGCTATAGGAAGGTGATCCCAAGTACATTTCAAAAGAAAAAGCTTCAACTCAATATACACAATGGCAGCATTTATGACACTTTGGAACGTAATCTCTAAAATATAAGGCATGTAATTATTACATACTGCTACATACATTCTCTCAAATGTGTAGTATTTTGAATCATCTAGGCTCTCTTTTTTTCAGCGGCGTAAACACAAATGTATAAATAGAGGGCATTACAAAATTTGATTAGATTTGTGTGTGGATTTAAAAAAGAGCTCACTGTCGTCATCATCAGTGTTAATCTTCCATTTAAAAAAAAAACAGTTATGGACAGTTGTGGTACAGAAAGGTGAGCATGATTTTGATGACACAGCAATGCCATGATCTCTGCATTTGATGTCCCTTCCGTAGAATAAAGTTCTGAACATGAAGAGGGAGAATTCCTAATCACATTTACATTGGTAACAGCAGCAGTAGATCACACAGCTGACTGCTGAGTCTAGTCACGTCCACTGTGCTGAGAAACGGAGGTTGCTTTTGTACAATTTAGGACAAGTCCCGAGGGAGGGGGTTGTGAAACCCAATCTACTTTTTGGGGGAGTTGGAGCTGGACACAAAAGGGATGAGATCCACTGGAGTAAGGAATATGATTGGGTAGGAAAAAATGAGCAGGGCCTAATTGATGTAAACACATTTTAACCTACCTTTTGGAAAAATTCAACAGAGGGGTAAATATCTAATCAGATTTGAATGCTCCTTTATTGGGAATGAATTAGGAAAATGAATTTTGTTATGTTCATGGTTTTGTTTTATAAGCATGTTTATTTATAACATGCATTTAAACATAAAAAAAATTTAACTGCAGAGCATGATCAAAACTCTGTCTGTTATAGAAAGGTTTCTTTTGCATGCTTCTCCATGGCACCGGCAACATTTTATTTATGTAGGACGTTTTATATAGACATAAAACTAGAAGTCCTGTTCTTGAATCAGTACTATACATGTATGGTTAATTGTGGGGTTTTTTTTCCTACATAGTGCTGATAAACGAGGCCACGGGTATCATCCATCGTCATTTAACTTGCATTTAAATGCATCTTACAGTAACTCGTTATTTTTGTTCTTTTTGCAGGTATCTGCTGTTTTATCATAAACAGTTCCTTGAGTATGAGTAACCTCTTAAAGCAGATGTTGATGATGGACACCTAAAGAGAAGGACCACAAGAGAGAATGCGATGGAGAAAGAGAACCAGAAAAGCAAAGAAGGCAGTCAGGCTCACAGCTGGGGGGGGGCAGTAGAAACAGCAAAAACATTCAAAGCTACTATAATTATTCCTAGCATAAAACAAATAAAATAAGAAATGATAACCAAATGCATAGCTAACTAGCTGAGTCAGTCTACACTGAGCTACCAAGATCTACTTGGGGAAAAAAAAAAAAAGTTTGATGTGTGTGAAAAGTGACAGAATATGGCGCTGGGTCTGTTTACACACGAGATGAGAGGATGGAAGGATGGTTTATCTAGCTCAGCCTCAGTTTTATGCCTTTTCCAAACATTAGATCCATCTGTCTTTAGTCCATGATCCTGTTTCCTCCAGACCTCAGAATGACCAAGCATTTCAAACACCACAGCTGATGAGGAAATGTGTTACTGTGTTTATTTTATGCATTATTAGCCTGAATGCAAATGAAAGAAAACTATATGGTACTAAAGGTATTGTGGAAATTGTTGATAGTTTTATCCTCTGTGAATTTCGTTTGAAAATACTGTATACCTGTAAGTCCTGCACATGTTTCTCCCCCATTTGGACGGGTGAAGTGATGGATTATATGAAAAGAGATGAAGAGTGAATAAGGTTGGCACATCATACACATCAGTTCTCCTGATTCTTTCTCTCACACTGCATCTTTTTTGTTTCTGTCTTTTTTTTATTTTTTGATTGAGGGCAGGGAAATGTGTGTATATATACACGTACATCTATTTTTATAAGACATTGAACTCTTGTTTGAGATACTTTCCCCACCCGCATCCTTGTCTTTCTCACATTTCTGCTGTGGTTTTTAAAAAAAAATTTTTATAAAGAAATGCAGCTATGTCTTGTGTTTTTTTTTTTTTTGTTTGTTTGTTTTTTTTTCTTTTTAACTGAAAATTTAGTCATTGTGAAATGTTGCAAGTTTGGATGGCAAAGGCTTCTCGTCAAGGTTTGGTGATGCATTATGGACATGGAATGTTCTCATATGGTGCGTCCTGACATGGCTTGATTCAGCAGTGTTAGCCCTGCCATGTGTTGCTAGGATAGTGTGTGTGTGCGTGATTGTGTGTGCGCTTGTATCTGTGTGTGTGTGTGTGTGTGTGTGTACTGAATCAGTACTTAATCTTGGCATGCTGTCTAAACTGGATTGTAAAAGACTTTCGGAGCGGAGTGTAATTTTTATAAATGTTAACCATGTATGTATGTATAGTATGTACTTATGTATCATATGTATGTATATAAAACAGATGAATGAAAAAAGTGTTTTCATGTAAGATTTCTGCCACTGTTAATAATATGCCCTGTACAGTACATGCACTTGCACTTAGTGGCTAGGTACGAGCACCCATTGTCATGGTGGGAGATGATGCTGATGTAGTTTTTCCTTAGCAAGCTAAACATTTTATGCTGCTCTTTCCACAATAGCTAAACTAGGGTTTTCACAACAACAGGGTGAATACTTGTCCAATAAATTTATTTTTGTCAATTATTTTGCAAAATATGTATGTAAGATGAAATACTTTTTTAGATGCTGATGCAGATAAATTGGCCATTTTATCAGGTGGCCATGGGTCACAACTATTGACTGTAGCTCTGTTGCTATGACAACCACTGGGCAGGTATCCCTTGTGGATGGGGTCTCAGTACATCCATGACACTGAGCTGGTAGTCTGTTTGGGATTTAAAATGCCTTTATATTGTTGCCTGGTTGAGAAACAGTCCACCAGCCAAAATGACCAAGCCTATAAGGGTTCTGTGGTCAAAAACAGGTGGTCATAATTTTAAAAAATCTTGTAAATTATTTGGCAAAATGTCAATTTTCTTCCCACAGCATACTTTTCAGATGGTGATAAATGAACAGCAGTAGCTGTCTGCGTTGTTGGTCTGCTAAACTAATTTAATTTGGTCCAGCCCACATTGGGCAAGGTGTAACATGGCCAATAAACTAAAATCAGGTTGACAAACTGAAGCTACATTTTAATATTGTAGCTACACTGACACGCCCATGCCACACTTGTCAATGTCACTGGTGTACTGTGCATAAGGTCCCTTTAATACACAATTGTCTTGTATTTTATACATCATTTCATACATATGCTAGTTCTTCACATTGGTGAGAAAAGAAAAATGGGAAGGAAAACATTTGTATATTTTAGATTTATGGCATTGGATGGAGGCCATCATCCTGTGGCACTGCTAAGGTGTAATGGAAGCCCAGGTTGCTTTGACAGCAGCCTTCAGCTCATCTGGATTACCGGGTCTGGTGTCTCTCATCTTCCTCTTGTCAATAACCCATAGATTCTGTATAGGCTCAGGTCGGGTGAATTGGCCGGCTAGTCAAGCACAGTAATACCACGGTCAGCAAATCAGGGAAGCTTTTTGCCAAAGAACCACACAGACAGTGATCGAATCGCAAACCTCTTCTAAATTTACTGAGATGAATGGAGTATTTACACCAATCAGCCATAACATTCTGAGCAGTGACAGGTGAAGTGAATAACACTGATGATCTCATCATAATGGCACCTGTTAGTGGGTGGGATATATTACGCAGCAGTTGAATATTGTTTCCTCAAAGTTGATGTGTTAAGCAGGAAAAATGGGCAAGCGTAAGGATTTGAGTGAGTTTGATTGTTATGGCTAGATGACTGGATCAGAGCATCTCCAAAACTGCAGCTCTTGTGGAGTGTTCCCGGTCTGCAGTGGCCAGTATCTATCAAAAGTGGTCCAAGGAAGGAACAGTGGTAAAACCTGGTGACAGTGTCATGGGTGGCCAAGGCTCATTGATGCACGTGGGGAGCGAAAGCGCGTGTGGTCCGATCCAACAGACCACCTACTGTTGCTCAAATTGCTGAAGAAGTTAATGCTGTTTCTGATAGTAAGGTGTCAGAATGCACAGTGCATCAGAGTCTGTTGCGTATGGGGCTGCATAACTGCAGGCCAGTCAGGGTTCCCATGCTGACCCCTGTGCACAGACGAACGCACCAACAATGGGCACGTGAGCATTAGAACTGGACCAAGGAGCAATGGAAGATGGTGGTCAGATGAATCACGTTTTCTTTTACATCACGTGGATGGCTGGATGCGTGTGCGTGGCTTACCTGGGGAACACATGGCACCAGGATGCACTATGGGAAGAAGGCAAGCAAGTGGAGGCAGTGACATGCTTTGGGCAATGTTCTGCTGGGAATCCTTGGGTTCTGCCATCCATGTGGATGTTACTTTGACACGTACCACCTACCTAAGCATTGTTGCAGACCATGTACACCCTTTCATGGAAACATGTATACAGAAGAAAAGTGAAATATTCACTGTTATCTATAAGTAAACAAAAGACGTGAGCAGAAACAGACGTGGTAGTTGACATGTTCACAGGCGCTTTGGCGAGTTTATTATGAAAATGGTTATCTAAATTACAGAAGAAGAAACAGTGAGTGTCTGTGTTCGGCAGATATTCATTCATATTCAAAACAAAACTGAAAGAATTTCTAGGACAACACAAAGTATACCACGGTCATAAGATGAGGTCATAAACAAATAGCATCACACAGTCAGCCAAGGGCCACTGTCAGCACAGGACAGAGCGTGCCGAGATATATTCAAAATATATCAGTGCCCTCTTAAGGAGCATCAAAGACAGTTGCTCGTTGGGCCATCCCACAGCCCCAACCTCATACGACAGTCACCCTTTAAGGCAGCGCATGACAGAGGTCAGAGGGTAGTCCTGTCGAGCAAGAAGCAAGACCTAGCTTGAGTTGAACTGCTACATAAGTGTTGTGTCTAGGGTACGTACAGATTTCCTACACTACAGAAATGTACTGAAAAATGCATGGTAATAACAGAGAGGCCAAATGATGATCACAGCAACTGGTACAATGCAATACAAAATCCAATAGCATTTTGCATTTCGAACAAGGAATTTCTAAAGAAGAATCACAGGCCAAATTTCCCACCATGCTGCTGCTGAGGCATAAGTATTCATACACAGGAGCATACGGCCTAGGGACATTAGCAGTTTCCTATATGTGTATGTGAAAAAGTGAGATGAGGTGAGGCCCCCGTAGGGCTGCTTGATTGCTGAGTTTCTCCTTTCTCAGGAAAGAACCTTGTTAATGTGAGTAAAGATGAGGCTTTTTACTAGTACTGCATCACCTGGGACAAAAAGCGTGAGTCGGCTGCTCTATGAGTAGAGGGAGAGAGGCAGAGACATTATCATGCACAACGTTTAATTTTTCAATTAGTGTTTGAGTATAATCGCCGACAATGGCCTCCAGGTTACCTGAAAAGGAAACATCAGGATTACTTTTAGTCCAAATGGTTGGAAATGGCCTGTCCATAATTATCTCAAAGGGAGATAGCGGGATTTTTAATTGTGATTTTGAATATGAGTTCAAATTTCGAACTTTTACCCTGAATGTTAGCTCTAGAACAAAAACATTAATATACCTTTTATATAGCCTTTCCCTTTCTTGTATGCACCCACAATGCGCAACTGGAGGTCCTCCTTAAGCTCTTTGGTTTTAACCATGACTAGCAGTTGACCAGAAACTGACTAGAAAACAGGTGTATCAGCTGTTCTGAATTTATAATTAATTAGAATGTTCTAGACCATACTAGAAGTCACCAGGAGCATTTGTAATGGTGCAGAAGAGTGCATTTCCTGAGAAATTTTGTGTTAAGATCTGGGGGTATGAATCATTTTGGACATAAAATATAACAAATAAAATTATAAATAAGTAAATAAATAAAAAGCTAATATTCTTTTCATTAATATCTCTAACACAGTGTCTTACGGTCTTGGCCCACGTTCTTGTGTCATTTCCAGTCAGAAGATTAAAAAATGACCCATTAAAAATCCATAACAAAAACACATTTGTACATTTTCTCTCCAAATCATTACGCCCTCTCACTCGGAGGCAGCAAGACACCATCCTTTAGCACTATAAAACAAACACTATAAACCGTAGAAGAAGAACTCTAATATGGCTGTCTCCGAAATCGCTTTTCTTGTTCACTATGCACTATTCTCTGACGAATCATGAGCAGCATATGGCGCACTGGTTATACGTCATTCAACGCCAGTATTTACATTTCGTGACACCAACAAACACCACCACATATTTTATAAGACTCTGAGATTTTAGAAGCTGTGTAACGCTTGTTCCCGCCGCATGCTGTTGATGTACCCCTTGCGCCCTATGTAGTGAGCATGGTGTGGTTTGTAACGTACCCTTATAAAGTGCGCGGTAAATTTTGTGCGCCTGGTTTTTGTAGCAACAACAGAGAAAGTTCTCGGCCCCCGTAAAAAGAAGTTAGCATACTGATTTTGTGGGTAAGTCAAAAACAATAAGCGTGTTTTATTTTTTTATTTGAATGGGTAAATGTGCCGTTTTGAGATTCTCCCAGTACAAGAGGTGACTAAGGAGCAGTGGTTTAGTGAATAGTAGCCACACTGCTAACTGCTGTGTGTTTTGTATTTCAGGTTGTTATGAGTTATTGTAACTCACCTCCTCTGATCTTTCTAAGACTTCTCTACACAGCCAGGATTAGCGACCCTGAGCTTAATCAAATAGAAATAAATACACTGAGCATGCATGATTGAGAATGATATATCGCTTTTGTAGCTAAGAGACTCTTGAATCAAATCCTGATCTGACAGCCACTGCATGTACACGGTGTTGTGACGTTGTTGTACACGGTGTTGTGACGTTGTTGTACACGGAGTTGTGGGTTTTTGTACACGGAGTTGTGGGTTTTTGTACACGGAGTTGTGTTGTTGTACACGGAGTTGTGTTGTTGTTCACGGTGTTGTGTTGTTGTTGTTCACGGTGTTGTGACGTTGTACACGGTGGTGTTGTGATGTTGTACACAGTGATGTTGTATACAGTGTTGTACACAATGATGATGTTGTACACGGTGATGTTGCATACAGTGTTGTACATGGTGATGT
This sequence comes from Hemibagrus guttatus, assembly GCA_033459395.1. NCBI lineage: Eukaryota > Metazoa > Chordata > Actinopteri > Siluriformes > Bagridae > Hemibagrus > Hemibagrus guttatus. The sequence continues at coordinate 3,316,020 of JAUCMX010000012.1, read as the reverse complement.
TGTACAGTGTTGTACACGGTGATGTTGTATACAGTGTTGTACACAATGATGATGTTGTACACAATGTTGTACATGGTGATGTTGTTGTACACAGTGATGATGTATACAGTGTTGTACACAGTGATTGATGTATACAGTGTTGTACACGTGATGTTGTTGTACACAGTGATGTTGCATATACTGTTGTACACGGTGATGTTGTATACAATGTTGTACACGGTGATGTTGTTGTACACGGTGATGTTGTATACAGTGTTGTACACGGTGATGTTGTATACAGTGTTGTACACGGTGATGTTGTACACAGTGATGATGTATACAGTGTTGTACACAGTGATGTTGCATACAATGTTGTACACAGTGATGTTGTTGTACATGATGATGTTGTACACAGTGATGTTGCATACAGTGTTGTACCTGGTGATGTTGTATAGTGTTGTATACAGTGTTGTACCTGGTGATGTTGTATAGTGTTGTATACAGTGTTGTACATGGTGATGTATACAATGTTGTACCCGGTGATGTTGTTGTACACAGTGATGTTGCATACAGTGTTGTACCTGGTGATGTTGTATAGTGTTGTATACAGTGTTGTACATGGTGATGTTGTACACAGTGATGTTGTATAGTGTTGTACACGGTGATGTTGTTGTACACAATGATGATGTTGTACACAGTGATGTTGTATACAGTGTTGTACACGGTGATGTTGTATACAGTGATGATGTTGTACACGGTGATGTTGTATACAGTGTTGTGCACTGTGATGTTGTACATTGTGATGTTGTATACAGTGTTGTACACGGTGATGTTGTACATGGTGATGTTGTATACAGTGTTGTACACAATGATGATGTTGTACACAGTGATGTTGTACATGGTGATGTTGTACACAGTGATGATGTATACAGTGTTGTACACGGTGATGATGTTGTACATGGTGATGTTGTACACAGTGATGATGTATACAGTGTTGTACACGGTGATGATGTTGTACACAGTGATGTTGTATACAATGTTGTACATGGTGATGTTGTACACAGTGATGATGTATACAGTGTTGTACACGGTGATGATGTTGTACACAGTGATGTTGTATACAATGTTGTACATGGTGATGTTGTACACAGTGATGATGTATACAGTGTTGTACACGGTGATGTTGTTGTACACAGTGATGTTGCATATACTGTTGTACACGGTGATGTTGTACACGGTGATGTTGTTGTACACAGTGATGATGTATACAGTGATGTTGTACACAGTGATGATGTATACAGTGATGTTGTACACGGTGATGTTGCATACAGTGTTGTACACAGTGATGATGTTGTACACAGTGATGTTGTACACAGTGATGTTGTACACAGTGATGATGTATACAATGTTGTACACGGTGATGTTGTTGTACACAGTGATGATGTATACAGTGTTGTACCCGGTGATGTTGTATAGTGTTGTATACAGTGTTGTACATGGTGATGTATACAATGTTGTACACGGTGATGTTGTACACAGTGATGTTGTATAGTGTTGTACACGGTGATGATGTATACAGTGTTGTACACAGTGATGTTGCATACAATGTTGTACCCGGTGATGTTGTATAGTGTTGTATACAGTGTTGTACATGGTGATGTATACAATGTTGTACATGGTGATGTTGTACACAGTGATGTTGTATAGTGTTGTACACAGTGATGTTGTTGTACACAATGATGATGTTGTAAACAGTGATGTTGTATACAGTGATGTTGTATACAGTGTTGTACACAGTGATGTTGTTGTACACAATGATGATGTTGTACACGGTGATGTTGTATACAGTGATGATGTTGTACACTGTGATGTTGTATACAGTGTTGTACACAGTGATGTTGCATACAATGTTGTACCCGGTGATGTTGTTGTACACAGTGATGTTGCATACAGTGTTGTACCCGGTGATGTTGTATAGTGTTGTATACAGTGTTGTACATGGTGATGTATACAATGTTGTACATGGTGATGTTGTACACAGTGATGTTGTATAGTGTTGTACACAGTGATGTTGTTGTACACAATGATGATGTTGTAAACAGTGATGTTGTATACAGTGATGTTGTATACAGTGTTGTACACAGTGATGTTGTTGTACACAATGATGATGTTGTACACGGTGATGTTGTATACAGTGATGATGTTGTACACTGTGATATTGTATACAGTGTTGTACACAGTGATGTTGCATACAATGTTGTACACAGTGATGTTGTTGTACATGGTGATGTTGTACACAGTGATGTTGCATACAGTGTTGTACACGGTGATGATGTTGTACACAGTGATGTTGCATACAATGTTGTACACAGTGATGTTGTTGTACATGGTGATGTTGTACACAGTGATGTTGCATACAGTGTTGTACACGGTGATGATGTTGTACACAGTGATGTTGCATACAGTGTTGTACACAGTGATGTTGTATAGTGTTGTACACAGTGATGTTGTATACAGTGTTGTACATGGTGATGTTGTACACAGTGATGTTGTATAGTGTTGTACACGGTGATGTTGTTGTACACAGTGATGTTGTATACAGTGTTGTACACGGTGATGTTGTATACGTTGTTGTACACGGTGATGTTGTATACGTTGTTGTACACGGTGATGTTGTTGTACACGGTGAAGTTGCTTTCGGCTGCTCCCTGTTCGGGGTCGCCACAGCGGACTAACTGGTCCGCACAACAACTTCCCATTTTTCCGGGCTTGGGACCGGCACTGTATCCAGTGGCTGGGGTTGAGGCATTGGAATCGAACCCAGGCCTTCCGCATGATAGGCGAGCAACCTACCACTGAGCCACCAATGCCTCCGATGTTGTACACGGTGATGTTGTTTAATTGAGAAAGTGAATTTCTGAATCATAATGCAAAACAATATGCATTTTTGTCTATAGAAAACTAAATAAATCAAATTTCAAGAAACAATTTCAGATTTTAAATATTAACCATAACTCAAAAATGGATTTGAAAAAAATTAGAAATTGTTCCTAAAATTAAATTGAATACACAAAGTCATTGATTTGCTGGAAATACCTGGACGTTAACAGGAAATAGAGCTCCAAAGTCACCTAAATTGCCCTATTTTTGTGTCTCTTTGACAAAAGCAAATCATATTAAAATTACTCTCATAGCCGCATCTAGAAGCTGTCACAAGGATGTGTGGATTTTAACAGGGAAAATGGCGAGCACATGACATGACGCATGACTGACCCATACTTAGAAACAGTTTCAAAAAGACTGGAAGTGGTGCAGACCAACCAGGAAACAGACATCTACAAACATGGACTGATAAAAGCACCGCTTACATGATGCTGGCCAACACTGTCCCCTGTGTAGGGAGACTTTTGGGATATTTAACATCTAACTACCTCCAGTATGCTAATATTTAAATAGATTTACACATATATTCATATACTGTATATACTTTTACTACTCTTAAGTCTTTTCTTTTAACTCTTTTTTGTTGTTGCTTAAATTGTATTGCTGTATATATGACAAATAAACTTAATAATTGAAACATTAGACCAGAATAAAATGGTTTTAAATAAAGCAAATTGCACGTCTCAGAAATTTGTACTTACCTAACAGTGCAAATCCTAACTTTAGCAGCTCTTGTGTCTCACTGAAATCAGTCCATGTTAAAACACTGAGTTAATACTGTTATTCCAGGACCCATGGGTTTGTTACAGCAATGTGCAGAGCTCTTCAACACATCCAACCTTTATGAGGTGCTCTGTGTGGCGAAGGAGGCGTCAGACGCGGAGCTGCGGCGTGGTTATTATAAACTCTCCCTGCAGGTTCACCCAGACAGAGCACTTGGTGATCAACAGGCCACCAACAAGTTTCAGGTAGGACTGAAGCAATGTCATGCATTCATTTTGAAACTCATCTGGGAGGGTTTTTTTTTTTTGTAGTGAAATCAGATTTTAATCTTTTACCATTTTTATTATTTGTCAAGAAATGAAAGAGAGATTTGGGGAACCTAATAGCACTTTTCTGCATGGAAACAATATTTGCTAAATGATGTAGGAACAATGTAGGAAGTATTTTTCAGTCTCTGCATTTGACATTTTGTCTTATGTCACAGTACTTTATTTTCAGCGAAAGTGAATTGAACTTGAATGAAACAAAGTAGTAAATCGTATCTTATTTACCTGTCCCAATATCGGATGTGCTAAACAGGTACTAGGAAAAGTCTATGCCGTGTTGAGCAACAAGGACCAAAGAGCTGTGTATGATGAGCAAGGTGTAGTGGATGAAGAATTGGATTCACGCAACCAAGACCGCAACTGGGAGGAATATTGGAGAAGGCTGTTTCCAAAGGTATGCTACTGATATAGAATTTATTTATTGATTTATTTTTCATCAACAGTGTCTATATGCAAAGCTGTTTTTAGAAGTCCTGACTATTTCCCCCGTTAGTTGAACACAGCTATTTACTGTTTCTAATATTTTATTTTATGTTAAAAGCAATGGTCAAGCAGAAGAGAATGTTACATATGTAATGAACATCCTGTATTCTTAAATATTATGTGAACATGGATATTTCTTTCAATCATGTTTTCTGTATTTATTTTGCCCTGAAAAAAAAAAGAATTTTCTTTCTTATTCGTTTCACATATTTGTATTATTCCTGAATGTCAAATCAGACTCATATGAAGTTGTTTTACCCTGAAATTCCTCTATATTATTTGTAATAAAGTGTTTTAGAGCGGCGTTTTAATATATTTAGAAAAAACACAATGTTTATTAATCGGTGCGGACAAATCGGTAGCATGTGCAGTCAGGTCTAGCAGACAGTTTTGTCTGCTCCATTACTGATCTGTCACAGAGTGATAACCTTATCTGGAAACTTCACCGTATTATGGTACTAATCAAGCATAAAACATTACTTTTATGACATTTAGCAGATGCCTTTATCCAGAGTGACTTACATTTGATCTCATTTTATATCTGAGCAATTGAGGGTTAAGGGCCTTGCTCAGGGGCCCAGCAGTGGCAGCTTGGTGGATATGGGAGTTGAACTCACAACCTTCTAATCAGTAGTCCAACACCTTAACCACTAAGCTACCACATCCCAAAACATGAATCTGGTGTTGAAAGTACATCTATTTATGAACAGAGAAAAAAGGAAAACAAACAGGAAAAAAAATATACATTTTTTTTCTTGTTTTTGACATGTATCTGTGTAATTTTATGCGTTATGCTTATGCCACATGATTGGCTGATTGGATACAAGCATAAATGAACTATGAATTAAAATGGACAGTGAGTGTGTGTATATGCAATGTGGTGTTTTTTGCATGAATTGATATATAAAAATGAAATGTGTAATGCATGTCTCTTTGGAAAATAATATTTTTGTGCTTTAAAAAAAGTTCTTGATTTTGACTCCAGTGATGCCTGTATAAACCTACGATTAAGATTGATTAGATTCACTGTAAGGACTTTGATTTGGTAAAGAAAAAACATTAGTAGTAGATAAAAAAGCATTTTAATTTATATTTTGAAGTTAATGTGATTAGACACTGACTATCTGTCACATCATTTCTGTACACCACCACTGCTCTGCTGTACTCCACCACTGCCCAGTCAAACGGCATTGTGGGTCTTAATCTCTGCCTAAAGCACTGGTACAACAGTGTCCAGCACTCTTACTTCAGTTTCATGCTACTTATCTCCTCAATTAACACAATTGTGCTGGCCATTTCGCAGCTTACAAGCTCAACCAAGTCTCCTCTATAACATCACTGATAAGAAATGGTACAGAGTCATCTGCCAGGAATTCAAGTAATTTTCAGTTGATTACAGTGTTATGCACATGAGTTGTTTTTTTACTGTTCACTAGTTTTTATATAATTGCCCTGACCTAATAATAGTTAATATACAGTCTTGTCTTAAACTATTATTAGTAAACCTGAGAATCAGAGCAAGGTTTTAGGGCTGTATTAGCTGCAAGAGTTAGGAAGGGTGGGGCCATTCTGCAGATGATGCCCTGTGTAATGTTACAGTCCCTATTGACCCTAACCTGGATTCTATAGAAGGCCCTGTTATTTTCAGTGGATGATTGAGGATTCAAATGAATCTGGAGGATTGATCTGGTATTAGCCATTCTCCCACCTTGCTAACCAAAATTTCTAAATCTAAAAGGTGCTGTAATTAAAACTTTTTTTGGTGTCATTGTAGATTACTTTGCAGGACATAACAGACTTTAAGAAGCAGTATATGAACTCTGAAGAAGAGAAGCAGGACCTAAAGAGGCTCTACCTGCTGCATGAGGGAGACATGGACCGCATCATGGATTCAGCACTGAGCACAGATCAGGACGATGTGCCTCGTGTGCGAGAAATCCTGCAACAAGCTGTAGATGCTAAAGATGTGCCAGCCTACAGAGTCTTTACTCATGAAAGTGCAAAGAAAAAGGCCAGCCGCAGGAGAAAGGTCAGTGGTTGATCCCCCCCTGCCGGACATCCAACACAATGTGCTTTGTCTGTGTGTAGCATTAATGTCACTTATCTGTGTTGTCCAGGCAGAGAAGGAGCAGCAAGAGGCAGAGAAGCTCCAAAAGGAGCTGGGGCTGAGTACAGAGGATAGCCTGGTGGCCATGATCCAGGTGAAATTAATACTGAGCTATTTCTGATTATAGATTTTGGTAGGGGCAGCATGACATTAAGTAACATAACATAAAATCATTAAGCCAGTAAGCTATCACACTTAAGCTTTAGGCTACTATCTAGTTAATTGTTGGAGTAACACTGTAGCAGTAAGGGTTGACAAGGCTTGAATAACCTTGAATAACAATCTATGTACACATGAGAAAGCAGGCCTAAAAGCTAGCACCCTCAGCAGATAAATCTCCATCAAAAAGTTTAACAATACAGTTGAGCAAACATTTCTGATAAAACACTGCTACTTCATTAATTCATTTGCCTTCATGGCAAAGAAATAAGACACATTTAAAGACATTTTATATGTATGTCATTTTATATATAATTGGTGCAATTATGGTTGTGTCTAATTGCAGGATTGCACTCAAAGACCCATCAACATCTTGCATATCTAGCTAGATAACAATTTAGATTGTCTTTGCTAATCAAATGATTTCAAATCCAGGAAAGGGCTCTGGAATAAAAAGATGACTGTGCTTGTTTTGATGACTTGCATTAAGAAAGCTTTTTTTAAAAACAACTTCAGAGGGTATTAGACGATAGTAACTGCACCTTTTATGTCACTGTGCAAGTTGAACATACAGGGTAATGCTGTTAACTGTTGTGTAAACAAAATGTTCATAGTGTGAGCCTGGGGCAGAGTGATTTTTTCTCCAGTGGGCTTGTTAGCACTTGTTGTAGTTCCCATTTAGACCAGTAGTCGCAGCAATAACTGCAGAGCTGTGTGGAGTGCTGGGAATCCTGCCTAACACCTAGAAATAATCAGTGGAACATCGGTTTATATATTCAACAAACAGCAACATAAAGAACATTGGTCATTCAAAAAAGGTAACTGGTCTTTCAGATTTAAAATGGATGGGGGTTATGATTAACATTTGTTGAATGGCTGATATAGCCTCTGACTCTCCCATCCATATGGGATGAACATCATCTCATCTATTCATCTGTTTGTCTGTTTCTTCTCTCTGTAGCAAAGACAGAAGTCCAAAGAAAAAGATTTTAACTCGTTCATGGCGGATTTGGAGGCCAAGTACTGCAAGAAGTCTTCCAAGGGGAAAAAGGCAAAGAAAAACTGAAAAAAATTATATTGCAACTAGGCAAGGCTTGTGTTGAGTGTTGTTTTTTCACCTTACAGCTTTCTATCATTTGGACAGAAAATTGTAACCATCTTGTACAGCCCAAGTTTTATAATTGAAACTGATCTCCTAGCAAAGCCTATAAGAAAGCAGTGACTGTCTTCTAGCACTATGCTTGTCTTCAGTAGATGGGGAGGCACCAATGTCTATACTACATGTCTATATCTGACCAGTAAGTGTTAAATTTAATCCACCACTGATTCAAATTTTGCAGTATGTGTTGATGTAGTATAGAAACACATTGAACTAATAAAATTAGATTTTGTTTATCCATATAGAATTGTTCCATATCATGCCTGCAATATTTGTTACTTGGCAACAGTAGCTCAGTTAGTGTGAGTTTTTTTTTTTTCTTTTCTGTAGTAGATACAAAAAGATTTAGAGCGCTGATATTGATATGCTTAAACATGGAATATTTGTTTGGAGATGCATAGTATTCCTGGTGTATCTCTAATTATGCTTGTTTCTTTAAGCTCTACAAACAGCTCTTCCTTGGCTGCACCTTGCATAAGTCATTTAATAAACACATGTTGCAGGTACTGTACTATGATCACTTGATTATGTACAGTTATATGACAAGTGTTTGTGTAATAAATATTACATACGTTTAATACGTGTTTTGCATGAATGAGGATATGTGTGTAACACCAAATCATTTGTATTTTTGCCCAGCATAGATACTAATTTGAAAATGTGGACAATAATAAGTTCCAAATGATCCTAACCTTCTGTAAGACTAGGCCTCTTGTCTGTAGTCTCATTTTTTTTGTGCCATTTGTATGTATATTGTTTTGGACGGAGTCTAAATGTAATAAATATTACTGTTTTTCATCAGAATGGCCATGTATGACTGAACAGCATATATGCTATTTGTGATGTCTAAACCAACAGGTCTGAATATTGAATCCAAAATGGTTGCTCAATGTATTTCTTTTTAAATAGAAAAAATGTCAAAAAAAGTTAGTGAGTTATTTTAATAAAGAAAAAAAAAAGTCATTTACTGTGTAAATGATGTCAGCATGAAGACAAAATTCTGACCTACGGTGGGGTCTAAAAGTCTGAGGCAACACTGAAATACTAGAATTTTTTTGGAAATAAATTGAAGGTTTCAGAATTTTGAAATATTGAAACAAAGGAATTATTAAATATTCAATATGTTAAATATTTAGTATTCAAGATTCTGCATAGTCTTATATTATTTAAATATAAGCAAATTTGTGATATTGACCATGTTAACTACTTTATTCAAAAGGTCAAAATTTCTTCTACTTGAAGCATGTGTTCAGATGACAATGATGGGTTTGATCTAAAGTGGAGTCCACTTTAGCTAATGTTTAGAACATCATTAATGCAAAAAAGGGACAATCCAAATGACTAAGAAACTAATATAAATTCTGCTTTTCACTCAAGTTGCTGTAATTGGACAGCTAAAGAATGAAAAAATGACCAGATGAATTAGCCTCAGATTCCTATTCTTGGCTCAGAGGAGTGGTACCCACTGTGATCTTCGGCTGTTATAGTCCATCAACCTCAAGATTTGATGTTTAGTGCATGCTGAAATGCTTGACTGTTCACCGTGGCTATAAAATGACTATGAGTTTCTGTATACGAGTATCTCTTCTGACCGTTGGAACCAATCTTTTCAACAAGCCTTTTCCACCCACAAAACTGTCAATCACTAAATGTTTTTTCTTCTCACCATTCAGTGACGATTCGTGTCATAACTTACTTTGGCTTTAGAATTTGGCTTTACTTTGCCAAATGGATGTCACTATAATAGAATCTTTTTTAAAATTCAACATTTCTTCAGCAGCAAGTACAATAAAACTAACAATTTCATTTTCTCAAAAAAATCTGTAAAATAGGTGGACATGCTAAAAACATTTTTAGGGAAATAAGAATTTAAAGTAGTAAAGTGCAGTTAAACAAGTTTTTACTCCCCTTGTACTGGTGGCTCTTGCATTCAGCATTGTTTCTTGTATTTTGGGGTTGATGTATTTCACCTGCACTACACTGAGATGACTGACTAGGAAAATCCTGAAGACTTTGCATGAACAAGTAGTATTCGTCACCCATATGGACTTGCGTGAGGAGGACTTATTTTCTGACCCACTGTGTCTGTGCAAGCTCTGGCTCCAGGGTCAATACTACACAGGCTCTGGCTCCAGGGTCAATACTACACAGACTCTGGCTCCAGTTTTCACAAGATGACAAATCCTTTTATGACCAAAAAAGGCTTCAAAACGACACTATGAAGTAATTAGCACCTTGTAGTCCGTTCACAGTCACATTTACACATGGAGATAAACTATGTGGCCAAAGGTATGTGGATAACTGACCCAACAATATCCATGTGTGAGCCTTCCCCAGACTGCTGTCACATAAGAAGCATATAACTTTATAGAATATTACTGTATGTCATAAAATTACCTTCAATGTCCAAATACTTTTGGCCATATAGTGTAATTCTTTTACAGAACTGTACAGAGATTGAATGGCAATAAAGACACACAAGATCACAACCTAAAGTGTTTTGTCTTTGCTTTTACCTTGTGTATTGGGGCTTTCTTTATGTGAATCTTTCCTGTTTCAAATGATATATAGTTCCAAGTGTAAGCTCTTGGTTCTGATAGTTCTGGATGTTTCTTCCTAACCCAGAGTTTATTTGATTTTGTTCCCAATCACATATGCTTTGCTACAATTTTAATGGAATAACAATGTTCACTGTTTTGACCAAATTAAAAGAAGGCCTTTTTCTTACATATCAAGCACATTCTTACATCAACAGCTATGTGTCAGGCTTCAGTTGCCATCATCCACATCAGTGCTAGCTTCACCAAAGTGTTATAAGGGTCTGAGGTATGTGTTGGAGTGCTCTCTGTACAAACTGATCTTCTTCTTCTTCTTCTTCTTTCGGCTTTTCCCTTCAGGGGTTGCCACAGCGAATCATCTCTCTCCACCTATCCCTATCTTCTGCATCCTCAACACTTGCACCCACTAGCTTCATATCCTCATTTATTCCATCCATATACCTCCTCTTTGGCCTTCCTCTTTGCCTCCTGCCTGGCAGCTCCATGTCCAACATTCTCCTACCAATATACTCACTCTCCCTCCTCTGAACATGTCCAAACCATCTTAATCTGGCCTCCCTAACTTTGTCCCCCAAACGTCTAACATGAGCTGTCCCTCTGATGTACTCGTTCCTAATCCTGTCCAATCTTGTCACTCCCAAAGAAAACCTCAACATCTTCAGCTCTGACTCCTGTCTCTTCCTCAGTGACACTGTCTCTAAACCATACAGCATGGCCGGTCTCACCACTGTCCTGTACACCTTCCCCTTGATTTTCGCTGATATTGTCCTATCACACAGAACTCCCGACACCTTTCTCCACCCATTCCAACCTGCCTGCACTCGCTTCTTTACCTCTTTCCCACACTCTCCATTACTCTGGACTGTTGACCCCAAGTACTTAAGCTCCTGTACCTTCTTCACCTCTTCACCCTGTAACCTTACTGTTCCACTTCCCTCCCTTTCATTCACACACATGTACTCAGTCATACTACGACTGACTTTCATTCCTCTTCTCTCCAGCGCAAACCTCCACCTCTCCAGGTTTTCCTCCACCTGCTCCCTGCTCTCACTACAGATCACAATGTCATCTGCAAACATCATTGTCCAAGGAGACTCCTGTCTGACCTCCTCTGACAACTGGTCCATCACTATAGCAAACAGGAAGGGGCTCAGAGCCGATCCCTGATGCAGTCCCACCTCCACTTTGAACTCCTCTGTCTGACCTACAGCACACCTCACCACTGTCCTGCTCCTCTCATACATGTCCTGCACCACTCTGACATACTTCTCTGCTACTCCTGACTTCCTCATACGTACCACAGCTCTTCTCTTGGCATCCTGTCATATGCTTTCTCCAAGTCTACAAACACACAGTGCAACTCCCTCTGACCATCCCTATACTTCTCCATCAAAATTCTCAGAGCAAAAATTGCATCTGTTGTGCTCTTTCTGGGCATGAAGCCATACTGCTGCTCACAAATTTCCACTACCTTCCTTAACCTAGCTTCCACTACTCTTTCCCATAGCTTCATTGTATGGCTCATCAACTTTATCCCCCTATAGTTACTGCAACTCCTTATTCTTAAAGATCGGCACTAACACACTTCTTCTCCATTCCTCAGGAATCCTCTCACTCTCTAAAACCCTGTTGAACAATCTAGTTAAAAATTCCACTGCTGCCTCTCCCAGACACTTCCAGACCTCCACCGGGATGTCGTCGGGACCAACTGCCTTTCCACTTTTCATCCTTTTCAAAGCCTTCCTGACTTCATCCTTTCTAATCTTATCTACTTTCTGTTCCACAGAGTTCACCCCTTCTACTCTTTTTTCCCTCTCATTTTCCTCATTCATCAGCTCCTCAAAGTACTCCTTCCATCTCCTCTGTACACTCTCCTCACTTGTGAGCACCCTTCCATCTCTATCCCTCTGCCTAGCTAACCTGCACAAGTCCTTCTCTCCTTCTCTAGTGTCTAACCTAGTGTACAACTCGTCATATGCCTTCTGCTTGGCCTTAGACACCTCCCTCTTCACTCTGCGCTGTAACTCCTTGTATTCCTGTCTATTCTCTTCAGTCCTGTCCATGTCCCACTTCTTCTTGGCTAACCTCTTCCTCTGGGTACTATCCTGAACTTCCTCATTCCACCACCAAGTCTCCTTATCTTCTTTCCTCCTTCCAGATGACACACCCAGCACCTTTCTCCCTGTCTGTCTGATTACTTCTGCTGTAGCTTCCCAGTCATCTGGCAGCACTACCTGACCACCCAGAGCCTGCCTCAACTTCTGTCTAAATTCCTCACAACATTCCTCCTTTTTCAGCTTTCACCACTTGGTTTTCTTCTCTATCTCTATCTTTGACCTCTTCTTCATACAGACCATCAAAGTCATCCTACACACCACCATCCTATGCTGTCTGGCTACACTCTCTCCCACTACCACTTTACAGTCACTAATCTCTTTCAGATTGCCTCTTCTACATAGGATGTAGTCTACATGTGTTCTCCACTCCACTCCACTCTTGTAAGTCACTCTATGCTCCTCCCTCTTCTGAAAATAAGTGTTAACCACAACCATGTCCATCCTCTTAGCAAAGTCCACTACCATCTGTCCTTCAAGGTTCCTTTCCTTAACTCCAAACTTGCCCATCACCTCTGTTCCCCTCACCAACATGTCCATTAAAGTCCACTCTTATCACCACTCTCTCACCTGTGGGAATACTCTCCATCACCTCATCTAATTCACTCCAGAATCTCTCTTTCTCCTCTAACTCACAACCTACCTGTGGGGCATAACCACTAACAACATTCAACATCACCCCTTCAATCTCTAACTTCAGACTCATCACCCTGTCTGACACTCTCTTCACATCCAGAACATTCCTCACAAACTCCTCCTTCAGGACCACACCGACCCCATTTCACTTACTATCCACACCATAATAAAACAGCTTGAATCCTGCTCCTATACTATGAGCCTTGCTACCCTTCCACCTGGTCTCCTGTACACACAGTATATCCACCTTCCTTCTCTCCATCATATCAGCCAGCTCTCTACCTTTCCCTGTCATAGTACCAACATTCAGAGTTCCTATTCTCAGTCCTACACTCTTACCTTTCCTCTTCTCTCTCTGTCTGTGCACTCTCCTCCCTTCTCTACTTCTTCGACCAACAGTAGCCCTATTTCCACCGGCGCCCTGTAGGTCAACGGCGCCGATGGCGGTCATTGTTAACCCGGGCCTCGACCGATCCGGTATGAAATTCGTACTGACAATTCGCATGGTTAAATTTGGCAATGTTTTACGCCGGATGCCCTTCCTGACGCAACCCTCTCTATTTATCCGGGTTTCGGACCGGCACAGAAGTCACTGGTCTGTGACCCCCATGGCTAGATTCTCTGTACAAACTGATCTGCATATCATTAAAACCTTTTTGCTGGCTATCACATGATGGATTCCAGCCTAAGGTTGTTTTTACACAAATTATGAATGAGGAACACTCTTTAGTTAACATCCTGTTTTGTGTGTGTGTGTGTGTGTCTTCATTGCCATTGATTGTCTATACAACCCTTTACAAGAATTACGCTAAATGGCCCAAAGATTTGGCATTCACAAATGTCAAATCTGCAAAATATTCCCGAATGATTCCAGTGTGTTTGTTGAACATTCCTTTACTAAACCATGTACATTACTATGGAGTCCCCTCTGGGAAGGCTTTCCACTACACTTTGGAACATGACTGTGGGGATTTGTGCTCATTCAGCCACAAGAGCCTTAGTGTGCTTAATAATAAGAGACGCCATTGTTTGAATTAAAAAAAGATGAAGGTCTTATCAAATAATTTACCAACTTTTTTTTTTTTTTTTTTTTACCATGGGTATGTTCTGGATTATCCCTGAATAACTCATAAATACTTAAATGTACTGTACTGAACATGGAACAAGACAGTTTGTGTCCTGCATCTGCCTTAAAATGTTTTTTTGTTGCCCATAACACTGCCCAGCCAATCTTATTTTTAAATATGCACTATATTGGCAAAAGTTTAAATATTGTACACAGAAGTTTGAATGGGCATGAAAAGAAGTGCAATTTAGAATGTAAAAGTTTAAGTGAAAGAGACTGTCCAAACATATATACAGTGCATGCAGAGTGCTCTACAAACATTTGTTAAAGAATGGGTCGCTCTCAGCTCTCTCACGACCCATGGTAAGTTGCCACCTGTTCAAGTCCATTCGTGGAATTTCCTCACTACTAAATATTCCACGGTCAACTGTTAGTGGTATTATAACAAAGTGGAAGCAATTGGGAACAACAGCAACTCAGTAGTAGGCCACGTAAAATCACAGAGCGGAGTCATTGCATGCACAGTGCACAGAAGTCACCAACTTTCTGCAGAGTCAATAGCTACAGACCTCAAAACTTCATGTGGCCTTCAGATTAGCTCAGGAATGTGTAGAGAACTCTACAGTGTGTAGAGAGCTTGGTGGAATGGGTTTTCATGGCTGAGCAGCAGCATCCAAGCCTTATATCACCAAGTGCAATGCAAAGCATCGAATGCAATGGTGTAAAGCATGCTGCCACTGGACTCTAGAGGAGTGGTTCTCTGAAGTGACCAATCATGCTTCTCTATCTGGCAAGCCGATGGACGAGTTGGGATTTGGTGGTTGCCAGGAGAACGGTGCTTGCCTGACTGCATTGTGCCAAGTGTAAAGTTTGGTGGAGGGAGGATTATGGTGTGGGGTTGTTTTTCAGGGGTTGGGCTTGGCTCCTTAGTTCCAGTGAAAGTTACTCTTAATGCTTCAGCATACCAAGACATTTTCATGCTCCCAACTTTGTGGGAATGACCAATTCCTGTTCCAACATGACTGCACACCAGTGCACAAAGCAAGGTCCATAAAGACATGGATGAGTGAATTTGGTGTGGAGGAACTTGACTGACCTGCACAACTTGAGTCCTGACCTCAACCCCACCTGTTATTATTTTATTTAAACAATTAAAATAACATTTGGGAAAGACATTAGCCCACATTAGCCCACCTTGTTCAATCATTCATTCATTCATTGCCTACTGCTTATCCGAACTATTCTCGGGTCACAGGGAGCCTGTGCCTATCTCAGGCGTCATTGGGCATCAAGGCAGGATACACCCTGGACAGAGTGCCAACCCATCGCAGGGCACACACACACACTCTCATTCACTCACACAACCACACACTACGGACAATTTAGAGATGCCAATCAACCTACCACGCATGTTTTTGGACTGGGGGAGGAAACCGGAGCACCCCGAGGAAACCCCCGAAGCACGGGGAGAACATGCAAACACACACACACACACACACGGCGGAGGTGGTAATCGAACCCCCAACCCTGGAGGTGTGAGGCAAACGTGCTAACCACTAAGCCACCGTGCCCCCCCCCCCTTCAATCAATTGGCCTCAATTGGATTACCCAGTTCTGATTGAGTTTATGTACATGACAATTTTCTGATAATTTTCTGCACTAATTGTATAACCAATGGAAAATTAAGCTGCATGTAAAAAATAACCACTACAAGGCACATCAAGAAACCAACACAAAGGCTTTAGATACAGTGGGGCAAAAAAGTATTTAGTCAGCCACCAATTGTGCAAGTTCTCCCACTTAAAAGGATGAGAGAGGCCTGTAATTTTCATCATAGGTACACTTCAACTATGAGAGACAGAATGAGAAAAAAAAATCCAGAAAATCACATTGTCTGATTTTTAAAGAATTTATTTGCAAGTTATGGTGAAAAATAAGTATTTGGTCAATAACAAAAGTTCATCTCAATACTTTGTTATATACCCTTTGTTGGCAATGACAGAGGTCAAACATTTTCTGTAAGTCACCACAAGGTTTTTACACACTGTTGCTGGTAGTTTGGCCCATTCCTCCATGCAAATCTCCTCTAGAGCAGTGATGTTTTGGGGCTGTCGCTGGGCAACACGGATTTTCAACTCCCTCCAAAGATTTTCTATGGGGTTGAGATCTGGAGACTGGCTAGGCCACTCCAGGACCTTGAAATGCTTCTTACGAAGCCACTCCTTCGTTGCCCGGGCGGTGTGTTTGGGATCATTGTCATGCTGAAAGACCCAGCCACGTTTCATCTTCAATGCCCTTGCTGATGGAAGCAGGTTTTTACTCAAAATCTCACGATACATGGCCCCATTCATTCTTTCCTTTACACGGATCAGTCGCCCTAGTCCCTTTGCAGAAAAACAACCCCAAAGCATGATGTTTCCACCCCCATACTTCACAGTAGGTATGGTGTTCTTTGGATGCAACTCAGCATTCTTTCTCCTCCAAACACGACAAGTTGAGTTTTTACCAAAAAGTTCTATTTTGGTTTCATCTGACCATATGACATTCTCCCAATCCTCTTCTGGATCATCCAAATGCTCTCTAGCAAACTTCAGACGGGCCCGGACATGTACTGGCTTAAGCAGGGGGGACACGTCTGGCACTGCAGGATTTGAATCCCTGGCGGCGTAGTGTGTTACTGATGGTAGCTTTTGTTACTTTGGTCCCAGCTCTCTGCAGGTCATTCACTAGGTCCCCCCGTGTGGTTCTGGGATTTTTGCTCACCGTTCTTGTGATCATTTTGACCCCACGGGGTGAGATCTTGCATGGAGCCCCAGATTGAGGGAGATTATCAGTGGTCTTGTATGTCTTCCATTTTCTAATAATTGCTCCCACAGTTGATTTCTTCACACCAAGCTTACCTATTGCAGATTCAGTCTTCCCAGCCTGGTGCAGGTCTACAATTTTGTTTCTGGTGTCCTTTGACAGCTCTTTGGTCTTGGCCATAGTGGAGTTTGGAGTCTGACTGTTTGAGGTTGTGGACAGGTGTCTTTTATACTGATAACGAGTTCAAACAGGTGCCATTAATACAGGTAACGAGTGGAGGACAGAGGAGCCTCTTAAAGAAGAAGTTACAGGTCTGTGAGAGCCAGAAATCTTGCTTTTTTGTAGGTGACAAAATACTTATTTTCCACCATAATTTGCAAATAAATTCTTTAAAAATCAGACAATGTGATTTTCTGGATTTTTTTTTCTCATTCTGTCTCTCATAGTTGAAGTGTACCTATGATGAAAATTACAGGCCTCTCTCATCTTTTTAAGTAGGAGAACTTGCACAATTGGTGGCTGACTAAATACTTTTTTGCCCCACTGTAACTGTTGTCCACATGCTGCAGGTTTGTGAGGATTAACTTTCAGGATGTGACAATACTTGGTTTCAATCACTCAGATTAAGCCCTGATTTCCTTGTTTCCCTGCACAGTCCTCCAGCATGCTCACAAAATCTCACGCATATAATACTGAACCATCTTCTTTTATGGCGCATTTGATTCGAGGCTGCAACTTGAGGTCGTAATTCCCCACCTCCCGGTAGTAAAAGCCAAAGAAAATGCTCCTAAACTTCAAATTCAGCCACGAATTCCTTCCACTTTACTGAGTGACGTCAGATCAACATGGCAGCGCACAGCATTAGAAGTAAACAGTAATCCCTTTACATGGATTATACTGTATATACAAATATTCGCTTTAGATCCATCACCATACAGGCATATTCACTTATTAACTCTATAACAAGGATTATACATCACTTGTCACAGTTAGCTGGCTAGCTTGTTAACAAAAGACGAACAGGGCGGCATGACTGTTTTATCCCAATTTAGCAAGTGTGGAGGTGGAAAATTGCGTCGTTCCAACCTGCAAATGGACGGGTCCAAAACAACATAAAAATACAACATTCTCTATCTACACAAATCTTAAACTTAAAACTTAAATCTTTAAGCAACTCTAGCACACTTTCACTCGGCACACATTCATCCTGTGCGTTTTCGGCCCATTTGAGGTTACGGCGCACCCTGCTGTTTGGATTAGTGATAAACTAAAAAAAGACAGGCAGGAAAGACACTTTGCTTGTTTATTTCAACTTTAAGAACATTCTTTAAGAGCATTGCTTTTTCTAACCTGTTTATTTTTTTTTATAAGCCTTGTCCATCTTTCCCGTGATTATGAACTTTAGAATTAAATAATGTACATGACTGCGTGCATCAGCTGCATGATGGTGGTCTATTGGTTGCGTGGCGTTAGAAGCGGATCTACTTTCTGCCAACAGGGGGCGATATTTCGCAGTGCTGCAGTCCCCGGAGCCTTGAGGGTCAGACTGGAAACGGTGCTACATCAATAATCCAGTGGCTTGACAGAAAATGAAAAAAATGATGGTAGGTTTCACGTCTTGTTCAGCTTATTTCTCTTTGAATGAAATGAAAACACAAACGACAGACTAAGCTTTTTCCGTACACGTCAGAGTCCGTCTAGAAATTTCTCCGCTTCTCTCTGTGTCTTTCAGCAGCAGCTGCCTGTCGGGAGTAGGAAGATCATTTCTGCCTTTACTTTCTATTATGTTTACACAATCGTTATTTTTTTTCCCTACTCTGGTAAAAGCGGCTTTTGTTCACCCCCTGTGGGCTGTTGCAAATCCTCTGTTTGTTATTTACTGTGTGAATCCTGAGCTGAAGGCTATATTTATTAACGCTGTCAGTGTGTTGGAGCTCAGTGTTGATTTCGCCGAGCTGAGGAAAAAGTTTTTGTATTTTTGTAAAAGTATTTTTAATTGTACTGTTCCCGGTTTTTAATCAACCCGGAAATAAAAAATAGGAAACACATTCTGGCTCACTGTATACAATGTTTAGATAGGATTAGCAGCTATTTTTTTTTCATATCAGAAGAATCGGATTTAGGCCAGATCTTGCGTTGCCATTATAATGATGGGCCACTGTTTACATGAGTAAAATAATTCTCTGAGAATAAATGGGATAATACACAGGATAAGAAAACAAGCTGGTTACGAGTTGTAGTCAACTCCTATACTGTGCCCCAGGGGCTGAATATAAGGATTGTATGGGGGTAGGGCCGGGGACGTGGCGGATTTCCCAATTCATATATACAGTGTTTTGTATGTTTGTATTAAATCATTTCGTCTGTTATGAGGTTCGGTTAGAAAAGTGCGAAACCACCGGACTGAGCCTGTCTAAACGACTGGGTCCGGTTCCGTTTCAAGTGCAGTTCGATTGCAGTGAGAAAGCGACTTCACTGTAGGGAATGAAGCAAACTGGTGTACAGTGAAAAAAGATTACATGTAGAAAGGTGTTCTGGGTATTTTCACCGAAATTAAATGCTAGATTTGTGACAAAAATGTTTGAAGCAAAATTTGAAGATAATACACCTTTTTATATTTTTTATACACAATGTATTATATTTCATATTTATATAAAATGTGTGTGTGTGTGGGTGTGTGTGTGTGTAATCTCCACCTCTGGCCCACCCAGATTGGTTTTGGACATTCCCCTTTTGACAGAAAGTAATCAGACACAAAGGATGACATGGCTATTATTCTGATGTGACAATATGTGCATACAAAATATAAAAACATTTTGACTTCCACATAACACAAACACCCATTTCATGGATAATTGTTATTCACCTACTCAGCACAAAGCCGACAGCTGTGTGAAAATTATGCCAGTGTGGGTAGTTTTAGGTTTAATGTGCGTTAATTTTGTTACTGCATTTTATAAACTAGTGACATTACTTTTGACCTGATGGGTGACCGTAGAAGATTTGGTTGTGCAGGAAAAGACTGTCCTTTTTCTTGTGTTCTCTGGCTCTGTTTTTATTCAATTGGGTTTCTTTTAATGTCTGTAAAATATTATCTGTCAGTTGATTGCTGTCTTAACCCAAAGGTCTCAGCAAATTAAAGCTCCCACAATTTACAGAAGCAAACTATCCAGATGAAGCTAACCAGAACAAAACACTATCCTATAGAGTGCCTTAGGAATTTTTGCTCAAAATTGCTCACATATTCTGAGATTGGATGGAGACCATTGATGGTAAATAGTCTTGTCACAGATTCTCAGTTGGATTGAGGTCTGACTGCACTGTTCTAAGTATGCATTACGCTTAAGGTCATTGTCTTGCTGGAATTTGAAATCCTGTCCCAGTCTCAAGTCTCTGACAGGCTGGAACAAGATTTTGTCCAGTTTATGGCACAACCCATTTTGTCTTCAACCCTGCTGATGAAAAAACATCCCAACAAAATAATTCCTCCACAACCATGCTATGTTGTTGGAATGGGATTCTTAAGGTGATGAGCGGTGTTGGGTTCTAACCAAACATAGCATTTTGTAATCAAGTCCAAAAATGCATATGTTGGTCTCATCAGACCAGAGAATCATTTTCTATGTTTGCTGAGTCTCCATCGAACCGTGGACATGGCAGTGCTACCCACTGGGGCACTGTGCCACTACTATATATAACATGAAGCAAAAAAAGTACACTATGTGTATGGGTATAAAGCTCAACCAGTCTTTTGTTAATATACATGTATTTACATATGTAGATGAAGATATTAATGAGAGTCGCAGCAATCAGTATAATTTATGTATGTTTATGTATATGTGTAGATGGAGACTTGGAGTGTATGGTGTATATTGCTGATCAGCTCACTTCTTCCCAAATGCTCTGCCCACAATGACTTCTATACTTCTATCGGTGAGTTGAGTTTGCTAAACAATTTTATCTCTATTTATTATGATCAAGATCATAATAAATTATTATGATTATGTCTACAGGCCAAATGACAGATCTGCTGTTTATGGAGAAGGACCTGGTGACATCTTTGAAAGACTATATCAAAGCAGAAGAGAGCAAGCTGGAACAGGTCAAACAGTAAGCTACTTGACAGTGTTTTTTTTTTGTTTTGTTTTTTTGCTGAGCAAAACTTGTTTCAATTTATGCAGAAATACCCCATGAGCCTCCACAGCGTTGCCTGTGCTATTCTCACATAGACATTCTGTAAAATTGAAAAACATCTAAATGTTTATTTCTTTTTTAGGCTATTTATAAAAATTTGTCAGTCCCTCCTTTTTGAGGTGGTTCTCATGTATTAACTAAAACAGTATGTATGGTAAGATGATTTTAGTTATTTTAGCATGATAGAGGCACCATCAGAGGTCAGCTTTGCAAATCAAGGTTGAATAGAATAGAATAGGATAGGATAGAATAGAATCGAGTTGCATCTTGATAGATGGAATGTTCATCTTGTTGATGAAATGAATTCACTCACTGCCTCTAAATGTGTTTTATGTTGTATGCAGTGTTTAAGATGTCGTGTTAACTTAAACCGAGTTTCCATTCTGTCCACAACTTCCCAGTCGTCATTCCCCCATTCTTATTAGTATCCAAGCATATTTTGAATATTTCATCTGATGATGGCTGTGTAACTGTAATTTACTCTTAGTTTTGTTACTATGCTTCACCCAAAATCACTGGTGTTCAGCTTATTGGGAACTTGACAGCAAATAAAGGCTTTAATTGACTATAGCTCAAGAATATTGTCTAAGCCTGATCCAACTCAGGGCACCACCAAACTGATTCTTACAACAGCCAAACAAAATTCTGTTGAAAATAAACTGTATTCAATCAGAGATTAGATCCAGATGACATGCTGTGACCAGTGATAAGTTCTATGAGATTTGTGGTACACAAAATCAAAGTTGTAATTAGAATTTAATGTGTAGGCTCAGGTGGAATTCTCAGAGATTGCTATTGGCTGTGCTGTCTGTGTGTGGCATGCATTGTCTCCTGTCAGTAACAGTGACACTAGCCATTCATGAGTGTGAGCTCATGTCTGCAGAAGAGGGTAGATTGTGCTTTCTACTGAGTGTGTGACACTATTCTGTAATGCAGCATGATAAGCAGTTTGAAAAGATAGCTTATGTAAGCTAATTCAGAAATTTAATTTAACAAATTATTCATGGGTCACTACATTCAAACAACATGACAAACTTCTGTCTCAACAAGCTGGTGTTTTGTACTGACACAAACAGAAGACCAGTTTAGATCAGTAAAAACTTCCATGGATGTGTGCATGTGTTTTTCAGTTGGGCTGAGAAAATGGAGACACTAACAACAACTGCTACACATGACCCTGAGGGTTTCCTTGGTCACCCAGTGAATGCCTTCAAACTGATGAAAAGACTGAACACAGAGTGGGCTGAAGTAGAAGACCTGGTGCTTAAAGACATGTCTGATGGTCAGTGTTGAATCTTTACTCCCAACACTTTAGATCAAAATAATTCATCTCTGTGAGCACAAGCTTGGAGAGGAATGTGCCAGTGGTTCATTTAAAAATGTATACTTCATGCAGAATTTTCAAGGTTGGATAGGAATATGTATGTTTAGAAAAAGTTGAAATCTAAAACTCTACAGAGCTAAACGTAAACAACTATCTTATTTACACAGGATTTATCTCCAACCTAACCATCCAACGTCAGCACTTTCCTAACGATGAAGATCAGGCAGGAGCAGCCAAAGCTTTGCTTCGGCTTCAGGACACCTATAATCTAGAAACACAGGCTATCTCTACTGGAAATCTTCCTGGTGAGTATGACATGTGGATGTAGCTGGGGAAAGAGAAGTTATGGCTTGCAAAATACACTGCTTATAGTAATAACACAATCATCCCAATAATCCTGATGATTCTGTATGATATCAGTGTATTGAGATGGAATGTAAATGTATATATTTTTGTCAGTTTTATGTAGGCCTAACTAGGAATTTGATAGGATTTAACTTGAAACGCCACAATTGATGATTTGTGCTATCGTAGGTTTGCCAACAGATTTTCCATTTAAGAGCACTCTGACAGTGGAGGACTGTTTTGAGTTGGGGAAGATTGCATACTCGGATGCAGATTACTATCACACAGAGCTGTGGATGACACAGGCTCTGAGACAGTTAGATGAGGGTGAGGAGTCAAGCGTTGATGCTGTGACCGTCCTGGATTATCTGAGCTACTCTGTTTACCAGCAGGGGGAACTAGAGAGAGCTCTGGAGCATACGAAAAAATTGCTGACACTAGGTAAGGCCTGTCACAAAATCTAAACCAATGTTGCAAAGTGATTTTTTTTTTTTTCATCCCTGCACTGACTTATCTGACTCATGGTCTGTATGACTTGCAGTGGAGGGTCCGATTTAAAGATTACTTATATAAACAAATTTTGGAAATTTGGAAATTGTTTGGAAATTGATTTGTGCAATGCATTTTAAAAAGGGTGGCACTTTCTAACATCAAATATAATAATCCCTGCTGTGCAGATCCAACTCATCAGAGAGCCAACGGTAACTTAAAGTACTTTGAATACCAGCTGGCCAAGCAGAGAAAAGTGGAGAAGGAGCAGAGTGGGACAGAGGAGGAGAAAAAGGAGCGAGAAAAGAGAGAGGCAGAGAAGAAAAAGGATTTCCATACAGAAAGGAAGAAATATGAGCAACTTTGCAGAGGTGAAGGAATTAGGCTGGTAAGAGTCATACATTATTATATGCTTCCTTTCATTCAGAAATTACACAGGAATAGTCCTTACAGTCTATGAAAATATCATGGAAAGCCTGAATCGCTGCATGGTGATTCCTTTGAACTTTATCCAACTAGCAATTGGATCTACAATCACTCCAGAGTAGCTTTATTAATGCACCTCAGCATAGAGTTAAGTAACTGGAAAATGTATTGGAGGGATTAAAAAACATTTTTCCGAAAGAGATTTTCTCAGTTGGTGCTCACTTGCAGGTGGAGAGCAGTATCTTGGGTATATTTGGATTTTAATTGGTGCTGGATGTGTGTTGACTGTGAAGGCTAGTGATATGATTTAAATTATTTTCATCCTTATTATATTATTCGGTGGTTTGCAGCAGTTGGCTGGTTTCATGAGTTGCAGTGGATGAAAATGTTAACCTTCACCCTCCCCATATGTTTGCTATCATATGATGGAGGGCAGCTGTCTTGTGGCTGTTTATTTGCAGGTGACCAAGTTAGGAAGAAATGGAGGAAAAACATATATATGATATATGTTTCCACCATAATTTAATAATGTGTTTCTCAAAGCTCTACATGCAGATTCCATTATGGTCACTAATTCTGTATGCCCAACAATGAACCCACTTTTCCTCCTACCACCTTAATCTAAAATTAAGGTCAACTTGGTGTACTCAGCAATTTTAGAAAGGGCATAGATCGTGTTAGGGTTTTACTTACTTTATTGTATAGCATGCCTCCTGGAAGCATTTCCACCCATTATGTTTCTCCACTCATTTACTCAGAGTCTTCCATTCATTTTCACCTGTTTGTATTTACTATATACAGCTGTTTGCAGTAGCTGTTCATTGAAACCAGCTGATTAGCTGACCTGATCATGTCCTTGGCACAGTTGTATAAGACTGAATTTCTAGTCTCTTACTCTTTATGTTGAACCGCACAGACCCCACGCAAACAGAGCCGAATGTTTTGCCGCTTCTACGACAACGACAGGCACCCATACTATATCCTGGGCCCTGTGAAACAAGAGGATGAGTGGGACCAGCCACGGATTGTACGTTACCACAACATCATCAGTGAACGGGAGATGGAAAAAATAAAGGAACTGGCCAAGCCCAGGGTGAGTTCAAAAAGATTTAAAACTCTTATCAGTTACAATGTTTTCATTTTGGATCAGTTTTAGTATTTGTGCTGAAATTTATTTTATTACTGGTTATAAAATGGAGCACAGATCACTGGATTCAAGACTACAGCTGAAAATCTTACACATTATACAATAGTAAATTGCAAAGCTCTTCGTGAGCTGATTTGTTGTGTAGAACAGACAAAGCCTGAACATGAGAAACCATACTAGACATAGTGCTGGAATGGTTGAATTTATGAAACATTGGGCCTCATTTATCAAGCTGAAAACAAATGGATTTATTTTTAAAGTAGTTTGTTGGAACATTTACACAAAAAATTCAGCATTAATGAAAATTCTACAATTCTGAAATATGTTTGAATTCCATGCAATATGCATAAATTTATGCATAGGATAATTATGCAAGCCTTGACTTGATCAACTTCAAATCAGATAATCAAGATTATAGTCTTTGTAGTACCTATCAAAAAACATTCTCAGGCTAGTTCACTAGATCAGAGGCTAAGAGTACCATTAAAAACTTTTTGTGAAACCAATTTATTTTACATTGAATATTGAAAAATATGAAATATAAAGAAACCCATAAGCCTTTTCTGTAATTTTTCTCTAGATTCTATTATTTGTTGTTACATTGCTAAATGTTTTTTATTGGCATAGATGTGAGTCAAAATAACTGCTGCAGTTCTGCCTTTTCTTTTACCGTTGAGTAGTCATTTCATGTTCCCACTTCTCTGTGTAGTTTTGTGGGCATCACTAAATGCAAATGAACTGTGTCAGTTACATGCTTTGCACTTTATGGATTATTAGCATACACATGTGTGTGATATGTAGAAAATTTACTTTCAAAATCCAACGGAAAGTTCAGTTTACATAAATATGTACACACAACTTTACAAAAAGATGGATAAATGAGGCCCACTGAGGTTTAGTGTTATGGGAACATCATAATCCCCAAACCAATGTACATAATTGGCATGGTGAGTAATTCGTCTCCTCTCGGCCGGTTGGCTTCACAGCTGCGCCGAGCCACCATTTCCAACCCGGTCACTGGTGTACTGGAGACTGCCCACTATCGTGTCAGCAAGAGGTAAGACTATAGGCACCCAGGCCATGCCAGTCATCCAGACACATTTTTTCATCACATTCTACCTCAGCAACTTTAGCAAGACAGAACACACAGAGGGCACTGTACACTTCTGTTTTATTTTTAAAAATTTTCTAAAAAGTTTTTATATTTAGACAAAAAGTTTGTTTCAAACCATTCTTTTATATATATATATATATATATATATATATATATATATATATATATATATATATAATATGTATATATTTTGTGTGTGTGTGTGTATATATATATATATATATATATATATAATCAACTTATAATTTTCTCATCAAATTACTAGATAGATAGAAATAAAATACTATGGAGAACAGAGAGCTGTATTTGGATGAAAAGTAAGCCATTTTGATGCTGAGAACCAAGGGAAAATTGATTAGTCATCGCATAAGCATTGGACGTGGTCAGCACAACAGTTTGGAATGTTCTGGAAAAGAAATAAAACACTGGTGTACTAACAACCAGGTGCTGAACAGGTTGGCCAAGGAGAAAAACAGCAGCTGGTGGCAGAAATATTGTGACAGTGGTGAAGAAAAACCCCCAAACAACAGACAATGGCATCACCAACCTCCACAGGTGTGATGGTATCACAGTCCACCGTTTGAGGAAGACTTTAAGAACAAAAATTAAGAGGCCATACCACAAGATGAAGAACCACTCATCAGCAGTAGGCCAGGCTGGAATTTACAGTTAAGTGCAGAAATGAGCCACAAAAGTTCAGGAACCAAGATTAAGGCCAAAGTGTGGATAAAAAAAGAATCTGCATGATACAAAACATACAAGGTCATCAATGACTCATATAAATCATGATGGTGACAGCACAATAAGGGATATACAACCAATTTTTAAGTGTGATTTTTCTTTAACACTTTGTTTCAGTTCTTTTGCTCATTTGCATCTTTTGGTGCTGTAAGTTGTTTCACCCTCCAGATGTAAAGACCAGGAAATTCTATCTTTCAAACCCAAATGTCTTCTGTCTATATGAAAACCAAAGAATTGCCATTGCTTCTTAATTTTTTCTATGGTTGAGTCATGCTAGAGAGTAGAAATAATAGTAATAGTAAATAGTAAAAAATAGTAATATTTGTAACAATGAATTCACAGAGAATCTTGAAACAAGGTTCTTTTTTTAAAAAAAAGAAGTGTACAGTTTGTTCCTCTAGGTGTCGCTGATCATGGTAGGGTTGCTGCAGAAACTATATTAACACAGAGGAGATAGAGAATTAACACGGCCAAGCTGGTTTACTTCTTATAATTGCAGACTTTATATGAGAGAATTTAAGCAGGTGCTGCTCACCAAATTAGGTGTAAGGGAAATCATATTGGGTTGCTTGCTTGCTCTTACTCGTTCCTTCCTTCCCTCTTTCTCTCTGTATTCCTTTGTGCCTTCTCCTTAGCTCAGGCGTGCCACCGTGCATGACCCCCAAACAGGGCAACTCACCACAGCCCAATACAGAGTCTCCAAGAGGTAAGGGGCTAAAGGTGAAGTGTAGATTGTCAGGAAGCACATGTCCATTTGTTTTCCTGTTTTGGTGCTCTTGTGTGCCCCATTCATTGGAATCAGACTTGTCTCACCTGTATCAGTATTTCTTAAATGTGAATGATCACTTACCCAGAGGTGCGGTGTTGTGATTGAGAATTGATTGAGAAACTTAAATACCTGTTAAGGGGTGGGATATATTAGGCAGCAAGTGAACAATCAGTTTGTTTTAGAAGCAGGAAAAATGGGCAAGTGTAAGAATCTGAGTGACTTTGAAAAAAGCCAAATATTAATGGTTAGACGACTGGGTCAGAGCATCTCTAACATGTCAGGTCTTCTGGGGCCTAACAACAGGGGTCAAATGATGGACAACCAATGAACCAGCAACATGTTCATTTGTCCCAAAAGCTCATTGATGCTTGTGGGGAGCGATTGCTTTTTTTGCCATGTGGATGGCTGGGTGCACGTGCATGGGGTACCTGAGGAAGAGTTGGTACCAGGATGCACTATGTGAAGAAGGCAAGCTGGCAGTTTGATGCTCTGGACAGTGCTCTGTTGTGAAACATTGGGTCCTGCCATTCATGTGGACTCCAAATTCCCCAGATCTCATTCTGATTGACCATTTCTGGGATGTGCTGGACAAACATGTCCAATCCATGGAGGTCCTACCTCACAACTTGCAGGCCTCAAAGAATCTGCCGCTAACATGTTGGTCTCTGATACAACAGAAAACCTTCAGAGGTTTTGTGGAGTCCAGGCCTTTATTGGTCAGGTTTTGGCAACACAATTTGGCAGGTGGCTTTAATGTTTTGGCTAAAGGGTGTGTATACAGGGTGTGTGTGTATGGGTGTGGTTGAGTGTTTGTGTGTGCATGAGTGGGTGAAGCTGAAGCTGCTGATGGTCAGGTCTGTGTTTTCAGTCACTTTTAACCACGTCTCAGTAAAAGCCAGGGCATATGTGTATGCATATTTCCTTGAGAGCATTGTATTAACTTAAACCTAATCCATTTTGTTCCCTAATGTAGCGGTGCACATCTATGTTTCATTTTTTGTCTTACACCTGTACTGATTTTCATTATCTTTTAACATTTTCTTGGTAGTGAATATTGTTTAAAAGTATGTTTTCTTTACAACACCGAAATAAAAACAGAGTTTACTCTGAATGCAACTGAAGAGTCCTTGTACTTTTGACCAACTCTTGGAGGAGGAGAGCATGTACTGCTCTCGTTACAAGCAGGAGCAGTGTTGGTGGTGTTTGTATGTTTTTATTGACTAATCATATCATGATGTTATGTTTTATATTCAGTGCTTGTGATTAACAAGTGTTTTGTTTTAAATGATCCTGGATTCTGGTTTGTTCAGTGAATCCTTAATGCAATATTATTTAAATAAAAGACTTATTAGTCATAACCAGTGAATACAAAATATAAAATCATTATAGGATTAGTCAATAAACACATACAATCATGCCAACACCAACAGCACTGCTCCTAGTTGCTACAAGAGCTAGTCTAGTCTAGAGTTGTGCATGAAAACCCCAGGAGATCAGCAGTTTCTAAAATAATCAAACCATCTTGTCTTGCACCAACAACCATGCCATGCAATGTCATTGAGATCACATTTTAACTTCAGGCTCTTGACCTGTACCTGTATCAACCCTGTATTTTTCCTGGTCTAGAAAAACTCATCTAATATATACCATAGAAGAGAAGTTGCTTTCGGCTGCTCCCTGTTCGGGGTCGCCACAGCGGACCGACTGGTCCGCACAACAACTTGGCACAGGTTTTACGCCGGATGCCCTTCCTGCCGCAACCCTCCCATTTTTCCGGGCTTGGAACCGGCACTGCATCCAATGGCTGGGGTTGAGGCATTGGCTGGGAATCGAACCCGGGCCTTCCGCATGATAGGCGAGCAACCTACCACTGAGCCACCAATGCCCCACTGAGCCACCAATGCCCCATCTAATATATACCATATAAGTTTTATTTATATTCCGCTGTTGTATTGGAGCTGTCACAACTAAATTAGTATCAAAATATTGATATGTTTGTCCATATAGTAATTCAGTCCTCATTAACATGCAGTACATCCAGAAGGTTCTGGACAGTCAGATCAGTGAGGGCCTGAGAGCCAATCTGAGAGCCTCCTACTCATCCAAAACACATTAGGCTGATGATACATTTTCTTTACTGAAATTGGAAACACTGAGTAGCCTAGCAGTAAACTACCTACATATGACTAACTATACACTGCATGCTGTCTTTTCTACTAACTAAATTTTTTTCCCATTTCTTGACCAATTTCAACAATGACTGTGTCTATATGCTTGTGACTCTCTCAGCATACTGTTTTCACACTGATCCAGATAAATTAATTCATTGTTTTCTGCTTGCAGTGCCTGGTTAGCAGCCTATGAGCACCCAGTGGTGGACCACATTAATCAGAGAATTGAGGATCTTACAGGTTTGGATGTAACCACAGCAGAGGAGCTACAGGTGTGGCACTGTGCATGCATACATACATGTGTGGGTGCACGTATGCATGAGTGCGAGCATGTGCATGCACATGTGCATATGTGTGTGTGTGTGTGTGTGTGTGTGTGTGTGTGTGAGCTAACACTGCTCACGTCTGTAAGTGAGACATGTTGTCATTTTGAAGATTTTCAGAATGGATAAGATCATAGTGTGTTATAATGTCAAACTTACTAAAGCATATCTCCAAATATATAGGCAAAAATCTCCTGGATTTGTACATTGTATTATACATGTCTTTTAACATGCATTAAATGGGCATTTTTTGCCTTTAATCTATGCTCAATAATACATAATGACAAAATGGAAGCACATTTTTAGATTTTTTTGTTGCAAATTTCTTAAAACCCATCTAATTTAATTAAGCATTCAGACCCTTGCCAAATTGAGTTACTCCAAATGAGCTTAGATGCATCCTGTTTGTTATAATTAGCTGTTATCTCCCTACGATGTAGTGTGACTGGACTCCACCTGTGGCAAATTCAACCTATTGGACATGATTTAGAAAGGCACACACACATGTTTATAACAATTCCTAAGTGCATGTCAAATCAGAAAGCCCGAACCTAAATATGCCTTCATCCAATCTGATGAAGCATGAGAGAATCAGCCTGGATGAATGTAAGAAACAGCTCAAGTCCACGTGTGCCAAGGAGAGCCAAAGCTGTAATTATTGCCAAAGGTGTTACTGCAAAGCACTGAATAAAGGGTAGGAAGTTAAAGATTTTAAATTGAAAGTATAACACATGTTGTGCTAAAGCTGAAGAGGGGTTTGAATAATTCCAAACGCACTGTATACATACCATTTTCTAGTATATTATACTATAATGTATCATGCATATTATATCTATTTCTGTGTCTCTCTTAGGTGGCTAATTATGGCGTAGGAGGACAGTATGAACCACACTTTGACTTTGGACGGGTAAACACCATTGTCATTTTACTCTTTAACAGCTCTCAACATTAGTGAGCAAATGGGCATAATGTACATCAGTCTCCCATGGAGACCTCAGTGTTTATCTACAGGTGCATCTCAATAAATTAGAATGTCGTGCAAAAGTTCATTTATTTCAGTAATTCAACTCAAATTGTGAAACTCGTGTATTAAATAAATTCAATGCACACAGACTGAAGTAGTTTAAGTCTTTGGTTCTTTTAATTGTGATGATTTTGTCTCACATTTAACAAAAACCCACCAATTTACTCTCACAACAAATTAGAATATGGTGACATGCCAATCAGCTAATCAACTCAAAACCACTGCAAAGGTTTCCTGAGCCTCCAAAATGGTCTCTCAGTTTGGTTCACTAGGCTACACAATCATGGGGAAGACTGCTGATCTGACAGTTGTACAGAAGACAACTTTCATTGACACCCTTCACAAGGAGGGTAAGCCACAAACATTCATTGCCAAAGAAGCTGGCTGATCACAGAGTGCTGTATCCAAGCATGTTAACAGAAAGTTGAGTGGAAGGAAAAAGTGTGGAAGAAAAAGATGCACAACCAACCGAGAGAACCGCAGCCTTATGAGGATTGTCAAGCAAAATCGATTCAATAATTTGAGTGAACTTCACAAGGAATGGACTGAGGCTGGGCATGAAGATCCACCACACAGACGTGTCAAGGAATATGGCTACAGTTGTTGTATTCCTCTTGTTAAGCCACTCCTGAACCACAGACAATGTCAGAGGCGTCTTACATGGGCTAAGGAGAAGAAGAACTGGACTGTTGCCCAGTGGTCCAAAGTCCTCTTTTCAGATGAGAGCAAGTTTTGTATTTCATTTGGAAACCAAGGTCCTAGGGTCTGGAGGAAGGGTGGAGAAGCTCATAGCCCAAGTTGCTTGAAGTCCAGTGTTAAGTTTCCACAGTCTGTGATGATTTGGGGTGCAATGTCATCTGCTGGTGTTGGTCCATTGTGTTTTTTGAAAACCAAAGTCACTGCACCCGTTTACCAAGAAATTTTGGAGCACTTCATGCTTCCTTCTGCTGACCAGCTTTTTGAAGATGCTGATTTCATTTTCCAGCAGGATTTGGCACTGCCCACACTGCCAAAAGCACCAGAAGTTGGTTAAATGACCATGGTGTTGGTGTGCTTGACTGGCCAGCAAACTCACCAGACCTGAAACCCATAAAGAATCTATGGGGTATTGTCAAGAGGAAAATGAGAAACAAGAGACCAAAAAATGCAGATGAGCTGAAGGCCACTGTCAAAGAAACCTGGGCTTCCATACCACCTCAGCAGTGCCACAAACTGATCACCTCCATGCCACGCCCAATTGAGGCAGTAATTAAAGCAAAAGGAGCCCCTACCAAGTGTTGAGTACATGTACAGTAAATGAACATACTTTCCAGAAGGCCAACAATTCACTAAAAATGTTTTTTTATTGGTCTTATGAAGTATTCTAATTTGTTGTGAGAGTGAATTGGTGGGTTTTTGTTAAATGTGAGCCAAAATCATCACAATTAAAAGAACCAAAGACTTAAACTACTTCAGTCTGTGTGCATTGAATTTATTTAATACACGAGTTTCACAATTTGAGTTGAATTACTGAAATAAATGAACTTTTCCTTGACATTCTAATTTATTTATATGCACCTGTATATTCTTTCCTGATCTGCACATCACCTGATATCAACAAAACTCAAAAGATTTAAAGCAAATGATTTAGGAGCATAGTAAGCTCATAAAATTCATAATTCACAGAATGAGGTTTGTAATATGCACTTCATCCTCAGGCACCCTTTTTCTGTCCATGAAACAACTTGATCATTTAAAAATATTGGTATATATATATATATTTTTGTACTGCTAAATCAAAAAAATACTCATATTAATTAAAACATTATTACTTTTATTATAAAAAAAAAGTACTGGCTTGGTGCAGAAGACCTCTGTCGAATGCTGTTTCAATCTATTCGAACTCAAAGCAGAAGTCTCAAAGCACAACTGAAACAATCAACACTTTGTTTCCTGTTTTCTTCTAAATCTTTATGATCTCCAACAGAAAGACGAGCCAGACGCCTTTAAGGAGCTGGGAACAGGGAATCGCATTGCCACCTGGCTTTTCTATGTAAGTGATTTAGTCAATTGAACAGTGAACTTGTACTTCCTCTATTTTTCTGATACGAGTCAGATTTTATAAATGACTGTATAAAGAGTCGGCCTCTCTGCAATATGGATGCTCTTTAGATGAGTGATGTGGCAGCAGGGGGTGCCACAGTATTCCCTGAAGTAGGAGCAGCAGTAAAGCCAATAAAGGTAAAGCATGTCCATGCTAGTGAAACAGAACTTTGCTTAGTCCTGATTTCTTCCAGTTTTCAGTATTTGTCAATCTTTGTTTTTCCTTGCTTGTGTTTGTTTATGAACTACAGGGTACAGCAGTGTTCTGGTATAACCTGTTTCCAAGTGGAGAGGGTGACTACAGCACAAGGCATGCTGCATGCCCTGTACTTATGGGCAATAAATGGGGTAAGTGACCTGATGGTCATCTTCATTAAAGCTTTTTTTTCTCTTTACTCTTCAGTGCTTGTGCTTTTTTTTTTTTGTTTTTTTTTAATTATATATTTAATTTATGATAATTTCTATTTTATTTTGAACAACTTTCATATTAATCTTTGTAATTGCCATATAAACATAAGCAGTGTCCAAAATTTGTTTTGTAATTCTGAAATTCTGATTTTACTTTTAGTTTAAACTTGTCACCGAGAAGTTCACGCTGTTTAATAGTTTCATACCCACAAGGCCGT
This sequence comes from Hemibagrus guttatus, assembly GCA_033459395.1. Taxonomy (NCBI): domain Eukaryota; kingdom Metazoa; phylum Chordata; class Actinopteri; order Siluriformes; family Bagridae; genus Hemibagrus; species Hemibagrus guttatus. Next base: position 3,282,187 of record JAUCMX010000012.1, on the reverse strand, counting down.
TCTACAACTTCCTGTTAGTGGAACCTGTAAGAATCAGACCTCAGTTCATCTCCTCCAAAAGAGAGTGACGCAGAAGTGCTTTAGTCCTTTAATCTGTCCAGCTCACCTTCTAATCTTTACATTTTGTTCAAGCAGATAAGCTTCCAAACCTTTTATTAATAATGCCATCACCATCTTGGCATAGTTGTCGCTACCTAAATTCAGTTGCTGTGTGCTGTACACACTACCTTTTTCATTAATATTGCATACGGTTAATCATTAACGTCACTATAAAATAGTGCTTGAGAAAAGCATTTGTTGTTTTGATTTTAGAAGCAAACAGCAAAATCTGTCATTGGTCCTTGATTGAAACAGATTGTTGAAGCTGTTCCTTCCTGTTAAACACCATAGTTACTGTGATAGCACTGACCCCCTGTGATTTATTTCAATACAGTTCAGTTCAATTTTATTTGTATAGTGCTTTTAACAATGGGTGCAGGATGCAGACAACTGCTAATGTTTGGCAGGAATAACGGAATACAGCAGCAGAAAATTACCATGAAGAATCACTAAGCACAGTTTAACATGTTCAGACTTCACAACAACAGGAAATACAGCAGGATGCAGACTTATAGCTAGTTTAGAGGGTTTTTTTTTCCAAATGATGTCCCATCATTATATACTATGACCTTTCTGTTGACATATTTCTTTGTTTGAATTCTTTCTCTGTCTTTGTTATATAGTTTCAAACAAGTGGATCCATGAAAGAGGTCAGGAATTCAGACGGCCCTGTGGACTACTTAAGATAGACTGATGATAACTGCCATGATCCTGTCCTCCTCCTTGCTTGTGTCCACTTTGTGGTTTATGGCCTATAAGATATTCCTGGTGAAACCCCCAGCCCCACCCAGATTTGCCTTTAACAATCAACTTAGGTCTTGTTGTATTTTTATTTGAATGAATGTGTGTGTCTGCCAACAAATTACTCTGATGCCATCGGTGCCTTTTATCATTGCTCAAAATAGCTGCAGAGAAGAAAGCTGTCCCTCATGACACTCCATCTTTCCAGGTCTTAATATAGCTGAGATACTATGGTGAAAATCTCAAAACTCCAATAAAGTATCCACACAGTACCAGGTTTAACTGAGCTCACATATCAAAAAAGACATTTCAAACCTAAATGTATTTCATCTAAACATTTCTTGCACAAAACCTCTACACTCTGGAGTCCTAAAGTCAGATTATAGCTACTTCTGTCAGATTCCATTAGCTGAGCCAATTGCAATACCTTGTCTGCTGTGTCTGTCTGTCTGTCTGTCTGTCTGTCCATGTGTGGGGGAGGTAAAGGTTTGGCTCATTGCACTGATTATCTTACATGAATCCTGACTAGGGTTAAGGCTTATGGATCTCTTTCTCCTAAATGTCCACCATGTTCATTACACCCTTCTCGTCCCCCCTTTCTCCACCATTCTTAAGCACACAAATACACATGCATGCATGCATGCATACATGCGCACACATGCACGCACACCCCAGTCTGATGCCAAGATAATGTTTAGGGCTTCACTTACACTGAGGTCATTCACACAGCAGTAAACAAATTTGTCATGTTTAAAAACTAAGGTACACTCTTTAAGCATTGCTTGCACAACATTTGGCATACGTCCTTATCCTGAATTACTTTGTTTATATCATTTACACAACTGAGCAGTAGAGGGTTAAGGGTCTTGCTCAAGGGCCCACCAGAGGCAGCTTGGTGATCCTGGGATTTTAATTCAAAAACTTCTGATCAGTAATCCAATGCCTTAACCACTTCAGCTACCACTCCAATGAATATAAAGTACCCCTGGAAATACTGGATATACAACTCTTTGTTGCAAACAGTGCATGAAATGTGCTAGGTCTAGTTTTTTTGTGCTATTCACAATTACAGTGGCTACACAAAGGTTTGATAGCAGAGAAGCAAATGATGTGTTAGTGTTTCATCATTTCAGAGTCTTTCTTTTTGTAATAATAGTGAGACTGTAACACTCCAGTTACTCAAACTCCTGTTATCTGAAATGAAACCCTCCATTTATATATCATTTCATGTCTCTTCACTCCAGTGACACTTAAGATTGGTGGTCAAATACTGTAAATGTGTGAACATTGTTTACTACAGAAATAAAGAATTCCCTGATCTGTTTATCTGTTTGTATGCTTTTATTTTCTTAAAGTTTTCTACACAATCCATCATCAGTGAAATACCACAAGAGAAATAAACATTCATTTATGGGAAATTGAATAAAACAAGTAATAAAAAATATTCTTTTTGGCACAGTTTTAAAAATGAGCGGTTGTCGATTTGTGGGATTTGTAGTTGAATTGAATGGATTTTCAAACTGAACCATACAGGGACAAGGTCAACATATTTTTAAAAGTATTTCATGCAAAAAAAATTTGTAACAAGATTGATTAGACTTGGTGGCATCTCTATTTTCACTGTTTGTGTCAAGTTTTACTTGTTTTATTATAATCAATCTTGTGGCATTTAGTTTGAACTTTTGCACTTATGGTTCTGGGATTTTGTAATCAGCTGGGTGTGATCCTTCACGCACTCGTCCAAAACAGCCTAACACGAGATCCATTGCTGCACTGGCTGTACTGTGAACCTCTTCCTCTCTTTTGGCTCGCTTTGGGTTCACCTCCACAACATCAAGAGCAGACAGCAGCCCTGAAACACCATGGGATAGGTCAGTCTCTAACATTAAATTTCCATTTCTAGATCTAATATAGTACAACTCTTCTCAACATGGCACTTAAGACTGAAAGGCCAGTGGTTATTGCATGTCTATTTTATTAACATGCTTTCAATGAAAATCAGCTGGTTTCTCTCACCTGTTTGATGCACATACTCAGTGATGTAGATGCCCTCTCTGTATGTCAGGCCTCCTATCACTGGGGTCCCTGTGGCTGGTGCTACCGAGGGGTCCAGGGCATCAACATCATAACTCAGGTGGATGGGTTTTTTTATCCTTTTTGTCAAAGCATGGTTTTATAGTTGATATGAGGTCATACATAGTACAATTTAAATGTAGATATTGGCAAGTTAAAATAAATATATTGTAAAAAAAAAATATTTACTTTGAAAATATGTGATCACACGTCTGTTCCATAACCTTGGCAATTCCCAATCTATCTACCTCTGTCATAGAGAAAGTTTTAATACCCAGGTGTTTCAGGATGTGACTGGAATATAACATATATAGCAAATAATTATAGGGTATATTATTCCCATAGTTAGAAAAAATTCTAATGAACATATGCCTACTTTCAGAGCATAATAATAATAATAATAATAATAATAATAATAATAATAATAATAATAATAATAATAATAAATCATCTAGATTAGTCATTGTTAGGAGCTTACTGTTCCTCTGGGTCTACATCTCTGAGGCCAATGTATACTACATCTTTTGCTGATATGCAAGGCTTGATCCATGAGAAGTTTGGCATGACAGGAATCTGAAAAAGAGAGAAATACAATTTATTTAAAAGATATTTATATATAAGTATTCTTTATACATATACATTTTCTGTATGTCATAGAACATTCACTATAACAATGTGCCCATAGCAGGGGTCAATTCACAGTCAGTGATGAGCTGATCCACAATCAATATAAAAACCTTAGGTGTAAACAATGTGTATTTGGCCAGATGCATTGAATAAATATATTTTCTCCAAAATAACTGATATAATTATTGTGAATCACCTTATTGCACAGCTCATGGATGAGGTAGGACATGGGCTGTCCGTGGATGTTTCCTGTCGGACTGGTTAGAGGTGTGTTAATATCAGCATGGGCATCCACCCAGATCACACTTAGCTTGGGTCTGCAGGCTGCGTGCCCATGGATCGAACCAATTGCTAGACTACAGGAACAAACCAAAACAGATGCTGTAACAAGCTGAGCCATTGTTAAAATGCTGTATAAATAATATCCCTACTTCAAAATGCATTTAGTTTATGACTTTGTGAACTTGCTGAACCTGTGATCTCCTCCAAGCATCACACAGGTGTGGCCATCATTCTTAACTCTCTGCACAGCATCAGCAACCTGTTTGTTGGCAAGACCAACCGCCCGGGGTTGCTTTGTCCTCCTGAAGGGCTCATCATTGGAAACTTCTTCAAATATTAGGTTACCATAATCTTTCACCACACAACCTGAAAGAGTAGGCCCGAACCAGATTTCTTGATACATACACTCACAAACCACTTTAGTAGCAACACCTGCCTGTTGATGCAATTCTCCTGTTCATGTGGCAGAAGTAAAATGCATGACATCCTGCAGATACAGGTCAAGAGCTTCAATTAATGTTTACATCAGTATGGGGAAAATTTGATCTTAGTGACCCTGACTGTGGTATAGTTGCTGGTATCAAATTTGCCAACATTATGGATGACCCCACACACCCCTCACACACACTCTTCGCCCTCCTACCATCTGGGTATCGAAGCATTCAGGCCTTCATAACCAGACTGTAACAGTTTCTTCCCTCAAGCCATCAGACTCCTCAACACTCAGGGACTGGACTGACAAACACACACACTACTTCTGTACATCTTTGCACACTGCATCTCTACTTTTTCTAAATACTCCTACAACTGTTTGCACACCAAACAGAATGTTTACTGGCCGGCGCTATATATGTATCTGTCTTTTATCTGTCTTGTAGTTTATTGTATCTGTCTTTTATCTGTCTTGTAGCTTATTGTATCTGTTTGCACTGTCTCTTGTCTTGCACAGTCTGCATAAAGTTGCACACATGCACTTTATGTTAATAGGTTAATTTACTTTTACTTTTTTAGCCCTAGTTCTGTCCTTTATGTAGCTCTGTTTTATGTAGGGTCATGGAGGAACGTTGTTTCATTTCACTGTGTACTGTACTGTATATAGTTAAAATGACAATAAAAGCTTTTTGACTTGTGTTTCAACAACTGACGATCTCCTAGAACTTAACATAACCCAGTGGTGTGAAAAATCAAAAAACAAAAATCCAGTGACCATCAATTCTGTGAGATTTGAGTTGCCATAGCTGTTCTGTCAGCATGAAACTAGAATGTTTCTACTCTGACAGATATGGCAACTCAAATAACCACCATTAACAATAAATTCTCACACATCATTAAAATTTTGTTTAGTTTATTTTCTTACATTTGAATGTTTGATTTGAATATTACCTGAAGATTTTAGGCATTGTGCTACAGTCACATGATTGACACATGGTTTTAAGTTCTTAGTGCTTGGAAAATACAGGTGCACATCAATAAATTAGAATGTCGTGGAAAAGTTCATTTATTTCAGTAATTCAACTCAAATTGTGAAACTCGTGTATTAAATAAATTCAATGCACACAGACTGAAGTAGTTTAAGTCTTTGGTTCTTTTAATTGTGATGATTTTGGCTCACATTTAACAAAAACCCACCAATTCACTCTCACAACAAATTAGAATATGGTGACATGCCAATCAGCTAATCAACTCAAAACCACTGCAAAGGTTTCCTGAGCCTTCAAAATGGTCTCTCCGTTTGGTTCAGTAGGTTACAGAATCATGGGGAAGACTGCTGATCTGATAAATTACATTCTAATTTATTGAGATGCACCTGTACATATTTAGTTGAAGCAGTAATAATGGCACTAAACAGGAAGGTTTGGGCATAATGAGTTATCAAAAAGTTTGCTATTTAAATGCATAATCCAGGGGGGAAAAAAACAACAACAAAAAAAGACTGTCAATAAATCACTCATGATACACATGCTGCGTTACTGATTGCACATTTCTCTGCTTCTGAATTACTGTGTACAATGAAAAGACCAACTCTGTAATGTCATGTCATTTTATCTATGACAGGAGGTGTGCATATTTCTCAGAACATCTATTGCACACACACACACACACACACACACACACACACACACACACACACACACACACACACACACACAAACAAACAGTGAAACACCCCCATGTGGGTGTTGCAAGGTCAACAAGCACTATCCTATCAGATCTCATTTTGTGTCTCATGTACACACACACACACACACACTATAGTCCTATGCATGGAAATAAATTGCTTCATGTTGACCAGCAAATAGTAGAATATTAACTGCAGTAGGGGATTTTAAATACATACAAATAGTATGAATAAAGACTTGTGATCAGAGGGAATTGAGGTTAGCAGAAATGAAACAGAACTGCGGTTACTGTACTAATTAAAGGTGTTAAGAGAATCTGTAAATATACAACAAAATCTTTTTATTTTTTATTTTTGTTGCGAAATGATCTCTGAGCCGTTATGCCAGTTCTCAAGTTGTTTGAAGATGAGAGTCCTGAGGCTAACGATCTGTTTTAAATGGCATTTGAATGATGCAAAGTATAAAAATCTAATTCATAATTTAGTCAGTTTGCCATAAAACGTGTGTTCTGCGAAACTGACTGGTTTAACACTACAATACCGTCTTCTGATATCGAATACTGGTCCTTTTATTCTTATTTAAATGTCCAGTAACCTTGTTACCTTGGCCTTCAAGTTTCTTCACCAGTCCAGCTTCCCGAATCACATCTGGTCCCAGTTGGACACCATCCCTAGGCTGTTGCAGGACACTTAACATTAATTCAAATCGAATTTACTATCAATGCAATATGTTTAAAGAGTAAAATTAGTGGACGCTAAACAGCTTTCTAACGTCTTCCCACTCTCCAGCAGACCTAGAGCTCACCTGTCCCTTGGCAAAAGGTGCTCCAATTATTCCGACAGAGTGGACATCTCGCCGGAATATTCTGAACACGCTATTTAAAATCTTCATGGCGATGCTGATGCTGCGTCCGCTCAGTAAACGCTTATGAAAAAGAAGCACAGCAGCGGCTCAGGCGCTCCAGCGCACTCCCAGCCTGAGAGAGTGATCCGCCACTAAAATAGCTCAACACTTGACATGACTCGCCCCTTCCCTTCCCTCACATCACTTTTTTTTTTTTTCTTGAAGTGCGGTATTTTATTATGAAACCGATTCAACAAGTGACCCGCACTCTAACCTGTGTTTAAACAGCCCGCGTGCGGACACCAGTTAAGTTCTCCAAGTACTATAAAAAGGTCTGAATAGTGACGCGCTGTATTTATGTGTTAAAATGAATCTGATATTATTCTCTAATAGTAATCTATAATCTAGATATAGTTCAGTTTTTTGATGTTTTGTTGTGAACTCAGACCCTTTAGGTAATACAAGGTTACACAACTGCGCAATGTGCATAACCTAAATCCTTAGCCAATCCAATTACAGTAATGTTATCCTAATTGCTGCTGTGGGACACTATATGGGGGGGCACGGTGGCTAGCACGTTTGCCTCACATCTCCAGGGTTGGGGGTTTGATTCCCGCCTCTGCCGTGTGTGTGGAGTTTGCATGTTCTCCCTGTGCCTCGGGGGTTTCCTCCAGGTACTCTGGTTTCCTCCCCCGGTCCAAAGACATGCATTGTAGGTTGATTGGCATCTCTAAATTGTCCGTAGTGTGTGATTGCGTGTGTGAATGAGAGAGAGTGTGTGTGTGCGCCCTGCGATGGGTTGGCACTCCATCCAGGGTGTATCTCCATCCAGGGTGTATCCTACCTTAATGCCCAATGATGCCCGAGAATAGATCGGATAAACAGTAGACGATGAATGAATGGAACTTAAAGAGGCACAACTCTGTTCTAGCATGACAATGCTCTTATGCAAAGTGAGCGCCATGAGAAATGGTGTGTTAAGGTTGGATTGGAAGAACTTGAGTGTTCTGCCCAGAACTCTGACCTTAAACATACTGAACATTTTTGGATTAACTGCACCACAAACTGAACCTCAGACCTCCTTCTCATTAGTATCTGACCCTACATATAGTCTTGTGGATGAATGAACACCAATTAAAAATTTGGGGAAAGCCTTTCCAGAAGATTGGAGGCAAAGGGGGAATAAATTTGGAATGTGTTGTTCAACAAGGTGTCCACATACGCTTGGCTTTATAATGTACAATGTCATGTTAAATGTATTCCAACTAAGAGCGACTTCATAACATTTCCTTTGTTGGTGCTGTCCAGGTTTGTGCAGGATTCTGTGATGGACTGCTATTTGCCAACTACAGTATATTCCTTTCTTGAGACCAGTGTTCTCAGGATGGACACCAGGTTCACCATGACCGGAATAAAGCGCTTATTGACATTTGGAATTGCATGACATTGAACATTACTGTTCTAACTTGGCAAGGACTGGCCATTGAGCATGCTGTTTGTGAAGGCTGCTTGCACCACACAGATTAGCACCTGATTAATATGCTATTTTTTTGTTTTTCTTTCCTCTCTTATTGGCCCCAAGGTTTGTAACTGCAGGAATATATAGAATACATAAACTGCATAAACAAATATATATACCTTATTACCGTTTTGTCTGATTTCTGACATTCTGACAAATAAAAATATAAATTTAATTCTCTTGTTGACACCTTTGGAAGTTTAAAATCCAAAGAGATGTGCAACTACAATTCTGAGAATCTGGACAAAGGCCCAAATCGGAGCACAGTCCTGAAAAGTTATTGAGTAAATATTAAAGGTAGTTGCTTTCGGGTGCTCCCTGTTCGGGGTCGCCACAGCGGACCAACTGGTCCGCACAACAACTTGGCAAATGTTTTACGCCAGATGCCCTTCCTGACGCAACCCTCCCATTTTTCCGGGCTTGGGACCGGCGCTGCATCCAGTGGCTGGGGTTGAGGCATTGGCTGGGAAACGACGGGCCTTCCACATGATAGGCGAGAAACCTACCACTGTGCCACCAATGCCCCTGAGTAAATATTAAAGGTAATCTGTAAATATGTTGAAGATTTGCATATTATGAACAATAAGTATGGAAAGGTTTCATTTTCAATTTATTTCAATTTAGAAGGTGGAAAATAAATGTAGGATCTGATGTGGTAATTTTTGAGAAAATAAAGACAAGACAACTCACACCACAGCACAGAAATTTACTTGAGACAGTCATCTGGTTTTGCAGATTCATTAGTAAACTGTGTAAAAAATTGCAATTTACATATCACTTGTTGCAAGAAGTCCACAACAGTTTTTTTTTTTGTCAGACGCTGAAATTAAAAGTAGCTCTGTAAGGATTCTCCCAGGATTGACTCCATCTCCTGAATAGTCTTCTGTACCTGGTGTTCCACCTCCTCGCATTCATCTACAAGAGACAAGACGCATTTAAATGTTGAGATTTTGTAATACTAAGTGGTAACAAAGAATTACCATTAGCATGACGCAACATACTAAAGTTTAATCAACAAATTGTTCAGAAAATTCAGATGAGCACAGTCTGAATTATGAGCAGGAATTAACAACAATAATAATAACAAAAAAGATTGTGCTGTTTTCACAGCAGAACAATGAAAACAAAGGCCAAGATTAGGCTATGATAATAGTAGGGTGTTTGTACCCTGTCTGTACGGTGGGAAATGGACTGGGACTAGTTTGGTTTATGACCATAATTAGTAGAAGATACAAAAAAAAAAAAAAAAAGAGGGATGACATATCAACACACTCATGACTTACCTTCCATAAGCTCAGCCAGAAACGGGATGCTCTCTGGCAGAAGCACCATGTAGTTCTCCTTTAGTTTGCTTGCCAGCTCAACTAACATCAACAAAGCAGAGAAGCGCACCTACACCACAGAAGAGAAACAAACTGAGCATATTACATCTGAGAGTTTATAGTTTATTTATAACTGTGCAACAATTGGGAGTGTTCTGCTATTTTTTGCCCCATTACCTTGGAACAGCTATGGCGTGTCTTCAGCAAGATCTGGTAGTTGAGAACTTTCCACTGCGAGTCATCACCGATAGCAACAGAGAACTGTGCTACACAAGGAACCAAGTGCTTGGTGACTCTGGTCTGGTAGACCTGCTCTCCACCCAACATGTTTTCCAACTGCCAGTGGACAACATATGTGAGTACATGATCACCATAAAATAGCAGAATATAGCAGTAACTGAAGATGAGGGGGTTGGGGAAGAAACCTGACAGATCTTTGCATGTTTGGGTCACATCACCAAACAGCAAGCCATCCCATTTGTGAAATGATTTGTCTTTAATCCAAAATAAATAAATAATTAAATAGTACTTTCTCTCACAATGTACAAATTACAGGCAATCTAAAATATTAAATAAGAGTAAGTTTAAAAATTGGGCTCATGAGTATATCAGCAAGTGTTTTAATCTGTGAAAATATGAGTAAATAATTAATGGGAGTAGACCATGAGCAAATCTTACTCCCTGGCCTTAGTCAAGAGTCTTGTAGCCGTATGGTTATTGTGACACTATGCCTATGACATTTAACAAGCTGGTAAACCCACCTGATCTACCAGAGGGACAAGGAGTGCATCCGCTCGTTCTTTACTGAGGAATCGCTGAGTGTCATACAGAAAGATCTTATGGAGACAGTCCAATACGTATTGCAGCAACAGACTGCTCTTCTGCAGGGCAACATCATCTTCATCCTCTGAGTCAAAGAAGGCCTCATCTGCATGGGTATCATACATGCAAAAAGTCAATCATTTACAGAAGGGTGTTTGTTCATAGGTGCATGTCTTCCAGTGGTACAGTGTTCTAGTTATAATTGATTAGCACAAACAGAGTGATATGTCCATTTCCAAAAGCTCTGGGGAGCAGTTCATAAGCTCTCAGGGTAGTGTACAAAGCACCAAACTGGCTCCATTATAAATTAACATCCATAAAAATGGAGTTGTGTTTGAAATTTTCTATTACAAGGAAATACTAAACTGAATGAAAATGTCTCTTGGTGCCTACATGAGCTTCACTCTTTAGCATGTTTACACTGTTCTTTCATTCATTTCTGTAAAAGCAGGGAAGTTAGAAGGGAGGAAACACCTACAAAACAATACAAATTGGGAATAAAATGAAGAGGTTTTATCTACCAGTGTGGGCAGTATTTAGTTGGCGGAGAAGGTCCGAGAATGGTTTCACCAGCTGTCCAGCAAACAGAACAAACAAGCCCTTCAGTCTGTCTGCGATGCAATCAGCCAGTCTGCAGAAGGTCAGCATCCGGTCTTTAGGCACACCTTCTGTCTTACTCCAATCAAAAAGCTGCCACAAAAAGGTTATTTTAGTTTATTTATTAACTGATGATTAATTAAATTAAATTGAATTGTGGGGCTTCAACTTACCTTGAAAAAAAGTGGTCTAAATGTGACCTCTGACAGCTTCATTACCATAGCAAGAAGACAGTCTATGATACAACCCTCGATTTCAGTCGTCTTTTCCAGATCTCCCTGTTTAAACACGCCAGGTGTAACAGTCACTATGATCCCATATCTGACTACTAGCTTCTGCAGCAGAAGTACTACTCTATTTTTAATTAGTGATTACCATAAACTTAGAAGTTTCAGAAATCTCAAGAGTTTTACCTGACAATGTTTGGTACGGAAGTCTAGAGCTGACAGGAAGAATGATGTAAGCTCTGACTGGTGGGAATTGAGTTGATCCTTTTCCATATGACCAATATGCTCTTTTAGGATGTTCATCAGAGGACGAAGATGACTCTGAAGCATTAAAAAAATGACATTCATGTGATTTTATACAATAACAGAATCAAAATTACCTGAACATAAAAGATCACAAATCTACTAGATACAAGTTTCCAGATTAATAAACCATTAAACAAAAGCTCTCTACACCCCACAAGTCATACATTATTATAAAAATCTTTATGCTATAAACAAAGTATAAGGACAAACCTGCTGAGAGTCCACCATGCTGTTGTAACACCTTGTCAGGGTGGGCATTAGAACCCTGGGTGGCACCTTTGTTGCGAGTGTGGAACTCAGGGAAGAGAGTCTAACAGCTAGCTGAGGGCAGGTGGTGAGATGTTCAGCAACCTGTGTCAGGCGTGCAACCTGCTCCACAAAGAGGCAGAGGGTGGCAGATTTAAAAAAAAAAAAAAAAATAAAAAAAATTATACAGCATCACATACAGACTACATGAAATACTCAACAGAATATAATACTACAATAATGAATAATTACTCTGTTTATTTGTATATATATTTATACAATTGGTGCTCCTGAGGAGAGTTCAATCGATCACTAGAGTGTTTCTGTGAAAGTTTGTACATATGGGTGTGTGTTTCTTACCTGCGGTATGATGTCCTCAAGGTAAGGGCTAATGAAATGAGGGAGAGTTTCTGCTGTTCTTTGTAGGGCTGTAACTGCACTCAACAGATACACCTCTGTAGAAAAAAGATCCTTGCGCTCCTTCAGGGCCTGTAGAACTGCTGGCATTAACCTTACCAGCACACACACACACAGTATAAATATTGCTAAGTTTAGACAAAGAAGAAAAGACAAGATAATTACATCCAATAAATTCAGTAACATAGAAACAATAATGACATGCTCTTTAATACACCCACGCTGCGTCAAGGGGTAATAACATTTCTGATTACAATAACATTTCTTGCTAGACTTAACAGACATTCTGAATTTTTTTTGCTATAGTGAAAGGGGTGGCTTCCCACATGAATGACCATATTAGCTTGAGAAGAACTGGCCCTAACCTTATCAGATCCCCATCTTCAACATGAAATCTAAAGGATTTATCACATCCTAAAGCACTGCTTTAAGAGCTTCCATCACCTGAGGATCACTCTGTGCTGCTGAGGATGGCCCTGCCGTAACATTGGTGTGGACGATACCATACAGATACTCTGAAGATTCCTGTTGGCTGGTCTCACTTAGACTTTGCACTTATTGAAAAAAATCTATGCTCAAATCTCTTTCATTACTCAGTAGATAACTTCAGTTGGATACTATAGACTTAAATAACTATAATGAAGTAACAAAAATGACTCCGATGGTCATACTGAAGATCCTTACAACACACTCAGTACTGGACTTTATAGTGTACAGCTGTGCGTAAATAACTCAATCTCATTATCTGTTATCCCCCAGATGAGGATGGGTCCCCATTTGAGTCTGGTTCCTCTTGAGGTTTCTTCATCATGCCTCAGTAGAGATCCAAGTCTAAATTCTTATGTAATGTAAAGCTGATTCACACGTTCATCTCCCAGAATCTCTAATTTCTGGTGTGACACAGCAGTGCACTTTTACACAAACAGCAGCTGATTTTCAAAACAAATTTGGAATTATTTAAAGAAACAAAACAAAAAATTCTTTGATCAAATGTGCGTTTAACTTGCTTCATCATGTTTGATGCATTACCTGATATCACCTTGACCTGTGTTAATTTGCTGCATAGCATCTAATTTTTTATAAATTTCAGCAAGACCTATGAAATGCATCAAGGAGCCAGAGAAACTTAGAAATAAATTTCTTTTCTTTTAAAGGTTATTTATAGAATAGTTACATAATCTGTTTTAATGATTACATTACATTTTTCAATTGGTGCCTTTAGGATACAGCATCCCAAAAAATTCAAAAAGTGTTATATGGATTGTAACATGCTAACAAAGCTAAAATGATAATTTTTTTTTTATAATATAACAACATTATAATGCTTTTAGACACAAGCAGATAAATGGAATTCCAGACAGCGCTGGCACAGTGTATTCGCTGTTAGTAGTGGTAGAGGAGAACCATTTTGACATTTTTTGTTAGCATGTAATCAAAAAAACAATATAACAAATCCTGTACCTGTGTATTTGGGTGATGGCAAGGGCCTTCAGTGTGCTAGTGACTTCAGCCACACAGAGCAAAGCGCTGCTCATAACATTTTTCTCTTCTTTAGGGTTTTCCACCAACTCCACTGTCTTGGTCAGTACAGGTAAAAATGCCTTCTGGTGGTGGGTACCAAAAATGCGGCACAGCAGCTTCAAGCTGTAGAGGGCTGTCTGCCTGTTAATGGCTTGCTCTTCTTCCTCTTGTCCGCTAAACTGGCCACAACCCCGACCCACAATGCTCAAGAGGTCATCAATGAGTTCCAGCAACACAGCCACCTTGAACATAGAAAGGCCAAAAGACTGTATTATTTCTACAAGCAGCTAGTCCACTGTTCATTCTGGCTGAATGTGTTGTTCATGTGCATGAATCATCACATATTCTGAATTTAACAGGCCACAAAATGTATTCATTTGAGCACTTTAATAAATGTTTTTTAAAAAGAATGTAGCTCGACCAGGATAAAGTTACTGTATATGAATAAACATAATTTAAAGCCATAAAGGCCAAGAAGTTAATGTAAGTGTGCACCTGCTGCTCCTCCCAACGTGTCCTCTGCTGCAATCTGTTATTCAGCAACTCCATTGCCTTCCTTCTTACTGATGGCAGCTGATTACTCATCAGGCCCCGCACCACCATGATGAAAGTGTCAGTAGGGAGGAGGGCGTTCACCTTCAGAGAAGATAGGGATCTTAAAACCACAAACACACCCCCAGCCCAGCAAAAGCATGCACACTTGCCAACTCTGAAGAGAAACACTGAAGAGTATTCCTGGGATGTGGGTCTTGTGTTGTGTAAAATCATTTCATATACATAGTCCTTTCATACATATCCTGTGTAAAGTATAAAATGCAACGCACATTTATATGGGTGCTCTGGGTGCTTTTCAGGGGTTGGGTTTTTGCACAAACACACATTTCATGTCACCATACCAATCATAAGAAAGGAGGACTATCTAGACATTTTGAAGCAAATCTAGATCATCATCAGCCAGAAATGTAAAAATGACCACAGCTGGATCCTCCAGGGGGACAATGTTCTAAAGCATAAGTCCAGAGTTGTAACAAAACGGCTTAAAGTGAAAACAAAAAGTGAAAGTCTCAGTGTTCATTACAAAGCCTGAACCTGAATCCCACAGAACATTTGTAAAATTAACTGTGTGTACAAGCAAAAAGACCCATAAAACTGACTGAGGCACACTAGTTCTATTAGGAGGAATGGGAAAATATAGTAGCAAAGAATTGCTGGAATACATTTGGCAGGCTAGCCCAAGAGTTTTATTTAAGTTAAGCAATTACAAGGCAATGACACCAACAAGTGCAATATATACACTTAGTACACATTAGTACACATTTAGTACACTAAATGCACTAACAAGCGCATTTAAATGTAAAAGCTGGAACAAATGTCTCTTCTGAATTATTTTGAAATTACTAATGGAAAATGGGAAATAGGACAGTGGCTTCCAAGTTGTCAGTTAATGTTGGAGAGCTCAAAAACACTGGTGCAACTGTCAAACACTCCTGAGTTACAGAAGTGCATACTTTTGAGCAGTATATCATAGCAGTGTACTCTGATGTTAAAATGTGGTGTTTCTACACAAAATGCATTTATATTTACATCATTTAGTAGTTGCCCTTATCCAGAGCAACATTTATCTCATTTATATAACTGAGCAATTGAGGATTAAGAGCCTTGCTCAATGGCCCAACAGTGGCAGCTTTTTGGTGCTGCGATTTTGAACTCAACCTTATGATCAGTATTCCAATGCCTTAACCTACCACTTCCCATCAAGGGCCCATAAAGTCCCTTAATTTACTGCATAAAGGTCAGCAGGTCTATGCTTGTGTCTAAATGTAATCCACAATATGTTATCTTTAATATGATTATGCTTAAAACATTTTGGAAATTTCTGTGATGAGGTGTCGTACCTTATCCAGCACATCGTAGGACTTGGTGAGCAGTGCTCTCCAAAACTTGGCTGTGGGTTTGTCAGAGTTCTCCTCGACACATAAAGCCACAGTGTGGATGTAGCGCAGGTTCTCCTCCAACAAGCTAGAAAGTAATCACCACAATAACATATATAATTATAATGCATTGAATTATCCCACTGAAGACAATTTCTGACAGGCACTTACTTTTGCTGAAGTGCCTGAAGAGAGCTTTCAGTTAAATCCTCATAATCAGCCACCTAGATCAATCAAATATGAAGGTGCAGTTAATTGTAATAGTCTTTAACCTACACCACGCTAGATTTAATTGTAAAAGAAACCACTTACCTTTCCTACAAAGCTGCTGGAAGCTAGTAGCTGGCCCAAGAAGGACACAGACAGGAACTTAAAATGCCGGAGCTCTTTTCCACTATGGGCTTCTACATTGAAAACCAGATCTAAAGTGCTTTCCGCCGTCTTCTGACATACTTTTCCTCTTGTCCGTCTCCTCTCTGGGACTACAGAAAATGAACAGAAATATAAGCAAAGAAAATTGGCACATTTTTCACAAGCATCACTGTATAATGGTCTGCAACACCTTATATCAGGAGTGTCCAATCCACAAAGAGCCGGTATGGGGCAGGTTTTCATTCCAAGCCGATTCATTTGATTAAACAGTTGAAATCGGGTGTGTCTAATGCTTGATTGGAATGAAAATCTGCACCCATGCCAGCACTTTGCAGATAAGACAGGACACCTCCTGTCATATATGTTACTCAACATACTTCAGGCATGTTCATAGGGTGTACCTACCATCATCTTTTTCCTTTGGAAGGGCCAAGAGGAACTGTAAAATTTTAATCAGAGAGGTGAGCTGCTCATGGACTTCAAACTCGCAGCATAGCAAGACCCAGAATTCTTGATCCCGCTCCAGTGCTGTTTCCTGAAACACAGTTAAAACATGTTCATTAGAGCTCTGTTTGTTTTAAGGCAATTTGAGAATGTCGCCATTTGTATTATTAATTTTTTTTAAGCACAAAAAAGGCTTACCTTCTCAGCTGCTGTGCTGCTGAGTGCAGTGTTGGTAGCATGCTGTTTGAACAGGAGCAACATTAAGACCCAGAGGAAATTGGCAGGCCCCAGTGTGGCCAGCAGCTGCCTGACGATGGGTATACGTCTATGTTCAGGAACGTGTGGGAGAGCATCAACAAAAACGTGCATGATGCGTGTCACCACAGCCTGCATTTGTCCCTCTTGATGAGTACTCCCCTCATGAGCCTTATGGGCAAAAAAGAACAAACAAGAAAGAAGGATCAGCATCTGTTTGTAATCAACCTTAAAACTTCAAGGAGAGGAAACTACGCATTAAACAATGAGAGAGAGTTTAAATAAAATAATAATGGACTGTAGCAAGCTACTTTAAGACAGTGGCTATAAACTGCTCCCCATTACTCAAGAGCACCCAACTACTCATTAACATCTAGAGTAGAACATCATTGAAAGTTTGCTTTGGCACAATTAACCCATAGCCATTGCGAACATTATTTTTCCTTAAGCAAAGCCATAATGGTTTAAACTTACATGAATGAGAGCAGGGATGACCATCTGCACAGTCCTGTTAATGATCTGGAAGCTGTATGCGTCATCAAGTCGCATAATGTTGGCCCCCATAAAGGTAAAGATTGGCATGATATTGTGCAGAACTTTTTCCTGAATAGCAAAGAACAAAATAAGCAAGATTAACAGTCTTTCTAAACTGTGCAGCAACAAGATTGTTTATGTAAATGTTTGCATATTACTCACAGGGAAGATTCCAGCTACGGTACCAAGCAGCAGCAGGGCATGGTGGTGTGTTTGAGGTGTGTTAGATGTCCTCACACACTGAACGACTAGCTCCACATTAAATTTATCTTCATCCAAGATGTCTGTAAAAAAAACAAACAAACAAAAAAAAAAACCCTATACTTTTTACATTTTATTTAAAGCCAGCAGTACAAAACAATATTTATTTCATGGAAAATAAACATAACTTCACAATTTAATTAAATAAAACCAGATGCATTGTGACAGTTGGGAAATTGTTTAAATGGGTTCGTAAACCAGCATTCCGATGTGGGCTGGTGAATACATACTGGGGGATATGGTAGCTTAGTGGTTAAGGTATTGGACTACTGATCGGAAGGTTGTGTGATCGAATCCCAGGTCCACCAAGCTGCAACTACTGGGCCTCTGAGCAAGGCCCTTAACCCCAAAAATGCTCAGTTGTATAAAAATGAGATGAAAATGTAAGTCGCTCTGGATAAGGGCGTCTGCTAAATGCCAAAAAAAAATGTAAATGTACATACCCTTACTGATGGGTCCACCCTGTGGGGAGAGCTTTTGGCAGACATTAAGAAGAACACTGAGGAGAAGCTGCTTGGTGTACTCCATATTATCTTGCTCCATTGATACCTCCAAACATCTGAAAGACAGCAAACAGAAAGCAAAAGAGCATGTGCATTAAAATAACACTGATGAAAACTTTAATTAAAATGAATGCCAATCAAATTTTGTTATTCATTGCTTTTATCTAAAAAAGACATTTTAAACAAAGTATACATAGCATTGCATACAATTTAAAGATTTTAAATATGAAAAAAATATATGGCTGTACCTGGATAGAAGGCTGAAAAGAGCTGGCACCAACATCTGAGGCCTCTTTAACTTCTTCTTGTGCTGTAAGAGCTCCAAAATAAAGGTGACTCTCAGCCAGGACACCGTTCCACCTTCTGATGGAGTATCCTGTGCCTTCCTTTTAGTGGGGGAAAAGAATATAGGCATGCTTTACCAACTCTTTGAAGTCATTCTGGGCAGCCAGGCTAAGTTTGGAGGAGTTCAAGTTGGCCACTTACTTGAGCTGCACCTTGCTCCTTCGAGTTTGCTGCACACTCCCTGACATTTTTGGTTTGTCCATAGGGGCCAATTCATTAGCCACCAACTCTGCATCCACAACAATCTATAGAAGACATAACAGCTATAAGACATAAACCAACAAATACCACAAAACAGGAAAAATATATATATTTTTGTTTATCATCAAGTTTCTGCAAGAAACTATGCCCCTACCACTTTGAAGACACTATTGATGGTCTGGGAGCAAGTTGGGTTTTTATTGTCTACCAGCAGGTCGAACAGCACTCCCAGTATCCTCTGCTGAATGTTCTCATCTCCCAGGGTCACAAAGAAGGGCTTGGTGATCTATGTTTCAGGATTAGGATTACTTCAGTTAATAGTGATTAGTTTATTAGCACTAAAAAGAAAGCTAAATACAGCTAAAATCTCTGCATCAAATTGTGTGAAAGAAAGCTTCCCACATAGGATGTACTTTTCCAAAAGCATTATTGGAACTGAAACTGAAATGTGTTGTGATCAGATGGGGACAAAATTTTGGCAAGGGAAAGCACCTGATACCTCAACAAATTACCCGAACATACATCCAAATTAACACCAAAATTCACACAAAATCAGTGAGACATTTTTCAATATCATATGAAATGATTAGAATTGTTATAGTAATGGTTTTTTTTTAAAGAGAAACCAACTCAATGACCTCCATGATGATTAAAGGATAAGCAAAAAAAACAAAACAAAAAAAAACAAAAACAACAGGCCTGAGAGTTAAGCTAAGGTGAATTTCACAGAATAGTCATCAAGATGTAAGGTGGACTCAGCCACCTTACTGGGACTTATTTACCTAGCCTCAATGCTTACATTTTCGTTCAGCAAACTTCAGAAAAATGAAGTTTTAATTTATGCATGCTTTCCTATCATTTCACAGTCATCCATTTTGGTGAATCTGGCTTAACACTGTCTGAACAACTTGGAATCTATACAGAAGTAATATCCATTTTTTCCATGCTGGACATAAACATAGAATTAAAATTCCTAAAATAGACAATCGATTGTCAGCCATAACTGTAAACCAAAAATGCTTAATCAAATGACAAAAATATAGAATGACATCAAAATTATAGATTACTGAATTCCATTCCCAATTCACTCAAATTTACATTGACCAGCTTGATTTTTACCTTGCATGCACTTTTAAGAATTTACATTTTAGCCATCAATCATTCAGAGCTTGTTTATATTCGTATCCAGTCATATCTCCAGCCTAAGTTGGATTAAAAAAAAAAATCAAAACAGGAATGCTGGAGAAATATGGCGGCCTACCTGCTCCATGGCAATAATCTGGAAACTGGCCATGTGCGAGTAGGGTTTAAAAGAGGTGCCCAGTGCGGTAATAAAGAGCTCCAGGCTCCTAGCATCTCGGGCAAGCAGTGGGGCAGATGCCTCATTGTACTTGCCCAGCAGCAACTGCAGGAACAGAGCCTCATCTGGCAGAAAAACTGGATTGTCTGGAGAACACTGCTCCAGCAAACGCTCCATGGCTGGGAGGAGCATGGCCAAAACCAGCTGAAGAAAGACCAAGAGACAGAGTATATCAGACGAACAAGTAAAAACACAAAAATAATATACTTTGTTGATCACAGAGTAGTGACAATTGCTATTGATGAACTAATCACAGAAAGCCCAATGGTGAGGGGGATTCACCCACATTAAGGTGTACCATGTCACAGCTCAGCAAAAAAAAAAGTCGAACAGTTAAAAAGAAATCAGAAACCACCACATATGCAGCCTTTTCAGTACTATGGTAGAAAAATGTAATAACTCCCTCTAATATGTGATATATAGTATAGTCTGTAACCCTCCTATTTCTTTAACTATACATTCATGAGGCCTGGTCTTATAGACCAGCACAATAGTGTGTTTTGACAGTGTGGTAATTCAAAAACCATGAGATTAGTTTGTGTCTTCACTTTTTGTCTAAGGTAAGCCACCAATATTTTATAAAACATACTTTCAATAGAACTTTAGTCTGAAAAGATAATTCAGCTGAATGCACAGAGAACACAAAGTGCTTATACCTCTCCATTGACATCTTGCAAAGCTCGCAGTAATACTTTGGCAATGTAGCTCGGGCAGTCGGGAGACCTCACACACTGCAGAAGCTGCTCTATAGCCAAGAGCAGCTTGTTTCTGCCCTTCCCTGTCACAGAAACAGCTTCCTCATACAACCTGGACAGTGCCTGAAGCCAGAAGGGGACACAAACACAAACAATAAGGATACACACGATTTAGGAAGTCCTTCTGTGCATCAGCTTTATCTGGTGCATCTGATTTAGGTTGGTCAGCTAAGGTTTGAGAAAACAAACATCCAAAACAGTGGCAAGAAATGACTGAATACAGCTGTTGCTCTGAGCAATCCCAAGAAAATTCGTTAGGAAAATGGCATTAATATTATACAGTGAGTATACAGAATCTATTAGCAGCAAACAGTGGATGACCTGAGTGAGGTAGGCTGGATCAGCAATGAGCTCTTCAGCTGATAGAAGCAGCTTCTCTAATAGAGAGTGATATGGAGAGGAGGTGACACCTGCAAGAGGTTCCAAGACTGCCACTGCTACCCTTCTCACCTCCCTCATGCCACAACTCAGACATCCCAAGAGTGATGGCACCACTGCATGGAGCAAAAAATAAGCAATCATTTTGAATGAACAGTTCATAAGTGCTTTGTGTAAGAAAATGATGTCTTGTGTTGATGTAGAAGAGTAAGTGTCTGTACCTGATGAGGAGGGTGAGGCCAGAATGCTAAGCTTTTTCACTGGGAGGGCAGTAAGCAGCACTTTACCCACATACAGTGCCTGGGTCTGCAGCACTGCTGTCACGCGGAACTCTAACTGGTCACTTAGGTTATTGTTGTAGCCCCAAAGAAGAGACAAAAACTTAAAGAGATGTTCTGGCTCACTTAGGTGAACCTGGGAATCAAAAGTGAAAGTAGAAAAAACAAAACAAAAATTAGGTTAACAAGTAGGGTACTCTAGGTTAGCTTCTTTTGTTTTGTCGTCTTTTCTTTTCTTAATGGGCAAATTAGGGTTTTGTGTAAAGAAGTTTTGGGCCATGACCCTGAACATAATGCTACCAAAGAGTAAAATAACTATTGTCTAAAATTACTGCTTGAGTAACATGTTTTCAGTCTGCTGCTTACGGAACAGAGAGGTTTGGGGCAACATCATTGTTGTGTTGCAATCTACTCAGATCATACACAGGTCACAATGTAATATGAGCAAATGCTAAGTGTTCTTTTGTTCACAATGCTCCACTTAAAACTTTTATGTAAGCAGTTAATGCAGATAATGCTTCTATAGTACCTGTAATAAGGGTTGCAAGAGGGCTCTAAAACTGGAGAGCAGGGGTCCCTGACTAGCCCCAGACACAACCATATCAAACAGGCTGCACAGCAACTGCAGGTAGCAGCAGGTATTCATATCTAGCTTCTCTGGGTTCCACCAGAGCTCACCTGAAACACACATAAGATGCTGAAAATCAAATGATGAACACTATCAGAGTTCTCAAAAAATAAAAAAGAGGTAATGGCATTTAAAAGAAAAAAAAACAATAGCCCCAAAAAAAAAAAAAAAAAAAAAAAAAAAAAAAGCAAGAAATTTTTTTTTTTTACTTTACCAAAAAACAAAACATTTTTTTAAACTCAATTCTACCTTTAAATGAAGATTCGGGACAGCCAAGGCTGTTAATGAAGTGTTGGAGAAGTGAGAGGAGCAGTAACCTATATTCCCTTTCTGTATTTTGTCCAGTGTGCAGTTTCAGTAGGAAGTCTGCGAGCATCTCGTACATGGGCAGAGACGCTTTGTCCTGGCCTTCATATAGCTGCAACAACACAACAAATTTACCACAAACCAACGAATATGGTACCATTGCTAACTGAGGAAAAAGATCCACAATGTCATGAGGTATTTCTGGCTACTAATTTAAATACACTGCTAGTCGTGTTAGTATTTATGCATGAAAATGTCCAATATTTCAATATTCAATTTTCTTTTAAATTCAATTACAGTTTTTGATTTTTAATAAATCAGATTATGCAAAAATAAATGGTTATTGTGTGTTGATTTATGTCCAGAAAAGTAAACTAAATCTGTTTGAAATTAAATGTATAACAATTTTTATTTTTTTTTTTAAACTGAGGGCTGAACCCAAGACAAACCCAAGACAGTTCTAAATTGTTTTAAAATACAGCCCTGTGGCAGGATCCTGGCAAGCAGATGCCAAACATTTTGCCAAATAGTTTTTCTGCCTACTTCACACCTCAACTTTAAGAAAGCAAATATAATATTTCACCCAAAAAACGAATGACTGCTTGATGGGTGGGATGGTTTCAGTAAACCGGCTATGACTGACATACGAAGGTTGGTACCTTCCTGTGATGTGAGATGTGCAAATAAAACATGTAGTTTTCAGAACTACACAGAAAAAGTCAAAACACTTCACTTTTTGAAAGGTTTTGCCAGGTTGCCAAACACTAACCAAACTGAAAATTGTAATACTCATATGTTGGCATTTCCCAGTAATATTTTAATTACACTCATGTAGACAGTAATTTCTTTTTTTTTTTCAGTGCATGTGTAAATATGTAACAGTGTCGAGACCTTATCTGTCTGTAGTGTGTAGAGCTTTCTCAGAGAGGGCTCAAGAAGTCTCAAGAGTATCTGAGCTGTATGGAGTTGTGTGCTCTCATTCAGAGACTCCAGAGTCTGCAGAAGAGCACAAATCAACACCACAAATGCTGCTCTCTCCCTTTCTCCAGCACGTTGCTTGGCCAGCAATGCACAGACACCCTCAATCTGTCTCACAGAAAGAAAAACAAACAAAAACAATCAGAGAGCCCTCCTATACATCTGCTAAATTAGAAAAAGAAGCTCAGTGTAATAATAAAAAAAAAAAAAAAAAAAAATCAGCAACACCAAATTCCAATAGCTGGTTAATGACTTACAGCACTGCGCTTAGTGGACGGCTCCATATGGGCCAAGTTTTTTGTTAGAGTGTTGATGAGCATCTGGTTGGCCACTCGGATAACATCTGCTGGAGGAGTTTTCTCCAGCACCCCCCGTAACACTAGCACCAAAAGAGACAACAATCATCTATAAAATTCACTAATAAACTAAAAAAAAATCTATATAAGTCACTAGAGATTGGGATATAAGAGAGTGAGCAAGTTTGTGTACCTTTGGCCCAGCCAAGGGTGAGAGGTTGCTGGGACAGTAGATGTGTCTCAGCTACACACTGTGCCAGCTTCAGCTCTGCTGACTCAGGTACCGAATTTGTTATTAGCAGGAAAGGTAGCAGCTCCCAGCTAATTTGGGCTCTCAGATCAGGGCTGGTCTCCCTAATAGGCAGGTCATCGAGAACTTGAACCGCTTCCTTCAACACTGAATACCTGTCATGGCATCATTCACAGAGATGATTAGCTCTAGAATGTGTACACAGAAAAATCACATCTGGCTGGATATCACCAGCACTAATAAAGCATGTGGGATGTCTAGTACTTTGTGTACGCACCAGGCCTCGGTGTCTGACAGCTGGACCCGGTGGAGAAGAGAAATCAAACAAGAAATGGTCTCCTCTGAATTCATGTGGTCGAGATACAGCTGGTAAAACATCATTAGAAAGAATACGGGATGAGATTTAATAAGAAAAAGAACCAACAGTTTCAATAATGTTCTATCCTTATATATGCTGATATTTAAAATTCAAAACTTTCAAGGTCTTTTGTGAAAGAATTAGGCAAAGACTCATTTTTAATCTCAATGTGGTACATGTGCTTTGGAGAAAATTTAGAAGCTCAATACACAGATCAAAATGTAAATATTAAATTGTTATAATCATGTGTTTGGGGTTGCATACATTTCCTTTACTAAAATAAAATATGTATGTCTATTATACAGCATGCTTTACTTCTAGCCATAGCACTTAGGAAGTTCTCCTACCCGAAGCGCTGAGAGTGTCGAAAGCACAACATCAGGCACATCATCCTTCAACCTTTCAAGCAACGCATCCTTCAGGAATGCCTCATCAAAGCCCCCCTCATAGCAGACACACAAATTTTCAAATTACAATATGTACAGTTTTCACAATAAAGACAAAGGAAGGTGTGGACACTAAGTAAGTGGCCAAAAAAAATAGTGTTGCATCTTTTAAGAACATTTCATTCCATAACATATCTCGGCAGACTAGCAAGCATATAGCTTAAAGGGCGCACATACCTGCCCAGAGGTGAGAATCTCTTTCACATATTCCATAGCCATGTTCCTCACAGCAGACACAGGATGTTTCAGACTGAGCATCAGAGAGGTGTCTGAGTTTGCAAGAACCTATACATATGCATAACAAATGGAACAGTTACAATTATATGTATAAAAGTATAACCTAGTGATTTAATTTAATAGTTAATGCTAATACCATTGAAATAACATGAGAGCAGCAGATACTGCTTTATGTTTGAAACAATTAAACCTGAAACAGTGGCATGCAGGCCAGAATTATCTAACAATAACAATAATCGGCTTTCATGATCAATTATATTAATATATGAAATTACTATAGTGGCAACAATTAAGCTGCAAGAGTGTTATTTTATATGACTGTTATAATATGCAACCTGATTTTCATTCATTTCTAATAACGTCACATTTCTAGTGTGCATCCGTAGTCACTTTAACATCTGCTGACAGCTATCTTTCAGAGCAAGCCTGAATTTATTTTTTAAAATGCCATGCTGTGCTGCTATCTAATATTCATAATATCTAATTGGACTTTTCTAAGATGTAGTTACAGCAAATTAGGAGGGATAATCAGTCTAAGAAGCTCTCTAAGACGTTTTTGCAGCACCTTTCATTTCAGCTAGGTAGCTAACCATACTCACTAATAATTTAACAGGCCTCTTTTGCTAATTGGCCAAAATCCCACAAGAGTTGTCAATCAGCATGTCAAATCAAATACACTTACAATAATGTTTGTCTGATCTGTTTTTTAACAGCTGATGTAAATGATATTTACAGTGTCTGGCTTAGTATGGCCTTAAATAGACATTTTTGTGCTATTCCATTTCAGTACACATTTTATTTCCTACAGAAAAGATTTCTTTGGTACAGAAGCCCCAGTTCCATTGAAAGCAGTTAAACCTTTAGCACCTTCTGGAAAGGGAAAAAAGCATCTAATGCAGATTATCCTCAACACTTCTTTTCACATTAGATAGGTTTAAAAAACGGATCACATAACACTTCCTGGTTTTAAGCTGTAATAACATACAAAATGAAAAGGCACAAATGCTACTCTGCCTACCTGGTGCTTTCCACAGCACATGGTAAGAGACAGAAACTGATGGAGGAGGTTCTTCTGCTGAGCTGAACACATCTCACCCACACAACTCACAAGAACACCATCCAGTGCACCAGGATACCTGCAACACAGCATTAGTATTATAGAGAAACACTCTCTCCTCTTAGGGCCATGTTTCCAAAATAGGCACAATTATTTGAGTATCTGCATACCTGACCTCAACTTTATGTCTGAATGTAAATTTGTATTTGACCAAGCCATCTGCAAATTTGAATTCAAGTAAAATAAAGGTAGCAGATAATCCAGAAAGGGAGGGGGGCAAACTTAAAATCAACTTAGTAATGCAGGATTGTAAATAGCCATTTGTCAGGCGATTATGTATCATTAATGCTAAGATAATATATTGAAAATGATACTGTTAAAGTGTGGGTTTATTATCTACTGATAATAAACTCACACTGAACTCAAATTCACTGATGAAGTAATGAAGGTAATCATTAAAAAAAACCCCACACACACTGGAAAGCTGCCTAATCACCTGCCTAATTGCGCGCACACACACACAGGAAAGCTGCCTAATCACAGGCCAGTGGCACTGCTTGAAAAGAAATTTTGCTCTCCTTTCTTTCTGGCTTTCAAAAAAACATCTGGTTAAAATCAGTCATCACAGTCACCAGTCTCTTTTGTATTGACAGCATGGCCAAAGCAGTCAATAAAGAGTGCTGTAAAAGCACCAAGTGTAAGCTCGACCGCCACCACTTGACTGCTGCTGAATTTCCAAATTGGGTTGATCTTGTCCAAGCTCCTTTATTCTTTTCTTTTCTTCATCGGAACACCTTGTGAAAGGGTATTTTTTTTGTAAAGATATAACTGAATTTTCTTTCCTCAAGATATTTCGCTTGCTTCCACATTAATCAGTAACTGTCCGTTAACTGACAATCTGCTGAGCAATAATGAGACTCGTTGAGAATGGTCCGATCACATGAGGCCAAATATATAAAAACAATATTGTTTCGCCACAAAAGTGGGTGAGTTCAAGGACAATCTGTATCAAGCCAATTAGAGGTCAGCCTTAAATCACATGCTTTTCAAAAGTTTATGGACCTACATACACACTCGTTTGTCCGGCGCCCCACACACACATACATATATGAACGAAATACAGTTTCAAATTTTTTTATTGTAAATAAATGATAATATGACTAACAGTGGAATAGTGCGACTAAATGATTTTATTTGGTTGTTAAAATATATAATTATTGTTAACATGTTAAAGTAGCTTTCTTCTCTGGCTAACTTTAAGGGGCGGCGCCCCCTAGTGAGTGGCCAGTACTGGTTATAAGGCATATATTAGGCATAAGATGAAAAGTCAGTTTAGTGACCTATAGTTGAGTTGGAAGCAGGAAAAATGGTTGGTATGGATATGAGTGACTTTGATAAGGGCCAAATTGTTATGACTAGAAGATTTGGTCAGTGTAGCTCCAAAACAGCAGGTCTTGTGGGGGAATAACGGAGCAAGATAAGCTAGCTTTTGCTTCAACCCATACATAAATGAGCCTTGGGCTTGACTGGGCCATGACCCTGTCATTGGTTCACCAGTTGTCCTTCCTAATAACCATTTTTGGTAGGTACCATCTGGGAACCAGACCTAATGCTTTGGAGATGTTCCTTCCCAGTCGTCTAGTCAATACAATGTCAAAGTCGCTCAGGTCCTATTGCTTGTCCATTTTTCCTACTTCATACAAATCAACTTTGAGAAATGACTGTTCACTTAATCGTAATGTAATCCCACCCCTTGACACTTATTTAATTTCAATATTCCCTAGGCACTGTAAAATCCGAAGTGGTGGTGACATGCTAGTGTACAGAGTTTTTAGATATCACGGTGAAGTTGGGGATAGTCCAAAACTTACTTGCGCTCAATGAGTCTGACAACGGTTTGGATCTTCTGATTAAGGGAGATGAGTCTATCTGAGGGAAGCTTTGTACCACAGAACACATATCCCTCAAGAAGTAGTCTGGAAATGCCAACAAATGCTTATTAGCCTTCAGTGTTTAAATTCCAAACCAATGAGCACACATTACAGCATGATGATGGCACTGATTTGAACCTTAAAAAGATTACCGTGCCACTGTGTTCGCCAAGCTGGTGGTAAAAGGAAGGTTCTCAATAAGTGACTCGAGTAGCCTGCAGTTTGAAGCACTCTGCAAGTCCTCATTGCCCAACTCATCTGTTGGTAAGTAATTATTATTGTTATTGTTCAAAAATAAGTATAGAAAATCTATACTTCTATCTTTAACAGAAAATTTGAGTGTGGACAATATGAGCGTAGAGGTGTGGACAATACGTGTGGGCAAAACATCATCAGTGAGTCATCAGAATAGTCTTTAAAAGAATGAAAAAAAAGATGTCTGTAAATTGAACAAATGAGCTCACAGTTGAACATAATTAGACAGTGTTGCTGTGATTGACAGGGGAGAGAGACTATGCCACACCTCCCAGCCTAAGAGCATGGAAAAGTCTTTTTTCTTGGCTGCCAGCCATGGATGACCGTCACTGAGATATGAACATCGCTGAGATTCAAACCCATGACCAAGAAAAATCAGTCTTCAAGCATTTATCCAAGATTAAACACATTTTAAACATGTGTCTAACAGTTTAAAGAATTTTAAACAAATGTATGAACACTACCATTTTGCATGATGACCAAGTTAGTAAGCTTTGGCAGAAGGTAGTGCAGCAAAGGACTGATATCGTAGAAGGCTGCTATACACTGCAGGGTGGGCACCAGAGAAGAAACTTGACAAAGGTACTCAAACGTCCTGTGTGGAGGAGAATGGAGAGATTACTAATCTAAGTCCATCGATCAACAGATCATGATCACAGTAAAAAAAAAAAAAAAAAAAAAAAAAAAAAAAAGGTTAAAAATTTTTTTTTTTTTTTTTTTTTTTAAAAGTACTAATTGTGGAGCAGCCAGAAGCACTCACTTTTGACTGATGACACTTTCTTTCTGGTTCTGGAGGAGGATGATGAGGCACGACAAGCCCTCAGAAGTCAGTACTGGAGCTCTGCTAACTGACCTACTCACCTGCCGTGCCAGTGAGTCCAGTAGCTCAGGCTGCATGACTACCTTAACGGCAAGCTGACACACAATCATGTATGTGGCAGCTTTGTAGTCTATCAGCTCTGATTTCAGGCCCTGCAAAAATGTATGCTGTAGTCATCTACAGATATGCACCATCCTAAGAATATATGCATGAAGGAGACTACAGGATCTTTTAAGATTTTGTGCAAAAAAGAAAATCATTAAACGTATGCGTTAAATTTTAAGAAGGATGCCAAGAATTGTCGAACTGACTTTATATGTATTGATGTTTTAGGTGAAGTAAGTTATGGACTCACCAGTTGTATATACGGAAGCAACTTGGCTATGATAGAATCTGTTACTTTCTCCACTGCCTCCAAAGCAGGAACGATGGTTGCCGAATAGAAAGAAAAAATCACTCGCAGCTGCCCACATTTTCCATCACGAGCAAACTGTGAATAAGCCTAAAAGCAGAGTAATACTGCCCCATTAAATCACACCACCATAGTACAAATCTCCGTATGATACCAAATCAAATCAGATTTGGGTAAAGATGGTTTACCTCGACTGATTTTGTCACCAAGGTGCAGATGAAATCCATAAAACCCAGATCTTTATAACAGTGAGTCAGGAGAGTCCCTCTTGCCAGAGGAACTCCAGGTTTCTATGGAGAAGACAGGTAGCAAGTAAAAAGAGAGACAATTCATCTGGCCAAGTTGCTGTCTCACTGTACTGTAAACAAGACTGCTGTCATGCCTCATAACAGACAACTAATTTATTTTTGGGGCATGGAAATATTGCACGTGACATCTACAAAGAAGTAAAGGCTCTAGCTTTTTCTTATTTATTGCTAAATAAGATCGAATAACTGCAGATTTTCTTAGAACTTATAATTATATAATAAGACTAGTCTCAGTGGTCAGTGGCCAGTCTTTTAACATATAGCATAAAACAAGTCATTTTGGATGCAGCTTTTTTTCCCATTTACAAAGCATAAAATTTTTCCCAACCCTGTACCAATTAAAAAACGTCTACCTGAAGTACATGCAGCCAATGCCACCTGTGTGTAGGATCCTCTATCTTAAGAAGTTGAATGACTCGAACAAACACTTTGGTTTCATGGTATGGCAACACACAAGCAATCAGACTGTCCTGATTGTACAAGTGAATGTGGAACCTGAAACACAGTCATAAAATAAAAACATTCAGCGTATGCCTGCTGAGTGTCTGCCTATATGTGCATTCAAACATGAGATAACCCATGAACAGATAACCAATTCTGCTGTTAACAAAACAGACAGGACCATGGTCCATAAATCATGAGATAAATAATGATGTTATTATGTGAGATACAACACCTGTGTACAAGCCATTCCAGGCACTTCAGCGCAGGTTTGAGCAGGAAGTATGGGGACAGACGAACAAGGAACTGTGAGATGTCCTTGTCTAGTTTCTGGTTTACCTCTTTGGACTGCACACTACGCTCAAGGCTTATGGAAGCCTGGCTAAAGAGGGTTTCCTGAAACTCTGCAAATGCTGGCTCAATTCCAAGCAGCTCATCAAGCCCTGTGCAACCTGCACAATGGAGATTCAGACTTTACTTAAAAACAAACAAACAAACAAACAAACAAAGCAGCACAGCAGAATAATGACTTAAGCAAGGAATCAGATACTGTTGAGCATTTATGTGTGCTGCATTTCTTTCTGTAGCATGTGTACCCAAATATGTATTGTATTTAAAAGATATTTTGTTTTGTTTTGTTAAATACATTGAAAATTTATATTCTTTTGGTTAAGCCATTCCTTTGTTGGTTTGGATGTACGATTTCTGTGAGTATGCTAAAAGTTCCTCTTAATCTTCAGCTATCTAGAAAATACATTAAAACTTTGCACTTAAAACTGACTGGTATTTCTAGCTATTCATTATTCCCACCTCCCTGGCAAAACCTCCCTGTCTTTTTATTTGCACCAAACATACCTTTTGGAATTATGAAATTATACCTTTTAGAAATGGTCTCATCAGACCATAATATTTTGATACATGGTTTGGGGAGAACCACTCTTTCACAATTTGAGCCCAATGAATCCTGGCATTGGCATATTGGAATATGTCCATTCCATTAGGAAAGAAAGAAGATTGCGTGAGTGAATGAGAGTGTGTGTGTGCCCTGCGATGGGTTGGCACTCTGTCCAGGGTGTATCCTGCCTTGATGCCCAATGACGCCTGAGATAGGCACAGGCTCCCCGTGACCCAAGAATAGATCAGATAAGTGGTAGACAATGAATGAATGAATACACCTGACCAACCAAAGCAATCCCAGATCATAACACGTTGTTTAAGAAATGAGAAGCTTCTCACTGCATCAGTTAGTGTTAAATAATATATATATATTGTAAAAATGTAACTGTATTAAATACATCACAGAAAAGATTTTTGACGTGTAATAATTAATAATTTTGACATAATTCAAATATACAACATTCATATTTACACTTGTCTTCTTGCAAACCGCGTATCACGTTCTTGTGAGTGTGTTTTCATACCCAGGGCATAGATTGTACTCCTATCCATGCTGGCAGCATCTTTAGGATCAAAGAGAACCGAGGCGACTTCGCGCCGGCTCAGCAGACTCGGGTCAGTTTGCGGCAAAGCGAGCCGCTTCAACTGGTGTGCTAATGACGTCATCTCAACTATTTTCTGTAATTCTTAACACAAAAAAACTTGACTTAACATCTTTACAATCACGACTACAAACGTAACGCTACACGTGCAGAGAGGACTCAAATGTAACAATAAAACTCCTCATTAGACGTGCGGCACATCTGTCCAACTGTGTGTAAAGGGCCTTGTTGCCCTGAACATTACAGACAAAACGTACAGCCAAAATTATTCGTGCAATTTCTTTGTATTCTTCCTTAGCTATCAAAAACAGTTCTAAGTGGGGGGAAAAAATGATCGTTTTGCCATTTAATGATCATAATACAAGAAAAACACCACACACTTACCTCCCTGTAAAGTCTCACATGTGCTTCTGGAACATAAACTTCTTCTACTGTTTCAGAGTAAGAGCGGCGATTCCCTCTAGTTCCCTCTAGTTCCCTCTAGTGGAGTCGAGTCAGTATTACTACATGTCACTTCCACAAACGGTCGACTAGTCCAGAGGTCCCCAAACTTTTTCATTCCAGGACCCACCTAGACAAACGCAACCGACCTCAAGACACGCCATAATATTTTAAAATCAAAATATGGGTAAAAGCGCATCCTGATTTAGCAGCGAGCAGCTTTTATTTTCCTCCATATGAATGAAGTATACAGTTGAGTGCAATACCAAAAGGCTTATAAGAAACACAGAAAGATATGATAAGCATTCCAATGTCAAAAACAGTAGCCTAATGGTTATGTTATGATTTTGAGAGTAATAATTACAAATATTAATATTTACAAAGACCTGCAACACAAATTTCAAGAACTGAAAAATTGTGTTTAAAAACTACTTCAAGCTTAGGAGTAAGCAACGGAAATTTACTAGTGATTATTTATTAGTAATTATTTGTGATTCGATACGAAACTAAAACTGAGGCTTGCAGCGCTTTTTCTGGGATTCTGGCTGTGCCTTTGATCAGTTTTTGCCGACAAAGATACTCTTCTATAATATACTCTAAATATAATTAATTTTGCTTTACTGAACGAACCTATAAGATGGACAAATCAAGATATTTTTCTAGCCCTTAATATGGAATATTATTTCCAACATTGTATTCAATGTTTAACCACAAAGTGGAAGATCTGATTTAATACAGTATACAGTCATGTGAAAAAATTAGGACACCCCATGAAAGCCTGTGTTTTTTTTTAAACATAGCTAGTGTTTAGCTATGTTTAAAAAACACAGGCTTTCATGGGGTGTCCTAATTTCTTGTATTTCATGGGGTGTCCTAAAATTTGGATTTTTAAAAACATTTACATTTTACAGATCATTTAAAAAAAGACTTTTCTTTGGTTTTATTTGTTTAGTTATATTACATGAATCTTTTGATATTGTTAAAATGAAGATCAAATGCCCATGTGTTATGAAAAGATGGTTTGGGGATGCTTTACTGCAGCAGGACCTGGCATGCACACCATCATAGAATCCATTATGAATTCTACATTGTATTAGAAGGTGCTTGAGAAACATGTAAGACAATCTGTCAAAAAAAAATTAAGCTAAAGTGGACTAAACCTTGCAACATGATAATGACCCAAAACATACCAGTAAATTCGCCAAGGACTGGCTGAAAAGTAAAAAATGGAGAATTCTGGAATGGCCAAGTCAAACCCCAGATCTAAATCCTATTGAGATCCTGTGGGGTGATCTGAAATGGACTGTGCATGCAAGAAGCCCCTCAAACATCACACATAAGGTGTCCTAACTTTTGAATTTCTGTATATCCCAGGGTGATCCAGGCCCATGTCTGGATTACATCTCACAAATGCAAGATGCTTTCTTCTTTTTTTTTTTTTGCTCTTTTCTTTATTTTAGGATTGTTGTCAATCCAGAATGGACACAGTTTTCCAATGCCAGCCAATGCCATTTTTAGTACTTACATCTGGTATTTGACTTCCCTGTCTCTTAAAACTAATGCAATATACCTCTGATTTTACCATAAGTAGAACAGGTTTACTGTAGTGGGGCATTGGTGGCTCAGTGGTAGGTTTCTCGCCTATCATGTGGTAGGCCCGAGTTCGATTCCCAGCCAATGCCTCAACCCCAGCCATTGGATGCAGTGCTGGTCCCAAGCCTGGAAAAATGGGAGGGTTGCATCAGGAAGGGCATCCGGTGTAAAACATTTGCCAAGTTGTTGTGCGGACCAGTTGGTTTGCTGTGGCGATCCCGAACAGGGAGCAGCTGAAAGCAACACACAGAACAGGTTTGTATTTGTACATCTGACATCTAAGGTATGGTGAGATCTTGAATCTTGTTTCACTAGGAAAGAAAAAGTTGTTCAAAAGGTAAATTCTCCATGAAGAATTTGTAGAATAAAGAGAATGTAATGACTGTGTATTATCAATGGTAATTATTGCAGGGTTCAATGAAGAAGGCAGTTGCCATAATTGTCATATTTGATACCCTAACAATGAAAAAACTAATTTTCAATGCTGAAAAGCACTGCTGTTTGTTGGGGTAGTTTTCAGTGATCCAATTAACCTAAAGAAGATGATCAGTTATCCTCGCTTTTATTACACTACTTGCTCGTAAGATGGCATTCAATACTCTCAAAATAAAACACAATTAGATTACTTCAAACAGAAGCACTGATTCTACTATCATCAATAAGTGCTACTCTTTGGGACAATCTCATCCGTGTATTTGATGTTAATAATTTCTGAGTTTTGAATTATGTCTCTGAATGTTACCCTAATTGTGGCTAATTTACTGCAGTTTCAATGTAAGCGCTAACAAATTGGGGTAACGTTCAGTGAATTTTGACACCAAGAACATGGTGTGTGGATCTACAGTCATACGTATTGTGGATATTCTAAGATGATTGTTTCGGGTTATAATGTTTATTCAATTTCTATCACAATTTTTATCAGTAAAATACATGCTGAAGCAATACTTTGTTAATGCAACAGTGAAACCATCATTTGGCTGTGTCCCTATACTCAGTCTAGAGTGTGAACTGCCTATCAGAATCAGAATCAGAATCAGAATCAGAAAAGTTTTTATTGCCAGGTACAGCAAAGGGTTCATGAAGAACACTTTACAGTATTAGGAATTTGTCTCGGTGTCAGGTGCAAACAAATACACTGATAAAATTTTAAAATAATAAAATAAACTATAATAAATGAAATAAAGCTGTTAACAGCAAGTGACTTACGTGTTGCAATTTACAATGTAAAAGTGTAAGTGAAATTGAAGGAGACTGTCCAAACATGTATACAGATAAAGTATGTACACAATCGAGAATGATAATAAATATGTACACAGAAGTTTGAATGTGCATGAAAAGAAGAGCAATTTAAAATGTAAAGTTGAGTGAAAGTGACTGTCCAAATATGTATATCCAGTATGTACAATCGAGAATGAAATAAATATTGTATACAGAAGTTTGAGTTTGTAGAAGATGTAGTGCAATTTAGAATGTGAAAATGTCATGGTTGTCTGTAAGTTCTTGGGGGGGGGGTCATCTGGGGGTAAGTGGGGCACTGTTCAGCAGGCTGACTGCAGTGGGGAAGAAACTGTTCTTGTGGCGTGAGGTCCTGGTCCTGATGGACCGGAGCCTCTTTCCAGAGGGGAGGGACCGAAAGAGTTCTTTTCCGGGATGAGAGGGGTCAGCTGCGATCTTGGCTGCACGCCTCCGGGACCTGGAGACGTGCAGCTCTTGGAGAGATGGGAGACTGCAGCCAATCACCTTCTCAGCTGAGTGGATGACACGCTGCAGTTTGGCTTTGTCCCTGGCTGTAGCTGCAGCAAACCAGACTGTGATGGAGGATGTGAGGATAGATTCGATGATGGCAGTGTAGAAGTTAACCAACATCTTCACAGGGAGGAGAAACTTCTTCAGCTGCCGCAGGAAATGCATTCTCTGCTGAGCCTTCTTGGTGAGAGACCTGATGTTCTGCTCCCACTTGAGCTCCTTGGTGATGGTGGTGCCTAGGAAACGGAAGGACTCAACAGATGTCACCGGAGAGTCACAGAGGATGACAGGGGGGAGGGGGGCTGGGTTCTTCCTGAAGTTCACTATCATCTCCACTGTCTTTAGGGAGTTGAGCTCCAGGTTGTTCATGCTGCACCATGACACCAAACGATCAATCTCACTCCTGTAGGCCGACTCGTCTCCATCGGAGATGAGGCAGATGAGGGTGGTGTCGTCAGCAAACTTCAGGAGTTTGACAGACTGGTGACCAGATGTGCAGCCGTTGGTATAAAGGGAGAATAGCAGAGGAGAAAGGACACAGCCTTGGGGGGACATGCGTTCCCAGCCTCACGAACTGCCGTCTGTCTGTCAGGAAGTCCGTGATCCAACTGCACATGGAGTCAGGCACATTCAGCTGGAAGAGCTTGTCCAGATGTTGAAGGATGAAGTGGAGGGTGATGTTCACAGCATCATCTACACATCTGTTGGCTCTGCAGGCGAACTGTAGTGGATCCAGGAGAGATGTGAATGTGTGAATGATGTGAATCAATGTATGAATCTTTCACGTGGACTGATGTACCATCATTACTTGTTGTCACATTGGAAGTTGTGGGTTGGACTGTGAACAGTCTCAAGTACTGATTAGATTCTGACCATTTAAATGAACAACACCTGAGCCAGGTCCCTCAGAATGAGGAACGTGTTCAACTGTTAGACACCTCTCTGCAGACCATCAGGTATGTTGCAAGGATATATTTTATTGGTCATTTCATCTGGAGTCACTGAGGAAGAGACAGGAGTCAGAGCTAGAGGTAGCAGAGCTGAAGATGTTGAGGTTCTCTTTGGGAGTGACAAGATTGGACAGGATTAGGAACGAGTACATCAGAGGGACAGCTCATGTTGGACATTTGGGGGACAAAGTTAGGGAGGCCAGATTAAGATGGTTTGGACATGTTCAGAGGAGGGAGAGTGAGTATATTGGTAGGAGAATGTTGGACATGGGGCTGCCAGGCAGGAGGCAAAGAGGAAGGCCAAAGAGGAGGTATATGGATGTAATTAATGAGGATATGAAGCTAGTGGGTGCAAGTGTTGAGGATGCAGAAGATAGGGATAGGTGGAGAGAGATGATTCGCTGTGGCGACCCCTGAAGGGAAAAGCCGAAAGAAGAAGAAGAAGGTCATTTCATCTGGAGAAGAGGCAATGATGAAGACTCATTGTCACAACTGATAACATAAAAATGCCTCTGACCTTCCTGAATCACTTGGTAACTGCTATTTGTTTGGTGGTTTTAGTTGGGTAAAACAATTAAAGATTCTTTTTACATGTTTTAACTAATTTTAATCAAAACAACATCCAAAACCTTCAAAAGAAAACACAGTAAGATTACTTCAAATCGCAGCACTGATTTATAGTATTTTCATAAGTGCTTCTCTTTGGGGCAGTCTCATCTGTGCATTTGACTTCCCTGTCTTTTGCAATTACTGCAATGCACATCCGCATGTTACCCTAACACATTTACTGCAGTGCTACCGTAACTTGTGACATCTGGGGTCTGGCCAGGTCCTGCAGACTCATTTCACTTAGAAGGAAAAAAGGTGTTCCAATGGTAAATTTTGCATGAAGACTTTGTATGACAAAGGGAATGTAATAACTGTGTACTTTCAGTGCTAATTATTGCAGGTAAAGATTCAAAAAGGAACACAGTCGGCATTAGTCTTACAATTGATAGTGTCACATGACGGGCCAGGGCTGTTTTGGCAGCAAAAGGGGGACCAAGAGAATATTAGGCAGGTGGTCATAATGTTATGCCTGATCAATATATATACAGTATATACAGCCAGCATTTTGAACTATCTCTGCAGATCTACAGAGCATGTCGAGACCTCTCACCTAGTTCTTTGATTCTTTGAACACGATGTTCTCTTCACCTCCTTGTGACTTCTGACATAGTATTGACCTTTTCTAGACGTTTGCAAGTTTGGTTAAGTGCACATTGCAAAGTCAGCATTATGGCTCCATGTTCTTCTGCATTTAATTTACCTAGCACGGTGCAAAGCTTTTATAGTTTAAAAAAGTTTTGCAGTTATCTTGTCTACCATCTGTTCAAATGTAACCACACTGTCTAGTTTGTTTCCTCCTGCCTAGTTTTTATTTTTGCCTCTAAGCTATTAAGTGTTTCATAACCTGCATTTTTTAAAATTAAATAGCCTGCGTTTTAAGATTAAATAGTCACATGATATGCGCCTTACTCATCCAATTTTCCATTAGCTCAATCGGCCGCTCAGCCAATCCAATGATCCCATTGGATAGGCTTGACTGACTAACCTGCAATCACCAATGCTTCTAATAGATCTCTTTTTTCCTTTTTCCAACCTCAGTGTGGTTATTACACTAGCACGCTAATATTTTTATGGTTATGCTTGATTATCATATTATCAAAACCTGCTCTTAAGTTATAATTGAATACTATAAGAATATAGTTGAATACTGTAAGAATATAGTTGAATACTGTAAGAATATAGTTGAATACTGTAAGAATATAGTTGAATACTATTTTAAGCAGAGTATTGTTATGTTAAAAGTAAGCATAAAAGTAAACTTAAAATTTCTCCAACACTAGCCATGGGGGTCACAGTCCAGTTTACGTCTGTGCTCTATCCCAAGCCCAGAAACATAGGGAGGGTTGCGTCAAGAAGGGCATCCAGCATAAAACATTGCCAAATTTAATCATGCGAATTGCCAGTTTAAGAACAAGTACATCAGAGGGACAGCTCATGTTGGACATTTGGACGACAAAGTTAGAGAGGCCAGATTAAGAAGGTTTGGACATGTTCCGAGGATGGAGAGTGAGTATATTGGTAGGAGAATGTTGGACATGGAGCTGCCAAGCAGGAGGCAAAGGGGAAGACCAAAGAGGTGGTATTTGGATGTAATAAATGAGGATATGAATCTACTGGGTGCAAGCATTGAGGATGCAGAAGATAGGGATAGGTGGAGAGAGATGATTCGCTGTAGCGACCCCTGAAGGGAAAAGCAGAAAGAAGGAGAAGAAGAAGTAACTTTCATTAATTGGAATTATGATATGATATATTTGTTAGAAATGTGGGCAAAAGATACTTCCATTTACTTCTGAGATTATTTTTTGGTTGAGAGACTTCATTAAGTAAAATTGTTCAGACATTTCTTCAAGACAAGCAACTAACAGGAGGTGTTTTCGGCTGGTAGGAATATTTGTAGAAGAGGCTTTTAACAAATGTAAGAGGTCAGTACAGAGAAATCTTTTGAATATTTTAATAGTGCTCTTAACACAATCTGTGTCATGGCTGGACCTTTTTTACTTTACCTTTTGAAGATGTTTAATTTCACACATCTAATAGCATTGCTTTTACAAGTTTCTCCTTTTAAGTGCACTTATTATATGTTGTGTGCACTTTTTTCTTTTCTATTTCTCTAATCAGGATCATATTTTTGAGTGCAGATCTGTTACTTTTGTCATATTCATGGTTAAGCACTTGTTCTGTGTGCAGTAGCTGACTTGTTATTGGAATAGGATTTGACATTGTCCACCGTTGTCAACAAATGTAGATACAGTAGTGATTCTACCCAATAAAACTTTACAAATTGTTTATATATTGTAATGATGTATTGTCATTCATTGTCTACCGCTTATCCGAACTATTCTCGGGTCACGGGGAGCCTGTGCCTATCTCAGGCGTCATAGGGCATCAAGGCAGGATACACCCTGGACGGAGTGCCAATCCATCGCAGGGCACACACACACACACACTCTCATTCACTCACGCAATCACACACTACGGACAATTTAGAGATGCCAATCAACCTACAATGCATGTCTTTGGACTGGGGGAGGAAACCGGAGCACCCGGAGGAAACCCCCGAGGCACGGGGAGAACATGCAAACTCCACACACACATGGCGCAGGCGGGAATCGAACCCCCAACCCTGGAGGTGTGAGGCAAACGTGCTAACCACTAAGCCACCGTGCCCCCCATGATGTATTGTAATGATCATAAAAAAAATTCACTTTTTTTTGTCTTTTTTTGAAACCTGCTGTAAAATAATACACGATACCAACACAGTTGCTTTTTTTTTCTTTTTTTCTGCAGTGCAATCATACATAAGGAGGAGGAGCCTATACCAATCAACCACAGAGTCCAGAGTATTTCTTAAAAACACACTGACAGAATGACAATACATTACATCGCCCCTCCTCAGCAGAAAACATCCCAATATAACTACTACAAATATATATGCAGCTATTATGAATGTTAAACATCTGAATGCTGTTTTTTTCTTTCTTTTTTTTTTTTAAAACTCTACAGATAACATGCAAGACATCCTAGTAAAACATGAACAAAGAAATTAGCACACACACAATCTCTGTAAAATTTGCCATCAGTGATGTATGTAACAATAAGAATTAACAGTAAAGCATCATCACATCTATCTACGATCCTATCTATCTAACTTCCACAAGGTGTCTTTACCACACCTTTCCCTGACTATAAGCTGACTGGTGACATACTGTCCAACTGGCAGTGCTTGTTAGCCAGTGAAAGCTCTTTAGGTGTTGATCACTCAATGTCTCTGGTATTTCAGTCCAGTGTTCATTGTTAGGCCTGTGACAGAACTCATTGGCTTTTGCTGAACTTTTGCGAAGATGCTGAATGTTGAGACAGTACTCCTTGCTTTCACAATTTACAGCATAAGACCTTGGAGCACAATGCTGTCTCACTATGACACCAAGAGACCACTAATGATTTCCAGGATATGGTTGCATCCTTACTTCATCTCCAGGCTTCAAAGCAGCTACCCACCCAGCTGGCACATTCTGGGTTTCCATTGCATCACTGGGGCATTTTCCTTTTTTTGTCTTTCTAATTTGTTGGCTGCAATGCATCCAGCCGAATGACTAAGCCTAGCGCTTTAGCCATTTTGCCACTCAACATGTTTTCTTGTGAGATATCAACAATCTCAAACTCTGCTATTACAGTACAGCACTCATGTATTTAATCCTAAAATCAACTGCTGCTACTAATTTCAGTTTGTGGTTGGAGTATGACTGCAGCACTCAACGTGAACATTTAAGCTCACCATGTGCATAAGTGACTGATAATTACTCAAAGTCAGAATTTTAATGTCTGCTGTCCATTTGTCACTACTTACATCCTTTGTCTGTGCCAAATTAATGTTGATAGTTTCCTCATCTATAGTTTCTGATCCCTCCTCAAAGCTTACTGTGTTGACAGATCTTTTGAGACATACTGCCACCCAGTGGTTTGGCTTGTGACAGTTGGAACAGACAGAGCCTTTTGCTGGGCATTTTCCTTGATTCCACTTGTGCTGTGGGTCTTTGCCACAACTTGAGCACCTTTTTGGACCGGTTTACATGCATTTCTTTCTGGACATATTTTGTTGGATTCTTTTGATAGGCTTTTTTGTCTGTCGCTTTGTATTTTGTTTTCACATGCACTACTCGCACTTGAGACTCTTCTGCTTCTGTCAAAGTTCAAATTGCTGAGTGATTTCAAGCGCTTTTGGTAGCCTCTTCTACTTTGTCTAAAAGTCTTTCTTGGACGCTTTTCTCTGACACCCACGATCATTTATTATTGCATCAATCAACAACTGGCATACTTGCCATCCATTAACATAAGTCTCAAGTCCTTCACAAAGTGGTCAAAACTCTCAGCAGTCCCTTGCTTTCTTTCCTTAAAACGGTGTCTAGCTATCCTCTTATTCTTTCTTGGCCTTATATAGCTGGAAAATTTGTCCAAAACTTGGATCATTTCTCTCACCTTCAACCCAGCTGAAAGTCTTGTAGATTCCCTGGCCTTGTTCGACGATCCACCTACCATAGTGGGCCTTCAAAGACAAACGTGACGTGACTTAGAAATCTTTCAAATTCTTGATAGAAATTTGCAGCGTTCCAGGCGATTTTTGGGTGATCGAACTGTGAGGATGCCATACTGCATCTGCATACTGTGCTTAGCAGACTTCTGACACCATGTAAAATAATGTATTTTTTAAAAACCATGTCACCCAACACGGGGGTGTTACCAAAGTTCTCCTGACAAAAGAACTTTTGAGTTCAGTGGCGCCAGCCAGAACCAGGTACCGTCTCTATCTTGAGACAGAGAGAAAGAAGAAAGAATCCCTTGCACAGGGCCAAAAGCAAAAGTTGGCAGAGGATTACTTAGAGGAACTAAAAAAATGAGGAACACTATACAAAAATTACAGAGATGCAGACAAATTTGCAAAGGAGACTGAGGGCAAGGCTGGCAGTAAGATGGCTCAGCTAATAAACAAGTCAAAATATTTGAGGAGGGCCAGCAAGGAGAAATCAGCTGAGCTCAAGAACATTGAGGAGGAGATTCTGGTATTAGAGATGTCTGCTAGAGAGCTGAGTAGAGAGCTGAGATTAATGTAGACCCATGCCAAGATGTTTGTATGTTTTTTTTCTGTGGTTCAACAATGCATCTAACCTGTCTTCAATACTGTGTTCAATTTGAATACATTTACGTTAACAGTAATTTTGTGATTCTACATTACCTTTGTATGTGTTTTTTGTGTGTGTGTTTGATGTCATTATATAGGTCTTAAATTTCATTTTAAGTGTTTTAAAAATGTCTTGAAAAGTCTTAAATTTGAGTTGAAGTTTACCTGCTTCAGCTGCATGTGAGAGACTTTTCAATATAGCGGGTCTTTTTTTCAGTCCCAAGGGAGCAAGAAACTTTGAGAACCAGCTCCTTCTCAAGCTGAACAAGAGCTTCTGTAGACTTGCTATGCTCCACTGGTGATAGTACGTAGCTGATTTGCAGAGAAATCTTGATTTCTACATATTCATGTACATTCAATGCATCTGCAAACACCTGATATGCCTTAGAATGTTTACTGCCACAACCCATTGTGAGATATGTTGTTATTCTATATCATGTGATTACTAATGGCGAGTTATGTCTTATGTTTGGATATTTCAGTGCCATGATTAGGCCAACTTTTATTGTTGATATTTGACCACCAAGTAAGTTATTCTTTTAATGTACACACATTAGTTATTCTGTATGTGTCACACTTCACCAAGGATGAGGCCCGAGAGGTAGCAGGTAAGTGCAAAGAGATTTTTAATGATGGCACACAAGATGATAAGGCGGTGAAATAC
The DNA here is from genome assembly GCA_033459395.1 of Hemibagrus guttatus. Lineage (NCBI taxonomy): Eukaryota > Metazoa > Chordata > Actinopteri > Siluriformes > Bagridae > Hemibagrus > Hemibagrus guttatus. The sequence continues at coordinate 3,239,407 of JAUCMX010000012.1, read as the reverse complement.
TGCCTTACAGATACAGAAACTGAAACTGGCAACAGCGCACTAGTAAAAATAACTTAAACACTTAAAGTCTTGCCATACTCTGGAAATGAATTGAGGCCCTTCATCAGACACGATGTTCTCTGGAATGCCAAAATGTCTGAAGACGTTGTGGAAGAGGCCCTCTTCCAGAAGGCTGTAGGTAAACATTTGAGCGGGACGAATGTACAGGCCTTGGAGAAATGGTCTACTGTGACGAGGATTGTGGTGAAGCCATTAGAAACCGGTAAGTCAGTGGCAAAGTCAATACCCAGATGGGACCAGGGTCAGCGTGGAATAGGGAGCAGTACCAGTTTACCCTTAGGCAGTCGACGTGGTGTAGAGATCATGGCACAGACTGAGCATCCTCTTACGCAGTGAGAGGGTTCGCTGCCTGCCTGGATCCCGGAGATGCATGTACTGAGTCCAGAAGAGAAAGACCTAGGGATGTTGGTACATATGCATTACCTTCTGGACCTCCCAGCGGAGCGGGTTCCTCTTCAGTGGCGGCACAAATATCATCGTCAAGCGACCAGGTGATAGGACACACAAACAGGTCTGGAGAGAGTATGGGTTCCGGTTCTACTGGCACTGGGTCTGGGGAATGGATTCTATAAAGAGCATTGGCTTTGGTGTTTTTATTTCTGGGACGGTAGGTGACAATGAAGTTGAAGCGGGTAAAAAACAGCGCCCACCGAGCTTGTCTTGGGTTTAAGCGTTTAGCTTCTCTGAGATACTGCAGGTTTTTATGATCTGTAATGACTTCAAACGGGTGATTCGCTCTAGGGCCAATTTTATGGCTAACAGTTCACGGTTCCCGATATCGTAATTCTGCTCCGCCGGGAATAACTTCTTGGAGGAGAAGGCACATGGGTGGAGTACTGGGGGTTCACCTCTCCGCTGGGATAAGACTGCTCCCACTCCTAGAGCAGAAGCATTCACTTCTACTATGAAAGGCTGGGTTGGGTCTGGATGGACTAGAGTAGGGGCTGTACAGAAGGTGGGTTTCAGCTTCCGGAAGGCTTCGATTGTGTCTGATGTCCAGCTGAGAGTTTTAGGTTTCCTATGCAGGAGGGAGGTGAGAGGAGCTGTGAGTTCACTGTACCCGAAGAGGAATTGATGGTAAAAGTTTGTGAACCACAGGAAACGTTGAAGATCCTTCACGGTACAAGGTTGTGGCCAGCTTTGAATGGCCTCCACTTTGGTGCAATCCATCTGAATACCCTTTGGTGAAATGATGTAGCCCAGGAACTGTGTAGTGGATTGGTGGAACTCACATTTCTCAAGCTTAAGATATAGGTGGTAATGGCGGAGTCGGTTGAGTACATGTTTTGTGTGATCCACGTGATCTGAGAGATTGGGGGAGTAGATGAGAATATTATCAACGTAGACGATGACGAACCTGTGGAGCATGTCCCGGAAGATTTCATTCATGAAACTCTGAAAGACTGAGGGAGCATTGGAGAGCCCATATGGCATGACCAGATATTCATAGTGCCCCGATGGAATTATGAAGGCCATTTTCCACTCGTCTCCCAGTCGCCCTCCATCCTTCTTGGCCACAAAGAAGAAGCTGGAAGCTGCCGGAGAGATGGATGGTCAAATGAACCCTTGTTGTAACACCTTGTGAAGAGAGAGTGGGTGGACTCTTCCTTTGGGGAGCTTGGCACCAGGCAGGAGGTTGATGGCACAGTCCCATGGTTGGTGTGGCAGCAGTTTCATAGTGGCAGTTTTGCTGAAGACATCCTTGTAGCCTCGATACTCCTCTGGGAGGTTGACTTGGGTGGAGGACACTGGACTCTCAATTGTGATAGACCCTAGGAGGGCTGCTTCTGGGGAACGATCAAGGAGCAATCACAGGTTGTATACAGTAGTCGCTCCACTGATCAATGCTTCCCGAAATCCACCTGCTGTTCGGTTGGTGTTTGGCCAGCCAGGGACGTCCCAGGACGACATCTACCATGGACTCCTCCAGCACCAGCAGAGTTAACCTTGAATTGTGGTGATCTGGTAATGAGTGGGATTTATTTGGCGTGGTACATTGCAGGTGGACAGTAGATGTGCAGAGATGAAGTTCCCAGATGACCCAGAGTCAAAGAGGATTTTCACTGAGAAAGATCGAGAGGCATGGATTAACACAGCATCATGGTAACTTGGAGTAGTCACAGTAGAGTTGATATGGACAGCACTCACCGTTGGGCGTGGAGGACGGGCTGGGCAGATTTGGAGGAGATGGTCATTTTCTCCACAGTACAGGCATAACCTTTGGTGGAAATGACGTTGGCAGATAGGTGGTATTGATCCGTCTGCACAGGTTTTGGTGCTGGGGAGCTGCAGGAGGATGAGGTGTCAGAAGGTGTCCGTTTCTCGATGGAGACCATGAAGAGACATTGTGAGATATGCTGGGCCTTTAAAACGAAGAGTTCCAGTCCCATAGAGTCATCATATATCGCCATCTGCTGTCGGATCTTGGGATTTAAACTGCGCCGGTAAGCATATAGTAATGCTACCTCGTTCCAGCCGCTAGAGGCTGCCAGCGGGCGGAAATGAAGGGTATAGTCGTGAATGGCCTGATTGGCTTGCCGTAAACTGAACAGTTCATCATGCACGGATAGGCGGAAGTGCTCGTACCAAATACGTCCTTAAAGTACACAAAAAAAAGCATCAAGGGATTGCATTACCGGACTTTGCGAGGTTCACAGTGATTCTGCCCAGCGACGAGCCTTTCCTGACAGCAGAGAATTGATGGGGGAGCATCTCAAAGTAAAGCTGACACTGCATCAGGAAACCCTGACACTCTGACACCTCACCCAAATAGGCTGCCGGTATGACCATGGGACAGGCGGAGGCAGATGGAGTGGACGGAGTGAGTGAAGGTTGAAGTGCAGCACGAAGGGAAGAGACAAGTTCGGAGACTGGATCTGGTGTGGTGGGATTTCCGGCTTCCAGCTTGGTGTGACTAATTTTTGGGGGCTAGTATTCTGTCACACTTCACCAAGGATGAGGACTGAGAGGAAGCAGGTAAGTGCAAAGAGATTTTTAATGATGGCACACAAGATGATAAGGCGGTGAAATAACTGAAACTGAAACTGTCTTATCTGAACCACTGCAGTCTGAACACAACCAACGTCCCAAGGGAGATAAGCACAGCAGGAGCATAGACAATAAGTCCACAGAGCACAGGCAGAATGAGAAGTCTCTGAGTAAGCAACCATAATACTAGCCATAGACTCAGTGGAGTGAGGGTGCCAAATAGTGGGCTGGTGATTGGGTGCAGGTGTCAGTGCTAGAACTCTGGTGATTGGGGGCGTGGTTGAGTGGCTGTGGTCGGTGCATCTGTGACAGTATGATTTACCAAGTCCGACTGTGCCGTTATAGTACTTAATATTTTCTTCCACCGTGATGCTTTTGTTTTAATGTTTAATGTTATTTTAATTTAAACAATTCACATGCCACAGACACTGTCTTTATGTAATGGTCCTTTTTGGTAGTGTCCATGCAAAAATACCTGTGTCCTGTAAACACTGACACACACACACACACGTCATCTCAACATCTACATGGTAAAGTGTTTTATCAGGTTTTAACTTGTTACTATGTTATAAAATAGTATGAGTATAAAATAAATCTTAACAGGAAAGCTTCACTGTTCTCAAATCCTGATATTTGACAGCCCCCATATGGCCCTTGCACACCTTCACTGCTCAGAGTAATGTTAACTGTCATCTGTATAATGTTCATTTCTAAGACTTTGTATTAACAGGCATGTGTGAGTACAGAGACATTAGACTTTTCTCACATAATGAATAATTACAAAAAATGACATTAGAGTTAGGATAAATATATATTAATTTTTTTTTACTTAGATATTCGGTTACAAGTACTTTTGTACTTTAAAGTCCCAAAACCTAGCTTGACAATGAGCAAGTGTTGAGCAATTTCGAGGACATAGCAGAACTGATCTCACTGACAATTCCAAAAACTCCAAGCACTCCCAAGGCTCATAATGGGCATCAGAGCTTGTGTCTTTTCCCTTTTTCAGCACTGGCAAACTTCTCCTGTGCTCTAATTTGCTCCGCTCTACAGTAAACTTAACCATAGTAGGTCAGTTAGGGGCTTGAATTTGGGTCAGCAGTAAGGGAGTTTAGTCCTCAATCTGGGAGCCAAAAGGGAAGGTAAAGCATGAGTTTATATACACTGTTGACTGGGAAAGGGGAAACAACAGGAGTCCAGCCAATGTCGGAAAAAGAAGTCAACATGAATTACATCAGACCTCTTTAGAAAGGTTCTTGAAGGTAGGTGATGTATTCATTCAGGTGTGGGAGTTGAGTCCTCAATCTGAGAGCTAAAGGGAAGTGAAACACCTTCGTCACTGGATATCTGGGGAGTAAACCTCACCTTCTTCATTTGATTCATTCTCTATTCCTAAGAGATCCCTTGACAAATCTGAATCATGAACAAATACTGCTTCTATTAAAACAACAAAGATAATATCATGACTTTTAACACATGTATATTTTATGTTAATCTTTTACATTTTCAGTTGCCTACATTTAATACCTGAACTCTATTCAACATACCATTTGAATCAATGTGAATTTCATCTTTACACTGGACTCCCCAAGGCTTCCTGTCTCTAATGCCATCAAAATTTTGCTAATGTTGGCCAGAATGTTGGCAGAACAGTGCATGAACCTGTTCCTTATGGCTTCTCCTCTGACCACAACAGAGTTTGACTGGTCAGGTACAAATTCAGATTCACTGGCATCTACAGCACTGAACTGACCAGTGATAGGTCTGCTTAAAGAAAATATTTTAATTATTGTCTTGGCTTTCTTGTCAGAAAGTGAAACTGTAAACTGCAGGCACTTTCATCTGAGCTACTATCTGAAGAGTCAGGGACATACTCATCTTCACTGCTTTCCACACTACTGATCAAGCAAACATGGTGACTGCTCTTCTTCTTCTTCTTTCGGCTTTTCCCTTCAGGGGTCGCCACAGCGAATCATCTCTCTCCACCTATCCCTATCTTCTGCATCCTCAACCCTTGCACCCACTAGCTTCATATCCTCATTTATTACATCCATATACCTCCTCTTTGGCCTTCCTCTTTGCCTCCTGCCTGGCAGCCCCATGTCCAACATTCTCCTACCAATATACTCACTGTCCCTCCTCTGAACATGTCCAAACCATCTTAATCTGGCCTCCCTAACTTTGTCCCCCAAACGTCCAACATGAGCTGTCCCTCTGATGTACTCATTCCTAATCCTGTCCAATCTTGTCACTCCCAAAGAGAACCTCAACATCTTCAGCTCTGCTACCTCGAGCTCTGACTCCTGTCTCTTCCTCAGTGACACTGTCTCTAAACCATACAGCATGGCCGGTCTCACCACTGTCCTGTACACCTTCCCCTTGATTCTCGCTGATATTTTCTGATCACACAGAACTCCTGACACCTTTCTCCACCCATTCCAACCTGCCTGCACTCGCTTCTTTACCTCTTTCCCACACTCTCCATTACTCTGGACTGTTGACCCCAAGTACTTAAACTCCTGTACCTTCTTCACCTCTTCACCCTGTAACCTTACTGTTCCACTTCCCTCTCTTTCATTCACACACATGTACTCAGTCTTACTATGACTGACCTTCATTCCTCTTCTCTCCAGCGCAAACCTCCACCTCTCCAGGTTTTCCTCCACCTGCTCCCTGCTCTCACTACAGATCACAATGTCATCTGCAAACATCATTGTCCAAGGAGACTCCTGTCTGACCTCCTCTGACAACTGGTCCATCACTATAGCAAACAGGAAGGGGCTCAGAGCCGATCCCTGATGCAGTCCCACCTCCACATTGAACTCCTCTGTCTGACCTACAGCACACCTCACCACTGTCCTGCTTCTCTCATACATGTCCTGCACCACTCTGACATACTTCTCTGCTACTCCTGACTTCCTCATACAGTACCACAGCTCTTCTCTTGGCACCCTGTCATATGCTTTCTCCAAGTCTACAAACACACAGTGCAACTCCTTCTGACCATCCCTATACTTCTCCATCAAAATTCTCAGAGCAAAAATTGCATCCGTTGTGCTCTTTCTGGGCATGAAGCCATACTGCTGCTCACAAATTTCCACTACCTTCCTTAACCTAGCTTCCACTACTCTTTCCCATACCTTCATTGTATGGCTCATCAACTTTATCCCCCTATAGTTACTGCAACTCTGCACGTCACCCTTATTCTTAAAGATCGGCACTAACACACTTCTTCTCCATTCCTCAGGCATCCTCTCACTCTCTAAAACCCTGTTGAACAAATTAGCTAAAAATTCCACTGCTGCCTCTCCCAGACACTTCCAGATCTCCACCGGAATGTCATCAGGACCAACTGCCTTCCCACTTTTCATCCTCTTCAAAGCCTTCCTGACTTCATCCTTTCTAATCTTATCTACTTTCTGTTCCACAGAGTTCACCCCTTCTACTCTTTTTCCCTCTCATTTTCCTCATTCATCAGCTCCTCAAAGTATTCCTTCCATCTCCTCTGTACACTCTCCTCACTTGTGAGCACCCTTCCATCTCTATCCTTAATAACTCTAACTTGCTGCACACCCTTCCCATCTCGATCCCTCTGCCTAGCTAACCTGTACAAGTCCTTCTCTCCTTCTCTAGTGTCTAACCTAGTGTACAACTCGTCATATGCCTTCTGCTTGGCCTTAGACACCTCCCTCTTCACTCTGCGCTGTAACTCCTTGTATTCCTGTCTATTCTCTTCAGTCCTGTCCATGTCCCACTTCTTCTTGGCTAACCTCTTCCTCTGGATACTATCCTGAACTTCCTCATTCCACCACCAAGTCTCCTTATCTTCTTTCCTCCTTCCAGATGACACACCCAGCACCTTTCTCCCTGTCTCCCTGATCACTTCTGCTGTAGTTTCCCAGTCATCTGGCAGCACTACCTGACCACCCAGAGCCTGCCTCAACTTCTGTCTAAATTCCTCACAACATTCCTCCTTTTTCAGCTTCCACCACTTGGTTTTCTTCTCTGTCTTTGACCTCTTCGTCTTACAGACCATCAAAGTCATCCTACACACCACCATCCTATGCTGTCTGGCTACACTCTCTCCCACTACCACTTTACAGTCACTAATCTCTTTCAGATTGCCTCTTCTACATAGAATGTAGTCTACCTGTGTTCTCCTACCTCCACTCTTGTAAGTCACTCTATGCTCCTCCCTCTTCTGAAAATAAGTGTTAACCACACCCATGTCCATCCTCTTAGCAAAGTCCACTACCATCTGTCCTTCAAGGTTCCTTTCCTTAACTCCAAACTTGCCCATCACCTCCTCATCACCTGTGTTCCCCTCGCCAACATGTCCATTAAAATCCGCTCCTATCACCACTCTCTCACCCGTGGGAATACTCTCCATCACCTCATCTAATTCACTCCAGAATCTCTCTTTCTCCTCTAACTCACAACCTACCTGTGGGGCATAACCACTAACAACATTCAACATCACCCCTTCAAACTCTAACTTCAGACTCATCACCCTGTCTGACACTCTCTTCACCTCCAGGACATTCCTCACAAACTCCTCCTTCAGGACCACACCTACCCCATTTCTCTTACTATCCACACCATAATAAAACAGCTTGAATCCTGCTCCTATACTACGAGCCTTGCTACCCTTCCACCTAGTCTCCTGTACACACAGTATATCCACCTTCCTTCTCTCCATCACATCAGCCAGCTCTCTACCTTTCCCTGTCATAGTACCAACATTTAGAGTTCCTATTCTCAGTCCTACACTCTTACCTTTCCTCTTCTCTCTCTGTCTGTGCACTCTCCTCCCTCCTCTACTTCTTCGACCAACAGTAGCCCAATTTCCACCGGCGCCCTGTTGGTCAACGGCGCCGATGGCGGTCGTTGTTAACCCGGGCCTCGACCGATCCGGTATGAAATTCGTACTGACGATTCGCATGGTTAAATTTGGCAATGTTTTACGCCGGATGCCCTTCCTGACGCAACCCTCTCTATTTATCCGGGCTTGGGACCGGCACAGAAGTCACTGGACTGTGACCCCCATGGCTAGATTAAACATGGTGACTGCTCATGAAGCTATAAAAGACAATACAACTTAAATGTGAACACTAATATCCATAAAAAAAATTATGTATCATTATGTTCATCATGAACAATTTATCCTACCTGAGGAATGCTTGTTTCCACTTGTGATTGCAGGATACAATACTGGTCACCAGCAAACAACTCTTCTGGCATCTGCTGAGTAAAAACTAAAATATTTCTAGAAAAAGCAAAGGTTATGCTAAATAAAAAATAAGTGTTATGACGGGATGCCCACTTGATAAACATGAAGAAGATGACTATGATGAAGAGTCTGAGTTTCAAGATGTTACTATCTTGGCTGACAACACAGGCCTTGAGTATCAACTTTCACAACATCACAGATGTGCATTCCATCTCCTGAATCTTGTATCCACCACTGATGCCAGACATAGAGGAAGTTGTCTTGGTCTGCTTTTGGAAAATGGCATGCACTGTGGAATAAAAGCAGCTGGTCCACCTCAGCAATTGAGACAGTGGAGCATGAATGCAGACCCAATGATACACTTTGGACTCCTGCTACCTTGATTAAAAATCAAATTGTAAGCTGTTTGGTGGGGTATCTTATAAAAAATACACTTGCTGTCAACATGTCTTAAATATATTTGAATTCTGGTTGTTACATAAAATAGCACAATTTAAAATTTTAATGATTTAATTCTATTTGACTTAAAATTGAAATCTTTTGGAGACTGGGTGTGTAGATGCTAGTTAATAAACCGAATTGAAAGTTATTATTTTAAAAGAGTAATAGAGCAAAACTTGTCTCTGCATGTTTGTTTCTTTGTGACAAACTTGTGACTTTTTACTAATCTCAGAGGTATTCTGATTATCTGTGTTTTTCTAAGATCAACAAGCTGAATTGGGCTTTTAGGGGAAATATGCTGCAGTTATGAAATCAATTTCTATGGCTCTAAATGGCCTCCAAGGAGAATCATCTGTCCACATGGGTTTTCTGCTGATGACTCTCTACCAGCTGCAGGAAAAGTTGAAGAGGCTTCAGTCAATCAGCAAAGTCTGTGGACCACTCTTTAAGATCCATACAACATGGCATTCAGAAGTGTTTTGGGAGCTTTGATGTTATGAAGGACCCACAGTGCATCGCTGCATCTGTCCTCCTACCGAAGTTCAGTACAGGCTGGACAAAAAAAGAGAACATCTTAAAAGCTGGGAATAAATCTTCATTAATTTGGGGGTGGGGGGGCAGGCACGGTGGCTTAGTGGCTAGCACGTTTGCCTCACACCTCCAGGGTTGGGGGTTCGAGTCCTGCCTCCACCATATATGTGTGTGGAGTTTGCATGTTCTCCCCGTGCCTCGGGGGTTTCCTCCGGGTACTCTGGTTTCCTCCCCCAGTCCAAAGACATGCATTGTAGGTTGATTGGCATCTCTAAATTGTCCATAGTGTGTGTGTGTGTACCCTGCGATGGGTTGGCACTCCGTCCAGGGTGTATCCTGCCTTGATGCCCAATGACGCCTGAGATAGGCACAGGCTCCCCGTGACCCGAGTATAGATTGGATAAGCGGTAGACAATGAATGAATGAATAATTCAGGAGGGAATTCTTTGGCTACTATTTAGATAGGTTAGCCTTGATGTTTTGTATTGGACTTGACAATATCAGAAATTACCTCAATGCCAACAGCAGAGAAAATGATTCTCTTGCAAATGAGACTTGTTCTGATGAGGATGACTTTTTTTGCATTGATGATAAAGATAGGAAACTCAGAGTTCAGAGAGCTTGACAACTGCCTTGCATGCCTATCTACAGGAGGTATGGATCTCTTGTACTCTTTTCCCATCTGGTAAGGTAGGATTTTGACTTTTGTGTGCTATTTGTTTAACTTGGTTGGTTCTAAAGTTGTGCTATTTGAATTGTTATATTGTATAGCTTGTTGATCCTATAGTGTTGGTCTTTGCGTTTTAGCTGTTTCAGGTGATTAATCAAGAAAAGTTTCAGTCTCCTTTAAGGTGTAAATTGTGGGCAGGGCTTACTAATTTATATTGAAGGTTCTCCGCTACGCTCATGTCTGTAGCAGTTTGCAGGTAGCTCTGCCAACATCTGTTAACATCTTAAATAGTAAGTGTCTACTCACATCTTTTTCTTGTTCTCTTACATTCTTAATTCATACTAAACCTCAATTTGACTAGACCACAGACATGTGCCTCAAACCTATCTCTGTTGTTACCTCTTACAGACACAGGCACTCTCATCCACAAAGCAGAGGTCATGTTTCCAGAAATGGAAGAAATGTACACACTACTCAGTGTCTTCCCTTCTGACAGCACCCCTCTGATGGTCCTTAGATTTCAACCTCCTATCTGACAAACTTCAGTCTTAGCCTAATGGCTCTTCTGAATTCATTCTCCTTGTCATTCAACAGCTGTCCTCCCACACACAAGGTAGGAAATGTCCTGGACCTAGTCTTCACTCATCCTTCCCCAGCTACAGACATGACCGCTACCCCACTTCATATCTCAGATCATCACTTGCTATCCTTCACTATCACTCTCCCTAAACCTGCCTAATGTAACTCCCAGCACCTCTCTCTCACCCACCAAAACCTCCGCTCTATCTCCCCTTCCTCTGTAGCTTCTTGCACTCTTTCATCTCTTCCTGACCATGACTCCTTTTCCTCCCTTCCCCTGGACTCAGCTACAGACACTTTTCTCTCCTGTCTTTCCTCAACCATAGACCTTCTCTGCCCTTTGTCCACTAAATGCAGGAAGACTTCTTGTCCTGCTGCTGGGCTGTCAGATGTGCTTCGCAACAATTAGAGAGAACTATGATCAGCAGAGAGGAAGTGGAAGAAATTTCAACTGAATGCAGATCACATCTATTATCACACACTCCTGTCCAAATTCTCTTTGGACTTCTGCCAAGACCTCATTCTACAAGGAAAACCTTGAAGCTTCTGCACAAGATCCCTGAAAGCTCCACAACCTCTTCTCTTCACTACTCAACCCTACGGCTCCACCTCCTCCATCCTCCCTGAGTGCCGAAGCTTTCGCCACTTTTTACACAGAGAAGATTGAGAAGATCTGCCAGACCTTCACTTCTGCCCCAACTTCATCTACATCACACAGTCAGGAGTCTGCTACTCCTTCATTGAAGCATCTCTCAATCATAGCAGCAGAAGAGGTTTTGCAAATTATCCAGTCCTGCAATCCTACCATCTGTCCACTCGATCTAATCCCTTCAACTATGCTCCAGACCATCTCACCTGACCTCCTGCCCTTCATCACCACAGTCATCAATGGATCCATAACATCTGGTCATATACCAACTGCCTTTAAGAAAGCAAGGGTCAACCCCATCTGGAAGAAACCTGTTCTGGATCCCTCAGACATCAACAACTACAGAACGGTATCACTTCTCTCGTTTCTTTTAAAAATTCTCGAACACATTGTTTATAATCAGCTCTCTGACTATCTCCTGCAGAATAACCTCCATGATCCCAACCAGTCTGGCTTCAAAGCAGCACATTCCACAGAGACTGCCCTTTTGGGGAGTCCCTTTTGCGGAGTGAAACTACGTGCTGCTAGATCAGCTGTCATCAATCCTCATCCTCCTCGACCTGTCTGCAGCATTTGATACAGTAAACCACAAGACTCTCTTGTCCATCCTCAGGAGTCATGGAATTTGTGGAACAGCATGGAAATCGTTTGCTTCCTACCTGGTGTCACAGAACGCTGCTGCAGATGATGATGATGAGCTGATGCAGCCGGTGTAAAAGAATCAGACCCAACGCGGAGTTAGACAGCGGACAGGGGTTTTATTAAACTAAGGAACATACAGCACACAGACGTAACACAAAGACGAAGATTGGCAAAGTAACAAAGACAGATGGCCACTATAAATAAGGAACATGATTACAGACACATTAGGAACAGGTGACAGGCATGAACACATTAGGGAAAGGCGTGGCTAGAACAAACACATGACTAAATAAACAAAACCCCTGCTGAAGGCCCCCTAGTGGTCCATCGGGGGCACTTGCCCCCGTAACACCTGGATGGTTGCTCATATCAGATTACATGGAAGGGATTGACATCTGCTCCTCGCAGACTCTCTACTGGTGTCTCACAAGGCTCAGTACTTGGTCCTCTCCTTTTCACACTCTATACTCATTCTCTTGGCAAAGTTACAGTGGTGTGAAAAAGTGTTAACCCCCTTCCTGATTTCTTTTTTTTTTGCATGTTTGTCACATTTAATGTTTCAGATAATCAAACACATTTAATATTAGTCAAAGATAACACAAGTAAACACATCATGCAGTTTTTAAATGAAGGTTTTTATTATTAAGGGAAAACAAAATCCAAAACTACATGGTCCTGTGTGAAAAAGTGTTTGCACCCCCTGTTAAAACATAACTTAACTGTGGTTTATCACACCTGAGTTAAATTTCTCTGGCCACACCCAGGCCTGATTACTGCCACCCCTTTTCAAAATCAAGAACTCACTTAAATAGGACCTGCTTGACAAAGTGAAGTAGACCAAAAGATCCTCAAAATCTAGACATCATGCCGAGATCCAAAGAAATTCAAAAACAAATGAGAAAGAAAGTAATTGAGATCTATCAGTCTGGAAAAGGTTATAAAGCCATTTCTAAAGCTTTGGGACTGCCGTGAATCACAGTGAGAGCCATTATCTACAAATGGCGAAAACATGGAACAGTGGAGAACCTTGCCCGGAGTGGCTGGCCGACCAAAATTACCCCAAGAGTGCAGCGACAACTCATCCAGGAGGTCACAAAAGACCCCACAACAACATCCAAAGAACTGCAGGTCTCACTTGCCTCAGTTAAGGTGAGTGTTCATGACTCCACCATAAGAAATAAACTGGGCAATAATGGTTTGCATGGCAGAGTTCCAAGACGAAAACCGCTTCTGAGCAAAAAGAACATAAAGGCTCGTCTCAGTTTTGCCAGAAAACATCTTGGTGATCCTCAAGACTTTTGGGAAAATACTCTGTGGACTGACAAGACAAAAACTGAACTTTTTGGAAGGTCTGTGTCCCATTACGTCTGGCATAAAAGTAACACCGCATTTCAGAAAAAGAACATCATACCAACAGTAAAATATGGTGGTGGTAGTGTGATGGTCTGGGGCTGTTTTGCTGCTTCAGGACCTAGAAGACTTGCTGTGATAAATGGAACCATGAATTGTGCTGTCTACCAAAAAATCCTGAAGGAGAATGTCAGGCCATCTGTTTGTGACCTCAAGCTGAAGCGAACTTGGGTTCTGCAGCAGGACAATGATACAAAACACACCAGCAAGTCCACCTCTGAATGGCTGAAGAACAACAAAATGAAGACTTTGGAGTGGCCTAGTCAAAGTCCTGACCTCAAACCGATTGAGATGCTGTGGCATGACCTTAAAAAGGTGGTTCATGCTCGAAAACCCTCCAAAGTGGCTGAATTACAACAATTCTGCAAAGATTAGTGGGCCAAAATTCCTCCACAGCGCTGTAACAGAATCATTGCAAGTTATTGAAAACGCTTTATTGCAGTTGTTGCTGCTAAGGGTGGCCCAACCAGTTATTAGGCTTAGGGGGCAAGCACTTTTTCACACAGGGCCATGTAGTTTTGGATTTTGTTTTCCCTTAATAATAAAAACCTTAATTTAAAAACTGCATGATGTGTTTACTTGTGTTATCTTTAACTAATATTTTAAATGTCTTTGATTATCTGAAACATTAAAGTGTGACAAACATGCAAAAAAAAAAAAGAAATCAGGAACACTTTTTCACACCACTGTATATCCTCACATGGGCTTTCATACCACTGCCATGTCACTCCCTCCACTTCCGGTAGCTGCATGCAAAGCAAATCCTCTAGCACTGCTCAACTGGTCCCACCATCTCTCAGGGTAAAAGTTAGGTATACACCTAGACTCTTCTCTGTTCTGGCACAGAGGTGGTGGAATGAACTTCCCCAGGATATCTGACAGCCTTCACTGACTGTCTTCAAACGGCAACTGAAGACATACCTCTTCTTGAAGCACATAAACTAACTCTTATTTTTCCCTGTTTTTATGTATTGTTATGTTGGATGTACAAAAAAATCCCAAACTCAGTTTTTAGGCTAATAGTATCCGAAGACTGTGTCCTATTGCACCAGTGATAATATATTCATTGATAGAGATTTTAAAGCACTTCTTCATCTGCCAAATAGAAGAAATGTGAATGTAAATGTGGATGGGGACTTAAATTCAGTCTAGAGTGAGAACTGCCTCTAAATGTGTGAATCACCCGGCCCTTTTTTCGGGTTATTAACGTTTATTTAAAGTCTTCCAAAATTTTAATGATTAAATGTGCATTTACAAACTATTACAACACTTTGTTAATGCAACAGTGAAACCATCATTTGGCTGTGTCCCTATACTCAGTCTGGAGTGAGAACTGCCTATCAATGTGTGAATCACCCGGCCCTTTCACGTGGACTGATGGACCATCGTTACTTGTTGTCACATTGAAATTTGTGGGCTGGACTGTGAGCAATCTCAAGTTCTGATTTGATTCTGACCATTTAAATGAACAACACCTGAGCCAGGTCCCTCAGAATGAGGAAAGTGTTCAACACCTCTCTCCAGACCTTCAGGTATGTTGCAATGATATATTTTATTGGTCATTTGATCTGGGGAAGAGGCAATGATGAAGTCAACTTACATATCTCTTTGTCACAACTGGTACCCTAAGAATGTTTCTTACCTTCCTGGATCACTTGGTAACTGCTATTTGTTTGGTGTTTTTATGTTGGATAAAACAAATATAGATTCTTTCTAAATGTATTAAGAGTTTTAAGCGAAACAACTTCCAAAAGAAAGCAAAGTAAGATTACTTCAAATTGGAGCACTGATTTATAATATTTTCATAAGTGCTTCTCTTTGGGGTAGTCTCATTGTGCTTTGACTTCCATGTCTTCTGATACTGCAACGTACATCTGTGCATTTGACTTCCCTGTCTTCTGTGACTACTGCAACATATATGTGTATCGTCACCCTAATAATAACACATTTACTGCAGTGTTATTGTACCTTGTGACATCTGGGGTCTGGCCAGGTCCTGTAGACTCATTTCACTTAGAAGGAAAAAGATTTTCATATGGTATATTCTCCATGGAGACATTGTATGCCAAAGGGAATGTAATAACTGTATTTTCAGTGCTAATTATTTCAGGTAAAGATTCAACAAGGAAGACAGTCGGCATTAGTGTCACAATTGATACCCTAACAATGGCCCTGACCTGTCTGAATCAGTTGGTAAGTGCTATTTGTTGGGGTAGTTTTCAGTGATCCAATCAACCTAAAGAAGATGATCTGTTATCCTCTTTGTGATTAAACCACATGCTCATAAGATGGCATTCAATACTCTCTAAATAAACACAATCAGATTACTTCAAACAGAAGCACTGATTTTACTAACATCAATAAGTGCTACTCTTTGGGGCAGTCTTATCTGTGCTATTATGAATCTTCTGAGTCTTCTGCATTGATGTCTACTGCAACGTTACCCTAATCTGTGCATATTTGACTGTCCCTAGTTTTCAATGTCGAAGTAGCTGAAACGAACAGTTGGGGCAATGTTCAGTGAATTTGGACACCAAGAACATGCATTGTGGATCTACAGTCACACGTATTGTGGATACACTAAGAAGATTTTTATCGGGTTATTAACGTTCATTTAAATTCTTCCACAATTTCAATGAGTAAATGTGCATTTACTGTCTACTTTGTTAATGCAACAGTGAAACCATCATTTGGCTGTGTCCCTATACTCAGTCTGGAGTGAGAACTGCCTATCAATGTGTGAATCACCCGGCCCTTTCACGTGGACTGATGGACCATCGTTACTTGTTGTCACATTGAAATTGTGGGCTGGACTGTGAGCAATCTCAAGTTCTGATTTGATTCTGACCATTTAAATGAACAACACCTGAGCCAGGTCCCTCAGAATGAGGAAAGTGTTCAACACCTCTCTCCAGACCTTCAGGTATGTTGCAATGATATATTTTATTGGTCATTTGATCTGGGGAAGAGGCAATGATGAAGTCAACTTACATATCTCATTGTCACAACTGGTACCCTAAGAATGTTTCTTACCTTCCTGGATCACTTGGTAACTGCTATTTGTTTGGTGTTTTTATGTTGGATAAAACAAATATAGATTCTTTCTAAATGTATTAAAGAGTTTTAAGCGAAACAACTTCCAAAAGAAAGCAAAGTAAGATTACTTCAAATTGGAGCACTGATTTATAATATTTTCATAAGTGCTTCTCTTTGGGGCAGTCTCATCTGTGCATTTGACTTCCCTGTCTTCTGTGACTACTGCAACATTTTTATTTTTGTATGTCACCCTAATAATAACACATTTACTGCAGTGTTATCGTACCTTGTGACATCTGGGTCTGGCCAGGTCCTGTAGACTCATTTCACTTAGAAGGAAAAAGATTTCAATGGTATATTCTCCATGGAGACATTGTATGCCAAAGGGAATGTAATAACTGTATTTTCAGTGCTAATTATTTCAGGTAAAGATTCAACAAGGAAGACAGTCGGCATTAGTGTCACAATTGATACCCTAACAATGGCCCTGACCTGTCTGAATCAATTGGTAAGTGCTATTTGTTGGGGTAGTTTTCAGTGATCAATCAACCTAAAGAAGATGATCTGTTATCCTCTTTGTGATTAACCACATGCTCATAAGATGGCATTCAATACTCTCTAAATAAACAATCAGATTACTTCAAACAGAAGCACTGATTTTACTATCATCAATAAGTGCTACTCTTGGGGCAGTCTTATCTGTGTAATAATTTCTGAGTTTTCATTATGTCTCTGAACGTTACCCTAATTGTGGCATATTTACTTATTTTAATGTAAGTGCTAACAAGTTGGCAATGTTCAGTGAATTTGGACACCAAACAGCATTGACTCTCGTTGATCACTGAATTTTTCGGTTATTAACGTTCATTTAAATTCTTCCAAATTTCAATATAATGTGCATTTACTGTCTATTTGTTAATGCAACAGTGAAACCATCATTTGGTGTCCCTTATACTCATCTGGAGTGACTGCCTATAATGTGTGATCACCGGCCTTTCATGGACTGATGGACACGTTACTTTTTCATTGAAATTTTGGGCTGGACTTGAGCAATTCAAGTTCTGATTTGATTCTGACCATTTAAATGAAAACACCTACAGGCCCTCAGAATGGAAGTGTTCAACACCTCTCTCCAGACCTTCGGTATGTTGCATGATATATTTTATTGGCATTTGATCTGGGGAGAGGCATGATGAATCAACTTACATATTCTGTACTTCCCTAGTGTTTCTTACCTTCCTGATCATTTAATGCTATTTGTTGTTTTTATGTTGATAAACAAATATAGATTTTTCTAAATGTTGAAGTTTAAGGAATACTTCCTTAAGAAAGAAAGTTTTATTAAATTGGCACGATCATTTATTTTATAAGTGTTCTTTGGGGTAGTCATCATTGGTGTTCAGGAATTGGCATAGCAATTGACCGTCTCTGTGACTACGAATTAGTTGTAGTCCCTAATAATAAGTTTCTGATCTATCACCTTAAGATAGTGTTGCCAGTCCTGTAACTCAATGCACTAGAGGAACAATTTTCTTGTATATTCTCATGGAGAACTGCATCAAAGGGAATTATAACTATTTCATGCTAATATTTGGAATTACTGTAATACATTGCATTATGTCCAATGATACCTACCAAGCCCTGACTTCTGACATTTAATGCAACGTTGGGGATTTTCAGTGATCAGGAACCAAAAAATTTAGCCTCGTATTATAATAATGGTTTTTATTTAAGTCAATAATTACTTCAATTAAGATATTTTTCTTATTTTATCTCGGACCATCTTGCTTTCCTTCTTTTTGAGTGAAACAAATTGTTTTCCCGTTTCAGTGTAGAACAACTTATGTGCAATTAATTTGGTGGACAGAATTAATTTATGTTCTACTTTAATGACACCTGGGCCCTGATTGGAATTCAACACTTCTCAGCCTCAATTTCAATTATTTTATGAATTGGGAAGGGAATGAATCCTTACTATTATTTAAAGACTTAATGTTATTCCTGGATACTTTAATCATGGTTGTTTTGTTGGAATAATATTTTTTAAAGATTAAGATTCAAGCAAACAATAAAAAACAAATAGTCTTCAAACGACATTTAATTTTTCATAGGTTTTGGGTACATACAGTTTGTTCCTGTTACTGCTATCTTGATACTTCTATCATAGTTTACAATTTATTTCATTTATGCATTGTGTCATTGCATAAGATTTGTATTTTTAATATCGTTAATTATTATTGATTAGAAATTGATAGCATGTTTGCACAAAATTTGGTACTCATTATACATTTGTATCCTGCTACTAGAACGTATTTGTTAACTGCTGAGTGGACTCAATTTGATACGCTTTATGAACATGCCATTCGAATGTTGGCTCTCTCTGTTCATTTTGATTATGACAGTGAGAGCCTCATGATTTCACACTGTCCTGTTTCTTATTTGACTTATTGGATAATATAAATATTTTTTCAATGTCTAATTCTACTTCAAGAAAAATTTTTGTTCCTGGAAATTTATCAAGGATTATAGTATTTTAGTGCAATATTCAAAGATTCAAAGTACTCTTAGCATTGATCCTATGGCCTACTGAGTTGGTAATTTTTTGTATTTTAGTATCCATCAACTAAGTGACTTATCCCTTTTTACACTGCCTAATGGATTATTCTCTTAATATCATAGAATTCTTCAACTTAGTGTTATAATAGTTTCATGTATTATTGTAATGGGCGAGTGATTAAGGATTTCATGATTCAGACATGTTGCATTGGTATATGTATTTAGATATTGTACTTATAAACTCTTATGTACTCAATGCACTTATCACGAACATGTTTTTTCTATATCATGGAGTATCTTTATTGTTCATCTATCATCTACTTAATGAATGACTTTCTGTCTTCTGCGGACCTACTGAATCGAAATATCCCTATGCATTTGCTTCTTGGGGTTTCTGTGACCTAAACTGCAACATATCATTATGTACCCTGTATCCAATGATAAATTCATCTCTCTAATACATGTTCTAAATAATGTTTTATCCAAAAGGCAATTGTACTTAATTTATACTGTACCCTTTGCTCTGGGTGCAGTCTGAATATTTATTGAAGGTAAAGTACAATGGTATATTCTCATGAAATGTATGCAAAGGAAGAAAACTGTATTTTCAGTGCTATTATTTCAGGTAAAATTACAGCAGATTTTATTATTGTAAATTTGACCTACAATGGCTGACTTAATCATGTAATTATTTTGGGGAGTTTTCAGTGTCCAACACCTAGAGTGACTTATCATTTTGTATTCACTGCTCAAAGTGGCTTACATCTTAATACACTCGATATTAGAGCCTGATTTTCATCATCATAAGTCATTTTGGCAGTTATTGTCAAACTGATGCTCATGAAGTTTGAACGTTCCTAATTTGGAATTTCAATTAATGTATGGCTTAATTGGGGAATTGTCATAACATGGCCTACAATTGAATCATGTTTGTGTTTTTATATGTACGTAATTATTGTTTCATTTGTCAAATCAATGATAAATGTGTTATGTACTTTGTTAAACAGTAAACTTCAAAAGCATGATTCTTAAATCAATGTTCTTGAGATCTTCATTGACCGCCTTCACTGTGATGACTCGTTTTCTTGACATTGAAATTGTGTACTGTACAATTAAGTCATTTGCATTTGACCTTTAATTGCATCTGGCCAGGCCTGAATGGACATTTCAACACTCCTCAGCTTAGGTATTTCAATGATATATTTTGGTCATTTGTATCTGGAAGAAAAGATTTAGTCATATATTTCAGAACTGTACCCAAGAATGTTTTACTGTCTGTCATTGGTAACTGCTATTTGTAAGTGTTTATGTTGGATAATTCTATAAGATCTTAACAAATGGGATGTATCTTTGTAAACAATTCTAAAAGATCAAAATACTAAAAATCGATTATTCATAATTCATAAGTCTTCTATTGGGGTATCTTTGGGGATATTCTGTCTAATCAGATGTTTTATTCTCTGAACTACTCTTTGCTTCTGTATAATCTGTTGCATTTATTCTTACACCCGAATATAATTTACAGTTACGTACTTGTGGCATCTTTGGGTCTGCAAGTCTTAGATCTTTTTTGAAGTAAATTTCATTCTATTTCTGAGACATGTGCCAATGGAATGTATACTTATTTCAGTGAAATCTTTGGTAAGTTCAAGACAGTCGATAGTACAATTGATACCCTAAAGGCCCTCATGATTGGACTGTTGATTGGTTGATTTGCTGCATTAAAGAATACTGTTACCTGTTTTGATAAGAAATGTCAACACTGTCCAGCCTTCAAATATGTAAATAAACTTCTGCAACGAAGTGATTTATAATATATGTCTCTTTGGGCAGCATGATCAATTTTTTTCTGAACTTGTAATGCATTTTTGTGTTTTTGTGATGTAACAAATTGGTATTTCTAATTTGGATACAAGAAAGACTTCTTTTATGTATTAAGATTTAGTTAAATTCAAATTAAAATTTAAGTGCTTTCATGGAGTTATTAACATTACTATGTTCTGTGGCCTATCTCATTTGGTTGACTCCTATCAATTGCATACTCAGTTTGCTTGCCCTGATACATGCTTACTGAGTTATTCATTGAATTGGGTTCGTGTTATTCTGTGATTAATTACAAAGAATACCAAGGTATTTATGAATTGTTTCAAACTTACCAAGGACATCAGTTATTTCAATGATATTTTATAGGCTTCTCTGGGATAGTAGAAGTGCATTTTCATGTCATTGCCTGTCAATCACCTAAAGATGCTGTTATCTTTTGGTGTTTTTATGTCTAAAATGGATTAATACTTTAAATAAAGATTTTAACAACAACTTTCAAATAAAGAATGTATTCCTTCAAATGCCTGATTTTATATTTCATAAGTGCTTCTTTGGGTATCTCATTGCATTTGATTCCCTTCTTCTGCGATACTGAACAATTGTGTTTCCTTATTACTGTAACTGCATATTCTGTACGGTTGCCATTCTTAGCTATTTCACTAGTATGAAATGTGGTCAGCGTCTTAATGATTCATTGAAGCAAAGATTTATACGATTTCCGTAATATTTATGTAAAGGATTCAAAACTTATTCATGTATTATTGATATATTCAACAGGGACAGCGGCAATTGGTTGATACCCTAGTGTTACGTCTGAATCAGTAAAGAGTATTGTTGGTCTTTTGATGACCCACTAAATGGATTTTATCTTGTATAACACAATCATAGATATAATCTTTAAATCATCAATAAGTCACTCTTTGAGGAAGATGTTTATCTATAATTCTTGTTTGCATTATGTTTAATATTTGAGTTTTCTTTTTGGAAGTACAATTGTGGCATTTTCTTATTTTGGACTCAAGTAATTGGATGTTCACATTGGACACAAAACTTGTGCTTTTTTCGGTTATTACTTATTAGTCTCCAAATTCAATGAGTAATGATTTACATTTACTTTGTTAATCAACAGTGAAACCATCATTTGGCTGTGTCCCTATACTCAGTCTGGAGTGAGAACTGCCTATCAATGTGTGAATCACCCGGCCCTTTCACGTGGACTGATGGACCATCGTTACTTGTTGTTACATTGAAATTTGTGGGCTGGACTGTGAGCAATCTCAAGTTCTGATTTGATTCTGACCATTTAAATGAACAACACCTGAGCCAGGTCCCTCAGAATGAGGAAAGTGTTCAACACCTCTCTCCAGACATTCAGGTATGTTGCAATGATATATTTTATTGGTCATTTGATCTGGGGAAGAGGCAATGATGAAGTCAACTTACATATCTCTTTGTCACAACTGGTACCCTAAGAATGTTTCTTACCTTCCTGGATCACTTGGTAACTGCTATTTGTTTGGTGTTTTTATGTTGGATAAAACAAATATAGATTCTTTCTAAATGTATTAAAGAGTTTTAAGCGAAACAACTTCCAAAAGAAAGCAAAGTAAGATTACTTCAAATTGGAGCACTGATTTATAATATTTTCATAAGTGCTTCTCTTTGGGGTAGTCTCATCTGTGCATTTGACTTCCCTGTCTTCTGTGACTACTGCAACATATATGTGTATGCCACCCTAATAATAACACATTTACTGCAGTGTTATCGTACCTTGTGACATCTGGGGTCTGGCCAGGTCCTGCAGACTCATTTCAGTTAGAAGGAAAAAGGTGTTCTAATGGTAAATTCTCCATATAGACTTTGTATGACAAAGGGAATGTAGTAATATTTGTTTACATTCAGTTCTAATTAATTCAGGTAAAGATTCAACAAGGAAGACAGTCGGTATTACTGTCACAATTGATACCCTAACAATGGCCCTGACCTGTCTGAATCATTTGGTAAGTGCTATTTTTTGGGGTAGTTTTCAGTGATCCAATCAACCTAAAGAAGATGATCTGTTATTGTTAGAATGAAATCCTCTCTTTTGTATCTTTCCTTTGGTAAGCTATGTCTCATGTATTATGTACTCACTGTGTGACTTAACTTTCAAGTATGTAACCTTACTTATACCTTTGGGAATACACCTGACAACTGTGTTATTATGATTAATTACTTTATAATTATCCTCTGAAGCATTTTCTGTAAAGAACTGTCATTATACTCATCATTTACTACAACTGTCTGAATACTTATGAACATGCCCTGTGTGCATGCCTCCCTTGTGAAATGTGTGCTTGTTCTGCAAGAATGATCCTTCCACATGTGTGTGTGTATCACAGTATAAATACTTTTGTCCTTCTGATAATAAACCGGAGCTATCTTGGTAAACTGAGACTCTAGTCTCTTTATTGGGATATCTCTCCTGGCCTGTCTTTTGCGGATCTTCAGCTGCTGGGTGCCGGGGTCTACTGTTTGACAACCTCCTGAAAGAACTGATTTATCATTTTGTTCTAACAATTTGGGGGCTCGTCCCGGGATACTGCAGACAAGGGTGAGTACAAAACTCCTTTCCTCATATTTTGAGAAAGGTCTCACCCCTTGTGTGTAGTATCTGAAACCGGCTGAGGTTGTCTGTGTTCCCGTTTCTGACGAGGTCGAGTGGAAGACTTTCATAGAAAGTTTATCTTGTAGACTGTATTCCCACTTCTGACACTGTCGAGCGGAAGATTTTTTATAGAAAGTTTGTATTGTCGACTGTATTCCCGCTTCTGCCGAGGTCGAGCGGAAGACTTTCATAGAAAATTTGTTTGAGTAACTGTGCACAGAGCTTTTGTGGTTACCCTGCAGCTGTAAGAGAAGCATCTGGTGGTTTTCCCTTTCGGTGGTGGTTTCTGTGATATTCTGTGAACATTTACCTTCTGTGCCTGTGTACCAAATTCTTAAGTTTAATCATGGGTCAAGGTAGTAGTGACTACCCTAAACCCCATCCAGAAGAAACCCCAAGGGACTGTATGGAGCGTTGTGGTTTTGGCTATTATTGCACACTCCATTTGTTGATAATTTAGCGGGATGGTCTGAAAGCATTCCTCAAATGGGGAATTTCCCTAGACATGGTAGCTTTAAGCCTGAATATCTTAGTATGGCTTTTCGTATGATATATGAAGGACAGGGAGATGATGAGGTGTACGTTGATGTGCTGCCTCGTAAACGCCCCTGGGGTAAAAAGCACGCCCAATGTGGCTGCTCCATCAGTGATGTCTTCCAAAGGGAAGACTGTTGTAGCCTCTGCTCCTGGAATTCCATCCTCTAGGGATGATGACTCAGAACCCTCGTCTGAGGAAGACGAGGGGCTGAAGACTGATGGCCCTGATACCGGGTCGGCGATTGATCCTCCCTCTCTTAAATCCACGAATGCTGCATGCATTTTTACTGTACAAGGTGGGGGTAAGCCAACCATTTATTCTCCATCTGCTTCAGATCTTAAAGACATCCTAGATCTCTTACCTAATCCTAAAGATAACCCCATACATTTTGTGAAAACCCATATCCAGGCTACTAGGAATCTGATGGTTTATTTGACTCTAAGCAATTTGCTTTTCCTGTAGAGTTCTGTGCTGCAGATTATTTCCAGCAACCCCGACAGCGCCCTCAACATCAGCAGAATAATAGAAATGGTTCAAATAGCTGGCAGCGTAATCAAATGCCTAATTATCAAAAGGGGGGACGGGGACAGCGGGGAAATGATTATTGCTACTTTTGTAAGAAAAAGGGACGTTGGGCTCGTAATTGTCGCACTCAGCAGCGCCAAGCCCGCGCCGATTCTCAACAGGAGCAGTCTTCTCAGTCCCGGCTTTCCCTGCCTCCCCCTCCTCCACCTCAATCCTCGCAGCAACCTTACCAGGCTAATCAGAACAACTCTTTTCAGCGTCAGCGCTAGGGCTGCCCATAGAGTCTGCACCCCTCTATGCTATCGTGTTCATTTTCTTCTCCAGCCTTATGTGATTTACCTTTAATCGAGTTGGAAATTAATGAACAAATTCTTCCTTTTCTCATAGACACTGGGGCCACTAAATCATCAGTAGGGGGGAATTCGCGGGTCCCTTATCCAATAAGACTATCGACTCTGTGGGAATAGAAGGGGTACCTCAAGTAAATTATTTTACGTCTCCACTCACTGTTTGCTGTCCTTCTGATACCTCTATCTTTTTCCATCACACTTTTGTGTACATGAAAGATTGCCCTTTTAACCTTCTCAGAAGAGATCTTATGTCTCGTCTACACATGACATTGACCTTTTCAGGCTCTAAGTTTGTGATTTCTACACCCACACAGACACATAACTCTCACATACACCATTCTCCCTTCTCTGCGAACTGCGCTGCTCTGGCAGTTACCCAAACCGCAGACACACAAACAACTGATACACAGGACCTTTCACTCATGCGAAAAACATTGCCTCTTTGTGGGCCATGCACAAGGACGATGTGGGCTTTGTGCAGTGTGAACCTTATGTTGCAAAATTGAAACACCTGCATCCTGTTTTTGTTAAACAGTATCCTCTGTCCGAAGACAAGGCCCGTGGTATTGACAAGATCCTAAAGGGAAAACAAAATCCAAAACTACATGGCCCTGTGTGAAAAAGTATTTGCCCCCTAAGCCTAATAACTGGTTGGGCCACCCTTAGCAGCAACAACTGCAATCAAGCGTTTTCCATAACTTGCAATGAATCTGTTACAGTGCTGTGGAGGAATTTTGGCCCACTCATCTTTGCAGAATTGTTGTAATTCAGCCACATTGGAGGGTTTTCGAGCATGAACCACCTTTTTAAGGTCATGCCACAGCATCTCAATCGGATTGAGGTCAGGACTTTGACTAGGCCACTCCAAAGTCTTCATTTTGTTTTTCCTCAGCCATTCAGAGGTGGACTTGCTGGTGTGTTTTGGATCATTTTCCTGCTGCAGAACCCAAGTTTGCTTCAGCTTTTATTGCTACTAAGGGTGGCCCAACCAGTTATTAGTCTTAGAGGGCAAATACTTTTTCACACGGGGCCATGTAGTTCTGGATTTTGTTTTCCTTTAATAATAAAAACCTTCATTTATAAACTGCATGATTGTGTTATCTTTTACTATCTATTATCTTTTACTAATATTTAAATGTGTTTGATTATCTGAACATTAAAGTGTGACAAACATGCAAAAAAATAAGAAATCAGGAAGGGGACCAAAACTTTTTCACACCACTGTATATTATTACCCACCCCCTTTTAAATATGCAAAATGATGAGAGGATTAGTTGTTTTTATTTATGTTTTTATTTATTTATGTCATAGGGAAAGTCCAGTTGAAATAGCCTTTCTGGAGGAGTATACTAGAACAATGAGCCCCATTGCTAAAGCCATCAACATTCTCCAAGCTGAAATGGCTGCTGTCTACTCTCAACTATTCTCTACTCTCTACTTATTTCCAAACTCATCAATATCATTATATTACATAATAACATTACCATTTCAGGTCTGGATGGCATCAAGGACCACCTGGAAGAAGAGACTTTGAATCAGTCACCAGGTGTTTGCTCCAATGCCTCTGATGAAGAGGACTTCTTAGCAAGCATAAAGCCAACTCATTGACAGGAAACTGTTAGGTAGTTAGATGGTTACCTTGTATGCAAAGTTGATGGCAGAGAAATTCTGAAATCAGGGTTTCTGCAGGGTCTTAATGTCTTAAAATGTCTAAAATTAAAAAATCATAATTTGCTGTTCTTTGTCTTAAATAACGTTAAACAGGTCTTAATTTTCCAATGTCCATGTAACACTGCCTCTAATGCTCATTTAAATGCTTCCACAGCACTTTAGAATGTTTTTTTTTTCGTTGTTTTGTAGTTTTTTACTTTCTTTCACTGGTCCAAATATAATTCACTGTATAAATCATTCAGATGTTGGAAAGATAAAATGACCTACATTGCGTGCTTTGGACTGGCGGATTTTATCATGAGAGACCTAAGTTCAAAAGTGACGGGACCGTTTTTGCTGATGTTTGGTTAAAGTCTGAATGAGCAGCAGAAACGTGATTTTCTGTTTTTTTAAGTGGATTGTTATCCATTTTCATGTTGTTTATACTACCTGTTGAACAGTATGGTGTCTACCTCCTTTAGCTTTGTGCTAGGTAGCTATTTTGCAAGAAATAATTCAATTGTACTTAATTGAACTTCATTTTTATAAGCTCAATAACAGTATGAAGGAAGAAACCTTGAGCAGATCCATCCATAGGAAAAGACCTATCTGCCAAGGGCCAGATAGTTGAGCATTAGGACAATTGTGTTGTACATAATATAGGCCTATATATATGGTTCAGTGGGGCATAGTAAAAAAGCATACTTGTTGAATATATACACAATTAATAGACAAATGAAGGGTGGTAGCATTCACAATATAATGCTTACTCATTTCTTGGTTAATTATAAACAATACAACAAAAAACAGAATATGTCTAAATGAATATGAATAGAAGTAAGTTTGTTTGTTCTTTTTCCTCAGGAGTGTGTGGACCCCTTGACCTAAGAAGACTGGTGTTCATTTCAATGGATGGGCCCAATGTTAATTTTTAAAGTTTTTTAACTCTTCCAACAAGAACATGCAGAAAGGTATGGAGGTTCTCTACTTGTTGCTGTGAGGAGCTGTGGACTCCACATTTTACACTATGCAATCAAAAGTGGCTTTTCCATAGGGCAAGTGGAGAAACATCTGAGAGCCATGCACACATTATTCCACAATGCGACAGCAAGGAGAAAAGACTACACTGCTGTGACCAAGTCCACCGTCTTCCCATTATCTTTCTGTGGTCATTGGTGGCTTGCAAACCAGCCTGTGATAGAGAGGGCTCTTGAAGTTTGGCCTTCACCTATACAGTATATAGATGCAGAGAGAAGAAAACAACTCCCAAACCAAGGGACAGCCTCTTTTGATACAGTGCAGGATGAAAAGAGGTTACACTTCTCCTTGACTGTTGCCAGGCTTTTCAGTCCCTTTTGAAGAAGTATTAAATAGATGAACCAATTATGCCTTTCCTCAGCAATGGCCTGGCTGAGCTGATCAAGGTACTAATTTATATGGATAGCTCTGTTCATTATCATCACAGAACTATTGCAACTACTGATTAGGCCTAATTGATGTATGTGAGGCTAAAAAAGCAGATCTGTTTTCAAGATTGGTGCACCGTCATAGAAATGAGCGGAGTGGTGGAGCTGAGGTCAAACCAACTGTCAGAGAATGCTGAACGGCAGAGAATGCTGAACAGCGGAGAGTGACGAATAACAACGGTGAAGACTGCTGAGCGGAAGTGGAAGAGGAAAACTCACATGACCTGTGCATGCACGCAGAACGGGAATGCAGAAAAGTTGTGGATGTAGTCGTTTAGTGAGTCAATGACGCAGATTCGATGCATGAGCACTCTCTGAATGCGGATGATGCGTGCAGGAAGTTAAGAGACTGCAGTGGGTAGCATGTGAAACAAGAAATGCATCGGCTGTTGGTCACCTCAGGGACACTGGTGGTTATCAACCTAATTGAATCCAGCTTGGTCTAAACTGAACTATTGTCATTTAACCTGCCAAACTACCAAATACAAGACCTAAAAAAGTGATTCTGGAGTTGTTCTCTGTGTCCCCTGTTAGCTGATGTTCTTTTTCGAGTTAGAAGCAAGCTGGTGCGAAAATTCCCAGATAACTCGACAGTTGATAACCAACAGTAGCAGTGTGGACAAAGAGATTAATGGCTCAGTAAAGTCCAGTGACAAAGGGCTGCTGACAAGTTAAGAGAATAACATCCAAGCAAAATGGCAAAGGAAACTTTAGGAAAAACAGTCGATCAGCTTAAAAAGGAGAGAACTTCTGCGAAAAGGAGCTTCACCAAGCAAGCTAGAGAAGCTCATAGATTGTTGGAATCAGAGCTCAAAGAAGACGTCAGAAAGCTCTCCACTGAAGCACGGAAAGTCAAGGCTGGGTTACTGGCAGAGATTGAAGCTCATCAAGAAGAAGGTACAGAGGTATTATTCTGAGCACAAGAAGCTGACCTTAAGAAAACTGTGGAGGAATGTGACACGAGGTTCGAGGAAGTTAATGATTTAGTACAAACTAATCTCTGGAAAAGGTATGGAGAGACTGAGGTGTTAGCCACTGTGTCCGCATCAAAGAAAGCCTGTGAGCGCACAGACACCATACCTGTCGATGCCGTCAGCTATGAAAGTTATTGGGTACAACTGGAATTCTTGATGAGACTGGTGAAAGAGGCGACTGGAGCGCTGGTAAACTGGGAAAGATGGATCCCAACAACTGAAAGAGCAGAGTTAGAGGGTCGTGTACGGAAGCTGAAACAGTTTAACAATGAGCTTGAAGCAAGGACAGGTGAATTTGCATGGGCTCGAAGGGCTGCTGAGGATGTATCAGGAACCAATATGAAAGAAAAGTGGGATGTGACAGCATCTACACCAGTAGTAAGAATCAAACCTACAAGCCTACCTAAGTTCGGTGGAAATAAGAGGGATTTTTACCGCTGGAAAAGGGACTGGGAAAACTTTCAGAGACAAGAGGAACTGTTTGCCATCACAAGGGTTAACATCGGAGATTGCCCTGCTGGATGCATTGTACAATTATCTATGCGTGAGACAGCAAGATTGGCAAGGTTTGCTCATTTGAAGGAGAAGTGCAGAGTCCTTGAGAAGGATAGCTATGTGGATGACATCCTTACATCTCACAATGACCAGGAGAGACTGACCATGATAATAAATAGACTTGAAGAAATTCTAACAGCTGGCGGATTTGCACTCAAGCCATGGGTTCGGTCAGGGCAAAATGGGAGGCGAGTGCTGTGCAAACTCAAGGTCAGGTGATCATGCTTCCAAACCAGATGAAGCAGGAAGAAAACAAGGCTTTGGGAACAGGTTACTTGGTGGAAGAGGACAAGCTCTACGTTATGACTTCTGTTAACTTCTCAAAAAGGAAAAAGAAGATGAGAACAGGCCAGAATCTCCTTGAAGATGAAGTTAAACTGAAAACACCTAACCCTTTGACCATGAGACATCTACTAAGCCAAGTTGCTGGGTTCTATGATCCCATTGGTCTCGTTACACCTGCCAAGCAAAAAGGTGCAATCCTTGTCAGGATGGCATTCCAAGAGACAGGAAATGGGAGCTTAACTCGACAAACTTGGGACAAGCCGCTTCTGGAAAATCTCAGGAATGAAGCCATGAAACTTTTCGAGGAGTATGTGTGGCTTGGTCAAGTTAAGTTTCACAGAAGTCTCACACCAGTTGACTGGAAAGGAAAACCATGGGGGATTACATTCTCAGATGGTAGTGACAAGACTTATGGGGCTGTACTGTACCTAAGGTGGGAAACAGACCAAGGGGTAGATGTCAGGTTAGTTGAGTCCAAGGCTAAGTTAGCGCCACTGGATCAGAAGGGAGATGCTATCAAGGCTGAGATCTGTGG
The DNA here is from genome assembly GCA_033459395.1 of Hemibagrus guttatus. NCBI lineage: Eukaryota > Metazoa > Chordata > Actinopteri > Siluriformes > Bagridae > Hemibagrus > Hemibagrus guttatus. The sequence continues at coordinate 3,209,266 of JAUCMX010000012.1, read as the reverse complement.
TGCAGTTTTCGCTGTACGTCTCAAGAAGTACTTTGAGAAGCATGGACAGATGGAAGTTGAGCGTTGGGTTCACCTGGTAGACAGTTAGACCATGCTGGGGGCCATTCAATGTGATAGTTATGGGTACCAGACATTCTTTGCGAACAGAGTTGGAGAAATCCAAAAGGAAAGCATGGGTGGTTAAAAGTCGGAGACTAGCCAAGAAAGTAGTGGATAGCTGTGTGATTTGTAGAAAAGCAAGGGCAAGGAGGTGTAAAAAGGGCAAAAACTTTTTTTGTGCCTAGATGTTTTAGTGCACAGAGATCTATAGCATCTTCCTGAAGGGAGAAGTGCAAACAGGTTGTGGCCGGGGTGAGAAGGGTCTTTGATGATGTTACCTGCCCATTTCTTCACTCTAGAGTTGTACAAGTCCTGAAAGTTGGGTGGGTGTACACCAATAATCCTTTCTGCTGTCCTAACAGTCCGTTGCAGTCTTTTTAAATCTGATTTGCTAGCTGACCCAAATCAAACAGTTTTAGAAGAGCACAGAACTGACTCAATAACAGCTGAGTAAAACTGTGTCATCTGCACCTGTGGCAGGTTGACAAAGGAAGTACAACCTCTGCTGGGCCTTTTTCACAATGGAGTCAATTTGAATGTCCCACTTCAGGTCCTGGGAGATGGTGGTTCCCAAGAACTTGAAAGACTCCACTGCAGACACAGTGCTGTCCATGATGGTGAGTGGGGGGAGAGCAGGGGGGTTTCTCCTGAAGTCTACTATCATCTCCACAGTTTTGAGCGTGTTCAGCTCCAGGTTGTTGTGACTGCACCAGACAGCCAGCTGCTCAACCTCTTGTCTGTATGTAGACTCGTCTTCGTCCTGGATGAGACCAATGACTGTAATGTCATCTGCAAATTTCAGGAGCTTGACAGAGGTGTGTTTAGAGGTGCAGTCATTTGTGTAGAGAGAGAAAAGCAGTGGGGAGAGAACGCAGCCCTGAGGAGCTCCAGTGCTGATGGTGTGGGTGTTGGATGTGAGTTTTCCCAGCCTCACTCGCTGCTGCCTGTCTGTCAGGAAGCTGGTGATCCACTGACAGATGGAGGTGGGTACAGAAAGCTGTGTCAGTTTATTCAGGAGGGTACCTGGGATGATGATGTTGAAGGCAGAGCTGAAGTCCACAAACAGGTTCCTTGCATAAGTCCCTGGTTTGTCCAGATGTTGGAGGATGTAGTGCAGTCCCATGTTGACTGCATCATCCACAGACCTGTTTGCTCAGTAAGCAAACTGCAGGGGGTCCAGCAAGGGTCCAGTGATGTCGTTCAAGTAGGCCAACACCAACCTCTCAAATGACTTCATGACCACAGACATTAAAGCAATAGGTCTGTAGTCATTTAGTCATGTGATTTTTGATTTCTTGGGTACAGGGATGATGGTGGAGCGTTTGAAGCAGGAAGAGACTTTGCACAGCTCCAGTGATCTGTTGGAGATCAGTGTGAAGATGGATGATAGTTGGACAGTGCAGGCTTTGAGGCAGGCTGGAGAGACACCGTCTGGGCCTTTGGCTTTCCTACTCTTCTGTTTGCTGAAGACTTTGTGTACATCATCTTCACAGATCTTGAGTACAGGCTGAGGAACAGTAGGGGGGAGGCAGGAGGAGGGTGTTGATGGCTGTGTTGTAAGATAGTCAGAGCAGGTGTGAGGTGTCAGACCAGGCTTTTGTTTTTCAAACCTGCAGTAGAACTCATTCAGGTCTTTAGCCAGTTGTTGATTGGCCTCAGTGCCATGGGATGGGGTCTTGTAAAACAGTCTGTGAGGTCAAAGCAGACTTGTAAATCCTGCTCTGATCTCTTTACAGATCTTACAACAGGCTTAGCAGAAATTTAAGTTTAACTTTCTGCTTGTAGGCTGGTAGAAGATGAACCAAACAGTGATCAGAGAGTCCAAGAGCTGCATGGGGAACAGAGTGGTATGAATTCTGCAGTGTAGCAGTGGTCCAGTATATTGTTGTCCCTGGTGGGGCATGTGATGTGCTGTCTGTATTTAGGCAGTTCGTGGGTGAGATTAGCTTTATTAAAATCACCGAGAATGATAATGAAAGAGTCCGTTTAACGCTGCTCTGTTTGTGTGATCTTATCGGCCAACAGCGCTGTGCTCACACGTGTGTCAGGAGGAATATACACACTCAACCAAAGGATATTGACATTGGCTTGGGTGCTGAGTCAGTCCTCAAGTTAGTGTGGTACTCTAGAAAGATTTCTTAACAAATTTTGTTCAGCGGCAGCAAATATCACTTTATTGTAAAAATTATGCCTCATTAATTCCCACCTGGGGGGGCATGGTGGCTTAGTGGTTAGCACGTTTGCCTCACACCTCCAGGGTTGGGGGTTCGGTTCCCGCCTCCGCCATGTGTGTGTGGAGTTTGCATGTTCTCCCCGTGCCTCAGGGGTTTCCTCCGGGTACTCCGGTTTCCTCCCCCGGTCCAAAGACATGCATTGTAGGTTGATTGGCATCTCTAAATTGTCCGTAGTGTGTGATTGCATGAGTGAATGAGAGTGTGTGTACCCTGTGATGGGTTGGCACTCCGTCCAGGGTGTATCCTGCCTTGATGCCCAATGATGCCTGAGATAGGCACAGGCTCCCCCTGACCCGAGTATAGATCGGATAAGCGGTAGACAATGAATGAATAATTCCCACATGCAGAGCAGGAAAATTGGTGAGCTCAGAGACCTTGACTTTAAAAGAGACTGCATGCAGGGACTTTCAAACATTGTCAGGAAAATGCAGGAGAAGAGCACTCTCAAATATGCAACAGTTAGGCAGATGGCATGTCTGTACAGTTCCCCCGACAAAAGAATTCTTGAACAATGTACTGTTTCTGCCTTGAGACAGAGAGAAAGAAGAAAAAATCCCTTGCACAGGGCCAAGAGCAAAAGTTGGCAGAGGATTACTTAGAGGAACTATAAAAAAAAAAAAAAAGTAGGAACACTATACAAAAAGCTGCTGAAAGTCTTTCCAGAATTGCAGAGATTTGCAAAGGAAACTGAGGGCAAGCTAAGATGGCTCAGCTAATAACTAAGTCAAATGCTTTGAGGAGGGCCAGCAAGGAGAAATCAGCTGAGCTCAAGAACACTGAGGAGGAGATTCTGGCCAAGGGAGAAGAGCTGAGGTTAATGTAGCACACACACACACACACACACACACACACACATCTATTAAATTTGACTTGTGAAACCTGCAGAAACCCTGGAAATCCTTCCCAGCACTCTTCAAGTTGTCTTTAAGAGTAAATACAGCTTTACCTGCTTCAGCTGCATGTGAGAGATGTTTCAGTTCAGCGGGTCTTATTTTCTGTCCCAAGAGAGCAATAATAGACTCAAGCAACTTTGAGAACCAGCTCCTTCTCAAGCTGAACAAGAGCTTCTGTAGCTTTGCTTAAAAATCTATATCCTCTACTGGTGGTAGTATGTAGCTGATTAACAGAGGTATCTTGATTTGATCCAGTTCTGTTAAAGGAATATCTAGATCTACTCATTATACACACATTCACAAATATGCACCTGCACAGACCTATACATATTCATGTACATTCAATGCACCTGCAAACACCTGATATGCCTTAATATGTTTACTGCCACAACCCATTGTGAGATGTTGTTATTCTATATCATGTGATTACTAATGGCAAGTTATGTCTTATGTTTGGATATTTCAGTGCCATGATTAGGTCAACTTATTACTGATATTTGACCACCAAGTAAATAATTTTTTTAATGTAAAGCAGTATAAGATTACTGCATAAATACTGTAATTGGCAATTCCACACCAAAGCATTAGTTAACTAAATACTGAAACATTGACTGTGATGAATTTGAACTTTTTTCTTCTGAATCTGAATAGCAGAAAGTTTCTATTAAAGTGAAACTGCTTAGATTCTTGCATGAAACTTGTTTAAAACCTATTTCCAGGACACAGGAGTGCTCAGCACACATTAGTTATTCTGTACGAGTTACCAAGTCAGACTGTGCCACTATAGTGCTTAATATTTTCTTCTGCCATGATGATGATGTTTTAATGTTTAATGTTGTTTTAATGCAAACAATTCATAAGCCACAGACCCTATTTATGTAATTGTACTTTTTGTTATGTAGTGTCCATACACAAATACCTGTGTCCTGTAAACACTGACAAACACACACACGAGTTATCTCAACATCTATATGATAAAGTGTGTTATCAGGTTTTAATTTGTTACTATGTTGAGTATAAAATAAATATTAACAGGAAAACTTCACTGTTCTCAAATGCTGCTATTTTACAGCCCCCATATACCCCTTGCACACCTTCACTGCTCAGAGTAATGTTAACTGCCATCTGTATAATGTTCATTTCTAAGACTTTGTATTAACAGGCATGTGTGAGTACAGTGACATTAGACTCTTCTCACATAATGAATAATTACAAAAAATGACATTAGAGCTAGGATAAATATAGTAATTTTTTTTACTTAAGTATATTCGGTTAAAAGTACTTTTCTACTTTAAAGTCGCAAAACCTAACTTGATAATGAACGCTTGTTGAGCAATTTCGAGCACACGGGCACGTGCGGCTTCTAATGAGTGAGAGTTTTGACACGTTCCTTTTTATCACTTTTATAGGGACATTGAAATTCTAACTGGCTAACTTTTAATTGAGCCAATTAAAAGTGCAAAATGTACTTAAATCCCAGAAGTTGGCATTCACAATCCGTCGGAGCACTGCAGCGTGTCCATCCATAAAATGCTGTCCATCCCATGTGGCCAGAGGAACAATTAAACTCACTGTGACTAAGCATGCTATCTGGTAGCAGAACTGATCTCAGTGAAGTTTCCAAAACTCCAAGCAGTCCCAAGGCTCATAATGGGCATCACAGCTTGCATCGTTTCCATTTTTCAGCACTGACAAACTTCTCCCGTGCTCTACTCTAGAGGAGACTTAACCATAGTAGGTCAGTTAGGGGATTGAATTTGGGTCAGCAGTGAGGGAGTCCTCAATCTGAGAGCCAAAGGGAAGGCAAAGTGGGTGCGAGCAGGTGAAAGACAGAGCAATAAAAAAAAAACAAAATGAAGGTACAGGCAAAACCAAAAACAAACATGGGAAGGCCTGCTTGGTTACCCTAGTGGAAGCTGGAATGATCTGACTGGAGTTAATATACACTGTTGACTGGGAAAGGGGAAACAATAGGAGTCAGACAAAGAAGTTAACATGATTGGAAGTAGGTGATGTATTCATTCAGGTGGGAGTTGAGTCAATCTAAGAGCCAAAGGGAGCAAAACACCATTGTCACTGGATATTTGGGGAGTAAACCTCACCTTCTTCATTTGATTAATTTTCTGTTCCTAACAGATCACTTGACAATTCTGAATCATGAACAAGTACTGCTTCTTTTAAAACAACAAAGATAATATCATGACTTTTAACGCATGTATATCTTTATACATGCATTTTACAAGACTCAATTCATAGCTTTTTAAAACACTTTCATGGAGATACACTCAGTGTTGTGTAAAACTACAGACAAGATACGCAAAAATAACAAATGTACAAAAAGACACAGACTGGCCAAGCCTCTCCTATTGTGTGGGGATTAGTTACAGTTTTATTTGTTGCCACCATTTTGCCTGCACTCAAAGCCCTGCATTTTTTCCTCAAATCTCTGCTCAGTATGTGCACATAATATTTGTGCTGTGCTGCTAATACGACCTGTTGTTATTATTGGGTGATGTAGTAACACAGTCAAGTACTGTTACCGATAAGATGTTTTGAAAAGATGTTAAAAAGAGAAATATAAAGAAAAGGTTCATTTAGAAGGTATAGATTTTTTTATTCTTTAGAATATGATTTTAAATTTCTGACCTTCCAATGGTGTGTTAGATTTACAGTTTTACGTTTAATTTTAATTTGTTTTGAAAACTGAAAGCATGTGTACATGCACACTGCATCAGATTTCCCGCTTTGAGGATTCAGTAAAGCATTTATTTTGACATTTGCCTGGTTATTTAATTTTATTAATAACAAATGAAAAGCAGTTTCTGAAATACTCAAACCAGTCCTTCGGACACCAACAAACATGCCACAGTTAAAGTCACAGAGATAACATTCTTTCCATCATTCATCATTATAAAGTTGTTAAATGCATAGCAAGTTTAAAGAGCAGCTCTGTCTAAATGTCACAATGATGCATTTATATGAGAAGAGAAAACAATCCTTTACCTATACTGGCAGAGTACATTGTGCACACTTAGCATTTACTGTGTGAAACATGCGTAAATTAAAATCATTTATTGACATGGATGCAGGAAGCAGATTTGTGCTGTGAATCCTGGGTGCAATGGGGATAATCTTTAGAGGCACCTTATGACCCCAGACTTTTACTGTAAGACTCATTTTATCCTGATAGTTTGTTGTGCTATAGCCCCTTCTCATTTGATTTGCTTCTAAGCATGACAAAAATCACAATAAATCAGCCGTTTCTTTACAATCTTTCAATGTGTGTGAACATTTTTGTAACTTGCATGTAAATGTAAATGAAAGTGAAAACTCAGAGTGCTAAAGCTAAATACAGAAACCTATTTCTGGTGTTTATTCAATACATAAAACACATCACTCATTTCTAAATTATTATATTTGAGTACATTTGGGGGAATAAGATTAATAAAATTTATTCATTAAAAAACACAGAAATCTAGGAATGATTGTGGGAGGCAGGAGCATTCAAAAACAGTAAGATGCCACGCTCCATTTTTTTACATTTTAGTTGCATGAACCTTTACATGTTGCTGGTTGACAACTTAACTTCACTAGATGCGTCTGAGCAACCTGTTTAAAAACAATTTTATTTTGAAATGTAAAGTATCATTAATAATGCCTTAATTAATTCAAGAAATCCTTTTGTGTGTGTTTTCTCATGTGAATTCTTGATCTGGATTAAAAGACCAGCTTTTACTAGACCATACTTTTCTTTTAGATTTAGAGTGGTGTTTGATTAATATTTCCAAATGCAGCTTTTCAGTCATCTGTGAAAATATATCCTAGTGGATGTCATAACAATTTTTATAAAACAAAAAGAAAATGCTTCTAATATATGCAGTATATTCATAGGGCAGTTTATTTAAGAACCAAATATACAGTTCCTTCCAGTATGATTGGAACCTTGATAAAAATGGAGAATTATTAGTGTATTAATTAAAAATGACACACTATAAAAACAATTATATAAACAGTAAATGAAATAAACAATTCTCATTAGGAATGTAGTAAAAATAATAGTAGTTAAAAAAGGAATATGCGATAAAAAAAAATGTTTCCTTAAAATATGTAAAACATGTTGACATCTGTGTGGAATATCTTAAAATATTAAAAATACAAAACTTTAAAAAAAAAAAAAATTTAATCTTGTTTATATTAGTACTGATGAAGTACAGGCCATTACTCTGGAAAGGTAAAATAGGAGTAATACAATCACATTTAAGGGAAGATTGTACCAAAAGGTGGTGTGACGGCGTGCTGCCAGCGCCGGAAGAAGCCGGATCCATTCGTGGAACCGGCGAAAGGGAGAGAGCAAAAGAGAAAACAGTCAGAGAGTTGGCAACGGGGAAGTGGTAATCCAAAGCGTCAAAACAGAAAGGGTAATCCAATAGAGTAATCCAGTAAGCACGCAAAGTCCAATAACCAATCCACACAATGTCAAAGAAAATCCCACAGAAGAAACGAAAGCCAGTCCAGGTCATGCACAGAAATCCAGCCGAAATATCACTAAGATAGCGCTCAATACGTCCCATAAGAAAACAATATCTCGCGAAGAGCAGGAAATGCGCACCCGTATTTGAGCCCGCCGAAACCAGAAGTGGCTCAAAACGCTCCCTCTCGCGGTCGGATCTCGGTCGAGTCGTGACAGAGCCCCCCCCTCTAGGAACACCTCCGGGGGTTCTGCGCGGAGGCCGCCCCCTGGGCCGTGGGGCGGGCCTGGTAGGGTGGTCGAGGTGGAAGTCCTCAATCAGCGAAGGATCCAAGATGTCAGAGGCATCCACCCACGACCTCTCCTCGGGGCCGTATCCCTCCCAGTCCACGAGGTACTGGAGGCGTGACCGCAGTCGTCTGGAGTCCAGCAGGGACCGCACCTGGTAAGCAGGCGACCCCTCGATGTCCAGGGGCGGCGGCAGGTCCCCACCGACCACCGACTCTCCAGCGGAAGCGTGCGCAGGCTTGAGAAGAGATGCGTGGAAGGTGGGGCAGATGCAATAAGACGCCGGGAGCCGGAGTCAATACGCCACCGGATTCACCTGACGGACGATCTCGAACGGGCCGATGAACTTGGGGTTTCCAGCAGGGCAGCCTGAGGCGGAGGTTCCGGGTGGACAACCACACCATCTGCCCGACCTGGTAGGCAGGGTGTGGGCGATGATGTCAGTCGGCCTGGATCCTCTGCCTCCTCACTGCCCTCTGAAGCCGCACATGGGCCCGCTCCCAGACCTCCTGACTGCGTCGGTACCACTCCTCCACAGCCGGGACGCTGGAGGGTTCCCCCGACCAAGGGAACAGTGGGGGCTGGTACCCCAGCACACACTGAAAAGGTGTTAGGCTTGTGGAAGAGTGCGTGAGGGAGTTCTGGGCGTACTTGGCCCAGGGCAGGAACTCGCTCCATCTTTGCTGCTCCCTGCTGCAGTAACTCCGCAGGAAGTGGCCTATCTCCTGGTTAAGGCGCTCTGCTTGCCCGTTAGATTGGGGATGGTGACTCAAGCTCAAGCTCACCCCAATGTCCAGTTGCGCGCACAGCGCTCTCCACACCCGAGAGGTGAACTGCGGGCCTCGGTCCGACACAATGTCATCTGGGAGCCCAAAGTTCCTAAAAACATGGGCAAACATGGCATCCGCCGTTTGCATGGCAGTGGGCAAACCTTTGAGGGGAACCAGCTTGCACCCCTTGGAGAAGCGGTCCACCACCACCGTGATCGCCATAAAACTGCGACGGGACGAAGAGTCGGCGTGGGGGACAGTCAGCGGGAGGTGGTTCCTCGGCGTGGGCCCGCCGAATCTCACACAGGAAGTCCCACCGGACCGGTGCCAGTAGAGCGGTGGCCGGAAGGATGAGCTCGGGTTGTCCGAGGTCGCCAGCCCCCTCGGACTGCCGGGACAGAGCGTCCGCCTTGCCATTCTTGGACCCAGGGCGGTAGGATATGGTGAACTGGAACCGGGTGAAGAATAGGGCCCACCTGGCTTGTCTGGGGTTCAGGCGTTTGGCCCCGTGCAGGTACTCCAGATTTCGGTGATCTGTCAGAACTTGGAACGGGTGATGCGCTCCCTCCAGCCAGTGGCGCCACTCTTCCAGCGCTGCCTTGATGGCCAACAGCTCCCGGTTGCCCACATCATAGTTGACCTCCGTGGTCGTGAGCTTCCGGGAGTAGAAGGCACAGGGGTGTACCTTCCCGGGGTCGCCATGTTGCTGGGAGAGCACCGCTCCGAGCCCACTGCTGGAGGTGTCCATCTCTACCACGAACGGCCTATTGGGGTCAGGGTGGCATAGAATGGGGGTCGTGGTGAAGCAGTCCTTGAGTCGTTGGAAGGCCGCCTGAGCCTGGTCCGTCCAGTTCAGTTTTTTGGGTTTCCCCCTTAGGAGGGACGTCAGTGGAGCTGCCACCGAACTGTAGCTCTGGATGAACCTCTGGTAGAAGTTAGCGAACCCCAAGAACCGTTGTAGTTCCTTAATAGTGGCTGGAGCAGGCCACTCCGACACGGCCCGAACCTTGTACGTGTCCATCTCCACTCCCCGAGGGGAGATTACATAACCCAGGAAGGTCACCGTGGTCCGGTGGAACTCGCACTTCTCCAGTTTCACGAATAGATGAAATCGCTGCAGCCTGGCGAGCACCTCCCGGACCTGGCACACGTGGTCCTCCATGGAGGTGGAATACACCAGAATGTCATCGATGTAAGCGATGACGCCCCTCCCCAGGAGGTCCCGGAACACCTTGTTAATGAGGATCTGGAAGACCGCCGGGGCGTTGATGAGGCCAAAGGGCATCACGCAGTACTCATAGTGCCCGTGCGTCGTGTGGAACGCCGTCTTCCACTCGTCGCCCTCTCAGATACGAACCAGGTTGTAGGCGCTCTGGAGGTCGAGTTTGGTGAACACCCGGGCCCCACGCAGCTGCTCCAGTGCCACAGATACTAGCGGTAGGGGGTAAGGGTACCTGACGGTGATGGCGTTCAGGCCCCGGTAGTCGATGCATGGGCGGAGCCCCCCATCCTTCTTCTCAACGAAGAAGAACCCCGCGGCGGCCGGTGACGTAGACGGCCGGATGTGGCCCGCTGCCAAGGCCCCCTCAATATAGTCCTCCATAGCTTTGGACTCAGGGAGCGACAGTGGGTAAATCTGGCCCTTGGGGAGAGAAGTGTTGGGCAGCAGGTCAATGGCACAGTCCCACTCCTGATGCTCCGGCAGGCGTGACGCCCTTTCCTCACTAAACACTCTTTCAAAATCTGCATACGGCTGCGGAAGGCGTACGTGAGCCCCGGTGTCCACCTCCTCGACGCTGCACGTCCCACAGGACCTGGACACTGGGTTCCTCAGGCAGTCTCTCAGGCAGGCAGGTGACCAGCGCGTCAGTTCTCCCGTGCCCCAGGAGATCTGGGGGTCGTGGCGCCTTAGCCACGGGAATCCCAGAATCACAGGGTTTGCCGGGGAGGAGGTCACGTAGAAAGTCAGCCTCTCGTGATGGAAGAGGCCCACCTGGAGACCCAGAGGCTCTGTCTGGCGTCGGAGGTAGCCCTCGCCAATCGGCTGACTGTCAATGGCCGTGATCCTTAAAGATGGTACACAGGGGGAGGTGGAGATGCCCAGATCCTCCACCAACGCCCTGTCGATAAGGTTCACGGCTGCCCTGGAGTCAATTAACGCTGGAAGATGGACACAACGGTCAGAAAACAGCAGAGACACAGGAATGGTGAGACTCATTAATAGTGAGCGGTCACCCACCTGGGAATCGGCAGCCCTCTCCAGACAGCGGGGACTTAGATGGACCCGCAGTTGTAACACCGCCTCGGGGGTCCACGGGCTCGACGTTCCTCCTCCGTCAACCTAGATCTCCCCAGCTGCATGGGTTCTGGGTCCCTCTCGCCCCGCCCAGGGCAGTCCATTCTGACGCGGGGACAGGCGGAGGCCATGTCGGAAGCCCCGGTCCGGCGTTGGCACCACAGGTTGTCAAGACGAATCGCAGTGGCCACAAACTGGGAAAAGGAGGTGGCTTCCATGTGGCATGCGAGTTCAGTCTGAAGGGCGGGGTTCAAACCAGCATGGAACACGGCCCAGGGCGCTGCGTCGTTCCATTCAGACTGCGCCGCTAGGGTCCGGAACCGGATGGCATAATCAGCAGCGGAGTCTGAACCCTGACGGATCGCCATCAACTGGACGGATATGTCCTTGCTGCCCGCGGGATGTTCAAATACCTCACGGATCGCCTCCTCAAAGTGGGAGTAGGAAGCCCGTATCAGTGGGTCGGCGTCCCACACTGCCGAAGCCCATTCGAGGGCTTTCCCCATAAGCAGGGACAGCAAGAACGCGCATTTAGTCCCATCTTCGCTGTACATCCCCAGTTGGTGTGAAAAGAACACCCCACACTGGCGGAGAAACCCACGACAGCGATCAGCGGAACCATCAAATTTATCCGGAAGTGCTAACCGGGGTGACTCACCGCGAGCAATCGGTGTTTCCCGCGGCGTGGCAGCGGTCACGCTGCTCAGCTGGACAGTTAGCGCTTCCAGCTGAGCCTGAAAGGCGCGGGTGAGCGAGTCCTGACGCACGATGATTTCGCGCAGCTCCGCTGGATCCGTGGAAGGCGAGATATTCTGTGACGGCACGCCACCAGCGCCGGAAGAAGCCGGATCCATCTGCGGAACCGGCGAAAGGGAGAGAGCAAAAGAGAAAACAGTCAGAGAGTCGGCAACGGGTAAGCAGTAATCCAAAGCGTCAAAACAGAAAGGGTAATCCAATAGAGTAATCCAGTAAGCACGCAAAGTCCAATAACCAATCCACACAATGTCAAAGAAAATCCCACAGAAGAAACGAAAGCCAGTCCAGGTCATGCACAGAAATCCAGCCGAAATATCACTAAGATAGCGCTCAATACATCCCATAAGAAAACAATATCTCGCGAAGAGCAGGAAGTGCGCACCAGTATTTGAACCCGCCGAAACCGGAAGTGGCTCAAAACGCAGGCGACAGCTCCCTCTCGCGGTCGGATCTCGGGCGAGTCGTGACAGGTGGTCCCAGTTGCAGTTCATGCGATTAGCTGTAGTTGTAGAAAATTAAAACTCAAGAATGCGAGCTCATATAGTCATCACACTCATTTATGTGCATTCCCATGTGTGTACATTTGTCCCAGAGTGCGGAAGTGTTAGATCAAAACCTAAATAATGTTTAAATGTATAGACGTTCTAATTCTGCTGTGGTTATTTCTCTGTTATAGTGTACAGATGTTAGAAAAGAGCAGTGAAGATGTAGCACCTCAGCTTCTGGAAGAAGCAGAAAAGAGTTCATCCCTGAATAAGTATAGTTCAGAGGAGAGCAGAGAGGACGAGGAGCTACAGCCTGAGAGAAAGAGCCTGGAGGACTTCAACTTCCTCAGCGTACTTGGAAAGGGCACATTTGGGAAGGTAATTTTGTCGGAGCTCAAAGGCACTGATGAGGTTTATGCGCTGAAGATTATAAAGAAGGACAGGATTTGGGAACATGAAACCATCAGCTATGCCCTTATGGATCTTAGCTCTGGCCAGTGAACACCCATACTTGACCCACGTCTACTGCAGCTTCCAGACCAGCGACGCATTGTGCTTCACAATGGAATTTGTGAATGGAGGGGATCTTGCCTTTCACATTTCCTGTTCACGTGGGTTTGATGAACCAGCACCAGATTTTATGCTGCTGAGATCACCTGTGCCCTCATGTTCCTCCACCGCAACAGGATTATTCACAGAGATCTCAAACTGGAAACATCCTCCTAGACACCGATGGACACTGCAAGCTTGCGGACTATGGCATGTGTGCGGAGGGTATATTAGAAGGCAAGACTACCGATACATTTTGTGGCACATCCAACTACATAGCACTAGAGATAATATAGTATTGCGAATATGACACGCCGGTGAATTGGTGGGCCCTAGGTGTGATTATGTACAAAATGATGACAGGCTACGACCCATTTCATGATGACAAACAGGAGAAGGTGTTCGAGTCCATCATCAATGCTGAACTGCATTATCCATCAAACCTCAGCAATAAGGCGGTCAGCATCCTCAAAGCGTTTCTGAGGAAGAAGCCCACGGATCGTCTCAGCTGTGTGGTGTCTCAGGGCAAGGAGAAAGCCATAAAATGTTATCCTTTCTTCAAGAAGATCAACTGGTCGCGGCTGGAACAGAGGAAGATCACCCCTCCGTTTCAACCACATATAACATCGAAGAGGGACATCGATAACTTTAAAGGCAGTTTCACCTGTGAGGAGCCCAAGCTTTCTCATGGGAAACATTCCTTCTTCATCCAATCCATTCAAGAGGAGTTTAATGGCTTCTCCTTCATTAACACCAAATATTAAGTGTGTTAATCTAATATTAATTTATTATTTTGATGTTTAATTCTTACTGTGTTCGTAATTATCAAATAAAAAACATGTTTTTCTCATAGAAGACTTATCAATTGTTTTGCTTACAAATTAACACATGTAAAGAAAAGAACAAATCAAATATGTTCAAACATCCAGAACTTCATCATCAGCCAGTGTTTTAGAAAGAAGAAGATAAGAAACAGAGAAATACGTTAAACACTACAATATAAGTACGTAATTTAAATTTTCACAGTGCAGGTCAAATGTCATTAGTTTTCATTCCACATATGTTAGCATATTGGCATAGACCAATATGTTACACTTTATTTTAAGTAAAGAGAACAAGAAAATACAAGTTACATCAGTGATCACCAGGTAAATATTATGGTAACTTGCTATAGGACACCAGTTCAATTGCTTCATGTCACAGAAATAGGTAATACAGTTGAGTATAAAAATGAGAATACGTGCTGCTCAAGGTTGCATCCACAAAACTCATGTCTGTACTTCTCTTTGTCCTTTACTAAGCCATTGATTCTCTCATCTTCCAGTGTTTTCTGGTCTTTTCCTGTGAGCAGATCTGAGAGAAAGTGTTTTTCACTCAGTGTTTTTTTAGGCTAGCCCCTCTGGACCTGTCTCTGCAGAGCTCACTGTAAGTACTTCACAATCTCTTAGTTTTGAACTGTAGTTTCCCATCTTCCATGTCAAACTTAATTTTCACCCATACCACTCAGCTGAGGATCCTTTTTCTTTCAGACAGGAGTGTTTTTTAACTAGTGCAATGGCCACACTTTTGATTTCCTCTTTGTCTGGGTCGGCTAGTGTTTTGGCCTGACTTTGGAAGCCTCATTAACATGCTTTAGTCTCAGCTCCTGTCGGAACTCAGAGTCCCCTCTGAGTGGACACTCTTCTGGGTGGTTCTGAAGTCTTCTTCAATTACCTGCAATTACTAAATACTTTGCTAAATTGTAAGAAAGTGTCACGTTTCCGGTATCCAAAGCATGATGAAACAGACCCAGCGCGGAGATAGAGAGCTGACAGGGGTTTTATTTAACTCAAAAACTGACATAGACAAACATACATGACGCCACACTAACACGGAACATAAAGACGATATGAAGACGATGACCAGCCCCGAACCCTGGCAAAAGGCCGCTATAAATACAAAACATAATCACACACAACATTGGGAACAGGTGAACATCAATTGGGAAACAATGGTAATAAGGCGGGGCTAAAACAAAGCACACGGCATAAACGTAAACATAAACAAAGACATAACACAACCCCTGCTGGAAACCCCCCCTAGTGGCCCAACACAGGGCCTACCACCCGTAACAGAAAGAAAATAATGTAACTTCTTTAGGCTTGAATGAGAAGAAGCAAACCAGCTTTATTGGCACTCAAAAACACAGCTTCGGGACCGATGCGGTCAAGTGCAACCCCCCCCCCACACACAAATGTCCCCTATATATAGGGGCCTTTTCACCCCTCCTTACACTTGTTTGTCAGCGCTTGTTTTGACGATAGATGATTATTCTGCTGAATATGCCCCATAAAATCAAACCCTCCTTCGTCTGTCCATAACTGATGGCCTTAAGCCATCCGTTGGCCTCAAGGATACCAACTGTCGGGCCTCTAAGTCAGTCCTAGGCCTGTCCATCATAGTTAACAGGTCACAGTATTTGCAGAAATTAGGTATTTACTAATTTATACTTTAGGAACCTATTTATCATATCCCCTATATCAGAGTACTTGAGGGCTTGCTTTGTGGGGTTATCTGGCATGTATTTAGAGTATTAAGATGTTTCCACTCCCAACATTTAATTATTCTTTTATTCATTTATCCTTGTTCATTGTTGGTTTTATTATCTGAGGGCTTAACTTTATTTGCTCTGCAGCTAGTTCAGTTAGGTTTAGTGTAGTTTCCTCCCATATTTTCTATCACAACCCCTTTTTGTATTTCCCCTGTACATTACTTCTGTGCTTGACTGCCATTCGGTGATTGCTTACTTTGTTCCATGTTTTGGGTAATACCAGCCACTAGAAAATGTTCATTCACTGTTTTGGTTTAACTTGGGCTTGGGCCCTGCCCGCCTAACCTATAAACACAGCCACTTGCCATTTGCCTCCACATCATCTCGCCTCTTCCATCTCTGACACCTCTGGTTTTTCCAGTCAATTTCCCTATTTATCTATTTACCTACTCCTTACGTTCTCTCTGTGGGGCATACTTTGTTTTTAGTACACTGTGTACTTCTATTAATATTATATTAATTTTTCATTTGGTTGTTTTGTTCCACCAGTCAATTTCATTTTATTGTATATATTATATTTATTATATATATATTATATAATATTATATTACTTTCATAGTTATTGTCCTATCTGAGAGTTCTTATGACGTTCCCCTCTCCTGCTTCCAGGGTTGCCGTACACGTTGTTTTAAAGAACGTGTGACCTTGCTGATACTCACTATACCATGGTGCGTCAATACAGACGAGCACATGGCTTTGGCTTCGCCGGCCACAGGCCTCTCCGCCGAAGCCTGAGACACTGCTTTGAGAGCGCTCGCCTCTTAAGATCCGTGGCCACTGAACTTGGCCGCTTCCTATCTGATGTAATGGATAACCTCCCTGCTCTTGCTGAGGCCTCCCCTCCGCTGAGTGGACCCGATGATGTGCCTAACCCTGATGATGTGCCTGACCCTGATGATGTGCCTGACCCTGATGGTGAACCTGACCTTGTTGATGAACCTGACCTTGATGATGAGCCGGAACCTGATGCCCTTAATCTCGCTGAGTGCCCTTCCCCCTCTCCTCCTCCTTCTTCTCCCTCCTCTACGTCTTTATTCCCCCCGTTTTCTCCATCCTACTCCCCAACTTCTCCTACTGCCCACTGATATCTCGGCTGAAGAATAAAGCTGGTAGTCTGGTAGTTGCTAATCTCTGTTTTTGTAACGAACCTTGGCGTTCCCATAAAACAATGGTTAATGTCTAATAAACTACTCACTACCTGATTATGACTCTCTGATTTATTTTACTCTTTGTTATTAAATTTTTATCCATATGCTATTGTTAGTAAATTTTAACTGTCATCTAAATGTCACAGACACGCCAGGCTCCAACGAAACCCAATCACAGCGCACTCACTCGCCCGAATTCTAACCACACACACCTGCACGCAATCACCATCTCAATCTCCATCTCAATCACCTCCCACATAAAAGACACTCACACACACCACTCACCGTCCGGTCTCATTTTAGACTGAAGGACTCTCTCTGTAAGTCGAGACATATTCTCTGCTCCTGTGTTTAGTGTTTCTCCGCATCCCGTGTCTCCCCGTGTGTGTGTGTTCGTCTTCTACCTCCAGCTCTGTTCCCGTTCCTGCCATCACATCCAGCTCCTCCATGGCATACATCAAAGGGCAGTATTACTCTCTCCTATCCTCCAACTCCATTCATCTCCATTTCATTCAACTCCGACAGTTTCATTCTGCTGCTTGGTTCAATAAACTAACAAACAGTGAATCTCTGTCTCCGTGCCTTCTGTCCCGTAACAGAAGACCGGACCAACAGCATGGACCCAAGCAACAGTCCACCAGACCCACTCCGCGATCTGGTCGCTGCCGTGCGGCAGGCTCTTGCCGCTCTTCCGGCTCCCACACCGACACCACCTACAACCACTTCCATAAACACCGTCACCACTTCTTCCGTGCCGCTGTATGCCAGTCCCATGGCCCAACCAGCGCCCTACTCTGGCTTGGCGGAGGATTGCAATGGGTTCCTATTGCAATGCTCCCTGGTCCTGGAGATGCAACCACACCTGTACCCTACTGAGTGATCCAAGTTGGCGTTTATCATCATGCAGCTGCACGGCCAGGCTCTTCTCTGGGCCGAGTCCCTCTGGTCCCAGAATTCTCCCGTAACACAGTCCTACTCTGGATCCGTGGAACACTTCAAGGAGGTGTTCAGGAAACCTGCCTGGGACTCTTCGGTTGGAGAGGAGCTCTGTAGACTCAGACAAGGCAAACTGACGGTTCCTGAATACACTCTTCAGTTTAGGACTCTGGCCGCTAAGAGCGGCTGGAACGAGCAAGCTCTCCTCGCCGCTTACCGTCAGGGGCTGGACCCACAGGTGAGGTTGCATTTCGTTGCGTATGAGGACGCCATAGGGCTGGAGAGACTGATCCAACTCTTCATCCGTGTCGCCACCCGTATGCAGTCGCGTGTCGACGAACTCCAGGGCCAGTCGTCGCCCAACACCTGGCTCGACCGACCAGCCACCGTCAGCTCTCCAGAACCAGCTCCGGAGCCCATGCACTTGGGGACGTCCCATCTGACTCCCACTGAGCGGCAGAGGAGGCCCAGACCCAGAACCTGTGCCTGCACTGTGGGGCCCCGGGGGAAGCTATCCCCGCGTGCCCCATTCGTCCTCCATGTCCCATGGTGAGTACCATCTTTCCCTTTCTTCCTAAGATGAAACCACTCACTACGCATGGGACACTTATTACCACTCACACCTTTGTTTCAGTGGTCGCCCTCCTTGATTCTGGGTCAGCGGGCAACTTCATCTCGGGCACCCTCTGCCGCGGTGACCCCGTACCAGATACAATCCATCAGCAAGTCAGCCGTAGCGCCGGTCCCATACTACTTCAGGTCGGCGTGCTTCTCGTGGAGGAGATCACCTTACTGGTTCTGGAGGAGTCCACGGCTGACATCATTCTAGGGCGCCCATGGCTGGAGCAGCACAATCCTATCCTCTCTTGGAGGACCGGCAAAGTCCTGAAGTGGGGCGATACCTGTTTTCCTGGTTGTTTTCCTGACCTGCCCGCTCCGCACTCCCCGATCCCGACTCCTCTCCACGTCCAGGCTACCTCCATAAAAAGCCCGTTCGTGAACCGACCCCTGGAGATCCAAACCTGTTACGCCCCCTTCAGTGATGTCTTCTGCCCCAAGAGAGCGTCAAAGCTGCCTCCACACCGGCCTTGGGACTGCGCCATTGATCTGCTTCCAGGTGAACCAGTGCCCAGGAGAAGGATCTATCCCCTGTCCATCCCGGAAGAGAAGGCCATGGAGGAGTACATCAAGGAGGCCCTGGCTCAAGGTTACATCTGTCCGTCCACTTCCCCTGCTGCTTCTAGCTTCTTCTTTGTGGCCAAGAAGGACGGAGGCCTACAGTCATGCATAGATTACTGGGCTCTCAACCGGATTACATTGAAATTCCGATACCCACTACCTCTCGTCCCAGTGGCCCTGGAACACCTCAGAGGTGTCACTATCTTCACCAAGTTGGACCTCCGCAGCGCGTACAACCTCATCCGGATACGCGAGGGGGACGAGTGGAAGACCGCCTTCGTCACACCCACAGGCCACTATGAGTACCTGGTTATGCCCTATGGTCTCGCCAATGCCCGCTCCATGTTCCAAGATTTTATCCATGAGGTTCTCCGGGAGTTTCTCCACAGGTTCATCCTGGTCTACATCGACGATATACTGATCTACTCCTGGAACTTGGCCGAACATCGCCACCACGTGGCGGAGGTCCTAGAATGCCTGAGGGAGTTCCAACTATTTCTCAAGGCGGAGAAGTGTTCCTTCCACCAACCCTCAGTGCAGTTCCTTGGGTACAAGATCGACAGTAGTGGCATCCAGATGGATGAGGGGAAGGTAACCGCCATCAGAAACTGGCCGGCAACCACTACTGTAAAGGAGCTTCAACGTTTCCTCGGGTCCGCGAATTTCTACAGGCGGTTTATTCAGAACTACAGCAGCATTGCCAACCCTCTAATCAGCCTGCTCTGGAACAAACCCAAATCAATAGCCTGGTCTCCGGCCGCAGAAGAAGTGTTCAACAACCCTCAAGAAGGCTTTCACCACCGCTCCTCTCCTGGTTCACCCTGGCCCCGACAAACCCTTCATCGTGGAGGTGGATGCATCCACGACAGGAGTAGAAGCGGTCCTGTCTCAGCAGCAGGGGAATCCGAGCCACCTCCATCCATGCGCCTTCTTCTCCCATAAGCTCAACCCGGCAGAGAGAAACTATGACTATGACTATCGGCAATCGAGAACTGTTGGCGGTTAAGCTAGCCCTCGAGGAGTGGAGGCACTGGCTGGAGGGAGCCAAACATCCATTCCTAGTTCTCACCAAACATAAGAACTTGGAATACCTTTTAGCCGCCAAGAGGCTCAACCCCCGACAAGCTCGCTGGGCCCTCTTCTTTATCTGTTTTGATTTTACCATCTCGTATCGGCCCGGATCTAAGAACACCAAGGCGGACGCCCTCTCCCGAATGTTTGCTCCGGAGGAGAACCCAGAGACACCCGAACCGATCCTTCCAGAGAGAATAATTGTCAGCCCCATCACCTGGTCAGAGGAAACCCTTCCGCCTGCCAATCCCTCCACCAACACTCCGCCGGGTTACCCACCTGGATCGCAGTACATCCCCAGAGCACAACGCACCTCACTCATTCACTCCGACCACACCTCACTTGGCACTGGTCACCCAGGGATCAACGAAACTCTCTCGCTGCTGAAAGATCGCTTCTGGTGGCCCAACATGACAGCAGAGGTCAGAAGGTACGTGCAGGGGTGTGAAGAGTGCGCTATGTCTAAGGACCCACACCATGTACCATCGGGAAAGCTCCTTCCTCTGCCCGTTCCCAGCCGCCCATGGTCACACCTGGGGGTTGACTTCATCACAGATCTTCCGGTTTCCAAGAATTACACCTGCATATTTGTGGTAGTCGACAGGTTCTCTAAGTCGTGCTGCCTGCTCCCTTTGAAGGGGCCACCCACGGCTATGGAGGCAGCAGAACTAATGTTTAACCACGTCTTCCGCTACTTCGGCATCCCTGAGGACATCGTCTCTGATCGAGGTCCTCAATTCATCTCCAGAGTCTGGAAAGCGTTCTTCACACGCCTGGGTGTGGCTGTCAGTCTGTCTTCTGGATACCACCCTCAAACTAATGGGCAGACGGAAAGGAAGATCCAGGAGATCAGCCGCTACCTCCGTACCTTCTGTCATGGCCACCAGGACTCGTGGAGCCAGTACCTGGGTTGGTACTGGCTCCAACGGTTCCTCGGTTTCGCAAATTTCTACAGGCAATTTATCCAGAACTACAGCAGCATTGCCAATTCTCTAACCAGCTTGCTCCGAAACAAACCCAAGTCACTACTCTGGTCTCCGTCTGCAGAAGAAGCGTTCACCACCCTCAAGAAGGCTTTCACCACCGCTCTTCTCCTGGTCCACCCTGACCCCAACAAACCCTTCATCGTGGAGGTGGATGCATCCATGACAGGAGTAGGAGCGGTCCTATCTCAGCAGCAGGGGAATCCGAGCCGCCTCCATCCATGCGCCTTCTTCTCCCGTAAGCTCAACCTGGTGGAGAGAAACTACGACATCAGTAATCGGGAACTGTTGGTGGTTAAGCTAGCCCTCGAGGAGTGGAGGCACTGGCTGGAGGGAGCCAAACATCCGTTCCTGGTACTCACCGATCATAAGAACTTAGAATACCTTCGAGCCGCCAAGAGGCTCAACCCCCAACAAGCTCGCTGGGCCCTCTTTTTTACCCGCTTTGACTTCACCATCTCCTACCGGCCTGGATCCAAGAACACCAGGCGGACACCCTGTCCTGACTTTTTGCTCCGGAAGAGAACCCAGAGGCACCTGAACCTATCCTCCCAGAGAGTATGATTGTCAGCCCCATTACCTGGTCTGAGGAAACCCTTCCACCTTCCACCAATACCTCCACCAACACTCCGCCAGGTTGCCCACCTGGATCGCAGTACATCACCAGAGCACGGCGCACCTCACTCATTCACTCCGCCCACATGTCACTTGGCACTGGTCACCCAGGGATCAACGAAACTCTCTTGTTGCTGAAAAATCGCTTCTGGTGGCCCAACATGGCAGTGGATGTCAGAAGGTACATGCAAGGGTGTAAAGATTGCGCCATGTCTAAGAACCCATGCCACCTACCATCGGGAAAACTCCTTCCTCTGCCCATTCCCAGCTGCCCATGGTCACACCTAGGGGTTGACTTCATCACAGATCTTCCGGTTTCCAAGAATTACACCTGAATATTCGTGGTAGTCGACAGGTTCTCTAAGTCGTGCTGCCTGCTGCCTTTGAAGGGGCCACCCACGGCTATGGAGGCAGCAGAACTAATGTTTAACCACGTCTTCCGCTACTTCGGCATCCCTGAGGACATCGTCTCCGATCGAGGTCCTCACTTCATCTCCAGAGTCTGGAAAGCGTTCTTCACACGCCTGGCTGTGGCTGTCAGTCTGTCGTCTGGATACCACCCTCAAACTAATGGGCAGACGAAAAGGAAGACCCAGGAGATCAGCTGCTACCTCCGTACCTTCTGTCACGGCCACCAGGACTCGTGGAGCCAGTACCTGGGTTGGGCCGAGTACGCACAGAATTCTCTATGTCAACCATCCACCGGCCTGACTCCCTTCTAGTGCGTACTCGGCTACCAACCACCACTATTTCCCTGGTCAGGAGAGCCATCGGACGTACCGTCAGTCGACCACTGGTTCCGCGAGAGCGAGAGAGTCTGGGACTCAGCACACCACCAGCTGCAACCTGCCCTGTGTCGGCGTAGACAGACAGCTGACCTTTGGCGATCCGAAGCACCTGCCTATCAACCTGGGCAGAAGGTCTGGCTGTCTACCAGGGACATCCGTCTATGTCTACCATGCCGTAAGCTGAGCCACAGGTTCATTGGCCCGTTCACCATCCTGAAGCAGATCAACCTGGTCACCTACAAGCTCCAGCTACCACCAGGGTACCGCATTCACCCCACATTTCATGTATCCCTTCTTAAGCCTCACCATCCCTCTGTTTTTCCCACGAAGCAGCTGAACCCCCCCCCCCTCCCACTCCTGCTGGACGACGGAGCTGCCTACAGGGTGAAAGGGATTCTGGACTCCCGGCGCCGTGGCGGACAACTCGAGTATCTAGTAGACTGGGAGGACTATGGCCCGGAGGAACACTCGTGGATACCTCGCGATGACATCCTCGATCCCAACCTTCTGGAAACCTTCCACGCGACGCATCCCCACAGACCTGCCCCTCGTGGAAGAGGTAGACCGCCACAACGTCGGGGAGGGGGGTACTGTCACAGACACGCCAGGCTCCAACATAAACCAATAACAGCGCACTCACTCGCCTGAATTCTAGCCACGCACACCTGCACGCAATCACCACCTCAATCATCTCCCACATAAAAGACTCTCACACACATCACTCACCGTCCGGTCTCATTCATGACTGAAGGACTCACCCCGAAAGCCAAACTGCATTATCCTCTTCTGTGTTTAGTGTTTCTCCATTGTTCCGTGTCCCCCCGTGTGTGTGTTCATCCTCTGCCTCCAGCTCTGTTCCCGTTCCTACCATCACCACCCATTCCTCCGCTGCACACATCCAAGGGCAGTATTATTCTCATCTCCCCTCTATCTTCATTCATCTCCGCCTCATTCCGCTCCGACGTTCTCACACTGCTGCTTATGTCAATAAACTTACGAACTGTGATTCTCTGTCTCCGTGCCTTCTGTCCCGTAACACATGCTTCCCTTGGGTAATCATCATTAGAAGGCATTAGTTTCCATTGTTATACTGATGATACCCAGTTATATATCTCATCAAAACCAGATGCAATATCTAAATTGTCTAGATTAGCTGAGTGTGTTAAAGATAAAGTACAGTACACAGAACCTCTCACAATTCAACTTGCATTTAGGTAGATGTACTGTTACTACTAGCTTGACAGTGAAAGACCTTGGTGTAATATTAGACTTGTCCTTTGAAAATCATATATTCAGTATTGCAAAAACAGCCTTCTTCCACCTTAGAAATATTGCCAAGCTTGGAAATATCTTATCTGTAACTGATGTAGAAAAGCTAGTTCATGCATTCATGACCTCCAGACTGGACTATTGTAATGCACTAAGTGGTTGTCCTGCATCTTCAATAAACAAGCTACAGAATGCAGCCGCCAGAGTTCTTACCAGGTCAAGGAACAGACAAACATAACACGAGACTCCGTGTCAAGACAAACATAACACGAGACTCCGTGGTACAATAAACTAAACTCACACACACAACCCCAAACCTAACATAACACCCACGGGACAGCTATACACAGAACATTGACCCATGCCACACATGCACACCAGGATCCCTTTTATAGGGAAACACATCAGGGTAATCAGGGACAGGTGACACAATCAGGGTGGAGAACAATGGGCAGGAAATCACACAGACACAAACAGGCTTCCAGGATTCTCCTGCCAGCGCCCTCCCCGGGCCTGGCAGGGAACTGTCCAGCTACTCCTGACAGGTTTCCTCCGGGTACTCCGGTTTCCTCCCCCAGTCCAAAGACATGCATGGTAGGTTGATTGGCATCTCTAAATTGTCCGTATTGTGTGATTGTGTGAGTGAATGAGAGTGTGTGTGCCCTGCGATGGGTTGGCACTCCGTCCAGGGTGTATCCTGCCTTGATGCCCAATGACGCCTGAGGCTCCCCGTGACCTGACAATGAATGAATGAATAATTTAATATGTAGTAATATTAAGTAGTCAGTCTTCTAACATGCTACAATCCCTCACACTCCTTGAGATCACAAAACCCCGGACTTCTGGTAGTTCCCAGAATATCAAAGTCTGTAAAAGGGGTAGAGTGTTTTCGTATTTAGCTCCTAAACTTTGGAATAGTCTTCCTGACAGTGTTCGGGGCACAGGCACCCAATTTAAACGTACATTAAAGACATTTGTCTTTAGCCAGAAATACATATAATACACCCCATAACCTTGTGCTCCAGTGCATCTGATCAAATACACATTATCATGCAGTGCTTGCTAATATTATGAACAGCAGCTACGCTAATTCCTTTCCACATGATGTTCCACTCTCTTTCTACACATCCTGAGGCAGCTAGAGATTTCGGATCTTCAGTGAGAAGAGGGCAACCCTGCGAGTATTCTGAGGCTTCAAGCTCCAGTTGGATTCTGCTTCATGAAGATTTTGGGCATTCGAAATGAAGATGCCGACCCAATGTGGACTTTGAGGACAACAACTTCCTAATCAATATACACTATAACATTCTACATATGCTGTATCTGCATCACAATTCCAACTGAGTGTTTATAACTGTAGAAAGGACATTGTTCATAATCACACTCTCTGGTGTTTGTAATAATTCATAATCACACTCTCCTGGGTTTATAATAATTTACAAACACAATCTCTGGTATTTATAATAATTCATACTCTTTGTGTTTATAATAAGTTATAATCACTCTCTGGTGTTTATAATAAGTTATAATCACACTCTCTGTGTTTATAATAAGTTATAATCAATCTCTGGTGTTTATAATCATTTATAATCACACTCTCTGGTGTTTATAATCATTTATAATCACACTCTCTGGTGTCACCCAAATGAGGATGAGGTTCCCTTCTGATCCTGGTTCCTCAAATTCCCAAACAGAATAACCGTGTATTTCAGTGCTAATTATTGCAGGTAAATATCTGAGGAGAAACACAGTTGACATTATTGACAATTGCAACATGAACCTTTGGCTGTGTGCTCGGTCTAGTATGGAACAGCCTATCAATGTGTGAATCACCTTTCATCTGGTCTGAAGTACCATCATCACTTGTTGTCACATCTCAAGTTCTGATTAGATTCGGGAATGATTAGGTCAGGAATAAAATGAAACAGAGAGAGATAAAAAAAAAACAACAACAACAGAAAAACAGTCAGTGAGGCCAACAAATCTGAAACACATAGACACAGACCGCAAATACTGAACAAACAGAAAACTAGGTCGATACACAGAAATAAGCAGGTTGTGCTTTCTCTGGTTCAGTATCAAAAATTTTGGTAAGAAACTTTCAGGCAATCCCTGACTTCTAACAGAGGACACAGATTCTGGATTTGAGAATACAGATGACGGTGGGGATGAGATTATGTCTGTGTTACAGGATGAATCTGAATATACCTCATTTATTTCTGTCTTAGATGCCATACACATTTGTTTTAAATGAGCAGTGCTTAAGAGGTCCTGTCTCATGACTGTGCAAGTGATTGTTTATTTGGAGAAAGTAATCATTTGCTGAAGGAAGGTCAGTATTAAGAATCAAGAAATACTTTTGAACCAGTTCATTTGTGTAAATTTAGTTCTTATTTTGTCATTATGTGGACTATATTTAAACATCTGTTATCTGGAATAGTTTAATGAATTGTAGAAAGTATAAAAACCAACTCAAAACTACCCCAACAAATAGCACACACCAAATGTTTCAGAAAGGTCAGAGGCATTGTTAGTGTATCAATAGTGACAGTCAGATAGACAAGTAGTCTTGGTATCTTCTCCTGCTATATTTACCACAAAATTACATTGCCTGTCCAAAAATAAAGTCACCACTTGGATTTAACTAAGCAAATAAGTAAAAGCCTTCCATTGGGTCATTACTGCAGTGATTAATATGGTTCATCTCTAATATGGCAATTCATCTGGTTATTTAACTCTAGTTGATTCAGTGAGTAGTTTCTCATTTCTTAAACAACCATTTTGGAAGACCTAAAACCTGTGGTTTGTGGAAAAGATGTTCAGAAGGGTCATATTTTTTGACAAGCAAAGAAAACAACTAAAGAGATTACTAAAACCACTAAGATTATCTTAAGGACTGTCCTACACATTATTAAAATCTGGATGGATAGTGCTAAACCATCATTTTTGAGCACAAATTGTGGTCAGAAAAAAATCTTGAATGATCACTCAACAATCGCTTTTAGATTTGAGATGAAGAGTTGTGCATTGTTCATTACTATACAAAGGACTGCTTACTACTATTCTACCATCAACTATTCATTAATCAATTAAATATTATTTGGAACTGACCTCTACACGCCATATGTTCACTCTTGCCCTCGCCATATCATCTGGTTAAACCATGTCTATCAAAGCACAAATCACCTTTCTTCATCATCATCTTGTAGTAACTAACAGTACAAGCGACTACGTACATGGTTCATGTTAGTTCAGTGGTGATTGGGACTTGAGGCCTCTAGGGGGCGACAGCTGCGATGTAAACGCGTTTTGACTCCAAAAGAGTCGTAGAGGAAGCTAAGAACCGTGCGCTTCCGTTTTCCGCTCGGCTCCCGCCCCGCTCCGCCATCATCTAGTCCTGAACAATAAAGAGGATTAAAATAAAACCAAGAAAACAATTATGGGACGGCGGGTGTCTGACAGCGACCTCAAACTACTCCAGTGACACCACAGATAATGATTAAATATGATGGAAAATGAGAGCGGCGGAATATCGGGGTCTGCTGATAAGCGGTACAGCCGTTTTTTCATTGACAATCAGCTGATGTTCATCTGGAGCTGAGAGAGAGAGAGAGAGAGAGAGAGAGACAGCTCGAGTCGTGTGTCTTGCGCTTGTGAGTCTTTAGTCTTTAGCGTGCCATTTTCTCTAGACATTAAGCGATAAATATATGGCTTGATGTTCAAATGAAGATTGTTTGTGTTGACTGAAGACAGGAGCAGCATTATATTCTCACCAGGCCGGACACTCAGCTAGCTTTAGCTTTAGCTAGCTACAGCGGAGACACCACGGTAAGGACCCTCTGTCCCCTAAAAGAAAAATCAATATTCAGTTTAATTACCTGCACAAAGTACCCAGTAATGTTGTGACTTTATTTTTAGCTAAATGATAATGTCGGTGTTCTTCTGGAAGTGCAGTGTGTAGTTTAAAACGCACATATTGTGTGTGCATAGTTTTACTAAACAGCTGACATTTTCATTCAGTTAGCCTGCTAACTAGCTTTTGCTAGTCGAGTTAATCGGCGGTTGTTTTCCCCCCACACTTGTATTCGGACAAATCCCGCCTTCTGCAATAGGATTGATGCAGATTGTCTTGTAAGACTGACTAGCAGTTCATGTAGATTAGCTTTGGGTGTGGATATGAACTAGAACTAAGCAAACAGCAGTGAAGAAGGCGGGACGCTGCGAGCCAGTCGAAGCGCGGAGGCGGGACGAGTGTGAATAGGAATGGCGAAAAAAGCTCTGATAAATGGTACAAGTGCATGCATCTCCCTGTGGTAAGTAAGGAATAAACTGCACTGCTCAAAGGGAGTCACAGTGTCATCACAGTATAACACCAGGTCAGTTAAACTTCAAGGATATCAGTCTGTCCAGTTGAGATGCATAAGTGAATCAGTTTCACCTGCTTTGGTGCAAATGAAAGTGACAACATGGGCACTGGAAAGGCAATTGCAAGGCAACCCCAAAAAGGGAATAGTTTTGCAGGTGATGGCCACAGACAGTTGCTCTTAGGTTGCAGCATGATGCAGTACCTGCAACCCAATCTAGTCCGGCTTCTCCAGTATGGCACATCTATACATACCGGCACATGGAGGTTTGGTGCATCTCGTGGCACAGTTTCACGAGCATGAGATACCTGGAGATTGGCTATTACACGAGGAGAGCTGAACAATGCCGAAGGGCAAAAACCAAGCAGCAGGACCAGTGTCTGGTCCTCTAAGAGGAAGGAGGAATATTGCCAGAGTTCTACAAAATGACCTCCAGCAGGCTACTGCATTTTTCTGACTGTCAGAAACAGACTCCATAAAGGTGGCATGAGGGCTTGACATCATCTAGTGAGACCTGTGCTCACAGCTCTCCTTTCATCACGGATGAGAGCAGGTTCACACTGAGCATGTGTCGTACATAAAAGGGTCTGGAGATGCCTTGGGACCATGCTGCCTGCATCATCATCCAAAATGACCATTTTGGCAGTGGGTCAGTAATGGTCTAAGGAAGAATATCCCTGGAGGGTTGCAAAGACCTCTACATGCTAGCCAACTATACCCTTATTGCTGTTGGGTTCGGCTCTTCAGAGTCATTGTCAGACCTTACACTGAGGCAGTGAGACCTGGGTTTTTTGTACCCAGCTTCATGTGGCCAGAGTGTGTAGGCAATTTCTGTATGATAAAGGCATTGATGCCGTTGTAGTTCCCTAGACCTGAATCCATTTAAGAACCACTGGGTACGTTACGTATTAGAGCATCCGAAGCCACCAAGTAGCACAACAGACTGTCCATGATCTCACTGATGTACTGATCCATGTCTAGGAGGAGATCCTTCAGTACACCATCCACCATCTCATCAGGAGCATGCCCAGATGTTGGGAGTGCATACTGGCATGTAGGAGCCATTCACACTACTGACTTACATTGAGTTGCCGTGATGAAATGCATGCAAGTTGAATCAGCCTGTCATTTCAATTTTATCCTTTTTTTTGGTGTGATTTGAAATCCAGCCCTCAGTGGGTTGATGATTTTGGATTCCATTGACCATTGTTGCATCATTTTGTTCTCAACGAATTAAACAATGAATATAAGTAAAGATTTTAAACTTAGTTCAAGATCTAATGTGTGATTTTAAGTGTTCCCTTCATTTTTTGGATCATTGTATAATTCATGACACCCAGAGCTTCGTTACTGTCCTGTAACTGCACTTCCTCCAGTGTTTTATTCTTCTTACAACACTGCCAACTATTAGAGCTTTTAGTGCATGGTACGATTGTGCTTTTTAACAGTTTACAGTGGAATCCAAGACACAACAGTACAACTCAATATAAGGTGCTATATTAACATTATTGACATTTACCTGTCATGTTCTCCACTGTACGACTGTCAGAGCTGCTGTTATAGAAGATATTATAAAGAACAAATGTTTTACAAATATGGAAATGCTCCTACTTGCATGTGATCACCTAATTGTTATTAGTATTAAATAAGAACTTTGAAATGACTGCAAGAAATTGTGTTTATATAAAAGAAACACTCACACGTACATGGAGGAAACTGGCTCATTTTTTGAAGAACAAAGTATAGTGCAGTCAGTACAACAGTCAAGCCCCTATGCAATATGGCATATAGACCATGAGCTTAAGTTTGTCTGAGTTCATACATACAGGTTCCACTCCTTCTGGATCGATTATTAATATTGTTGTTGTTCATGATGTTGAGATTATCATTCTCATTGTCTCCTGTGAAATGGCACACCCTCACTGACTGGCATGCAAATCAATTACCAAATCAGTTAAAATATAAGATCTCTCTCAAATCCTCCAGTCATCATTGCAAAGTCTTCCATAATATCCTTCTAATTAGGGATTGAAATGAGCTTGTAAAATTGTGTGATTGCAGGTCTTCTAGAAACACTTTTTTATGCCGCTCTGGATAAAAGCGCCTGCCAAATGCCAGAAATGTAATGCAAGAAACAAAATGTACAAAAATTGTTTTTCCCCAGAATTAAAATAAAGAAAGAAATAAATATAGAGCAAGACCTTTTTGTCACTCACCATTTTCAGTGTTCAGTATATTAATGAGAAATCCAAAGTAGAAACAGAAGACACAATTAATTAGACTAAAAATAATCCCAGAATGCAGTGCAACTATGACAGTTGTGCTGTCTTATAGCAGAGCTTTGTCTAATCTAATTACTTAGCTACAAGATGAGGATGGTGGTGTTAGCATAAAAATTAAAGTGCTGCTGCGTCGCTCCTTTGGTAGAGACGAACACTCACCACCACCTCTATCAGGCGGCCAATTGAACTAGGAAATGGAACCAAAGTGAAATTAAACCAGAGTGGAAACTAAAAAATGTCAAAACAGAAATCCATCACAAAATAAATCGTTTGCACTGTCGATTATAAACATGGTTTTTCCGATGTTGTTCAGGGTGGATTTGTCCTTTAATTTTAATTGTGTAACCTTTTATAATAATTTACAAAATTATTGGAATGCAGTGTATAAGAACAACTATTAGCATACTGCAGAAATGAAAATCGTAATTAGTGTGGTCAAGGCTTTTGACAAGACTCTGTCAAGATGATTGTAGTATAGCTTTCTTTGAGGACAATACATGGAATAATTCCTCAAATGTATCCAAAATAGGGAAGCTCATTTCACAAATACTGTCTATGTTGTAAGGGTTTAAACCTCAAGCCTTCACACCACACAATAAGATTTTAATTGTTAAGGCATGCAGCTGAAATTTGGACAAACCACTAATTCTGCTCTGATACATTACAGTATGATGCGATGCCGTATTGACTCAGAAGGCAATGCATAGTGAATATGATACGATTTCAATTCATAAGCAAATAGTTCAATATTTGGCAATACCTCTGAATTTATTATGGTTTGATGCAATTTTATTTTGTCTAGAACCTGGGGTATCCTCATTGTTACTTTGCAAATGATAATGATATAAAGAAGGACTGTTGTGTATCAGAGGGTTTTCATGTTTGAATGATTGACTGAATGATTTCTTGGTCTTTTCTGATCATCAATTTATAAGCAATTTCATTGCTAATATTTGATTTTTTCATTAGTAAAAATCAATATATATTTATTGCCTTGATTTCTTTCATTGCCTTTCAAATCGACGCATTGATGCAGATTGTGCCAATGCTAATATTATTGTTATACTTATTGTCATGTTGTATTATAGATGATGGCCATCTAAGAGTTGTTCAGTGGAGTTGATCATTTGCTTAGAATGATGAACTGTCTCAACTGTCACTTTTTTGTGAGTTTTAATGCATTACATTATTCATTGGTCTGAACAATGCAGTCCAATAAAGTATGTGGATATTGGACCCTCACACCAACATGTGCCCATTTCAGAAACATGGGAATTAACTTATTTATCTTTTCACTAATAGAAAAGCCATAGATGTTAGTGTGACTGTGGGGATTTGTGTTCATACAGGCACAAGAGCATTAGTGAGATCAGACACTGATGATGTATGAGTGAAGAGGTCTGGGGTGCAGTTAGTGTTCCACTCTAAGGACACTCGAGTTCTATCACTAGAACCGTAACGCGCCATGGTTTCATGAAAATCGCTTTGTGCACAGGGGCTTTGTCATGTTGGAACAGTATTTTGGGCCTCTTAGGGAAATTCTATTTCAATTCTATTAGAATTAATCCATTCTATACAATTGTGTGCTTCCAACTTTGTGGCAACAGTGTGGGGAAGAACCACATAAGGCTGTGATCGGGTGTTCATGTAGCAATGTAATCATATTATAGTGTGGTTTGTTTAGCATTTTCCTGCTTTTAGTTTTAATCTGATGTGCATCATTTTGTCTGACATGTTTCGAAATAATACCACAGGGTCAACAATTTATAAACAGTTAAATGCTGTCATGCTGTTCAAACAGCACTGTATAATGTATTTACCTTAAATCTCTGATATCCATTATGTAATTGCAGGTCTGCTAATGTGACATTGGCGCTTGTTACATGTGGCCACCTGGAGTTTCTGTTATCGGGTGTGGCATAAATGATCAAATCAAATACAAATTTTTAGACATGTAGGCCTCAGTTTGTATTAACCAGACAGCCAGTATAAAGTGCTTAAATCAGATTTTAGAGCAGATTGCACTGGGGTTTAGGAGTGCCTATGTTTGTATGATTATGTATAGTTGTGGAGTATTGGTAATAATAGTAATTTCACAATTACTTATCTGATCATTTGTCTGAATGTGCGTGAAGGCGCTGGCCATGCCATCAAGTGTGCGGGCCGGGAGTCTGAAGGACCCGGAGGTGGCTGAGCTTTTCTTCAGGGAGGATCCAGAGAAACTCTTCACAGACCTCCGTGAGATTGGCCATGGCAGTTTTGGGGCCGTCTACTTTGTAAGTATGGTTGATGGAGATTTCTGTGTGAAAATGGATCGCCCATCATCTGTGAAAAGAAATAAAGCATTTCCCCTGTTCGTTCACAGGCCCATGATATCCGCACCAATGAAGTGGTGGCCATTAAGAAGATGTCTTACAGTGGAAAGCAGTCGAACGAGGTGAAAAATTGCAAGCCTTTAAATCTTAACTCGTTTTCTTTCATTTCCTTCTCCTCCATGTACGTGTTTTTAGTACAATAAAACACTGAGCCAGCTATCAGCATAACATGTGTCTCTGGCATAGGACTGTATGTGTTGTAACAGAGGACACTGTAAATACAGGTGACAGTATGGGTAACCTTGCAGTACCCACAAACTTCACAGAAGTGCAGAGGCAGTAAAAGTACAAAGATGTCATTTAAACTGTGTGGCCAGACATGTTTGTATACCAAGATGTTGTAATGGCAAATAGGCACATAACTTAATGGTAGATGGGCACATAAATAACATTTTTTTGTTCTCTCAATCCTGTTCCAGAAGTGGCAGGATATCGTCAAAGAAGTGAAGTTCCTTCAAAAGCTGCGGCACCCAAACACCGTGGAGTACAAAGGCTGCTACTTGCGAGAGCACACAGCATGGGTGAGTGGGAGGGAAAGAGGTAGAGGGAGATTGCGCTTTCCTGAGTATGGAGTACACTGACGCAGTAGCACCATTTCCTTTGACTGCAGAAGCTTTTCTGCTTTATCCTGTGCTTGCTTAGACAGACCAAGTATTTCCCACCATTGTTCTTAGAGTTGTGCTAATTCTGTCAGCTTTATTTTTGCTGAAAGCACTTGATATTTCTTACATCTGTGGATTGGTTAAGAGAATCGGAAATGATTGCCCCCTCTGCAGACTTGCACATTTAACTACAGATTGAACACCAAGTTATAATGCTTATTAAAGTGTATCTAATTGCTTGAATACTGTTACAAAATATCATAAAGTTATATGACAAATCCAGTATCTGCAACAATAAATGTTTACAACCAAGGATTGACTGAAAGGGCACTGCTAAATTACATACGTTCGCCACAAATATAGACACACAGCCATTTAGTTCTTGTTTCAGCATGTTCATGCGACAAGTAAAGCGAGTATGGCAAAACGGGAACCAGGCAACTATTGCAGTCAGTTATTGTGTAATACCTGTGAATGCACCGAAGTGGAGTCACAGTGAGACATTGTTAATGAGTAGGGTTCAGTAAATACATCATTCTTTATTTATTTATTTATTTTTAAAAATTGTGCAATGTTTCTTTTGACTTGAGAAAAACAGAAGCATATAGAAAAATCTATGAGCATGAATGTTATGAATACTTATTAATTGGGCAGTCATTATGAAGCTTTAAATTGAAAATATATTACTGTGCTAAAGTACTCAGTGGAGCTGGATCTGACCATCTGATAAAACTCATGTAACATCAACGGATGAGCAGGCCATATGGGTGGCTTGGAATTTTCCAGCTTCCTTATAATTGTTGTTGTTCTTAGCATTATTTTGGGTTTTTTTATTCCTGATTTTTCTTGGCTAATTCTACCCTACCACTCAGGACTGCCCCTAGCATTCGACAGCTACCATCATGGGAAGGCTATCACATGCTTCCTCCGAGACATGTTAAGCCAGCCAAACCATATCTTTTCATACTGCTGCTCATGTAACATCAACGGGCGGTATAACATACTCTGATATAATCATGATGTTATAATCTAAATGTTCAGT
The DNA here is from genome assembly GCA_033459395.1 of Hemibagrus guttatus. Lineage (NCBI taxonomy): Eukaryota > Metazoa > Chordata > Actinopteri > Siluriformes > Bagridae > Hemibagrus > Hemibagrus guttatus. The sequence continues at coordinate 3,175,184 of JAUCMX010000012.1, read as the reverse complement.
TATCAATCGGTGTCATGTTCCGTAATCACCCATTTTCTCTCTACTTCAGTTGGTGATGGAGTATTGTTTGGGCTCTGCCTCTGATCTGATAGAAGGTAAGTGAATAAATAATCAGGCAATTACCAGTTTTACTAATCCTGTGTAAAACCTTCTATTTCTCCTTTCCATTGGCTACTGATGAGTACATGACGCTTATCTTACCCATGGTTCGATGACTATTTTCTGTTATCATGAAATACTCAGTAGGTAAAAGAAAACATGCTAAACAGTAGAAGGATCTTAACTGTGCATCATAGTGGAATGGGGTGGCACTAAAAAGCACTGGCATTGATCGCTGATGACACTCGTATGTGAGCACACTTGTGAGCTAGCTGGTGTTGTGTGATTTTTATTTTTTGATTTACTTTTTACAAACTCATTACATGAGTGATGCCATTTCAGTTAGTAAATGACGTTAGTGTTCAATTTTACACAATGTAGTCTTGCGTAGCCAGATCAGACAAGCATCAGGATGTTCAGCTGATGGTTTGTGGGCATGACATCTGAGACTGGAGACAATACTACCCATCTAACATTCATACACCAGACATTAGGGTATGTAGTGCATTGTGTAAGTGTGTACTCTGTCATTTGGGACACAGCTTATGTCTGTTCTTTGATCATTTGTAAGTAATCTGTTAATATAGGTCACCTAGAGGCTGATGGGTGTATTTGATATGTTCTGTAAATTTTGCTTATTAAACGTATCTTTGGTGAGAGTAATGAGATTGAGGCTTTCGCTTTTCGTGTTTGTGTTTTTATTTTGAGCTATAAAAAAACTAGGACGTCAGGATGTTCTTAGATACTTATTCTAACACTTGTTCTAACATTTCTATCTTCAAATGAGTAGGTCACAACCTGTTAAAATAGTTATTGACCAATTTGGCAAACTATTTGGTAATTTGGAAAAAGTTACAGTGGCAAAATCCATCATTGCAAAAAACATATTAGAAGTATTGCTTATTGCTGCTTCACTGTCAAATGTATTACAGTGTAAAAGTCAATTTAATCAAAAAAAATTTTTTTTTTAAATGATTCCTGCTCATTATGTGAAAAGCATTTAAACTGAGACATTTATGACCTCACACTGTTGGTGATAAACGAGCTTGAGGAAGGTGTCAGGAGTTTCCACCTCCCATCCATTCACACATTACTGGCCAATCACTGAGGAGGTGGGCAGACATTTCAGTCGTGCCAGATTCAGAAAAGGGCTTTTCAGTTATGTGATAATGCTTCCTATTGACTACAGCTAGAAATTTAACTCCGTCCTACCTGCTACTCAACAACAAGCCTAAATATCTATGACAGATGAAACAGGCCCACAGAGAAGAAGTCTTTGTCAGAGTGATATTTTTGATAACACACTCTGCAGCACAAAATGTAGATGATATTGGACTACAGGATTTTGCAGATAGCAGAATGCCACCATGCACAACAGAAACAAAGATTTCTCTGTTTTCAGGTTTCCTGGTCCTTCTTGATCATAAGTTCAGTTTCTAGAGTTTGTAGAAGTTCAAGATGTTTGCCCTAAGCATCCTCATCAACTTCAATCTGTGTACCATAGAGAGCACCACTGTATGTTAGGGCACAGGCTCCGGCCACAGACACAAAGCTACTGCCCCAGGAAAGCTCACAAAATCAAATCAGACTTCCTTTCTCAGTTGCCATCTGACAGATGTTATTTAACTATTTAGTTGTCAGGAACAGTTCGTACCTACAGGCTATCAGTATTATTTCACTAAACAGCCTCATGTCCATCCTCACTTTACTAGTTTGTCACTAAACCATTTCACATTGTCCATACCCTGTGGCCTGTGTACTTTACATCAGCGCTATTACTCTGCACAAAAACAATCTTGTAAAAATCTATCAAGTAAAGGTTTTAGACACTCTTTGACTTCATGTAACCTTCTTATGAAGTTTTAATGTTTGGTCAAGTCAAGAAGCTTTTATTGTCATTCCAACTACACATAGCTGACGCAGTACATAGTGAAATGAGACCGCGTTACTCCAGGAACCTGGTGCTACATTAAAAACAACACACAACATGTAATTACAAAACCAAAACAACAACACAGAGCTAGGACAGAAGTTTGTTCTAGATACATAAAGTGCAAACAGTGCATTACATATATGTATTTAATGCATAGCAGCATGACCATTTGTGTGCAAGATGTGATAGCAGCAGTTTAAAAATAGTGCAAATAATTGATCGTTCACAGTGGTTGAGGTAGTTCAAATAGGAGATACATTATATTAAGAGTCCGCTCATACAGATGGGTGTGTGTGTGTGAGAGAGCTGGTAGTTCAGTTCTGGGTGTTAAGAAGCCTGATGGCTTGTGGAAAGAAACTGTTACATAGTCTGGTTGTGAGGGCCCCGACTGCTTCGGTACCTCTTTCCAGGTGGCAGGAGGGTGAAGAGTCTGTGTGTGGGGTCGTCTACAATGCTGTTTGCTTTGCAGATGCAGCGTGTGGTGTACATGTCCGTGATAGAGGGGAGAGAGACTCCAATGATCTTCTCAGCTGTCCTCACTATCCGCTGCAGGGTCTTGCAATCTGAGATGGTGCATTTCCCAAACCAGGCAGTGATGCAACTGCTCAGGACGCTCTTGATGGTCCCTCTGTAGAACATGGTCAGGATGGGGGGAGGTAGATGGGCTTTCCTCAGCCTCTGCAGGAAGTAGAGGTGCTGCTGGGCTTTCTTGCTGATGGAGGTGGTTTTGAGTGACCAGGTGAAGTTCTCCGCTAGATGCACACCAAGGAATTTGGTGCTCTTGACGATCTCCACGGGGGATCCGTCGATGAACAGCGAGAATGGTCACTCTGTGCTCTCCTAAAGTCAACAACCATCTCTTTTGTCTTGTCAACATTCAGAGACAGGCTGTTGGCTTTACACCAGGCTGTTAGACGGTGCACCTCCTCTCTGTACGCTGACTCGTCGTTCTTGCTGATGAGACCCACCACGGTTGTGTCATCGGCGAACTTGACGATGTGGTTCGAACTGTGCATTGCTGCACAGTCCTGAGTCAGTAAAGTGAACATCAGTGGGCTGAGCAGACAGCCCTGAGGTGCTCCAGTGTTCAGTGTGGTGGTGCTGGAGAAGCTGTTCCCGATTCTGACTGACTGACAGGTCTCCCTGTCAGGAAGTCCAGGATCCAGTTTCAGAGGGAGGTGTTCAGTCCCAGCAGGCTCAGGATGATTGTGTTGAATGCTGAATTAAAGTCTATGAACAGCATTCGTACATATGTGTCTTTATTGTTCAGGTGTGTGAGGGTTGTGGTGATGGCATCGTCCGTGGAGCGATTCGGACGATACGCAAACTGCAAGGGGTCTAGTGAGGGCAGTAGCTGGGTCTTGATGTGCCTCATGACGAGCCTCTCGAAGCATTTCATCACGATTGGTGTGAGTGCAACGGAACGATAGTCATTGATGCATGAAACTGTAGACTTCTTCAGCACGGGGACGATGGTCATTGTCTTGAGGCACGTAGGAACAACGGCGCTGCTCAGGAAATCTTGAAGATGTCAGTGAAGACATCTGCTAGCTGTTCTGCACATTCCCTGAGCACTTTGCCAGGAATGTTGTCTGGTCTAGCAGACTTCCATGGGTTAACTATGCATAGAGTTCTCTTCACGTCAGCCGTGGAAAGACAGAGCACCTGGTCGTTGGGAGGAGGGATGATCTTCCTCGCTACTACGTTGTTCTGTGCCTCGTCACTGTCACTGTCCCCAAGGCAGATGGTGTGGTCTTGTAGTTTGTGATCGCCTGTATGCCCTGCCACATGCGCCGGGAGTCTCCGCTGTCTTGAAAGTGGCCGTGGATTCTCTGAGCATGCGTGCGCTTTGCCTCTTTGATGGCTCGAGACAGTTTGGCCCTTGCTGTTCTTAAGGCCTCCTTATCCCCAGCTCTGAAGGCAGAGTCTCTTGACTTAAAGGAGAGCATGCACTTCTGCAGTCATCCACGGTTTCTGGTTGGAGCGTATGGCGATGGTCTTGGAGACTGTCACATCATCGATGCACTTGCCGATGTAGCTGGTCACTGATGTCGTGTACTCCTCCAATTTGATAGTGTCTCTGTTGGTAGCCTCCCTGAACATATTCCAGTCAGTGCACTCAGAACCGTCCTGAAGGGCAGAGATGGCTCCTGCTGGCCAGGTTTTAACCTTTCAGAACCGGTTTAGAGCGTCTGACGAGTGGTCTGTATGCTGGAATCAACATAAGAGATGTGGTCTGAGTAGACAGTTAACAGTTTACCTGAGCCTAGCCACATAGAAATGAGCTTTAGTGTGTACATGATGATAAGTAAAAGACTTTGACCTTTTGATATTGTTGTTTCACAGTGGTAATGAAAATTGAAAAACACTCCATTATTCTGACCCTTAATTTCTATAATATTATTTTAATGTATAGTGTATGTTTGTTTCTTCTTTAATGTTAGCAATTCATGATACCTTACAATGTTGTACATTATGAGTTCTGATAAGTTGGAACTGATAAAACTGGGAAGTGCTGTTTTGTATTTCTTCCTGTTTTGCTAATAGTGCACAAGAAGCCACTGCAGGAAGTAGAGATTGCAGCGATCATTCATGGTGCTCTGCAGGGCCTGGTGTACCTCCACTCCCACAACATGATTCACAGGTAGAGTGCCACTTCCCTAAACTCCTGTTGTACATATCATTGTGTATCCTATTCGGTAGCTAAGAGTACAGTTGAATTAATTATAAGATGTGTATTTTCTGGATTTATTGGCATGTGTGACAAAAAAATGCCAGTTCAAGAAATCTGAAAACTCACTTGCCACGTGTTCATCCGTAGTTGGCAATCAACTGTACTATAGCCATGACAAACAAATATTAAAAGAGAGGCCATTTATCTATTTATTATTTAGCTAGCTAATTTGCTTTATTAATCTCATTCCTGCCAGGTCCTGGAAAAATATACCAGTTATGACCACTAAATCTGTTGTCTTTGTCGTCCTCGACTACTGCTGTAGTGCTCTTATTGCTTATCAATAAATTGACCACTGCCTGGGATCTAATACTAGTAAACATAAGGGGACCAAAGTGCAACCGAATACAACATATTAATCAGTACAGTCTTCATTTCTGTAAAACACAGCATGGTTTGACGTTGTCTTGATTTATTGCTGCTGAATTGAACAAGGTTTAAGTGGCAGTGATTTTCCTGTTTGACCCAGATATGATCAATGCCCAGTTTCACCCTCTTCCCCTGCCATGGTGCATATTCACTATGCATATGATACCTTAATTTCGCGTCTTTTGCCGATAGATTTTTTTTTTGTATACGTTTCATCACAGAGATGTGAAGGCTGGAAATATCTTGCTGACAGAGCCAGGGCAGGTGAAATTGGGAGATTTTGGCTCTGCGTCCATCGTGGCACCTGCCAATTCCTTTGTAGGCACACCCTACTGGTAAGACATGAACTATAACAAAATGTTCTAAACAGTTCTATAATAAGTGTGTGAGAAAAGCTATAATGCTCTGTCTTTACTTTTGGAAAGATGTATGTTTTGCATATGTAATTATGTAATATTTTGGTAACTAATGGCAGGTGCACTGTTAATAGCAGGGAATGTGTTTGATGTAGGATGGCTCCTGAGGTGATCTTGGCCATGGATGAGGGCCAGTATGATGGGAAAGTGGATGTGTGGTCACTCGGCATCACATGTATAGAGCTGGGTAAGTAATTGAACATTTGTAAAGCTTTATGTTTACTTGTTTGGGTTTGTAGGTTACTATGGAACATTTGACAGACATTTTATCTCTTCCTAAATTATAAATAAATTAATAATAGTACATTTTTAAAGTATTGGAAAGTGTTTCTGTATCTTAGATTGTAAACAGACTATCCATCTAAATCTTAACATGTAAGTGGAACATAATTGGAATGTAGGAATATAACTCTCCTTCCTGTATACTTAGACTTTTAGTGGACTTGTTGACTCGAATATCTGTATCATAGGATTATCTAATGACCTTATAGGAGAAGAAGAAGAAACCTCTTCACATTTACTCTGCAACAGTGAAATTCTTCCCATATCCCAGCTAATTAGGAAGTTGGAATCGGAGGATGGGGTCAATTATGATACCGTGCCCTTAGAGCAGAGAAGTTTATATGCCTTGTTCAAGGTGGCAGCCCGGTAGTGTTGGGGCTTGAACCCTGACCTTCTAATCAGTAAACCAGAAACTTAACCTTTGAACCATCACAGTCCCAGTGTACATGCTAAAGTGTTTTCCAGAGTGAGAAATAGTTTAAAGTTTGGGATGTTTGAAGGTGTAGACTTTGCATTAAAAGAATGTTTTGAAATGGAGTTGATGTTTTCAATTTACAATTCATTTATCGATACGTTTGTTTGTTTTTTACTTTGGCTAATGGTTTTCTACCCGCACTGCCATTCAAGTGGGCACTTGCATCATCTTTACATAAGAAGAGTGATGCAGCAGCAATTTATTCCTTTAGTCCTTTATTCTGTCCAGCTCTCTCACTACCTCATCTCTACACCCTGCTCAGACAGATCAGATTCCAAAGCTTCAACTCTCATGCTAATCCCGCTGTCCTCTATCAGCAATATCATGCTTGATATTTCCTAGATTGCGAAACAGCTGAGCCTGTTTGTTTGTTATAGATCACAGATGCAACATCTCCACTACTTATATGCTAGATTACTTAGCGATAAGAAAATATAATGTATTTAAAACTCATAAATATACACCAACATGTTTTTAATATACAGAGGACGTGTGTAGCTTAATAGGAATTATAATTAATCTTATACATTAGGCACATTTAAAGAAGGTGTTGAAAAGGATATTGGACTAGTGTTCATTCCCATCCTGGCAAATTACTTTAAAATTTATTCAGTAATATGAAACAAGGAAGAACTGAATAAAATTCTTTAAATATAATAAACAAAAAGTTTAGTGTCAACAAATCTGTTTTTTCTGTCTGTCACAGCGGAGAGAAAGCCTCCCTTATTCAACATGAATGCTATGAGTGCCTTATACCACATTGCTCAGAATGAAAGCCCAGTCCTGCAGTCTAATCACTGGTGAGAAATCATTTTCTATGAACATCACATTTTATCTTATCTTTATCTTTTTTTCTGTCTCTCTCTCATGAGTCTTCTTTCACACCTGATTCTCTTGAGGACTCAATATGATGGCTTTTTATGCATTCTCATTTCAACACCTTCCTCCTCGTCTAACACTCAACACGCTGTGTTTTTTTTCCCCCCTTAATTTAAGGTCGGATTATTTCCGAAATTTTGTGGACTCCTGTCTACAGAAGATTGCCCAGGACAGACCTACCTCTGACGTGCTGCTCAAGGTGAACATTACTATATCAAAACTCTTGCTCTATCGTATTCATTCTCAATGACCAGCCCACTTTATGAAAAACCTTATTTTCATATTGTTGAATAGTCAGTCACAGCAGTGAGATCTGCATGGGTTCTTAATGAAAACCCAATTATTTCAAAATTTGTTATACCGTAGTAGTAGTCCTCAATTATTGTTAATACTTTTTTTTAAGTGATTAAGGATAAACAGAAAATGATATATTTTTCAAACAATAAATCCAACACATACACAGTCATAGGAAAAAGAAAGTACACCCTCCAGTTTTGTGCTTTTATATATCAAGCCCTAAATAACAATGGTGTGGTCCTCACCAATTTCTTAAAAAAAAATTACTTCAGGTGACAACAAAAATATGCAGGCCTTTTCCCCCAAACAAGTAAACCAACTTTTCAGAAACCAGGTGGGGAAAAATAAGTAATATATAATATCCTACTTCCAAAGCTTTCATTTCCTTATATTTTACATCTAGAACATGGTACCGTAGGTGGAAGACAACCAAAATTTTTTTAAGTAAACAAAAGAATAGGGAGAGATAGTCTTCATGTATAGAACACTTTTGCTTGTGTATCTCTTGCTTGCAAAAACTGCATAAAGCCGGAAGGTCACTGACCATCCAATTGCTGCATTTTTTTTTTTTTTTTTTTTTTTGGTTATACTTTTCCAGGCTTGTAGTGCAGCTTCTTTCATTTATTGTTTGTTTTGGGGGGTTTCTCTCTTCAGTTTCCTCTTTTAGTAGTTTTTTTTTTTTTTTTTTTTGGCCAGTCTGAAACCTTCCACTTTTCTCCTGATGTACCTTGTATTTAAAATATGGTTTAGATCTTGCTGCATAATGAAGTTCTTCATTGAAATTCATGAAATTAGACTAGACCCATTTCTTTGTAAATTACAGACAGAATATTACTATAGACATCATTCATTCTGCTACCGTCATGAATTCCATCTTCACATTGTCTCCACCGTGCTACATTGATGATCTTGTATGTTTTGGATCATGAGTAGATCCTTTCCTTCTCCACACTTTGGTCTTTCCATCACTTTTTTATTCTTGCTGCTGATGAATGTTTTATCTTGTGGTACGGTCACTAGATTTCTGCTCTTGAAAATTTTTTTCTTGCAGAGGAAATGGAGGGTTCTTGGTGAAGTCACCAAATGTTGTTTTTGGTTTTTATTCACAGCTCTCACAATGTCTCATCAATTGCTGTTGTTTTCATTGGCTGACCTGTTCAGTGTCTGGTTTCTTTTCTTTGTTCCTTTTTTTTTGTTTTTTAAAGAACATTCCAAATTGTTGACTGGCTATACCCCACGTTTAACCTTTTAACAACCAACCCACAGCTCAAACCAAGAATAAACTTTCAGCTCTATTAATTGTTTAAACAAACTAACATGGGCTAATATTTTTTTTTTGATTACTTGCCATACTGCTGGGGTCAAACAAAAGTTGCCATGTTCCAAGTTGTTTAACAAATCTAGATGTAAATCTCAGGAGATGGAAGTTGACACTCTTATCTATCGTCTCATATTCGTTTCAAACCTAAATGTCTTCAGTGTATAGCAAAAACAAAAGTATTGGCCTTGCCTTTCCAATGCTTTCATATTATTTCACAGGATTTTAAAGCATGTTAAAGCTAGATCATTCCTCTCTCCTGTTTTGTATTTATCCCCTGTTAGATGTTGTGTAATCAGCAGTACTTCATTCAAAATTGGCATGTCTGTGTGCTGAAAATATACCAGTAGAGAATGTGTAAAGGCACAGTGGATGCAGTAGGAATGTAAATGAGGCTACTGGCAATTTTCCCAGTCTGAGTCACCAGCATGTATGATTTGAACTAAACCCTTTTGTTTTATTTTAGGCAAAGCTTTCTCCAAATGGTGTAGTTCATATTTGTGTTTCCTCTAGTTGTATGCGAATCCACACTTAAAGGTGGGTTTCGTAGAAATGTTTTCTATGACGGTGGCATGGTGGCACTGGGTTACATTGCTGCCTCACAGCTTCAGAGTCTCTAGTTTGCTCCTGAACTCATGTTACCATCTGTGCAGAGATTCTGTAAACGTTATCCCGTTTGTGCTGGTTTCTTCTGGGTTTACCACGTTCTTCCCACCTCCCAAAAACATGCTGGATTGACCACACTAAATATCACCAGGTGTGACTGTGTGTGTTTGGTGCGCAGTGATCTAGGTTGTATTCCTGTCTCACATTGAGCTCCGATGACCTGGATAACGCAATAACTGAAGATGAACGAGCAAATCCTGTAGACCTTCTTTCTGTACTAAATGCTTGCTGTTTGACTGTTTTGCTTCTTAGCATCATTTCCTGTGTCGTGAGCGTCCTCAGACTGTGGTGATGGATTTGATTGCACGCACTAAAGATGCTGTGCGAGAGCTGGACAACCTACAGTACCGCAAAATGAAGAAAATACTTTTCCAGGAAACGCACAATGGTCCTGCTGCAGAGGGCACTGAGGAGGAGGAGGTAGGTGAAGATCAATCACTGAAGGCTTAATTTCCATAATGAGGGTAAGAGCTTGACAGGCATGGTTTTCATCAGTATCAACATTTTTTTTTAGCTTTATACCATTTTATATGGTTAGCTTCATGGTATCAGACCTTAAACTTAAGAGCTTTCCTGTTGCATGGCGAGAAGGATTATGAGTAGCTATGTGCCACAAAGAGCAAGTTTTTTTTTTAATAGCTGGACATTACATTAAGCAATACACAGCCTTAATATGGTTTCTTAATATTATGTCTCCAGTGTCTATTTGCACTTCACAGCAACTGCATACAGCTTGCTAACATCCTGCTTATATTAAGTTATTTATAAACAAACAATCTTCTGATGGCAGTAGCGTAAATCAAACATGTGTTTCAGAACAATCGTAGATGGTTTCAGTGTCTGTCAATACAATTTATAGACAAATATCTGAGATTAGGACTAAAACACACCTCCTCTCTATTATTTTTGGTTCCCTGACATAACAGATCAGTGCTTTATAGCAATAAAATTATTTAAATTATAAATATAAATTGAGCTTATTTCCATAAAATTGAATTATTTTTCTACTGAAAGCCACTACAATTTTTTCCATTACAAATTTTCTTCAGAACTATAGTTGCACTTTTGCTAAGGTGGAATGAGGCTAAAATATATTTTACAATATTTTTAGTCCATCAGCTTGTATGAAAGTGTTTTGAGGAAAATGCTCAGACAGGTTTGAGCTGCCAGGAAGGACATGACTCATTTAATCTCTCTGTACAACCATGGTGAGCTGAAAAGCATCTCAGCATGCACAAAACATTTGACCCTGTGGTGGATCGGATTACACAGTAGAAGATCACATCGGGTCCCAGTCCTGGTCTGAATACGGAGAGTTGTGAATCTGGTCAGCAGTGAAACCCGACCTGGCCTACTGCCTCAGGGGTTGATGCATTTTGAGATTTGAAATGCAAAAGATTGTTTCCACCTAGCCAAACTGCTGTTCACTGAGTATATTTGCAGATAGTGTACTTGGTGGATAATCTGTCCGTGGTTATTGACAGCTAAATTCAAGTTATACCGTGACTGTCCTTAAATGATCATCTAGAGATAGCAGCAGCAACAACACTTAAAGTGGATTAATAACATTAAAACCCCCTTGGGGTTGTGTACAGTTTACTGTTATAGATCAGATTTTTTACTTTATTGGCCATCAATCTACACATTTTCAAAATTGTTTTGCACGTTTATTTAAGTCAAAAAATGAGATCTATTATTTAGACAAGTCTTTTCTCTGTACTTTGTAGAAGGACCTCATAACATGTATACTGCCACCACCGTGCTTCACCACTGGGATGGTAGTAACTAAGTTGATGAGCTATAATCTGTTTTTTGCTGGATTTAGCACTTGAAGTTCAGTTTTTATATGATCACGTTAGAATACTCATAGTAGAATATTCTATTCTACAATCTTGGAATACTCTGTGGTCTTTTAAGTACAGAGGCTATAAAGGCTTGATTGGTGGATTATTTCTTAGATGGTTGTCCTTCCAGCATGTTCCCCTTCTCTCAACTCTGGTAAAGTGGCCACTGGGTTCTTGAACACCTCCATGACTCAAGGGCCTTCTAGCACAGTTGCCAAGTTTGGCCAGAAAGCCAGCTCTAGAAAACATCAATTTCTTAATGATGGAGCCCGTTGTGCATCTTCGAATATTCTAATAAGTTTTAGAAATAGTTTTTAGAAATACCCTTACCCGATCTCCATTTCAACACAGTTTGATCACAGTTGGTATAACATGCACTGTGAGTTGTGGGACTTTTCTAAATTGGGTCAAATCAATTGAATTTGCCACAGTTGGACTTCAGGCAAATTCTAGACATGCCTTAAGATAATTAAAGCTAACAGGATGTACCTGAGTTTAGTTTGGGGTGCCTTGTCCAAGAATCTGAATTCCTATCTAAAAACATGTTTATGCTTTGTTATTATGAATTATTGTGTAGAGTTTATTGGAGAAAAGGAAATTAGTCTAAAACACAATGCGTTTTAGACTAATTTCATTATGTAGAAAGCAAAATAGGTTAGGAAGCCACTGCAATTTGCTTATAACTTTGTGTTCTCAGTATGAGTGAGGTTTTGGCTATGCTACAACATATTCTTAAAATAAGGCATGCGGGTTCTTCGTGGCTGAATTTTTTATATTTTTTTTTTGGACATCTGATTATCAGGATGTGGAGCAGTACATGCTGCGCACAGGCACGGTGAACAGCATGGAGAGCTCACACTCACTCCCCTCCATGTCGATCAGCGCCAGCTCACAGAGTTCTTCAGTGAACAGCCTAGCTGATGGCTCAGATGACAGCGGTGAGATGGCCATGATGCAGGAGGGAGAGCACACGGTCACCTCCAACAGCTCCGTATTGCACAAACCACTGGTCAGTATGTCATGAGTAAATTCAAATAGAACAAATTCAACCAGTAACCTCTAATACCTACATACTCCACAAATCGCTGATCATTATATTATATCAGCTCCTTGGTTCAGAAGAAGCCAAGAGTGTGCAAAGCTTAATCAGCAGCACTGCAAAATTTTTCTGTCCAACAATTTTCTCAGCCACTGCATGCGTGTTATTTCAGTGTTGGTCTTCACTATTGCATTATTGTCCTTATACAACCTCTGGCAAAAAATATGGAATCAACACACTGGGAGGAAATTCACTCAGATTTTTTACTTTATAGCAAATGCACAAATCACTGATATGGCACAAAAAAAGGTTTTGTTCAATAGCTTAAAATTTATGGTTTCATGAAACATGCCTCAAAAAAATTCATTTTTTTTTTTTTTTAATGGAATGTCTTTCCAGATCAAGTATCGGAAATTTTTTTGGAATCGCTCAATGTTGAGGAAGAATTATGGAATCATGTTTTGATTTCCATTTCTAAAACAAATTACCAGGACAAGTCTAAAAATACTAATTAGTCATCAGTTAAAAGAGAGTGCTTACACACCTTAACAAGCTGCTGGACTTGGCTAATTGAAAGGAAACATGGCTCCAACGAAAGAGTTGTCAGTTGAAAGGATCATAAAACTCATTCAGCAAGGAATTTCAACACAAAGTGTGGCCAAAGAAGTTGATTGCTCCCAGTCAACTGTGTCTAAAACTTGATGCAAGTAAAAACTGAATGGGAAGGTTATAAAAGGCAAACGTACAGGTAGACCAAGGAAGACGTCAAAGCGTCAGGATAGAAAACTCAAAGCAATATGCCTTGAAAACAGAAAATTCACAACAAAACAAATGAAAAACAAATGGGCAAAAACACAGGAGTCAATGTTTGTGACAGAACTGTAAGTAACCTGCTGAATGAAATGAGATTTAAATATAATAAAGCCAAATGAAAACCAGCACTAACACCAAAACAGTAGAAAGCAAGGTTACAGTGGGCTAAGGAGAAGCAATCATGGAGTGTGGATGATTGGATGAAAGTGATGTTCAATGATGAATCACGAATCTGCATTGGCCAAGGAGATGATGCTGGAACTTTTGTCTGGTGCCATTCTGACTGCCTAAGGAAAACAATCAAATTTCCTAACCCATTTATGATATGGGGTTGCATGTCAGGTAAAGGACCTGGGGAGATGGCAATCATTGCCTCAACAGTCAATGCATAGGTGTACCTTGAAATTTTGGACTCTTTTCTCATCCCATCAATAGAAAATAGATTTGGTGGTGATGAAGTTGTTTTTCAGGGTGACAATGCATCTTGTCACAGAGCAAAGAGTGTTAAAGCTTTTCTTCAGGAAAGGCAAATCAACTCAATGACATGGCCAGCAAACAGTCCGGATCTCAATCCAATTGAAAATTTATGGTGGAAATTGAAAAAACTGGCCCATGATGAGGCTCCATCCTGCAATGCTGATCTATCAACTGCTATTCGAGAAAGTTGGAACCAGATTGATGGGGACAGATTATTGTTTTTCATTAGTGAAGTCTATGCCTCAAATAATTCAGGCAGTCATACAAGCCAGAGGAGGAGCAACAAAGTACTAATTGTATTTAATTTTTTCGCTGATGATTCCATATTTTTTTTCCTCTATTTGATCTGGAAAAAGACATGCCATTAATAAAAAATAATAAATAAAAAAAAGTAAGTGATTTTGTGAAGTCGTTTCATCAAGCTATAATGTTACGCTATTGAACAAAACCTTTTTTGTGCAATATCAGTGACGTGTGTGTTTGCTATAAAGGAAAAAATCTGAGTGAATTTCTTCCAAGTGTGTTGATTCCATGTGTGTGCGTGAGGAAAATTATATGCTTCTGTACAGTGCCTTTGTACATTTTCCAGATCTGATGGAGATGAGACAAAGGCTATGACTCACTAAAACTAAACCTGACTACACCAGGAGGGGGCTCCAGTGTGCAGCTGGGAAGCCTGTAGGCACCTAATGTATAATTCAAAAAAATGTAATTTAATTGGGTTCAGTCCAGACAATTTTCCTTTTAGCATACATTAAAGGGATGCTTATGCTATATATTGGAGCAACTGTGTTGCATTAGCTTGGCCAAAGACAAGTATAGAGTTTTTAAATATAAATATAGGGCTTTGTCACTTTAGACACTAACTTTTAAAACACACCGATACTAATTATTGTGAAGCAGCCACAACAGCATCCATAATATCTCGTTACACTGCTGCATAGTTTCCCGTTTTCCAAATGGGGCACAGAAATCGTGATGGTACTTTCAACAGTATGGCACATGTTTTGCAGCTATGTGAATGGTGGCTCATCACTTCCATTTTGTTCCCCAGAGCCATGATAACATCTACGATGAGCCTTACCAGCCTGAGGTGGACTCTCAGCAGCAGGGTCCATCTGGAGGAGGAGGCGGTGGAGGAGGGAGGCGTCGTAGAGGCCGTGATCACTTTGCAACTATACGCACGGCCTCACTGGTGACTCGTCAGATCCAGGAACATGAGCAGGGATCAGCACTAAGAGAGCAAATGACTGGCTACAAGCGTATGCGTCGGCAGCACCAGAAGCAGCTGATGGCCCTGGAGAACAAACTGAAGACTGAGATGGATGAGCACCAGCTGCGGCTGGACAAAGAGCTTGAGACACAGAGGAACAACTTCAGCAGCGAGAGCGACAAGCTCGGCAAGAAGCACCAGGCCGTACTGGAGAAAGAGGTGAGAGAGAAGGATAACACTGTTTTAATGTGAAAGGAAAACACTATGCAGGACTTCTCGATAATTTAAAAACATGGTAATGTGATCTAAGCATTAAAACAAACCTGTGTGATTTCTGAACTTTCACAATATTATGGTGGTATGGGTTTTGTCCATATCAGGAATTTGAAACTATGGATTCTTTTCATTCATTTTCCTTTTCTCTGCAGGGTAAGAATTCTACAACAGAGGAAAAGAAGTTTCAACAGCACATTTTGACTCAGCAGAAGAAAGAGCTTACTACTCTGCTTGAGTCTCAGAAACGCCAGTACAGACAACGCAAAGAGCAGCTCAAGGAGGTAAATGAAGTTAAAATTCACGAGTTTCAAAATAGTTGAAATGGTGCATGTATGGGTGAACGGTGTAGTATTTAATAGCACTGCATGTTCTGATTTTGGACAACAATCATGTATGTCATGGCCTACATGTGTTACGGAAATAATGTATGACACTTTAGCCATTGTTCTGCATAGCCCATTAAATGTCCCATAGTTAATTCCACTGTTAACTTCCATTTTGCACATGATTTCAAATCATTGTCTATAATGCTCAGTATGTGCCTTAACTCTAGTACAATTTAAGCGCCTTTGTAGTTTTACCGAACGTGAATAGAAATGGTATTTGGAAAAACTCCACTGGCATCTCATTAGTGATGAGATATTACCATTATGTGCATAAAATAGCTGTTGCTGCTTTTAAATATTTAGTGTGTGAACTGGATTGTTAGCGATATGCCCTGATGTTACTGGCACCAGTTGCAATATAAGAGACTATTTTTTGTACGTCAGGTTTGCATTGCAATAATGTCCGTTTTTGTCCAATGACTATTCTCTTCCGCGGTCCAGGAGCTGAATGAGAACCAATCCACACCAAAGCGAGAGAAGCAGGAGTGGCTGGTGCAGCAGAAGGAGTGTCTGCAGCAGCACCAGGCTGAGGAAGAGGCAGGCTTGCTGCGACGCCAAAGGCAGTATTACGAGCTGCAGAGCCGCCAGTACAAGAGGAAGATGCTGCTGTCACGACACAATCTGGAGCAGGACCTACTCAGAGAGGTAACGTGTAGCCACGTACACACACAACCTCAGGATGCATTTGTTCAGTATCAGACAGTTCCTTACATTGTGATCAGCAGTGTTGGGGCAGCTGTTTTGCAGTCTTAACTTTTCGAGCTGCATGAGCTATGTTTGATTTAAAGTAGCTAAGCTACAGCTGAACTACCCTTTAAGTTACTAAAAAAGTACTCCACTGAAGCTACTTCTGTTTTTTCCTCCACTGAAGCTACTTCATGAAATTTAGGGAAAACAACAATGACATTTTCATTTGTGCTGCTTATTTAATGCACTATAAAGCATGCATATCAAAAAAGTGCTCCCCCCACTACTCAACTCAGTTTGTTTTCGGAAAAATCGAACAGGTATATGATCTATATAATGTTTATATATCATCTTCGCTGATGCTAGCAGTTAGGCTAGATAGACCTCCGTTTTATTTTTATTCGATCTTTCATATGACAGTAATTCAACCAAAAATGTTCAACATACTCTACATTTTCACTGCAACACACCTTTTTAATTTTAAAGCACAAATTATTTAACATTTATTTTAATTACTGCAGTTCTTGAAATGCAATTAAGCTAGTCACATCACTACTTTGAGCCCCCATCACTGATGATCCTCTTGAGATATACAGATGTGTAACAAATGAAATAGCATAAAATGTCATAGGAAGTCACCAGAACAGCTTCAGTGTGCCTTCATATCACAATATGTATGACAATATGCAGGCTTCTTAAAACTGCCAGCAAAATAAGTGTATAAAAGTGCATTTAAAAAAAAAAAACACCTTAAAATCAAAATTTATCATGGCATAATATCACAGAAAAGTCATTTATCATGGTAATGATAATAAATTGTCAGATCACCCAGCAGTTTTTTTGTTTTGTACCCTGTGGATAGGGAGGTAGTCACCCTGGAACAGACCGCTTCCAGCAGTCTAGTAATGTTTCATCCTAAGATACGGTGTAACTTTAAAGACCCATGTACTTGCTGAACTGGTGGCATCAAAGAACCTGGAAGGTGTATTATTCTGTTCAAAAGTCCACACTCATTTAACATCCATTAAAGTCCATCAACAAACAAAAATAAATCTTTCAAGGAATAGAGCTGTATTGTTTGTTGCATGTACTGTGCAGGTCAAGCTTTACAATTTACACTGTCTTTAATTCAATTATTTGTTTCATCTATTCATTCACATCTACAGCAAAGTTATTGGAGCTCAGAGGATGTATATAAAATGTTTTATACTAACCAAAGAACAAGTAGCAACTCAACACAGTTTCTACCTAATGCACATGTAAATGTTTCCATGATTCATACAGTCATGATCAGATCTCAGGACTTGTCCAGTTTGTCATTTGAGCTGTGAAAATGACCAAAATACAGATAAATACATAAATAACAAGTACATAAATTAAAAGAAAGGAACAAAAAATTTGTAGATTACCAGTCACACATAACTCAGGATTCCATACCTAAAATGACCCACTGTAATCAACAGAACAGAATCAGTACCTGAACTGTTTTCTCTCTATACCTATAGGAACTGAATAAGAAACAGACCCTGAAGGACCTGGAGTGTGCAATGCTGCTGCGGCACCATGAGTCCACACAGGAGCTAGAGCTGCGTCAACTGAGTCTGGTGCAGAGAACGCGGGCAGAGCTGATTCGCACACAGCACCAGAGCGAACTCACCAACCAGCTCGAGTACAACAAACGGCGTGAACAGGAGTTGCGCCAGAAACATGCTGTCGAAGTCCGCCAACAACCAAAGAGCCTCAGAGTGAGTGAGCTTGACAGCACGGAGAGCAGTGGGGTGGGTCATGACAGTTACGGGGTCGGGATTGATCATTCTTGCAGTGAGCTGGTACAGGAAAGGGCAGAAGAGGCTTTTGAGGGAGTTGAGAGGGTAGAGGACACCAGTGTGTTCTATGGAGAGTGCACTCCTTCCATGAAAAATGGTGCACAAGTGGCAGAGAGTGTAAAGGTCGATGAAACTGAGAAAAGAGGGAGAGTGTGTGTGGGTAGAGGGAGGAGTGATAATGAAAGCCATTTGCAGCCTTTAAATAAGCACAGCACAGAGAAAGTGGCTGATGGAGAGACAGAAGTGGAGATTATGCTATTTGAATATACCAAAGCAGAAAGAATGGATGAGCAGAACTTCCACGGATTAGAAGGAGAAAATAAAGACTGGCAATTGGAGGAGAGAGTGGAGGACAAAGGTTTAGGGGACCAAAGACTAGTAGAAGGGCTGCAGTGGGATAAGGAGGATGATGCCAGAAGTGAAACAGAGATAGAGACTGAGGAAGAGGTAGATGACGGTAGAGGCGTGGCTGATGGCTGTCCCTCAGAGTTTATCCCTTCCTCTTCTCTTGAAATCCCTCAACGAGATGAGCTCTCTGAATTCTACTTCCCTGACACTCTAGAGGAACTGGAACCTCCTCCTATCTGCCCTCCTTCCAGCACGTCCATTTCTCAACCATCCATCCCTTCACTCTTTTCTCACACCATATGTCTTGTCCTCTCCCTCTCTGCAGCTGCCAAGCCATCCTTCCCGACCCTCCTCTTCCTTTCTATCTTCCTTCTCTCCCTTCGCCGCTCTCCTCCTCTTCCCTCTCTTGCATCCCTGGTTCTTTCCGCTGAGCTGGCTTTTTTGGCTCTCTTTTTCTCCTACCTATTCCTTCGCTCAGTCTGGTCACTCTCTCTTTCTGCATTCTTCTCACTCGTGCTCTGGGCGTCGGGTCTGTTCAGCATGAGCCTGGCACTGAGTCTGGGCCTCTATTACGTTCCTTTGGCCTTGATCTCCGCTTTCTTCCTCAGCTCGCCCTCACTCTTCCTTTCCCTATACCTGGTTCTGGTGCTGGTGGTGCGTCCAGCACGCGTCTTCCTCCAGAACGCGCCCCGAAAGCTTGCCCGATTGTGGGTGCGGCTCCTCTTTCGTCTACCAAAGCCACTGTTCACTCTATGCCAATCACTCACGGGTGGGATGGCTGAGCGCAGCCTCTTTCATATGTTCCCCAAAGCAGGACGTAATTGTGGTGGTAGGCACTCCCGTATACCTGTGCCTGCCCGGAGCCTACCCATTGAGCACCAGGCCAAGCATGAGTCTTGGGTTTATGTTTGGGTCAAGCGCTTTGCTCGGCGTCCCTTGGGCGTTGTAGCAGATCTGGCTAACTCTCTAGTGCTGAGGTTAGCAAACAAAATACTTAAAAAACTTCCCCTACATTACCTGAGCAAACTGAGGGCTTTAGGTCTTTTAAGGGAAGAGAAGCAGAGTAGGCTGCCCAGACTCCTACCACGTGAAGTAAGGGAACAGAAGCGCAGGATGAGAGAGAGAAGAGAGAGGGAGCGACGAAGAAGGGAGCGGGAGATGACGCACAGGGAGGAAGGGAGGTGGGAATGCGGACTGAGGAGGACATCCTCAGGAAGGAGCACAAGGGGGAAGATTGTGCCGTGGAGGTAGATAGAAAACATGACCAGGGGAATGAACAAAGGAATTGCCAAAGTATTTGCTGTATGTGTGACTGACTGATCATTCATGCTGAGCATTCTTATGTTTTTTTGTTTTTGTTTTTTCCATACATTTTTGCACATTCGGATTGAGCCTCTTATGTTTACTGGCTTTAAATCACCCCATTGCATTCTGTCTGTCCAACTCTCATATTCACTATCAGTCAGTCAGTGAATATAATGTATTAATCAAGACTGTGCTTTTTGTAAAAGTTTTATTACTGTCTTAATTTTAATCATTGAACTATATTTTTTTTTTGTTCTTAATTACTAAGAAGTATGTCTTATGGTTATTATTTCATGACCATGTTTGTGCAATTTGTTTTCCACCCTTCCCTTTTGTTTTTGTGTGCTTGTGAAGGTTTTCAGAAAAGTTGCTAGCATTAAATTTCAAAAGGGCAGTCAGAGAACGTTGTTAAGTCTGAAGCCGTAGCTACAATTATGAAGATGAAGAAGTCACTGTAGAAGCCGGTGTGAAAACTGTACTTTTATTTTAACATTTTACACTATGGAGCGCCAAAACCACCTCCCTTTTCAATTTCCCCTAACAGCCCTAAAGCCCCCACCACTACTACCCCAACCACAAAGAAAAAGAACACTAGGAATTTTGATAGTTAATTGCTTGCATGTTCTGGGAGATCATATTGAGTGGCAAGTGCCTTGATATCATAGTGCCTGTAGGCCCTTCCCTTTTTATGATGATGTTTAAACTACAAGAAAGAGGTTCAAGTGGGTTTTGAATGGAGCTTGTAAGGACATTGCAGTTGCACGTTAGCTTCAGAAGGTAGTGATGCTGATTAGAACGCCTGAACCATTAACCTGTTTTAAAGCCTGTGCAGAACAGATTTGAGATAAAGGTTCTATTACTGTAAGCCTACATATATACTTACAAAAGAAAGTGCCTTATGGTTGATTTGAGTGCTGGGCTACATAATGAAGACAATTATCTTAATTATAGTGTTAGTGTTTTTATGGTATTAACGATTTACAATCTATGGTGACGGACTGTTGTCCCATCCAGGGTGTATTCCCACCTCGTCCCCAGGATAAGCTCTAGATTCACTGCATCCCTCACCAGTATAAACGGTTACTGAAGATGACTGAATATATGTTTTACCATGTAAACGTTTAGTCACATACTTTCATTTGAAGACCAAACATTTACTGTCAAACAGCAGATATCCTACAGATATCAGATTATTTCATCATTTGGTTAGACGTTTATGTGGTTCCTTTCCTAAAGCATAAGCCATTATGGCAGTTCCGTGCCGATGATGCAAAATCGTACCAAAGATCTATAAAGCCATAAAATGCATAAAACGAGACGCTTTATTACTGGATAAAGATATCTTGCACTGTTCTAATCTTAAATGGTCTCAATATTGAATAAAACTTGAAAAAAAGCATTTTATTTATTTAAAAAAAGATGGAAGGACCCAACATGTAGTAAAACAGTGAATACAAAAACAGAAGGTTGATTTGCCTTTTTTTTATTTAAACAAATTTTAACTGATATGAGCTACAATAGAAGCAAATTTGACCAAATGTGAAACATTATTTTTTGCAAACCAGTTAGTTCAGCCGTAACAGTTATTTTTGAATGTATTTTTTGTGAACATTTCATCTTTTTTTTCATTTTGTTTACACATGTTCTGTTTTGCGTGTCTGTTCTTTGAATCAACAGTTATTTAACTAATATATTTGTGCCTTTTTTTTTTGTTAAGCACCTTGTGTTTCAAGGCCATTTTGTGTGCATTTCATCCTCACTGTGTGAATGAATGGATGTTCACTGTATTTAAATATTAATAGTTATTTTCTTATGTCTTTGTCAAATAAATTTTTTTTCTGTTGAATTCATCTTCTGTTTGTTTTGATTTGCATTTTTGTCGTCTGTTATGATTTTATTTCCTGCTTTTAACGTATTATGATTTCTCCCTACCTGACCTCCCCGTTTGGCTGAGATGTGAATGATGATGGCGCCCAGTATTATTTTTCAGATGGAACATAGTCCAGTGTATAGCCCAGCATTAAAGTTCAAATTTGGGCTGAATACAAGTGTGTAGCTTAATTAAAGTGAATAGATGTTAAGATTGGCAATGGAAGTTTTCCTCCTATCTATAGAACATCAAGACCTCATCTAGTTGTGATTTTATCACTCTAGTGTCTGACTGAAAGTAAGTGTATATCCTAGAGGTAAGTGGAATACTTCAAAGTCTGCTGACACTTGGCAAAGTTATTTATTTATTTATTTATTATGTTTACTTGAGGTTGAGGTTATAGTTTGTATACATAACTTCATATAAGATCTTCAGCATGAATAATAACTTTTCTTATTCCAAATTTATGCCATCATTCCCCCTCAATATTCCTTGTTCTTATATATATATATATATAGTCCAAGGAGCTGCAGATCAAGCGTCAATTCCAGGACACATGTAAGATCCAGACGCGGCAGTATAAGGCACTGAGGAACCACCTGCTGGAAAACACCCCCAAATCGGATCATAAGGCCATGCTAAAGAGGTTGAAGGACGAGCAGACGCGCAAGTTAGCCATCCTTGCTGAGCAGTATGACCACTCCATCAACGACATGCTGTCTACACAGGCTGTGAGTAAGGCAAGGACATAGACATGCAGTTTCCACCCACCCTCTACCTTATCTTTGGCCCTCATAGTGCTTTATTAATGACCTTTAATGAATGGGTGTTGGTAGAAAGAATGTGATTTCAGAGTAAAAATGTGGGCTGGGTTGGAAATAATCAAATTAAATTTTTATAAGGTCATTCATTTCGATGGAGAAAATAATAAGGTGAGACTTGTACAACAGCGGTCCCCAACATTTTTTGCACCACGGATCAGTGGGGGTATCACGCTCATAACAAAATACAATAAATTATAATGTATAATTTAATTTTTATATATGTAATGTAATTGTAATTATTAAATTATGCATGTTACTAATACGATGGCCTTGTTGGATAGCCAGTCACCACATATTGTACAGACCGGGCTTGGAGCATGTGAATCACCTGTTATTTACTCCCTATCTTCCGCTGTCTCGTCATTCCTCGGGTCTTTCCTTTTCAAAGAAGCTCTCCAGCAACAAGTGTGTTTTTTTTTTTTTATCCATTATTACTAGAGTTTAGCTTGTGAGCTTAATTTATCAGTGCATGAGAAAAAACCTGCAACTGAGATAAATGTGGGAAAGAGGAACAGACGAATAAAAATACAAAACAAAATAAAACCACCCTGCAGACTGTGATAGTCAATAAAATTTAAATAAAACGAAAATAAAAAAATTGGTTTTTATTATTTCTGTGCAGCCAGATAACAAATGATCCATGTCCCGGTACAGGTCTATGGCCCCAGTGTTTGGGGATTACTGTGATATAATGATGTATAACCCTAGGACAGACTGCATTTTTGTATACAAAAAGAAGTCACTGTTGACATTTACAAACTGATAACTGTCAGTTAAAAAACCTTAACCAAGAAAGAGCAGATTTTGTAGTGTGTCTAAAGAACGTCGACCCCTTTTATCAAAAAACTACACTGTGATCCATTAATACAATCAAAGAGACACAAGCCTGATCGCAGCAATAGGTCATTTCCTACATCAGTGGGTTGTTTTTTTTGGTTTTTTTTTCAAATTACATTCATGTTGATCATCAGTCACCACACTGCCAGATAACTGCCAGAGGAGGTATTTAACACCTGGATGTCCTTGCGCATGCACACCATCCTGACACCTTCAACAAAGTCACAGTGTAACAGTGATGCAGTATTTGCTATAAATACTTTTTCTCTTGTAACCTACACGACTAGTAGACAGTGGTTCTGAATGACGGGGCACACTGGAGGTTATTACATAGAACCACAGTTACATCCATAAATACAGGATATCACAGACAAGTCTCAGTACACTTTTAGCAAAATGTCTTGGATTATATATTTTTTCAGATCACTCCATACAAAGAAATGACATCATTTAGAGCATGTTTTATTTAAAAGAAATTACACTTAGTGTTAACTTGCCCAGTGTATGCATACTTTTGGGAACATCTCTCCTAACCACAAGGGGCCGTGATTAACTCACTGCCACAAGGTTATGAGGAATTGACTCCCTTATAGCTTAGTGGGAAAGTATTCAGAGATGATCACCATACTCATACTGTCAGCAGAGGCAATGTTGTCTGTATAGAACCTGTTGTGGAGCAGTAACACCGATCAGTAATGCCCATGAGGATGCAACACTCCATGTGGAATGGAGCATCACAGTAGAGGGAGGATAACCTCTGTGACCCAATGGGCCAATATCTGTTTGATCATGGTAGCATCCTATGACTTTGCAACAAGACAGATGAATAACTGATCAAATGAATGAATGACCTGGTCCAATGAGATGCCATGCAGTTCAAATAGAACCGTTCTGCAGATTGATATTCATAGAATGCCCAAGGTCAATTGCCTGGTTCACAAACTTGGCATTCCCTTACCCAGGAACTCTCAGTCTGGAGTCATCAAACCATCACTGCATGCAGGGGGGGTTTATCTCCAAAATGTGCAATTCTCCCACCCTTCTTGTCACTGGGCATAAAGGTCATTTTCAGTGCTACCAATTTAAGATCAACATCATGAAGAACTTGAGAGACCCCAAGACAAAGAGATCTCCTACTAAACCAGTCCAATCAACTTAAATATGTGAATGGGAAGGACTTTCAGGAACCAATTCAGTCCTCTCAGGTCTATAATGGGACAGACCTAATTTTTTCAGAACCAGAAAATGTGTTGAGTGGAACTATTTGTTCTGAACAACTGTTTGTTTTTTTTGTTTTTTAATTGTGCCTCTCTCTGAGAGGGAATGAAATTTTTGGGTAGAACTGAGTTTTTTGGGGTCCTGAATTTGCAAGAACTTGTTTGTACCCCTGTAACAATTTATATAGGGCCCACAGATGTGATGTATTTGCTGTGAAGCATCACACTGACAGCCCCTTTTCTTATACCTTTTTTTTTCCAACCTGCCTTTTGAGGGCCAAAACCATAGGATAGATCAAGGACTTGACCCATGGAGCCACTCTGGAGCCAGCCACACCTGACGAACACAACCAACATAGCAGAAACTTTCACCTTCTCTTGAGCCATGTGCCCTCCTATTAGAGCAAGGATTTGATGAAAAGCTGCTGCAGCACTGGTTGTAAAATCATTATTGATTTGCCCATGTGTGGCAGACATTGAGTAATATCATAAGCTCTTCTCGGTCTTTCAGTTGTCAGCACATCTGCCCTCGATAATGTGGCAGCATAGATACTACTGCCACTACTACTGATGTGATGCAGGGGTTCACAGTGGAATGTGTTTCAAGATCTCACCATAAAGCCTAGACATGTGGATGGTGACTGCTTAAAGTGCATGTTAATGGCTGGTTTGGCGCTTGCCAGCTACATTTGTGGGCTAGGAGAGGTTGAGCCCTTTCAATTGCAGGCTGCATTAGGCAATGGAATAACAGTCACAGCCAGCATAGAGAAATGTTGGTACACTCACTGCAGTCAGAGAAAATACAAAAGTGTGTATACAAACTGTGTATATCAGTTTGATCGCAGCTCCTGCTTATAATTCTGAGAGTGTTGACTTTATAGCAAATATTGCTTTGTTGACACATTGACTTCGTTGAAGGTCTCCGCATGCTGCTCACTAAAGCATATTCAGGTGTCAAGCACTGCCCCTGGTGGTTAAGAGGGGTGAAATTGAATTAGCTGATGTTGCACATGAAATGACAGCTGGTACATCGTGTACACTGCAAGGCAAATCAATGCAAAGGGAAGTGGTAGCTCTGTGGTTAAGATGTTGGACTACTGATCGGGAGGTTGTGAATTGAAATCCCAGAACCACCAAAATGCCACTGCTAGGCCCTTGAGCGAGGCTTTTAACACTTAACTAGTCAGTTGTATGAGAAAAACGAAAGCTGCTCTGGATATTGGTGTCTACCAAATGCCGTAAATGTAAATCACAGGCTTATATTAATGTGCATGTTCTAATTTATGGTTACTATAGAAACCACAGGGACTTGTATAGTGCTTCATATAATATTGGAGCAACAGGTTTAAAATGTGGTGTAAAGAAAAAATATATTTTCTGAAAGAGATTTTCATCTAATATAAATTAAGAGTCTTAGGCATCTGGACATAACTGTAACTGTTATTTGCAAGTATTTGTGCCACTACAGGACAACAGACTTTATGCTTTGTGGTAACATGACAGGCTGCATTTTTTGTCACAGGGAGCTGCATTACTGCCGCTTCTCTATATTCATGGCATGTCAGCAGTTGATATAAAGGGTGGGTTATGTTCCTGCCCCCTCCCCTGAGGACACGCCTCACTGTCATTATGTATTCTGTTTCTTCAGCTGAGATTGGACGAGACCCAGGAGGCAGAGTATCAGGCACTGAAGATGCAGTTGCAGCAGGAACTTGAGCTGCTGAATGCATATCAGAGTAAGATCAAGATCCACACTGATTCACAGCATGAGAGGGAGGTCAAGGACCTGGAGCAGAGAGTGTCCATCCGTAGAGCTCTGCTGGAGCAGAGGGTAAGAGTTCCTTGGCATAAAGATTAATACTCAACAGTAAATAAATTATTCCTAGTTAACATATTGCCAGAATTTTAGAATTGATGTCAAAGTGCTGACACTAAACAACATTCATCAATGATGAAATTTTAATTCATTTTAAGTATTTATTTAGTCTTATTTCAATTTCATGGATACACTAATGAGAGCTAAAGTACTTTTTTTCCATTTACATATACACTCACTGTCCACTTTATTAGGAACACATGTACAACTTCTCAGTCATGCGGTTCAGCCAATCATGTGGCAGCAGCACAATGCGAAATATGCAGATACAAGTCAAGAGTGTTGGGTAATGTTCACATTCACGTTCAAACTCAAATAAGCACTCTTTACAACTGTGGTGAACAAAAAAGCATTTCAGACCTCATGATACATCAAACGCATCGACTTGTCGTAGCACATCCACCTGAAGGTGTGTTCTCATGCTTTTCTGCTCACTATGGTTATGAAGAGTGCCCATTTAAGTTACTATAGACTTTCTGTCAGCTCAGAGTCTTGACATTCTCAGCCAGCAGACCTTTGGCTATCATGATGCTTTTTGTTTTTCACACCATCCTGTGTAAACTCTAGAGACTGTTGTGTGGGAAAATCCCAGATGATCAACAGTTTTGGAAATGCTCAAGCCAGCCCATCTGGCTCCAACATCCACATCACGGTTTAAGTCACATTCTTAGAGTCTTCGTACTGATGTTTGATGTGAATGTTAAATGAAGTTCTTGATGTGTACCTGCATGATTTTTTTTTTTTGCATTTCACTACTCCTACATGATTAGCTGAATTGAGGTCCTGTTAACTGTGCTCCTCACCAACAATTGATCACAAGTTAAAGCTGTCCTTCATGCTGCACGATAAGGGCAAAATGCAAATGTAAAAAAGAATCTATGAACCGTTTATTGATATGTTTGGCCTTAATATCTTATATCATGTGACTCTGCGCAGATAGAGGAGGAGATGCTGTCCTTGCAGAATGAGCGCTCTGAGAGGATACGTTCACTGCTAGAGCGTCAAGCGGGTGAGATCGAGGCCTTCGATTCAGAGAGCCTGCGTCTCGGCTTCAGCAGCTTGGCATTGACTGGCATTCCCTCTGAGGCATATCCAAAGCAGGGTTATCAGTCTGGGCACTGGAGTCATGGAGGTGCACCACCTCACCCGCACGCTCACCCGCGCCGAGGTCCCAGCCGTTCTGAATCTTCCTCTTCCTCTTCCTCCCATGCCCTGGGCCCTCTGCACCACTCCTCCCGCTCCTCATCTTCATCCTCCTCTTCCTCTCACCATCATCATCGCCACCACTTGGCTCAACACTACCACCATCAAAGCACACCACAGCTGTACCGCGAGCGAGAGAGGGATAGGGATCGGGAAAAAGAGAGGGAGTGGGGAGGAGGTGGGGTGAGGGCTGAGCTCGTCCATCCCCATGCCTTCCCACATCATCTTCCCTCTCGTTCCTCCTCTCAGTCCCTGGCTCTTCTCCCTCCTCCTCCTCCAGCGCCAGCCTCCATCTCCCTTTCATCCTCCTCCTCATCATCCTCCTCCTCCTCTCAGGGAGTATATGGAGGAGGTGGAGGAGGGCTAGTGGTGCGAGGCCCAAGCCTGATGGCTCTGAGGAACAGCCCTCAACCACTACGTAGAACGGCGTCTGGGGGCGGAGGACCAAATGCCGATGGAGTATTGAGCCGCAGCACCTCTGTCACCTCCCACATCTCTAATGGCTCCCATCTCTCCTACTCTTAGAGCAGAATGTAAATCCTCAGAAGGTTTCTTTGGGTATTTTCGCTTTTTTTTCCATTTGATGCATTTTAATTAGGGTAATTAAAAGGGAAAGAAATAGAAAGAGCACATCTTGCTGTTTTAATTTAGTTGTTGCTCATCGTAGGCGTTTCATTTTTGTAATGTTGAAAACATGACTGGCTTGGATCATCACCACTGCCTTTAAGAAGGTTTAAAGGAATGACGTACATACATTACTATTCGGTGATGGAGGATACTTGCAAGCGTACTCAAGATATGAATGAAGAATGTTTATAAGGTTACAGTTATGTCTTTCAAACGCTTACACGACTGTGTGCACGTGTATTTAAAAAAAAAAAAAAAAAAAAAAGTCAGACTTTACGATAACATTTGTGTCCAGTGCATGAGATTAATGTACAAAAAAATACATTTGTATTTGTAACCTACATTTGAATACGTAAGGCTACTGTACTTGTTCATCGTAGACTTTTAGTCAGGTTCCCACCAATTGGATCTTTTACTTTTATATAATATCTGAAGTGTTAAAGCATTGTGTCCACCGTTTTCTATAGTAATGATAATCATCATAACTTTGATATGTGAATGAAATATTCTGAACTTCATAGCTACAGCAGCGAGTTCCATCATGTGCACATTTTTTTTTCCAAAAACAAGAGTCCATTTTGACCAGCTACCTTGTAAAAAAAGAAAAATATTATTTTAACTTTTAAAAAATGTTACTGTGTCAGATTTGGTGTGTGTTAGGTATCAATGGTTACAAACATTTGACTATTAATAATTTGTATGAATGTGTGTTGGCTGAATTGAAAAAATTTGGTAATATTGCCCTCTTTTTTTCCCACCAACCTTGAACACCATGTTGGGTGAAAATCTTTTTCAGAAAACAATATGAATGTGACCATAAACTGTCAGGTTACGCTGGTTTGCAATCAGTAATTTTAAGGAAATCACACATGAAGAGAGGCCTCTTCTGAGATTAAATAGTAGTTAATTAAATTGTTTTTAAGGACTTGAGGAATGGGGAATATTGAGGCTATATGATTTATTTATTTTTTTTCTGCACAGTTAAAACTGCCCTTACAGAAAGCATGAAATTCTTGTCCAAAAAAAACAAAACAAAAATCAACAGCTGTATATAAAATGATGGTAACGTACAAACACACAAGAATAGTGCATTCCCCCGACAAAGGGTAATCACCAAGACAGTGTTTGCTTTTCAGAGATACAAAAAAGTGTGAGAAACACCAGCTCCGATGACTCTGTATAATCTACATCCTTTGTGCTTGGTTTAAATCAATGCATGCAGAACAACTCGTGTTTGTTGAATATCTAGTTGATGGGAGGGCCAATGATGTGCCATAGCAATGTATTTTTGCCCCAAGTGACTGGTTTCAGAGCAGTTTTCCGTGATCTGCTCTAAATAGTATAAGTAAGGGCTAATGCCGACTGAGCTGATCCCAGACAGGGTCAGCGCATGTCTGAATTCATGTACGATGGTAAAGGAGGCTCTCGTGTTTAGGATATGTGTTTTCATCTCAAGTGTGTAGGCTGACTGTAAAAGTGACTACTGGATAGAACAGCTTTTGCTGAGAGGACATTTTTAGTAAAGACTTTAAACTTATTAAATATTTACATTAAGCTGTTTCTAGCTTGAAAGAAAGGGGTCATTTGGAAATGTATTGAACAAAAGGAAAAGTAATTTAAAAGGTAATAAATTAATATTAAACATGGAACGTCTCCCTGTGATTATTTCGTTAACAACAAAGACTAACGTGTAAAAAAAAAAAAAAAAAAAAAATTGTCACGATTTATGGTTTTGGATTATTGTTTCACGACTGTAATGGGATATAGAGTTATATATTTATATTTTGATCACTATCACCAGCTTTTATGCTTATTTGTTTTTGGAATTTTTTTATTTTTTTTCCTCCATGTTTTCTTATATGCAATACTTCTCCCTAGTTAGTCACGTGTATAATGTCCAGAGTGAAAAAGCTCCTCGGCGTCATTGAGACGCGCCCTTTAAGGCACGCACGGATTGCCCGTTATTTATACGCTTATTCTTTCTCTTTAGTGAATCTAGTCCTGTGACGTAAGCGCAGTAAGTGCGAGGCCGCTTTATTTTTGTCGGCAGAGATCCTGAGCGCTTTCGATGCAGGTTGGCCGTGTCCGAAAACGCATGTTAGCGTGCTAAATAGCATGTGAAGATAGTATGCCACTATAGTAATTCAGATACTATTCAGCGCGGCAGTGTGCGGCTCGGAGAGTAACACGGCGCTCTCTCGCTTCACTTGGACGGAAATAGGAGGGGGGTTCAACTCCGGCTGCCTCATCCCTTTAAGAGCAACCGGGGACATAGCGGTGAGAGAGAAAAGGAGAGGAGGGGGAGAAGAAAGAGGAATTTAAAAAAGAAAAGGAAGAAAGGAGACAGGGGGGAGGAGGGAGGGAGGAGAGAGAGTGTGTGTGTGTGAGAGCGAGCACCGCGATTTAAAAAAAAAAAAAAAAAAAAGGAAAAAAAAAAGAAAGATGTCATCGTGCGAAGGGAAGCGCCGAGGTGGAGCGGTAGGCCGCGGCCGGGCTCCGGCACCGCTTGCCCGGGTCACGGCGTGAACGCAACACCGTGGCTTCGACTAAAACACCCGATTGGCCTGTTCGGGGCGGGCGGGCGGGGGAAGTCAGGGGAGGGGGACAAAAATAACAACACAGATTTATGAATTGGTTCGGTTTTTAAACCTCTTTCAACACGCGAATCCCTTAATGTGTGACGGTTAAAACAAGGTCTAAAAAAAAAAACCAATCAGATCATTGTGTTTTGCTGCATGTTGTATGTGAGGTTGTATAAACAATTATTGCTTTCGTTCGTCGAGTTGCTGAATTGCGTATTAAGTTTTCGGCGGTTCAGCTAACATCGCGGTTAGTTTACATATAAATGTAGCAGTGATAGTCTGGTTTGAACTGGCTAATAAGAGCGAAAGCTTTTGTCCAGATACACTTATTTTAGTCCATCACTACAGTGGTTCAGTGCATCAGAAAATAAAAGTATTATTATTATCGCAATGCAACTGTCAGGTTTCGTATGTTAGATGTTACCAGCAAGTCAAGGCTAAATCCGCAAAGTTTTAGTCTATAGTTATTTCTCTCTTACCTGAGGAACAACATGGATACTGCATGGAGCAGTTTTCTCTTCCAGGTGAGCTATATGTTTTGTGCGTGTTACTGGACCTCTTTATTTATTTATAGTTTGTTTTATATGCTTTGTTCTTTTTTTTATTATTATTATTATAGTTACACCACCGTTCTTACAGTCCATGATGGCGACTAAATTAAGTTCTTGCTGAAAACGATTGTTGCATGCAAAACCTTAAGTGATTTCGAATTGTCTTCTTACAGACCACGCCTACCCAGACCCATCTAGAGGGTTCTCTCCAATCAGAGCTTATGCAGGTCCACACGGGCTCCCCTCAGAGCCCGCCCACAGAACCCATAGCCACGCCCCCGTCGACTGTGGACACCACCGCCCTCAGTGAGGACCCTGTACCTGGTAAGAGGGGAAGTGGATGGTTTATGGAGAGACCTCGTGTTCATGTGAAACATGCTGCTTACTGGTACTCTCCTTCTGATGCTATGATGTTAAATGCTTTTTTTGCAGGATAAATGGAGTTCACTTTTAAATGTCATTTTAAAATGACAGTCAAATCTACAGAGAGCTTGTACATGAAATATAAATAGTTGTAGTTCAGCCAGCTAAAATGTTAGATTCTGAAGAGAAGCAATAAATGAATTTTTTTTTTATTTTTGTCTGTTATTTATTATTGCTTATTAGTGCTTTCACCATCACCTGTTATCATCTCTTTAATGAGTCATTAACTACACTGCATCCAAGCTTACAACATTTTGCTGAGGTTTATAATGCTAGTTCAGCAGTGACTACAAGTGTTTTTACACCTGTCAGTCGAGTCAGAATCAGAGTGAAAATTTTTACATATTGTTTGCTGTTTGGTTTTTGTTCATTATTCACAAAATTAAACAACTTCCCCAAACACAAAACATTGGCTAAAGGACATGTAGGGCTGGAAATGTGCTCCTTAAACTCCTTCATTCTTTGGTCAGAAAAGCAGAGATTGAAAAATATATATATATATATATATATATATAAATATACGAACAATTTACTGCATAGAAATCACAAAAGTCGCCCAAGAACACAGAGCTGGCACTCAATAAATTATTAGATCATTTGTATTAATAAAAGTTGCTTCCGGCTGCTCCCCGTTCGGGGGTCACCACAGCGGACCAGCTGGTCTACACAACAACTTGGCACAGATTTTATGCTGGCTGCCCTTCCTGACGCAACCCTCCCATTTTTCCGGGCTTGGGACCAGCACTGCATCCAGTGGCTGGGAATCGAACCTGGCATGGTAGGGGTGAAACCTACCACTGAGCCACCCATGCCCTTGGATAATTTGTATTAATAACAATTTTAAAATAAGTTATTTTATTTTATTTATTTATTTATTTTTAAATATATCCACTGCTCACTCTTTGACCACTTGTTTCTGTTGACACTTGGGTGTGACTGCTGTGCTTTCACCTGCACAAACAAATAGCCCTGAGGGCTAAAATACACCAAGACTAGATTCCGATAAATTAAATGCACCCTAAACACACCAACACATTCTCTCTCTCTCTCCCCCCAGAAAAGCCACCAATTCGTCCAGGCCGTGCTGCTCATATCTGTGCCATCTGCAACAAGCAATTTAAAAATAGCTACAACCTGCGGCGGCATCAGTCAGTTCACACAGGTGTGCGTCTAAAGGGAGGGTCTTCCCAGAACCGTGAAAGCGGCTCTAAAGAGGCCACTGAGCCTCTCTCCCTTCTCCACCTCAGCATAGTCCCACCCGCTTCAGGGCTTCCTACACAACCTCAGCAGCAGCCGCCACTTACTCATGACACCAGTGATTTAGTCATGACCAGCACCGTTACGCCTCTTCCCCCTCCCACAGCCATCGTCATGCCGACCGGGGAGCCAGTCCAGGTGAGTATTGTGTGCTCAGGTTGTCTGTGACAGTCATTCAAGTCACCAAATTGACCTGGAATAGGAAGCATTTTTAATGGCCACTGCAGAGCCTCAAGTGAAAAGGCATATTTTAAGTATACCACAAGTCAATTTGCTCTCAACTTGATTCCACTAAGTAGCCTATAATTAATACACCATAGAAGAAGTTGCTTTCGGCTGCTCCCTGTTCGGGGTCGCCACAGCGGACCAACTGGTCCGCACAACAACTTGGCAAATGTTTTACGCCGGATGCCCTTCCTGACGCAACCCTCCCATTTTTCCGGGCTTGGGACCAGTACTGCATCCAGTGGCTGGGGTTGAGGCATTGGCTGGGAATTGAACCTGGGCCTTCCGCATGATAGGCAAGAAACCTACCACTGAGCCACCAAATGCCCCCAATTAATACACCATAGAATAAACTAAAATACTGCTCTGTAATTTTTAGCAGCTGAGTGTTTTAATCCTTAGCATATTGTTCATATTTTGTGTCAGAATGAGGCTGATGAGGTGCGGATTGGTCAGAAGGAGCTGATTAATTTTCTATAAGTGCAGCTCTCTACTGTATGTTTCGTTGTTGGGTAACTCACAGGTTTGCATTTCTGAGTTTGTTTTAATACAACCTAATTTTTGGAAAGAGTTTCCAGTGTAAACGCATTATAACTAAGAGGGAAAGCTGTGCCTTTTAGTTGAGGGCTTTACGTTTTCTCGGCCACGTTATTTGTCTTAAGACAAGAACAGAGAGTAGGCATTATGTAGGTGATACCAGGAATTAATTTGTCTTATGAATGGTCCACAGCATTAAACCATAATTATAAATGGATGAAACAATGTGCTGTTTTTTCATATATAAAGATTTGTTGTAAATTGCTTTGGTATGAGAGGAATCTATTTACAGACACTTTCACCAAATCAAATTTTCTAAAAAATCTTTAAAGAATTTTATTATTAGTTTTAGATTTTGGGTAGCATCCACCAAGTCCCTGTGAATGAACTGTTACTGAAGAAATGATTACACATTAGATCACATGAATTCATGTAAACCAACCATTCATGTTATTGTCAGAACTATAGTAATAGGATTTTCATAGACAACTTTTGACCTAAAGAATTCAATAGCGCTATGGGGTGTGGGATATAAGCTTCCATAATTGTGTGTAGAATTTACTGTATGCACAATTATGAACTGCCTTCTGAAGGTCTTTGACATATTTGCCCTTTTTTCTTTCTCATGTTTCAAGCAGAGGCCGGTGAACCCAACCCCAAATGCTAACGTAGTGCGTAAAAACCACGCATGTGAGACTTGTGGGAAGGCTTTCAGGGACGTGTACCACCTGAATCGTCACCGGCTCTCGCACTCTGATGAGAAGCCCTTCTCCTGTCCCGTGTGCCAGCAGCGCTTTAAGAGGAAAGACCGAATGAGCCACCATGTGCGCTCACACCAGGGTGGCGTCGAGAAACCCTATGTGTGCCCACACTGTGCCAAGGCTTTCTCTCGGTCTGTGCAGTATTATACTGCGTATTCTTTGTAGTCATTTTCATGTCCGAGCCTTACGTTGATCTCTCTTTTTTTTTTTTTTTTCTTGCAGCCCTGACCACCTCAACAGCCATGTCAGACAAGTTCATTCTACAGAACGACCTTTCAAATGTCCGGTATGGTGCATATATACAAATATATAAATAAGGATACAACAATAGAACTACACTAATAAAGTCCTAAAGAGAAGGCATTTGTGTTCATAGAAAGATGTACTGAAGAATCTGTTTTAAATCATCACCTATTACCACTAGGCTTTGTGTTACTTTATATAACAGCGCTGTTGAATTCTCAATTGTGATTGGTCAGAAGGTGCTGATCAGTTTTCTATAACAGCAGCTCTGACTGTAGGTTCGGCCATAAGGCGAATTGATTCACACGAATGGATTCATATTAGCAAACTCGTTTTAATGCATTGGCAAAATCCTGCACAGACTTGTATGGTGGAGGCTCCACATAAACAGATTAAAAGCTGTTGAAATTGTGCAGTGTTTTGTGCGGAGACGATTGTACAAAATTGAAGGAGTGTTTTCATGTTTACTGCACTAATGGCTGTATGAAGATTAATTGTGTTATTTTCAGACATGCGAATCGAGTTTTGCCACAAAAGATCGGCTACGCGCTCATATGATCCGGCATGAGGAGAAGGTTCCATGTCACATCTGTGGCAAACTGCTGTCAGCCGCTTACATCACTGATCACATGAGGGTGCACAACCAGTCACAACACCATGCCTGCCACCTGTGTAACAGAAGTGAGTACTGTACTCTCTCGATGCCACAAAATGTCTTAACAAGAAAATATTTTAGAATCCTATATAGATCATGTGCAGGGTATTTTATCTCAAACATGTCAAGAAGCTCCATGGCCATAGTTCTAGCATAATTTTTTAAGTTCTTGTTTAAAATGTTTTTTAATCTCAGTAGAAATGTGCCTAAGGTGCGATTTTCAATCCCGGTCACGTAGCTTCATTTCCTATTTCATCTGCCATAAATGTTTATTCTGCTAATTAATATAATGCATATAGGGGATTTAAATACACTGGTTGTAAAAAGTCTACATACCCCTGATAAAATGGTTTAAATGGATAAAAAGGTTTTTGTGATGTAAAAGCGAAATCAAGATAAATCATGGAGAATTTACAATAACCGAGGTTTACACACCCCTAACCTAATACTTCTTAATACCTTTTGTTTTGATGCCACAACTGAATCTTTTTGGGTTGTCTTTCAGCATGGCATCTTGACTTAGCAATATTTTCTCACTGTTTCTTGCAAAACCATTCTAGATCCATTAAATTGTATGGGTATCTCTCAAGCACAGCCTGCTTCAGGTCACCCCACAGATTTGTAGCTGGGTTCAGGTCTGGCCTCTGGCTAGATTACCCAAAACCACTGTTCTTGTCAACAGACAGTTCTTTGTTGATTTGGCTGTATGCTTTGAGTCCTTGTCACACACAAAGGTGAAATTCCTTTTCTTATTCAGCTTACTATTAGATATCTGAAGGTTTTGTACTAAAATGGACTGGTATTTGTAGTTATTTATATTTCCCTCCACCTTGATAAAAGCTCCAGTTCTAGGTGAAGTAAAGCAGCTCTGAAGCATGATGCTACCCCCAAATGCTGCACCATGGATGTGGTGTTTTTTAGTGTTCATTTAGGAATAAAAAATTATAATACCTTTTTAGAATTGGTCTTATTAGACATTAACACATTTTGCCACATGGGGTGGCAAAGTTGGGGTGATGTAGTTGAGCTTAGATGTTTTTTTATGAGAAACAGCTTCTGTCTACTCTCACTACCCCATGGTCCAGACGTGAAAAATATGAAAGATTGTTGTCACATGCAGGGAGTATTCAGTACGTGTTTGATATTCCTGCAGCTCCTTTAATGGGGCTCTAGGTCTCTTGGTAGCCTCCCTGGTAAGTTTTTGTCCTTTTATACATTTTGGAGGGGGGCATTGGTGGTTCAGTGGTAGGTTTCTCACCTACCATGCAGAAGGCCTGGGTTCAATTCCCAGTCAATGCCCAAACCCCAGCCACTGGATGCAGTGCCGGTCCCAAGCTCAGATAAAATGGGAGGGTTGCGTCAGGAAGGGCATCTGGCATAAAACCTGTGCCAAGTTGTTGTGCGGACCAGTTGGTCCGCTGTGGCGACCCCGAACAGGGAGCAGCCGAAAGCAGCTATACATCTTGGAGGGATGTCCTGTTGTTATGATGTCATTGTGTTGCTCCCTTTTCTCTATTCGTTGATGATGATGAGCTTTTTGGTTTCCCTTGGCACATCTGATATTTTGGAAATTCTTTTATACCCCCCTCATGACTGATACCTTTCAACAAGCCAGACCATGTGGATTAATGTATGATTTGCTGTTGAGCATAAGACTGAATGTGATTAGCTCACACCTAATTGTAAAAGGCTGTGCATATTTATACAACCATGTTATTATAACCTTTTTCCTAAAATGTTTCTGTATTTTCATTTAATATGTTGTAATTTCACATTGAGAGTGGGGAAAACGTTTAGGAAAAAACCATGATTTTTTATCTTGGTTTATTTTTTTTACATTACAAAAACCTGCCATTTTAAACAGGGCTATGAAGACTTTTTATATCCATTGTATACGTTTACAATGTGGATTAAGGGCATTTTGCTAGAAGTCTAATTACCACACATTCTGTTTACTAGGCTTTACAACGCTCACATACCTGCGCATACATGCTCAGAAGCACCACGGTCAGGAGTGGAAGGAAAGTGGCTTCGGATCCAGCGGTTCTGTTCTAGTGTGCCATTTGTGTGGTGTGCACTGCAAAACCCTCACACAACTGCAGGGCCACATGGGTACCCACAATCCCCCAGGCAGCAGCAGTGGAGAGGGCGTTCCCGATGGCACACTTGCGCTGAGTAGCAGCAGCAGCAGCATGGCACCGGCACCTGCTGTCTTCGTGAGCACCAACACCATGGTGGATCTGCTGGTCACCGACTGTTCCTGCATTGCACAGGAGCCACAGAGCTAGTACTGTATGCCTGTAACATACAACTATATCCACAGACATCCACATACAATCACACACACAAGCACCCAGCTAGCAAACTGGATCTCTGTACATACCTTTGTGATGCATAGGACATGTTTATAAAAATGGTATATACCAGGACTATTCAATTAGCAGGTTTTATTTTTAAGTAATACAAGGTGTTTGACCTGGCTTTGGAGATAGCAGCCAAAAAATTGATCATGGTCTACTCACATTAAGTTATCAGGAAGCTTCTTTTCACAAGCAGGTCATGTACATTTCGCTATAAATAAGTAAGATGCGGAGCTCAGTCGTAAACGTTTTTAGAATTATGGAAGAATTATGAATTTAGAATTATGGAATTATTGACATACGGAAGTGATTGTAAAGACCCCCAGTTGATAGTTCTGCAAAAATGAAGAGGAAATGAAGGTGTACACAAAGAAAAGAAAAAAAAAAACAAGACTGAGCAGGAGAGAAGTGTAAACATTCGTGTCTTCCAGAGCTGGAGAGTCTTGATAAATTTGAAGCACTTTGCTGCCTGGTGAAATCATTATATTTAGTGTCATTTTTGTGAGGAGAAATGTCTTTCCAAAATTAACCAGCCTTCCGGTGTCTCAGTGTTGTTTGCTGAGATATCGCTTAAATGTAGATGCTTCGGATCAAACCAGACAACTGCTCACTGATTCTACAAATTAAATTAAGTTTTGCTAAGTTTCTTGATCTGAAATTCAAGTTATTTTAACTTTTTGCATGTGGCATCGCCACATTCCTCTCCCGTGTCTTTAGAAGGAGGGTCTTTGAGGAAAGTGAGTGAGATGGCTGGGAAAGAATCTGTAAAATCCCTAAATATCAAAAAGATTGAGGGAAACCTTAAAACAAGGTTTCTAGACAAGCTTTAGAGTCGTCTTTGTTGGGATTATGCCTTATTATCATCCATATATATGTGTATGTGTGTGTGTGTGTGTGTGTGTGTGTGTATATATATATATATATATATATATATATATGATGAATAGCCCTGGTATATACTATAACACTCTCTCTCTTTCTCACTAACATACCAATCCAGATTATTGAGCAAATACTGTGAAAAGAGCTATTACACAGCTAACTGAGCACACACACACACACGCTCACACACACTCACCAGTTACACAGCCACTGTAGCAAATAAGGAAGGGAACTCAGCATGCGGGAACACTACGTCTACCAGTCTCCACAGCACGATGTAGATCTTCAGTGTATTACTGCAACATGATCAGAGGTGCCTGGGAAGTCCACGGAGGCTTCAACCACGGCATGAGGGCAAATTAGACACTTAACCTCAGCACCAAGTATGATTGCACTGGCTGGATTTCTCTACTTTATGTTCTTTAAATCTGTTTCACTCTTATTGCTGCAGGATTCAACGATACTGTGATTGTGACTTTCTACTGTATTTCATATTCTGCGCACTCTCTCTCTTCCACACCTTTCTACTCACACTTTAAACCATGGAAAGGTGAGATGAAAAGGTGTTGATTTTAATAATAATAATAATAATAATCAGAGGTCAAATGAAATGAGATCAGAAGGAGCGATGCAGGGGGAAAAAAGATGTGGAGCAGTTTAACAACATACTTGTTTTCTTAACTCCAGAGATGGGGCACCTCACACTAAACTTTAAAGGCAGTTGTTTAGGAAAGTGTGTGTGTGTGTAGTAAAAATGGATAACTGTGTCAAGAGCATTAATGGTTTGGTGAAAAATGTCACAAAAAAGCAAGAGTTGTATTCAGGATCATTGTGCACCTTAAAAAGTGAACCAGGATTGTTTTGCTTAGTGAATTTGGTTTTAAGTGACGTCTTGGATAAAGGACTCGGTTCAATATAAAACTGCATCTTAATGATCTTCAAGCTAATTAGAAAGTGTATAAAGAAGAACTAACTGATGCTTGATTTTTTTTTTTTTTTTTTTTTTTTTTTTTATTACTGCAAGCAAAAAAAAAAGCTCATACAAAACGAATGCAACTTATTGCTTCTAAGAGAACTCAGAAAAATTATATTTTGGCCATGATTGTTATTCATGCTGTGTTTTTCATTGTGTGAAGCAAGTGTTTAAAGGAAGGGCTTAATCAAACACCCGAATTTATTAGCCAGGAACGAGTAGTCCACCTGTTGAGATTTAAAAAAAAAAAAACAAAAAAAAACTTTTGATTTTTGTACTGGAGTGATTAGTTTGATCAGTTTAATGTTGGTACTGTACATGATGTGGTCATTCACTAACTTAAATTGTTTTTGTAATTGGATATTTTGTTTGATCAGTAATTGTTTATTAAGCTCTGAATCATGTTTAGGTTATTCTTCATCTAGCACTAAGGTGAATACCTCTCCTATAGGAATCAGTAGAGTTCCGGCACTGCATCTCAATGCCTTATCGTCCCACTCTTCCCTGTTTTAATGAATAAGACTCTAAAGGTATTTTAAATTGTAGGCCTGGATTCAGTATGAAATATTAATGGGATGTATTTATATTTATATTTTTATATTTCTCAACAGTATGCATGCCTATTAGCAATTGTTAGAGAAAAAAAAATAATAATAATAATGTTGATGCTTACCATTATCATGAATAGTTTGTCATTATTTTGTAGATTATGTAGATCATGTTATTATTTTGTAATTTTGACTATTAAAAAAAAAAGCAAGTAATGATAGCTTTTGGTGAAACGTGTCCCTTTTTGGGTTTTTTTTTTTTGGTTTTTTTTTTTAAGCTCTGAATTGGGCAGATGATGGGGATTTTCTATGCATGAGAACGAGAAATGTGGTCAATTTAATTTTACTGAGAGTAATTAAAGTTGTTTTATTACAGTGATCATGATCATCAATGCAACTTTATTTCAGCTCAGGCTTTGGAGGTTTTGGCGGTCTGAGCATAATGCATTTCACAATTTAATCAGTATATTACAATCCTCAGTTAATAAATTGTTGTATGAAAAGACCAATCAGCTTATGTCATTAAGAAACGGACTACTTTTTAGATGAAAACATTGAACTAAATGATGAAACAGAAGCCAGTGAGACAGCAATAGTCTTTAGAAGAACCTTAGTTCTCCTAAACACTTGAAATAATTTCCCAGCTGCTTATAAACTACATAACAGTGGTTAACAGTCCAAGAGGGTCATCGTGGCTTGCATTGGTAAGTTTCCTTCTACTTAAATTTGCACAAACTCAGGACCTGCTTTAGGATTTTAATGAATACATTTCTTTAAAGTTTGCTAAACGTGCTCCATTGTGTGTAATGTGTATTTTATACAGTCGATTTTGGGCATCAGTACAGAAGCAGAGCCAAAGCATTTCCAATCCTGAACTAAGTGATGACAGGCAAATTTGTGCCTCACAACATATTGATTTTATTTCTTTTTTGCTGCAACATGATTGTATGTGTTTGCATTGAGAATGAAGCTTCAGAAGCACTTTGCTTGCATAGCTACATTAAATATTTTAAGTATTTTCATCTTCCCATTTCCATATGCAACATCTATCCATCCATCCATCAGTTTTGCTATATTGATAACAAAATTACGTCTAGTGAAACGTACATCCATCCATTTCAGGGTTGCAGGAGGCCTGGAGCTTATCACAGGGGACTTCGAGCACCAGGCAGGGAACACCCTGTACAGGCTGTCGGTCTTTCGCAGGTCACAATCACTCCCAAAATAACGTAATCAGCACAGCCTTGATTTATACAATGGCATTATTGTTCTAATTAAATGTCTCATTGACTTTATTTGTTGTTTTGTGTTGGCTTGCTGGACTTGATTATTCATATTTTTGCCTGTATTTATGTTTTAATTTAATTAATGACATTCATATGAAATGATTTGTCTAAAATTAATTTGTGTGTATTAAAATAAATATGTAATTTAACCTGGACAGCAAAATCTGTATAGAAAGATTGCAGTAACTGATGCCAGTTGTGGTTTACATTAATGTTTCCTTATATATAGCTTTACAGCCAGCAGCTTACATAGCATACAATATTTTCGGAACTAATATTCAGATTTCAGATTGGTTTAACCTTTGGTTAACCGAAACCATACACAGTATGATGTGCACCAGGATTTTCATGAATGCAAAACCATGCAATTTACAAATACTTATACAAATACATTCTGCTTAATACATGAGGCTTATTTCTTTCTTTCCACAGTAGCACAGAGCAAAAAAAAAAAGAGTATTCAGACACTATAAATAAACAACATTTAGTACTTTACTGCAAAATCCTGCTGGCA
Organism: Hemibagrus guttatus; assembly: GCA_033459395.1. Classification (NCBI taxonomy): domain Eukaryota; kingdom Metazoa; phylum Chordata; class Actinopteri; order Siluriformes; family Bagridae; genus Hemibagrus; species Hemibagrus guttatus. The sequence goes on along the minus strand of JAUCMX010000012.1, from coordinate 3,133,251 downwards.
ATTACAGCTTGATGATGTCTATGGTAAGAAGTAATTATCTTTTTGTAGCATTGTGATTCAATTTTGGTCCATTTCTCTAGTCAAATCATCTTCAAATCCTCAAGGCTATGAAGGTCCTCGTAATGGACAATTTCCTCCATAAATGAACCATAAGCCCTGCAAGTTATTTCGGCTGTATGTTTCGGGTCATTGTCTTAATGGAATGGCCGTTTTCACCCAATAAGATTTAATTCTTCCATAATAAGTCCCAGTAATTCACTCACGATGGCGTGTAAAGCCCCAGTTGTGCAACTGATGCACCTACCTCTGTTGGACTAGTTCTCCTGGGATCATGTGCATAACCCTTTTTGTGAAACACTACTAGCTGAATTGTTATGTTCTGATATTATGTTCTGTCCCACTACCGAGCTCCCAGTGTTCAGAGTTTCCAGTGTGATCACTCGCTCTACCCCTGGTCGGCGTCCCGTCGCTTGGTGGTGCTCACTGATGCTGTGGATGGATCTGTGTGGAAAGCCTGTGACCAGGAGACAGCTGTGGACAGAGCCACTTTGGGACTATCACACAGTCACAGATCTACTGTTACATCTGTCAGCTTTTGACAGCAAGGAATTAGTGTCTATAAAAAGGACACTATTTACATTTACATTATTTACTGTCCAGTGTCACCCAAATGAGGATGGGTTCCCTTCTGAGTCTGGTTCCTCTTAAGGTTTCTTCCTCATATCATCACAGAGAGTTTTTCCTTGCCACCGTCACCGCAGGCTTGCTCATTAGGGATAAATAGGGATAAATAGTTTAATAATATAATGATTCTTTTTTTCCCCTCTCCTTTCTGTTTCTCTATTTTTGTAAAGCTGCTTTGAGACAATGTCCATTGTAAAAGGTGTTGTACAAATAAATTGAATTGAAATTGAATTGATGCGAACACTTTATTTCAACTGAATTCTAATATACATTGGTGTGAAAAAGTGTTGGCCCCCTTCCTGATTTCTTTTTTTTTTGCATGTTTGTCACACATTAATGTTTCAGACAATCAAACACATTTAAATATTAGTTAAAGATAACACAAGTAAACACATCATGCAGTTTATAAATGAAGGTTTTTATTATTAAGGGAAAACAAAATCCAAAACTACATGGTCCTGTGTGAAAAAGTGTTTGCCCCCTAAGCCTAATAACTGGTTGGTCCACCCTTAGCAGCAACAACTGCAATCAAGTGTTTTTGATAACTTGCAATGAGTCTGTTACAGTGCTGTGGAGGAATTTTGACCCACTCATCTTTGCAGAATTGTTGTCATTCAGCCACATTGGAGGGTTTTTGAGCATGAACCACCTTTTTAAGATCATGCCGCAGCATCTCAATCGGATTGAGGTCAGGACTTTGACTAGGCCACTCCAAAGTCTTCATTTTGTTTTTCTTCAGCCATTCAGAGGTGGACTTGCTGTTGGGTTTTGGATCATTTTCCTGCTGCAGAACCCAAGTTTGCTTCAGCTTGAGGTCACAAACCTACCGATCTATCAGTCTGGAAAAGGTTATAAAGTCATAGTCAAGGTTATAGACTCATTGCAAGTTATGGAAAATTCTTGATTGCAGTTGTTGCTGCTAAGGGTGGCCCAACCAGTTATTAGGCTTAGGGGGCAAATACTTTTTCGCACAGGGCCATGTAGTTTTGGATTTTGTTTTCCCTTAATAATAAAAACCTTCATTTATAAACTGCATGATGTGTTTACTTGTGTTATCTTTGACTAATATTTAAATGTGTTTGATTGTCTGAAACATTAATGTGTGACAAACATGCAAAAAAAAGAAGAAAAGAAATCAGGAAGGGGGCCAACATTTTTCACACCACTGTAAGTATACGCTGTTAAATGTGCACGTCTATGTGATTTCTTTTAGCAGAAGAGTTTGCATGGGGTGCAGTAATGGAGATATTTGTGGTGCAGTTCATTGCTTATTGTTTTCCATGTAACTATTGTTTCTGCTGCTTTCTGGTCATCCTGCAATTCTTTTTAAGTGGCTTCACTCTTACCTTCCTTATCATTAGTCTTATACTGAATTGTCAATTCTAGCATGGCGCACACGTGCGGGGATGATTTGTCTTAGTTCCACCTGACAGATTTATTTAAGATCTTTGACATGGCTCTGTTCTGCTTTTTCTTTTAGAATAATGTGGTTCTTCACCATGATTTGCTACTTGCATGAACTCTTCTTCCCAACCGTTTGTAACCAACAAGGTGCAATTTGCCAAAGAACATTTTTTTGCAGCTTGAACTACATTTCATTTGATGTAAATTATTATTATTATTATAAATACATGCTTTTCTGTACATATTTAAAAGTAAGGTCAAAAGATTTTGACGGTTAGGCTGTGTCTAAATTTTGAAGTGGTTATATGCAATGGAAGTATTAGTAGCAGTAAAGCTATAATGACACCAGCAGTGGCAGTTAAGACTTTGGACTACAGATATAGGAAGGTTGTCCCAGTAGTTAAAACTTTGGACTACAGATATAGGAAAGTTGTCCCAGTAGTTAAGACTTTGGATTACAGATATAGGAAGGTTGTCCCAGTAGTTAAGACTTTGGACTACAGATATAGGAAGGTTGTCCCAGTACATTGTTAAGCCCTTGTGCAAGGCCCTTAACCTTCAACTGTTCAGCTATAGATGAGATGTAACTTTCACTTCTGTAAGTCATTCTGCATAAGCTGATGCCAAATGCCATGAGCGTAAAAACAAATGCTTAGAGATGCTTATCATATGCGGTTTGGAGTGGTAGTACAGTGCTGTTTTTAGGTTCATCATGTCTTTTAGACTACGTCGGTAATCACAATGGAAATAATAGGCCTATGCCACCTAAGGTGACTGCTAAGCTCATCCCTTTGCATCCTGCCCCACTGTGCATCCTGATCAATAATGTACCATAATAACAATGTAACCATAATTTCCTCTTTATGTATCTCCGTCCGGCTCCAGTGTAGTCAGCAAAACAGTCTTTTAAAGCATGACCCAAAAAGTGTCCAAGCTTCAGGGAAATTAAATCGCCGGCGGCGACTGAAAAAAAAAAGGGGCAGATTTAAAGGGCAAGATCGGTGCTGAAGTGCGGATGGGGCAAACCACACTAGCCGGAGAGGAAGTGAGAGAGAGAGAAGAGCATCATCAGCTCGCATCCTGAAGCGCCCGACACCACGAAAATCCGTACACAAAACAGCAAGAAGCAACCACGGAAAGGACACCATGTCGGTAAACTGCACGGTGTGTCTTGGCCGGACATCGCCATTGGCTTTTACCGGGATGCGGATTTCTACAGGCCGCTGACTGAAACATCGAAACGTAGGCTGCGTTTTTCACTGTCTGCTCATCTTTATATCACAGACTACATCCAAAACCTTGCATGCTGTGCTGTGCGGGATGCGGTGTTGGATGTAGTCGAACAAAATGTTTCAAGGCTGATTTGACTTTAATGTGGTGAAGGTTGAATGATTTGGTTTGCAGACATTCTTGTTTAGGAATCGACGCTGTTGTTTGGGGGTTTTTTGTGTGTGTGTGTGACATTCATCAGTCATTCAGTGCGACGATAACATAACATAACATAGCATAACGGGACGGAAACTATACAGGAAATTGTACATTAGTCTGTGCACATGTAATGCAATTTCTTAAGCTGTACTTTGAGGTGTAAACAAAAGAGCATCACTGGCGCGTCATATGAGGAGATGAGCATCATCACCCTTCACGTCGCGTTTTCATTTCTATAACGAGGTCTTGTGCAGCTCGGTGACGCATGAAGACGAGTTGTCTAGATGTATTTCCTCTTTTTTTAGAAAAATAAATAAATATATTTAAAAAATGCTCAAATTCTGTGCTCAAAATCTGTGTTTAGGCTGCGTACTAGCGCACTGCGCATTTTTAAGAGCAGTTGCAGTGCATCGATATGAATTTCGTTATTTGGCAATAAACATGTCGTTCCTGGAGCGCACGTTACGCTGTATAAGTGCGAGAGGTCAGAAGTGCTTAGTGTGTTGCTTCAGGTTTTATTAGCACGTAATATCTTGTTGTGTTTTGTACAACAGTATGGTCTGTCCCAGCAAACTTGCTCGACTCCATTCTCTGTGTTTACTGGTGATGGGAAGCACGTCTGAATTTGCTGAATCGGCTCTAACAAACCTGAAAATGAACCGAGCAAATTACGAGCTAATTTTCATTCATCCATCCATCCATCCATCCATTCATCCATCCATTCATTCATTCATTCATGTGCACTGATCATTTTGGCTTTATCCTGGTCAGAGTCTCGGTGAATACTAAGCTTATCCCAGGAACACACGAGACAGGAATACACCCAGTGATGCCAGTCCATCACAGGGCACCATGCACACCCACAGTCACTCACACCAAATGCTAGTATAATGTAGCCTGTACATCTTCTGCATGTTTTTATGAGGTGGTGAAATCCACAGAAAACAGGCTAAACAAAGACTCCCATGAGCAGAAACTCTACACAGGTGCGAAAATGTGCTCAGGATTTGACCCCAGGACCTTGGAGCTGTGAGGTAGCAAAGCAACCTCCTGCACCATCGTATCACCTGTTAAACAAGCGGCTATTTTACTCTATCAACCACATTACACTATCAATACCACTGTTCAAGTTCAACCTTGGTATATAGATATTTTAGTCTATAATTTAATAATTGTTTATCTCTGTGCCAAACTTGGGAGTGAATTGTTTTTTATTGATAACCATGCATGCTTCAGCTTGTTATGGATATGTTAAATTAAATTATGATCACCTCATTATCATCATCATCATCATTATAAATGGAAAAGTTCTTTTATAGTTAAAAAAAAAACAACAACATGCTTTCATACATAAAATGACTGAATAAACTCAAGCATGATTTTTTGGTTTACATGTTAATATCAATTGAAGTGTGGTTTCCTCCTTTGCCATCATTTACAGAAATTAGGTTGTTCTATAATGTGGATTATCTGTAGACTTTTACTTAACATATTTTGATCAAATAAGATAATTCCATGTGATTCCATAGATCCAAGACCTCACCAGTTTCCTGTCCTCTCCTGCCACTAGGGCTTATTGGAGGTTTGCAGTTATTGTAGTTTGAAGCACGGGGGTTGCCAAACTGTAAATATTTCCTCAATAAACATTGAGGAATATTTACAGTTTGGCAACCCCCGTGCTTCAAACTACAATAACTGCAAACCTGTTAAACAACTATCATAATGACTTCTCTCAAATTATCCTATATGGATTGTAATGTTTCAGTAGTCACAACATTGGCCAGAAGTCATTTATGCACTAAACATGAAGATACATAGAGTATAGGCTACAGTCACATTCAAGCTTACATACTGTAACTACATTGAGGGAATAAATTATTTGATCCCCTACTGATTTTGTACGTTTGACCACTAGCAAAGAAATCATCAGTCTATCATTTTAATGGTAGGTTTATTTGAACAGTGAGAGACAGAATAACAAACAAAAAAATCCAGCAAAATGCATTTCAAAAAAGGTATACATCGATTTGCATTTTAATGAGTGAAATAAGTATTTGACCCCTTCGCAAAACATGACTTAGTACTTGGTGGCAAAACCCTTGCAATCACAGAGGTCAGACGTTTCTTGTAGTTGGCCAACAGGTTTGCACACATCTCAGGAGGGATTTTGTCCCACTCGTCTTTGCAGATCCTCTCCAAGTCATTAAGGTTTCGAGGCCGACGTTTGGCAACTCGAACCTTCAACTTCCTCCACAGATTTTCTATGGGATAATGTGCTTCTTCTTGAGCCACTCCTTTGTTGCTTTGGCCATGTGTTTTGGGTCAGTGTCATGCTGGAATACGCATCCACGACCCATTTTCAATTCCCTGGCTGAGGGAAGGAGGTTCTCACTCAAGATTTGATGGTACATGGACCCGTCAATCATCCCTTTCATGCGGTGCAGTTGTCTTGTCCCCTTAGCAGAAAAACAACCCCAAAGCATGATGCTTCCACCTCCATGTTTGATGGTGGGGATAGTGTTCTTGGGGTCATAGGCAGCATTCCTCCTCCTCCAAAACGGGAAGATGCCAAAGAGCTTGATTTTGGTCTCATCTGACCACAACACTTTCACCCAGTTCTCCTCTGAATCATTCAGATGTTCATTGGCAAACTTCAGACAGGCCTGTACATGTGCTTTCTTGAGCAGGGGGACCTTGCAGGATTTCAGTCGTTTACGGCGTAGTGGGTTACCAATTGTTTTCTGGGTGACTATGGTCCCAGCTGCCTTGAGATCATTGACAAGATCCTCCTGTGTAGTTCTGGGCTGATTCTCATGATCACTGAAACTCCACGAGGTGAGATCTTGCATGGAGCCCCAGACCGATGTAGAGTTATTTTGTGTTTATGGTTTTATAGCCCATTCCAGCCTGGTGTATGTCTACAGTCTTTGGACAGCTCTTTGGCCTTGGCCATGGTGGAGAATTTGGAATCTGATTGATTAATTGCTTCTGTGGACAGGTGTCTTTTATACAGCTAACAAGCTGAGATTAGGAGCACTCCCTTTAAGAGAGTGTTTCTAATCTCAGCTTGTTACCTATATAAAAGACACCTGGGAACCAGAAATCTTGCTGATTGATAGGGCATCAAATACTTATTTCACTCATTAAAATGCAAATCAATTTATAACTTTTTTGAAATGCATTTTTCTGGATTTTTTTTTGTTGTTATTCTGTCTCTCACTGTTAAAATAAACCTACCATTAAAATTATAGACTGATCATTTCTTTGTCAGTGGGCAAACATACAAAATCAGCAGAGGATCAAATAATTTTTCCCCTCACTATATGTCTGAAGACGGTACCAATTAACTATTAATCAATTAATTTACAATTAACACTAAGGCACTACTTGGCAAAAAACTCACCATGTGGCAGTATTATCTTATGTGTGAAAGTGCCACAGATGGCACCGCATGAGGCACTCAGCTATTCATATGGTGAGGATTCTACATGCAGTAATCTGCAGTTCAGAAGTCTCTTATTACCAGGAACTCTTTAATGTCATATTTAAACCAAATATAATAGAGAATATTACTTGGATGATTCTTAGAAATAGACCCAAAGCATGATTTATGTGCCACATCTATCGAATACGATGTCCTCTGCATGCTCTTGAGAATCTGGACACACGTTCAGTCATGGTACAAACAGACTCTTGGCCATGTGCAGTTTGTAAAATCATTTTGTAACCATTATTTTTTATGAAATTACAATCACTGTATATCTACTCTAAAGTTAAAACAGTGTTTTATTCCTTTAAAGAGTAATATGTGACATTGGCTCAGATAGTAGCGTTCATTAGGCCTTACTGATGCTGCTTCAAGTGGACAAAAACATGCATTTGCTGGACAAAATTGAACCAGTGAAATGAACTGTTCATGGTGGTGGATTCAGACATACAGTTTCTATTGTGCTTCATTTCAGAAGTACACTCACTTCAATCTGAGTACCACAGTAAAAAACCCCACAGATAGACCATTTTGATAATATCTCTTTTTTTTCAGAGAGGAGGGAAGGACGGCAGATGCTCTAAAACGTGCTTTGTGAACGCTGCGTCAGCTGACCTCACCCACCAACGATCATGTTATCCATCTTAGCTGCGGGCTCTGTGTTTTTCCCGGGGCTCTTCCTCTTGTCCAAGCAGTGTCTGAAACGGCTGCCTGGTCTGAGATGGAGCGAGGGGGATGCAGTCATGGTGTCAGCCAGGTAAAGGGCAGTGATTACAGTGATTTTGGTTTTCGTTCATAGAGTAATGCAGTACATAATGTAACGTACATCTCAGGAGAAACCATTCAAACACACTAACATGTACACAACATACACCAGGTTGGTGTCATCTATCCAAGCAGTCATGGCTTCCTCAGCTGGTTACATCATCTCAACTTCCTGTGATGACATCATTGAGGATCAGTAAGTTGTTATTTAATGGAGTTGCAAATTGATCTTTATCAAATCGAAAAAACAAATTGCTCTTGGTTATTTCCCTTTCAGAAAATATGTATGCTAGATAAACTGATTTTCTACATAATTTCAAGATATTATGGATAATTCATGGATTCATACCGGTTATATAATTGTAGTAAGTATAAAATTAGATAAATGTGAGGCTAAGCCATGTGATTTGATGCCCAAAGCCCCAGTGCAAGTAATGCTAGTTTGGCGAATGATGAATGCAGTACTGTTTATAGGGTCCTGCATCCTGAGAAATAGCAGCAGTTAAATATCTCATACTATCTTTAACAAAAATGAGATTGAAGAATGTCAACTGTTTTCATCAGCTGTGTTTTATATATTTTGTCAAAATTCCTGATCATTCCAGATTTCTTACTCCTCTAGCACTAAAATAAAGCCTTTTTCTTTGACAAAGTCATGTTTGTTTAAAGCAGTGGGTCTTGAGAAATGTGAGAGCCATGTGCTTTTAAAAACATTATCTTTCAGGCACTGGCTGACCACCTCCTACATCCTGTTCGCCGTGCCCTACTTTGTGTACGATATATATGCCATGTTCCTGTGCCACTGGCACAAGCTTCAGGTCAAAGGTCACGAGGTGGATAACGGGCCCAAGTCCAAGTTTGTGGTCCTGAGCAGCTACCTCCGCAGAGAGTTCCTCATGGTCTTACATCATGTCGTCATGGTCACCGTGTGCTTCCCTGTCTCCGTGGTAACTGTCGCCATGCATGTTTTTGTTTGTGTAGTTATCTGCAAAAGGAAAATGTAGGGCCTCATTTTTGACCTAGATAAATCAAGCATTAGATCAGAGAGCAGTGCTGGGGTTTCCCCCTATCAGATATTGTCTTTAAAAACAATATCACTGATTTCTAACCTCCTATCCAGACTAATGACACACACACCACATTTCCACTGACTCTTTAGGAGGATGTATATTTAGGCCCATGGCTCTCAGGCGGGGTCTCAGGGGTCTGTGAAGGAAAGGAAAGGCAGGAAAGTTGTCATTTTCTTGCAGAGGTGAACAGCCCATCATGAACAGAGTTATTATTAGTCCTTATAGTTTTGAGCCTGGTTTCCTGGTGAATAGAACAAGTGGGATTCATTTAAACTATTAACTAGAAACAATGTCATCTTGAATCAAATGACAGTTTTAATTAAAAAAAAAAAAAAAAAAAAAAGTTCAGAAATAGAAAGGGGTCCCTGGAAGCTAGGTAGCCATTTAGCCAAATTTTCAGAAAAGGAATTAGAAATAACAAAACTACTGATTCTGTAAAAGCATCAATCTAGAAGCCGCTTTGGAAGGGTGTATAGACTAGACCCCACCCCTAGGCTTGGTCTGGTGAGTTGCTGCTTGTTCATTCTGTGTGTTAACAATGTGATGTTGTTCCTTTCTCAGTTCTGGAGGCATGGGAAGGGTGATTATTTCCAGGGCGTCATGTTCCTAGCTGAGCTCAGCACTCCCTCCGTCTGCCTAGGCAAAATCCTTATTCAGGTACATTCATTATTGATTTGATGAGTGTTTTCCCGTCCATCCCTCTGGCCTCTGTAATACTTATTTATCGCTGTTCCTCAGTTTTAAACAACAATGCATGCAATATTTAGCATGTAGTGATTACACTGTACATTAATGCACATTTATTAATGCCTTCCCGGTTCCTCATAGATTTTTTTTTTTACCTCAGGGATTTTTCCTGGACAGTGTAATCTCTGGCTTACACATTAGGCATCTAAATCTCCTGTATAACTTCCTTATGATATAGTTGAATGTGCTCTCCAAATAAAATGTATATCAATTTATAGCATGATTGTATGAGACATTAGGCAGTTAGCCCGATATTACTACTATGTAGATTAATTAACTAAAATTGTATAAAAATGCAGTAATGAGATTTGGAGTAAATTTACTATACAAATTCCAGCATTTCAAAATTAAAAATTTCACAGAATCAAAATGTAAAAATAAATCACTGTAATATCATGCAAACTGTGGAACAGTGGACAGTTGCAGCCTGTAGGCCTAAAGGAAAGTCCTGTTGGAATCGTGTAAATGCCCTGCAGAGAGAAATCCATTGACAATCCTTCTGTGGGTTTCTATAGCAGATTCAAGTGCATTGTCTTTCAACTGGACCAAATAGACAAATAGTTAATTGAACGACAGGCTTTTAATACATCACAGTGGGTCCCTCCCCAGAGACATGGCTTCACTCTGAATCAACCACTGTGTGAGCGAGTGGGTTTTGCATAGAAATTAAACAAATAAAACAGTTGAACATCACAAACGAACCTTCACAGATGAAACAAATAAAACATATTGAGATATACACTTCAATAACAGACACCTGTGTGTCCCTGATTTTAAAAAAGCAAAAGCAAAAAAAAAAAAAAAAAAACAGCTGCCACTGGGTCTCTGTATGCCTGAGCAAAACAAAACAGAGCGCACGTCAGTATGTATGCAAGTCCTGACTTGAAAGGCCTTGTGCACTCTCAAGAGATCTTTGAGCTACAGTACATGCAAAAGGACCCATTTATCGCATGTACTGTGAATTTGGGTTGGAAATTTGTTTTTAGGGGAAGTATGCAAAAATGATGATTTGTCTAGTATCAACGTCTAGTTCTCGTTTCCTCTCACAGCTCAGTGTATCATCATAGGTTAAGACAAATGTAACACTATATACAATATCCTCCTTTATAGCCCTGCTGCCTTTTATGTAGCATTCACACAGCCAGAGTCTGTGTCTATATACATCATAGCTAAATGTGTGTTCTCAAGAGAGTGTAGAGGATTAGATCAGTTGTATGGCACATAAATCATGCAGTTATTTCTAGATTTACTCAGCTGTTAGTATGTGCTGCAGTTTCATTGAGAAGTATAGAAGAAGAAGTTGCTTTCGGCTGCTCCCTGTTCGGGGTCGCTACAGCGGACCAACTGGTCCGCACAACAACTTGGCACAGGTTTTACGTCGGATGCCCTTCCTGCCGCAACCCTCCCATTTTTCCGGGCTTGGGACCGGCACTACATCCAGTAGCTGGGGTTGAGGCATTGGCTGGGAATCGAACCCGGGCCTTCCGCATGATAGGCAAGAAACCTACCACTGAGCCACAAGTATGATTATAGAAAATAGGGACATGGACAGAGGTCATTAATGTTTTCCTTTTTTTTTTTTTTTTAAATTATTATTGTTTACTTTTACATTTACGACTTATTCTAGGAACATACACTCATTGGCCACTTTGTAAGGCATATCACACTAACACTGGGAAGGACCCAACCTCTTCCTTTGGCTCTCAGAGCAGTCTGAATTCTTCATGGCACGCTGTGCTTTGTGGCATGCTGGGATTATCTGTTATAAGATGGGCAAATTGTGTCCGTAAAGAGATGCATGTGGTGAGCAACTACACTTAACAGGCTGTTGTATTCTGCTGATGCTCAACTGGTACTAGGAAGCCCAGTGTTTGACATGAAATCATTCCTCACACCATTACACCACCTCCACCAGCCAGGACTGTTTACACAAGGCAGGTTGGGTTCATGAATTCATGCTGTTGATGTCATGGCAGAAATTGAGCTTCATCAGACCTCTTGATGTTTTTTCCAGACTTTTCTAAATACTTGGTCAATGGGCGCTGTTTTTTGCTGTTCAGTCCATTCTACATATTTAAACCAGCACATCTGACACTATTAATCATGCCATGGTCAAGACAAGTCACTGTGATCACATTTTTTTCTGTTTTTTTTTTTTTGTCTTCATTTTTTTATTGTATTTTGTTGCTAACTATATCTTTTCTCAACACATTTTATTTTTATCTTCGTTTTGTAATTATAGTGCCTTCTTCAGAGCACACATGCTGTGTAGTACAGTAAACAGTATCCTAATCTGGAGCACTAAACAGAACACTATTAGTGTTTTTTTAATTTAACAGAATTAGTGAAGCATTTTGACATACAACGTTAGCTTTTCAAAACAATTATGTGAGCAGTATTAAACCTAAAGGCATAAAAAGCAGTCAGTCTAATTACAACCTAAAATCAGGCTATTCATCCTCTGAATGTACGAGACTAGAAATGACTTTACAAAGTCTGTAATACATCTGTGCACAGTGTATTGTGAGTATTTTGCAGCTGCAGACAGCATGTTCAGACACCACCACAAAATGCCAGACCATAGCACATAAGGCTATGTTTGCCCAGTGAATCTTTTTTTTTTTTTTTTTTTTTTTACCCTCTGCCTCATTTGCCCCCATATTTCAACTCAAATTTCTTTCCAGATTAGGCATTTGTGTTTTTTACCCTTTCACTTGCACTTTCTCTCAGTACAAGCAGCAGCACACGCTACTTCACAAAGTGAATGGGGCTCTCATGCTGGTCACTTTCTTCATCTGTCGGGTCCTTCTCTTCCCCTACCTCTACTATGTTTACGGCAGGTATGGGTCTTTATCACGCGTCTTCTGGCTATTTCTCTCTTCTCTTTGCTTTCGCTCTCTCTCTGTCTCTATTTCTTGCTCACTTCCCTTCTTCCAATTTATAAAATGTAATAGGAATCTATGAAAAACCACAAGAAAGATAAGCTTTTTCTCTGCATTTACTGATGCTTGCTGTTTATGGGAAATCTTTTTCTCCATCTTTCCCTTGACAGGTACGCGTCTATCCCCCTCTACCGGGTCCCTCTTGCTGTGCCGTGGCAGTGTAACTTGGGTGCTGCGCTGCTCATGGCGCCACAGCTCTACTGGTTCTCCCTCATCTGCCGCGGGGCTCTGCGCTTGTTCACTGGAGGCTCCTCACGTTCCCGCAAACTGCTGCCAGATGGACACGCATCTTCTTATCAGCAAGCCAATGGCTACAGTGGTCAGGTGGATGACCACTAGACCCACCAACCGCCATGATCCACTAAGAAGTGACACTCGGCTAAAGAACAAATGTATGTCTGTATATATGTGTGTGTATGAGTTTGAGACTAAATGGGTCACAACATGAAGCCTGATTGAATTAAACTGTGAAGAAGAAGAAGATGAAGCTAAAATAATCTGAGGAAAAGAAGTGACACTGGATCTACAGGTAGTGTGACAGAATAGTTGTACTATTGCAGTACAATACAGCACTCTTTTTAGCTCCAAGACCCACATACTGCATATAGGACTGCTTTAGTAGACATATAAGAGCTGTGCTCACAAAAAAAAAAGAGTCTGGAATGAACTTTGCAGTTGTGTTTGCACAATAGGCAAGCCTATGTCAAATGCACAAATGTTTGAAAAACTGAGGCAATATGCGTCATTAGACACTAACCGGGTTACAATGACCGATTAGATAGGCATGTATTGGTTTTGTGTGAGAAATAATACATTTAATGATGAATCGAATTGAAAGTTTCATGGAAAAAAAAAATCATAATGCAAATATTTTCAAATAAAAGTTAGGTTTGTCTAAAAACCAACTGGCAATAAAACCTAAATTGGTTTCATACACAAGATCTTACTTACTTAAACCAGAGATCAAAGACTGATCTGTAAAGACATTGAACACTACTAAGCTTTTTCAACATCTATAGAAAATCCTTTCTGGAATGTATTATTTTGTACATGCTAGTTCCTTGTTTTTAGACAGCCTGGCTAAGCTTAATAACCGAAGCATAAAAGAAAAGGTGAGATGCTACTCAAAAGTCCTGTCCTAAGGCCTTACGGAGACCTGTACATTGACTTTAAGGCAGAACATTCAGGTAGATCTTAACCAGCACTATCAACTGTATCTATCTATATATCTATCTCTATATATACTACTTGTATATACAAAGATAAAATAGACAACCCTGAATTTATAGGTGAAAAATAAATGATCAAATATATCGCTGCCTTATCCTTTTTGGAATTTTAGGTCATTTTAGTTCCTCTTTGCTTTTTGGTTAGAGAAGAATATTTAAATATAAATAAAAAAGAACTATAGTGGGGATAAGTCAAGGGGAAAATATTCTCATATAATATAAACATTCTCAGACAAGTTATTCTCTGTAACATTTTTATTTATGCCTAGTCTTATTGATGATTATTTGTTTGTTGTAAGTTCCAATTTATTTATTCGTTATTTTTGCTTAAATGTACTTTTAATTCAATGCCCGCTCATGTTTTATGTTCGTTATCATACTGGTTATGAAACTGTATGTCGAAACACAGCCTGTATTGAATTCCTAAATTATTAAAGTTATGGACATATGATCCTACAGTAAACCTAAAATGCTTGCAACTGCTGTCTTGCTTTTCAGTTTTTTTGTATTGACAGTAAAGTAAACCACATACAGGATAGAGATTACCTGTGGTAGAGACAGTGTTCGGTGTGGTGCTTACTCTACAATGAATTTAACAATGATCTTTGTGCTCAAATATATTTGAGAAACTGCTGGCTAGTTATGTAATCATTATTAATAATGATAAAAATGAATTCTGGCAGCACGGTGGCCTAGTGGCTAGCACGTTCGCCTCACACCTCCAGTGTCCTGGGTTTGAGTCTCCCACAGTCCAAAGACATGCTTCTAGGCTGATTGGAGTCTCTAAATTGCCTGTAGTGTGTGAATGAGTGTGTGTGTGTGCCTCTGATGGGTTGGCACTCCATCCAGGGTGTATCCTGCCTTGATGCATGATGACGCCTGAGATAGGCACAGGCTCCCCGTGACCCGAGAATGGATCGGATAAGCGGTAGACAATGGAAGAAAAAAACAAAGGGAATTCCAACCAGTTGTTTGAAACGTCTGTGTAAGCTGCTTATTGAGAAATTAAATCATTTAGTTGTTCACAATGGCTGAGGTAGTACCAAGGGTCTGAAGCATTTAAGGCCTCTAAAAGCTGCCCCTTGAAAAGCTATTGCATTAAATATATTTTGATGTGTTCACTGGGACTGGGATCCCACAGGACCACACAAAACAGCAAGGTCACATTATCATGGGATTGTTCTGGGTATTTGTGTTATGTGAGCCATTTACCTCATTCATTCATTCATTTGATTGTTTGTTTGTTCATTTGTTCATCTCCAGCAGCTGCTTCATTCTGGTCAAGGTCACAATGATTGAAATGTTTAAGTTGTACATTTATATTTTGAGAAAGCGAACCAAATCAGCTTGTAATGAAATTCTGCAGGTATGATAAAAAAAGAAAGAAAGTGGGATTTGTTAAAATTCCACTTTTGATGTGGACAAGAGTCTGATTAATAAACCTGCACACACTGACTTGGGAGGCTGTTTAACCTCTCACCTCTCAAAGGTGGCCTACAGTGTATTTTTGTAAATAAACGTAATGGTTATGTTTGTGGACTGCAGACCTGCATACATTTCTGAGGTTATGACATCTAACTACTGTCAACAATGAGGACATTTTTTGAATATACAGTTAAAAAAAACTGTGAAAATACAGTAACTTCCTTAATGAAACTGAAACAAATCAGACCATGGAGGAAGGAAACTGATGGTGTCAGTGCAGAAAACAATGTCCTTCCAATGTCAAAAGAAATGCAGGGTTTCTACGACTGACAATTAACAGCACTAATGTCTCAAGTAATCCCTGGGTTTGGAGATGAGACAGTGATTACATTGCTCTTTATAGAAGGCAAAGACAAAAAAAAACAAACACTGCTAACAGTGGGAAATTCAGCTCTTAGATTATTTCTACACCTTAAAGAAATTGGCAGAATATTATTATGAAAAATACTAAAGCAATTTTTTTTTACAGGCTATGTCATTAATTCATTAATATTTTGTGAAGTCTTACCTGGACAGAATAACAGCAGAGTCTCATTCTGTAATGTATAACAAGGTTATGTTATGAGCTATTCTTAGATTTACAAATGTGTGCTGCCCTCTTCAGTTCACACCTGAAAGTCTGGAGATGGATAAGGCCATTTTTGGCACAGTTTTGCGTGTCGGTGTCTTGTTGAAAGCTTGTTGAGATCTTTAGCCAAGTTGTAACATGCTGACAGAATGAACCAGGATTTAGAATGGAATATTCTGGTGTATTGCAAAATTCATGATGTCAGCAACCTTCATAACACCACCAGGCATCAGTGAGCTACACTCTATTTAAACTTACACTAATATTAAAACTGTAACAAGCAGATCTGATATTCATGATGGATTTCTTTTAGCTGATATTATAACATTAAATCCACCTGCATAATATTGTGTAGGTCCCCTGTGTGCCTCCAAAACTGCCACTGCAGCATGAACTCCATAAGACCTCTGCAGGTGTGCTGTTGTATCTAGCACTAAGGACGTCGTCCAGCACATCCCACAGACACTTGGAATTTGGAGGACAAGTCAACACCTTGAACTCTTAGTCATGATAATTCATGTTCCTCAAACCTTTACTGTAAGAAGATTGCAGTGTGTCAGGCAGCATTATCCTGCTAAAAGAGGCCACTACCATTAGGGAACACTGTTGCCATGAAGCAGGATACTTCATGGAACAATGTTTAGGTAGGTGCTACAAGTAACATCCACATAAATGCTAGGACCCAAGGATTCCCAGCAGAACATTGCCCAGAGCATCACACTGCCTCCATTTGCTTGCTTTCTTCCCATAGTGCATCTTTGTGCCATCTCTTCCCCAGATAAGGGACACACACACACAGCCAGCTATCCACATGATGTAAAAGAAAATATCATTCTTCTGACAGGACCACCTTCTTCCACATGCACATTGTAGGTGTTTTCAACAGTTTACAGGGGTCAGCATGTTCAATCTGACTGTTTTGCAGCTACACAGCCTCATACACAGCAAGCAATGATGCACTGTGTGCCACCTTTCTGTCATAGCCAGTATTAACAATCAATCACACCAATGGAAACCTAATTCTGATAATATGAAGCTGCTTGACACAACGAGCAGCCAATCTCCTCTTGGTTTATGTGCAAAGACCTTTTCTACAATCAAAAGGCTAATACTAAAATTCGATATTGCAAATAAAATATTTATGCACCTGTGCTTAATTATAGCAACGATGGTTCTCTGCTGCGAAGTTTGGAGAAATGAAAGCCGAGGAGAGGGAAAGCGGAGTACAGAGTCGTGTGTCTGCGTTTAAAATGCTGGGAAGTGAAAGTAAAAATAAATGTGCATTGTTTTTTTTGTGTTTTTTTGCTCCAAAACACAACAACCTTCCTTACAAGAGCTACTTTTCGTGCAAGCATATCCATATAACCTTAATCAACGGTTTGGACAAATGCTCAACAAAACACTCACAAATCTAAACAAGCTTCATCTCTTTAAAGTTCCCCCAAGAGGCTGAGCTTCTCGGATCTAAATGAAAATGACTCGTTCGGGGGAAACGACGTAACTGTTTAAGTAAAACTACTTTGATTCAGAAATGATTTCATTATTACTAAGACAACGTCATGTCGTGTACCCAGTCTTTTGACTGCTTGTGTATAGAAATACATTACTGATGCAGCGAAGCAAGATTTAATCCAGACATGGAGTCAGGTAACAGAGTCATCTAGCTCATGGGCTCAGCAGTGACTGAACTGAGATTGGAACTTAATTACATTTCACTTATCAAGGGTGACTTATATTTAATACAATTGAGCAGTTTAGTGTTAAGGGCCTTGTTCCAGGGTCTAGTAGAGACAGTGCTAAACTTTACTATTATTTCAACTCGCAGTCTTTCCAGCAGTAGCCCAGCATCTCAACCACTGGGCCACCGGCTACAACTTAGCTGCTGTGCTGATAAAGTAAATGCTGAAAACCTTAAGACACAGACACTATGCTCCATGGTCCACGCTATGGGTCAGAAGCTTTGTGCTGGTTTACAGAAAACATTTCACACATTTAGAAGTTGACTCTACAAATCAAAAGATTCTCATCAACATAAGACATTTATTCAAATGGATAGCGTTTTACTCGGTATCTCATACATTTTATCTTCTCACTCAAATCCACAAGTGTTTATTGTATAAAAAAAATGAATAAGAAACAAGTCATCTGTTCTTAAAAATGAAATGGATCACAGGCCCAAAAATAAGAGTGTGACCCAAATTTGTCCCCATTCCCCTATATTCGCTCAGTATCTCCTCTGTCTGGGGCTGAAGATGGTGCTGGGGTCACTGTCTCTCTCTCTCTCCTTGTCTCTTTCCCTCTGACTGCTGGGAGACGAGCGCTCTTGTGTGGATTTGTTGCTTTTGAAGAGGTCGCGACCCGTCCTGAGGATCTGTTCTTCGAGCTTTTGGTGGCGCTTCATGTCAGAGAGCACCTTGTCGAGCCGAGCAGTTCGCTTCACAGAGGAACGAGCGGAGGAGCCTGTAAAAATATTACTCAACGTCAACATCTGATGCTCACATATTCGCTGCTGTGAATAAGGACGTTTTTTTTTTTGATCGTTTCAGAATTTCATTATAGAGAATAGAAGAAGTTGCTTTCGGCTGCTCCCTGTTCGGGGTCACCACAGCGGACCAACTGGTCCGCACAACAACTTGGCAAATGTTTTACGCCGGATGCCCTTCCTGACGCAACCCTCCCATTTTTCCGGGCTTGGGACCGGCACTGCATCCAGTGGCTGGGGTTGAGACATTGGCTGGGAATCGAACCCAGGCCTTCCGCAAGAAAGGCGAGAAACCTACCACTGAGCCACCAATGCCTCCTAATTTCATTATAGAGAATCCGATACTGAAATCTTTTGCTCGGTCACAACATTAAGGAGGGTTAGAGAGCCGTACTGAGCAAACCAAGCATCCATGCGGAAGATTAGTGCCGTGACTCAACACACCTCGGGGTTTTATTTCTTACATTGAGTAAGGAATAAAACACTAGGGAGGAGTGCTGCTGTTACAGGAAAATATTCAACCGAGGGTGGTGTGATGCAGCCTGAGGTTTATTTCTGAAGTGTTTTATGATAACAGTAATGAGCACTGAGGTAAAAGTCATACCTGGTGTTCTGCGCCGTACAAGGAATGGATTCTTGGGAGTCATGGAGGTTTGCTCTTCATCAAAATCAAATTCAGTGGGTGTGGGAGGCCTGTAAACAGAACACAAGCCACAGTCTTTATACTGGTGTCTCTCATCTAACAGACTGACTGTGAACTAATTTAATTTTACAAATATTCCAATGTAAAAAAACAAACAAAATAAAAACACAGCTGAACTTACACTTCACTGCACACATTATATAAAAAACACCTCAGAAAGCTGTAAGGCATAACGAGTCGAGTGTAGATAAGAATGCCTTTACTTCTTATATCTAACACGTCAACAAATATAACTGCGAGCATGCCAAAAATGAACATGAGGTTCTACCCCATGGCTTTGGCTTACTAACAACAAACCTGGGGAGTCTGAGAACAACCTTGACCTGAGGGTAAATGAACAGTGCCACCTACTGCTCAAGAGATGAAAAGATGATATTTTTGCTTATAAAGTATGTATACTTTGTCCCGAGTGATTGTGATAGGAAAATATCAGCGAGAATCAAGAGGAAGGTGTACAGGACAGTGGTGAGACCGGCCATGCTGTATGGTTTAGAGACAGTGTCAATGAGGAAGAGACAGGAGTCAGAGCTAGAGGTAGCAGAGCTGAAGATGTTGAGGTTCTCTTTGGGAGTGACAAGGTTGGACAGGATTAGGAACGAGTACATCAGAGGGACAGCTCATGTTGGACGTTTGGGGAACAAAGTTAGGGAGGCCAGATTAAGATGGTTTGGACATGTTCAGAGGAGGGTATATTGGTAGGAGAATGTTGGACATGGAGCTGCCAGGCAGGAGGCAAAGAGGAAGGCCAAAGAGGAGGTATATGGATGGAATTAATGAGGATATGAAGCTAGTGGGTGCAAGTGTTGAGGATGCAGAAGATAGGGATAGGTGGAGAGAGATGATTCGCTGTGGCGACCCCTGAAGGGAAAAGCCGAAAGAAGAAGAAGAAGAAGAAGAAGAAGAAGAAGAAGAAGAAGAAGAAGACTTTGTCCCGAGTGATATCTTTAGATTCAGTGAAGCATTGAGAGTCGAATGATACTCAACTTTACTCTGTCTGTTATTTTGAATTTTGAGATACTTTATTTTACAATTGGAGTATCATTATGAAACTCGCTTTGCCATTATTTTGTTCCATCTTCAGCTTGTTTTAACACGTTACATACTTTTACACAAGCACTTAACCTTTTTGTAAGTGCTCGAGCCACAATTATTGCAATTATTGAGGTGCAATACCCTGCTTCCATCAGATATCATGGCATGGTAAAATCATGTGAAGTTATAGAGGTGGTAATGTGAATGATAAAATGCTCACCGCTCTCTAAAAGTAACCTTCTGCCATCTACAGACATGAAACTCACAACCTTCTGGCCACAATAGTAAGTACTACCACTGCTAATTACACACACATACACACACAAACACAGACAGACACACACAGAAACAAACTCACTTGCACTCGCTCTCCTCCAGCTTGTCTTCGTCCGAGTTCTCTCCATCTCTCTCTGGAGAAGGAGTGCGTGGTGGAGTTGGAGGTCTGCGAGGCAGAGGAATCCACTTCAGCTCCAGCATTTCTCCTTTAGCTAGAAGCTCATACAAACGCTTGATCTCCTCCGGTGGAGGCATCCAGTTCTTAGCTTCCTCCAGCTCCTCGTCACTGTACGGAATTTCCCACTCGTCTTCATCCTGCTGGCTCTGGCCTCCGTTGGTCATGTCTTCACCTTCCTTTGTTCCCTCGTTTTGTTTGTCTTCATCTGGTAACTCTGTGTCTTTCTCCTCATCTGAGACAAGGGGAAAAATTAAAACATCACTCCCACTCACTCACAAACTGACTTGTTTGCTCACTCACACACAAATATACAGACTTTATTTGCGTCCAGCTGAGGACACATGTCCACACTAAGTGCCCTGGTGTTCAGCTACATAAAATGTACAGTTTAAATGAAGGCATGCAGGTTGTTTTCATACCTTTTTCGTCCTCGGGTTTAGCAGCCTCTTTGCTTTCTTTTTCTGTGTCCTCTTCTGTGGATTTGTCCTCGTTTTCTTTCACACCCATCACCTCCACTCTGCCTGAGAGCGAGGACTCCGCTTCCTCCGCTGCCTGCATCACACCTGCTGACAGAGGACACGACTAAACAGGGTCAGGGTCTGATCAACACAATGCAACATGCATATTCTCTCTCTCTCTCTCTCTCTCTCTCTCACACACACACACACACACACACACACACACACACACACACACACACACACACACAGGACATGGACATATATACTCAAAAAACAGACACACTCACACTCACTTATTTATGCTCTCTCTCACACACAGTCTCTCTCTCTCATTCACACACAGACTCTCTCTCTCTCTCTCTCTCTCTCTCTCATTCATTCTCACACACACACACAGAGCACCACTAATGTTTACAATCAGGAAAAGTTACACTTAACAAGTATTTACTCCGGCTGTCTGATGCATGTTTGATGTCTAATAATCTAGCCTGAATGAACCTTACAGATGTCTCCATTAGAAGGCCGGTAATGTGTTACACTCTGCTACATCCGCTTCACAGCTGAGCTAAGAGAGATTCAGGACAATACCTACAATGGCGTATAAATGTGCAGAGTGTAATTACCGTACCGAGCTCACATGAAGATATTCCTGTCTGTTCTGGTGGTAGGTCGAGTGCAGAAGCTTTACGGTGTGTTTAATCGAGAATATCTGGTTTCCATTGTTAATTCTGATCAATGATAGACTGAATGTTTACTTCTCTGCTAGACTCCCGCCGTCTGCGTCATCGAGCGCCGTAATCGCCGGACTACAGCGACCCCTGCTGTCCGGCGGACCAGTATATACTGACATAATTTTAATTTCAATTAAACAAATCAAAAAACAAAAACAACAAAACAGTAATAAGTATAAACAATAAAATAACTAGTACATGGAATACTCCAGGGCCAGGGTTAGAAACCTGTCAGATAAACAAATCGTTGAAATAAATAATGAAAATAAATAAATACTTATTTTAAAATTATATACTATATTAAATTCAATTATTTGAACTTTTATTTGACAGTTTAATTGACTAATTTACCTCTTAAGTCTATTATTTGGCGTTTTAATTACTTATGAATGTAATTAATTTATTTCATGTTGCTCCCCCTACGTAGCGTAAAAGCCTTTTAACTTGACACGCAGTTCCCACATCCTGTCATACCGGAAACGTTCATACTCTGACGCCATATTTTTCCCCCACCCATATTTTGAGCCGCCTGTTTTGCCTGCTATTTGGCTATCAGCGTCCAACCTGACGAGTAATTCCGAAAAGTAGTTGGTTGATTGGACAGTTGTCTAGTCAATCTGCACTTTAGAGGCGGGACTTATAGGAATACAGGTGGGTAAAAATTAACGCCCGTTTGACGGTGTTTAGTTGGGCCGCAAGTGGACGCAATTTGTATTGGAGATGAGTTTTGAGTGGCCCTGGCAGTACAATTTCCCCCCGTTTTTCACGTAAGTACACCAAGCCGGCGTACAACACTGAAAATATGCGCATATTCAAAATGACATCTCACTGGCTTTGTAACGTCTGTTAATGATTTGTGTAAGAGCGAGGAGACTTGGCTAGTTTCTCCCTAAGGCTGAATTCCAAACCGCAGTGTACACCCTATATAGGTGCACTCTAACCGGTTTTGAAACAACGCCTGTGTGGTGTACTAACTATTAACGAGGTGTTATTTGGGATTGAGCCGTAATGCTTGCTCAGTGCTACGGAAGTAAGTGATCACTAGCCTGTGTTAATGTGTTAACTTCTTAGAACACTAAGTAGTGGCAAAAATCTGATTTGTACAAGTCATCTTGTACATCGATTCGAGTCATCTTGTAAGATTAAAGATGTGACTAGCTTGGGTGGAAGGGTGGAGGGGTGGAAGGGTGGAGGGGTGGAGGGGTGGAAGGGTGGAGGGGTGGAGGGGTGGAGGGGTGGAGGGGTGGAGGGGTGGAAGGGTGGAGGGGTGGAGGGGTGGAGGGGTGGAAGGGTGGAAGGGTGGAGGGGTGGAAGGGTGGAAGGGTGGAAGGGTGGAGGGGTGGAAGGGTGGAAGGGTGGAGGGGTGGAAGGGTGGAGGGGTGGAGGGGTGGAAGGGTGGAGGGGTGGAGGGGTGGAAGGGTGGAGGGGTGGAAGGGTGGAAGGGTGGAGGGGTGGAGGGGTGGAAGGGTGGAGGGGTGGAAGGGTGGGTGACTCCTCAGACCTAAATTCCTACTTTTTTGTTATGATTGTTAGACTACAGCCCAATGTTGACACGAGGCAGAAGCAGCTGGCGGCTTGGTGCTCCCTCGCCCTCTCATACTGCCGCAACCGGAAGCTCTACACTATGGACGTACTGGAGGCGCAGGAGAGCCCCATGTTCAACAACAAGAAGATCGAGAGTATCCTTAAACTACACTACACACACACAGACGCCATCAGCCAGCTGTTTTCAAGGGACAGTAGCTAATTCATGCTCAGAAATGTCACTAGAAGTTGCAGGGTGATGACACAGAGAATAGAATCATCATCATCATCATCATCATCTGCATATCAAAGGAAATCCAGCATGGAACAGAATAGTTTGAAGGTTTTTTTTACTCACCAGTTTGTTCCCATGACCGTTCCCTCGCTCCCACACACGCCGACTCTACATTATATGTCCAAAAGTATGTGGACGCCTGACCAGCACACCTGTATCTGTTCCTTCCCTAAATACTTGTATACAGTTGTCTTTGTAAGCTGACTTTAGAGACTCGAACCTGTTCCAGTATGATGGTGTGCAAAGCATGCTTCATGAAGATATATGAAGGTATGTTAAGGTTGGAGTGGGAGATCTCAGGTGTCCTGCTCAGACTCAACCCCACCGAACACTCTTGTGATGCACTCCAGACCTCCTCACTCTTACATCATCAGTGTCTGATCTCATTAATGCTCTTGTAGCTGAATGATCACAAATTCCCACAGCCTTGCTGTAGTAGAAAGAAGAGTGGAGCACATTATAGCCGCTAATAGGAGGACTATATCAACAAGCACATATAAGTGTGATGGTCAGGGGTGCACAAACTTTTGGCAAAATAGTGCTGCCAGTCAGGGAGGGTGAGAGCTAATGAAGGGCTTCCTCTGAGACAAATGAAGCTGTGAAACTACCAGCTGTGATCTGAGTTAGAGAGCCATATCCAATATAGCTCTTTTGTAAAATCATGGCATCCCCCAACTGTTCCCACAAAGTTAGGAGAATGAAATTGTCCAAAATTGTCTTGGTATGCTGAAGCATTAAGAGTTCCTTTCACTGGAACTAAGTGGCCCAACCGCTGAAAAACAACACCTGATTTCAGTGATTTGGAGGTGTGTCCCAAAAACTTTTGGCTATATAGTGTATGTATGTTTGTGGAGGCATTGGTGGCTCAGTGGTAGGTTGCTCGCCTATCATGCGGAAGGCCCGGGTTCGATTCCAGCCAATGCCTCAACCCCAGCTACTGGATGCAGTGCCGGTCCCAAGCCCGGAAAAATGGGAGGGTTGCGTCAGGAAGGGCATCCGGCGTAAAACATTTGCCAAGTTGTTGTGCGGACTAGTTGGTCCGCTGTGGCGACCCCGAACAGGGAGCAGCCGAAAGCAACTTCTTCTTCAGTGTATGTATGTTTGTATACAGGAGTCAGCATTGCACACAAGTAA
Source organism: Hemibagrus guttatus (assembly GCA_033459395.1). Lineage (NCBI taxonomy): Eukaryota > Metazoa > Chordata > Actinopteri > Siluriformes > Bagridae > Hemibagrus > Hemibagrus guttatus. Next base: position 3,108,626 of record JAUCMX010000012.1, on the reverse strand, counting down.
TGCTTAGTGCACTAAGCCAAACTACCATGAGTTTTGTCTGATCTTTAAAATCATATCGTCTGAATATTAAAGGCTTTCTTCAACGTTTCTGCGTATTCACTTTGACTTCAGTTGTTCAGGAAAACTTTCTGTTGAGGCCATACAAGTCGTCTTTGAGGAACTGAGGAAAAAGGGTGAGCTGTGATCTTTTTTAAATTGTTGTCTTTCTTCAAAACACAGTCTTGTCTCAATAATGTCAAGAGGTTCGGATCCAAACGAGTTTATAAAACAGCACCGTCACTGTTGCTTCTGACCGCAGGGAACCTGGAATGGATAGACAAAAACAAAACACGCTGTTTAATCATGTGGCGAAGACCCGAGGAATGGGGCAAGCTGATTTATCAATGGGTGAGCTCTGATACCGTTTACACATAACATCTTATATACACATATATGTTATTAGACACCACTGGTTTTACAGTTTCTCTAGTTTGCACATTCTATTTTGTTGCACATTTTTTTCGCCGCTATGTGCCCTGTCCTGTCTCGTCTCGTGTTGTTTTTTGTACTTTCTATTTCTGCACGGTCTTCTTTCTTGCACTGTTTGCACCTGGTTGCATATGTTGCACTTTATGTAGCTAGGACACATTTACTGTCCCTAGCTCTGTGTTGTTGTATTTATTCTGTAGCTATATGTTGTCATGTTGTCTTATGTAGCACCAGGGTCCTGGAGAAACATCTCATTTCACTACGTACTGCGTCAGCTATATGTGGTTGAAATGACAAGAAAAGCTTCTTGACTTGATCACACACTACAGTGAGACGGCTCAGTAAAAGAGTCGAATGTGCTGTTTATATTTACGCAGTTAGCATGGATTCATTGCTTCACTGATGTACTTTATACTGATGTATGTAGAGCTTTGTGCTAAAAAAAAAAAATAGTTTTTTTCTCTCTTCATTCAAGGAAGCATTTTTTGTAAATAAGCCACTTTAATAAACTATTACTAATGAAGACAGTTTCAACCGTTTGGTAATGATTTTGTTGCAGGGTTATACGGCAGCTCTCATGTGTAATGCACTACTTCCATAATTGGTAGCAAGTTTTTACTTTTTGTTTTATACACTAAATGGCCAAAAGTTTCTGCACACCTGACCCTCAATTGTGCTTGTTGAACATCCCATTCTATATTTAATCCCCAGTCTGTTGTAATGCGCTCCACTTCTCTGGGAAGGCTCTCTTCTAGATGTTGGAGCGTGACTGTGGGGATCATTCAGCAATGCTGCAAGAACGGTAGTGAGATCAGACACTGATCTTGGATGAGAAGGTCTGGGGGTGCAGTAGGTGTTCCAGTTCATCCCGAAGGTGTTCAGTGGGGTTTGAGTCAGAGTCTGTGCACGACACTGGTGCTTCTCAACAACAATATACAATTGTATGCTTTTAGATTTGTGATCATTTTTAGAAGATGTGTGTGATGGTCAGGTGTCTGCAAACTTTTGGCCAAAGAGTGTGTTATAGTTTAGTCACCTATACCGACATTAGATGCGTGGTGATGTACACGACAAGTGAACATTATACTGTCTTTTCTAAATGCTGCATTGCTTTCGTTATTGCTTTACTACTGAAGGCAAAGAACGATCATTCAGCAAGTGCCTAAAAATCGAACAGTCTGATTTTGCAGCTGTAAAGTTTTCCGGCATTTAGCTCATCCTCCTGTTTAAAAGAACTAAGATTATCATACATTCCACACAGACATTTAGACGGATTCTGTTTTTTTGTTGTTAGGTGTCTAAAAATGGCATGGCCAACTCAGTGTTTACACTTTATGAGCTTTCTAACAGCGATGACACAGGAAGCGAAGGTATGTATCGTTTTTTTTTTGTTTTTTTTTAAGCCTAGTCTACTAGGTATAAGTGGTATAAATTTATTGTGGCAGCTTGTATCCAGTGTTTTACTATATAAACAAGTTTTACCTGTGTTGTCTGTTTCATTTCCTCACTAAGTGAATTGTTTGGCCAGCAGGGGGCTCACACACTCCCCCCCCCCCCCCCCCCCCCCATCACCTGCTCTTCAGCAGCACAACAGTCATAATACTCTACACACAGAAACCCAACAGTGTCCTGAGTAATAACAGATTCGCAGTGATAAAATAATTAATTTGTTCATACTGATTCAAGCCAATTTCCATTTCATCTGTGCCAGTGTACTGGGAGAAAGGGTCAAAGCAAAAGGTTTAAATCAATATTTTCCACTTGTTACATTTAAATTACATTTGGGACAAAAATCAGACACAATTACAAGTTGGAGGAAGAACACAGTAGCACAACTGAGATCTGCAATAGAGCGACCTGGCAATAGAGAGCATGTAAATGAAAAGACCACCTCCTACAGGTAGCCTCGGGTTCGGTACCGTGCACTTCCAGGTCCACATGACCGCTTTGACATTAACAACGTTTCATGTGAACAGTGGTCTGTTTCAGATTCATACTAAATAGAGTGTGAAACCTTTCTAAATCAACACCTTGCATCGGGACTTGAATGGTTGATGCTTCTAATAAGATTTATAAAATGTCATGTCTTGAAGGACTGTGATGAAATGCTTTGTGTTTTTTTTTTGGCAACATGAAAAGCAACATTTCCCTTAATATTGCAGTAACAATTAAGTAATCAAGTGCTTGGGGGTCAACAATCAATAACAGGGTGGTGTGATGTGACCCAGCATGCAACAGTGTTTCTGTTGCTACTTTAAAGTTGATTACTTTGCTATAACTGCACCCAGTGTTTTACTCCTCTCCTGCCAAAGTGGTTTGCAGACGACACATCATCATTATTTTATACTGCTTTATATAGTGCTTATAATAATTTTTAATGCAGTGGCACGTCTGTTGAACAGGTTATATTCCTCCTTCCATATTAACTGTTAAAATGTTTACTCACCAGCCTCTTTTTCTTACCAAGTTACCAAGACAAAAATTGGATTTAACTAAGAAATCTGCATAGAAATCTGTTTAAAAATTTGACATTTTGACCTTTCACAGGGTCAGTAATGCGTAATGATCATGTACTGAAGCACATGCAAGTGAATGACAATGCACTTCATTTCCCAGAGTTCCATGGTCTGGAGGAGTGGATGCTGCTGCGTGCACTGCAGGCCCTGCAGGCTGAAGGCAAAGCAGAGCTCATCACAATGGACGACGGCAAAGGAGTCAAATTCTTCTGATTTATCAAATCACAATTTTTCTCGGGACAGTGTTGAGATGTTTTAAGCCCAGTCTGATCTATTTTTTTTTGTTTTGATCTATTGGGCTAATCACTCTGGTGGATGGGCTTCAGGGTTTGGATTTCCAGACACAGATTAAGTAGGATTTTCAAATGCAGAAAAAACTTCAGTCTTAAGATGTGACTGGAAACCCAGGCCAAAGCATCATAGCACTCCATTATGTAGTCATTGCATTGAAAGTCATAACTGTGTAGATAAACCTAGCGACATTAATAATTTCCTTGTTGGAACTATTCTGAATTGGTGATTTTTACACCTGGGGACGACTTAGAAGCCTATTCCATGAGTTTGACGTAGGATTTCACTTGCAATGCGAATGACTGAAAGCTCAGTCAACTGCTACGGCATATCAGGAAAAAAAATATATATCTATTTTTGAGTCAACTTGTCAGTTTGATTTTTTTTTTCTTTTAGTGCTGTAAATTCTGACAGACTCTCATTCTACTTGAATATCTCCTGTGTGTGATATGACAACAGTTAAAAGTTCTTACTGGGAGTCACCTGATGCTTCCTTTCCAGGACACATGAAGATACAAACCAATTGTCCTTATGCCATTTCTGGCAGTTTGGTTGCTGAAACTTTCCAGTAGCACTATTCTTCTTGTCTGTGTCTGTCTAAAACCACCTTTTATACCATAATACTGTAAAAAAATAAATAAATAAGAGGGGTTTTCTTTTCTCATTTGTACGTTTTTAATGTTTTATAGCTTGGCTTGATCAGAATCAGAGACACCAATCATGATATCAGCCTCAAAGTCACATATACACAAAGGTGTTTTATTCTGCTTAGTGACTGGGTCACATTTTTCGCCTTGCTTCTATTATTGAATGTTTTTCTAGTGTATGGTTTCCCTTTTCTCATCATCTAGATCATTTTCTAGCTCTCAACATACTATATTTGCCTTTTCCTTCTCATAAATACTAATATATACATCAGGATCCTGGTCTTCGGTTGATTGCTTCAGCTTAAACCCAATTTCAAGACTAAAACAAGAGCTTCATTGGCTCAAGCCATAAGATGTAGTCATTTGAGCCATTTAGCTTCACCTATATTTGCATTATTAGTCCTGGGATTTTTGGCTAATTATCACAAAACTGGTGCCAAATCACTTAGTATAGCCTGAACACCAATATGTCTAAAAACATGGGGATTTGTAAACCAATATGGCAACCACATGGCCATTAACTAAATATTAGTTTAATATAAAGCTTTACTTTATGATTGGTTGCAGGGATTAAAGTGGAAGGCATGTTTATAATTTAGAGCATTTGGCTGTTACGCTTAACCAGAGCGACTTACTTTTATCTCATTGACACAGTTGAAGGTTAAGGGGCGTCACTCAAGGGAACAGCAGTAGGATTAGAACTTGCAACCTTCTCTGTTCAAACATTGGAAATAATAAGCTACCTTTTTCCTGGTACTATGCTGAACTTCTAAAGCAGTATGCAAACAGGAAGTTGGGGTGTGGTCATCCATAGGGAAAAGTAAACTTACAGTAGTACTCACAGGAAGTGTAAGTCCAATCAAGCTAAGAATTTGTCACTGTACTATTCTATAGTGTATTTCTAAGGATGCTTGGGTAATTTCAATACACAGCCACTGTCTGCCAATTAGCTTTTAGCAGACATTTTCACAAGGTTTCGTTCTGTGAGGGAAACAATATCACAAAACAAATTGCTGCTGGAAGCAAGAATTGTTTTGCTAGAATATTTTTGTATATGTAATATACGCAATCATTCATTTTTTCTCTAAATATGTTGCTTCTTGAGGTCAAAATAAGTAATATCCTAAGTGTTGTGTCTTACTTTTTTTGTAATGCTGTGTCCTTTCGTGTTCTGTTTCCCTTTTTGTAATTGTTAATGAATTTACAAATGCTCTGCACAAGCTGAAGGTAGTCGTAGCGAGCGGATTTTTTAAGTTACATCAGAACGCGATGCCTTCTGAGAAAGTTATGCTCTTGAAATCTACACTTCGAGTTGATCCTTCAGGCCTGCAAGGTATCATCTATCAATCTGTGTTTGAGCAAGTACTGGAGTGGTGTATATGAAAATGATGGGGAAACCCACCTGGAAATTAAATGACAGGGCGAGTTGACAGGGAAATTAACACACAGTAGGTTTGAGTTTATTCGGTTTGGAAAGTATTCAGACGCTTCAGGTTTGTACATGTTGTGTCCATAAGTATTTGGACAAGGACGCAATTTTGTTGTAATTTTGCCTTCGTACACCTCCATGATGAAGCTTTTCAACATTAACTGAAGTGGTTTAACAAAAATGCTGTACTAACCTTACAGCCTCAATTACAACCATTTTTTTTTACACAGTCCCTCCATCCCTCATTTAGGTAAGCATTCAAACCCTTGGCTAAGAATCTAATTATCTTGAGAAAATCAATCCATTTTGGACAGGGGGAGGTAACCGGGGGAGGTAACCAGAGAAGGTAACTTACAAAGCACAAGAAGAACATGCAATCACCATGCACACACGGCGGAGGCAGAAATCGAACCCGCAACCCTGCAGATATGGCACAAACCATTAAGCCACTGTGTCCTCATTACAAAAAGTCAGTTTAATCAAGTGTAAAACAATAAAGTGTGAAAAATGGAAGGGTCTGAAGTCTTTCCTAACACACTCTATACTCATTATTTTGCTCTTAGTACTTTGCCCATGTCTTCATGGAGCTTTATGAACAGGAACATTGTCATGCCGAAACACTTCTGTGCCTCTTAGTTCCAGTAAAGTGAAAGTGTATTGCTATAGCACACAAAGCCATAGTATACAATTATATGCTTCCAACGTTGAGCCAACAAGTTTTGTTATTTTAATTCCCAGCCTTCAGCAGAGAAAGATTTACATTAACAATTCTGGGCTGAATTTAGTGAGTGAGAGTGTGTGTGTGTGTGTGTGTGCGTGTGTGTGTGTGTGTTATTGCAACACGCGTTGGCCTCAGGTACAGCAGGAGGCGGGGCTCATGCACGTACGCGGCGGAGACTGCTCGACTCCCGGTGCAGAGCTCGTGTGTTAATTAAGCAGTGCAAACCGAATGCGCGTGCATCTTGTGGACCGCGTCCGTTTCTGATTGCTGGTCACTCAGCTTGAGGTAGTGCTTGACCTGTTTTGGTAAAAGGAAGTTTTATGCTAATTTTGCAGAACTCTGGAACTAAGTATTAAGTGTTAATTACGTATTAGTCGATCAATTTTCGACTTTCCACTCTCCAAAAAAAAAAAAAAAAAAAAAAAAAAAGGACTGTCCAATATAATCACCACCAGAACACGATGTCCTCTCTCCGGTCATCGGTTATGTCTCCACGAATAATGATCGATTCAAGCTAAACTGGATGTAAGAAGAAAAGAAAAAGAGGTATATATTTGAATCTGCTCACGGTCCTTCGACTCATTCTCAGCATGTCCCATGCAGAAGTGGAGGTGTCCGGCCTCGGCTTTCCGAGTTTACCTGTTGATCTGGACGCGGACTGTCTGTCCCGAGTGCCGCCGCTTCGAGCGCACACGCTCAGCGCCAGGAGGAACTCGTACGTGCTTCACAAACTGGAGCTTGAGCCACAGTTTTACAGCGCGCCATCATGGTCCGAAGAAAATGTCTTAGCCGAAAGACAGACGGAGGAATCAAAAGCTGTCGATACTCCTCCGTCTTCCGCGTCTCCGCAGTCCTCACCATCCAAAGCGCAGTGGGACGGTGCGGTTCCGGTGGCCGTGGCGCACGGGGCGAGCTCGGATTCGGACACCGAGCTGACGAAAAGCAACCCAAAGTTGATCAAAAGACTCGACAACCGATGGGAGCAAGAGGAGAAGGAGGACGTGGAGACCAAAGCCGTGGCTACATCTCCCGATGGCCGGTACCTGAAGTTTAACGTGGAGATCGGCAGAGGCTCGTTTAAGACCGTCTATAAAGGTCTGGACACGGAGACCACAGTGGAGGTGGCATGGTGCGAGCTGCAGGTAAACATCACTTTTCTTGTATTAAAATAGTTCTACGATTATTACGAGTAAAAGGGTGTTATGAAAGGGTGTTAAAAACAGGTGATAGCAGGTGATGAAGGTGAATTTAGTGTGCACCTGCCATTAGGAAGATCCCTAAAGCATGGGAAACTGTTCCATTTCCATAAATACTTTTAAATTACTAATACTTATGCATAACACCTAATATCTATACATTTAATTAAAAAAAATGCTTAACATATATTTTATCTAGAAAATAATGTACAAATATATTGCTTTGAAATGAGATAAAATTAGATATAATTACATTAATATTAATGTTATATTAATATTAATTTAATTAATTATTAATTACTATAATATTAGTAATTATGTTCAGCCAACGGGGGGGCACGGTGGCTTAGTGGTTAGCACGCTTGCCTCACACCTCCAGGTTTGGGGGTTCGATTCCGCCGTGCATGTGTGGAGTTTGCATGTTCTCCCCGTGCCTTGGGGGTTTGCTCCGGTTTCCTCCCCCCAGTCCAAAGACATGCGTGGTAGGTTGATTGGCATCTCCAAATTGTCTATAGTGTGTGATTGCGTGAGTGAATAAGTGTGTGTGTGCCCTGAGATGGGTTGGCACTCCGTCCAGGGTGTATCCTGCCTTGATGCCCAATGACGCCTGAGATAGGCACAAGCTCCCCGTGACCCGAGTATAGTTCGGATAAGCGGTAGACAATGATTGAATGAATGTTCAGCCAACAGTGACATCCGTTTCATGTTCTCTTCTGTATTCCCAACCCTGATTTTATTTGGCTCAGAAAACGTGCAGGAAATGTGCATTTCTATTCCAGCTTCATTACCTGTTTTGGCTTCATGATATGACATCTTAAACTCACGTGTGTTGTAGAGTAAATGCTGGAGTTAATGTTGTTCAATAAATTCCCTCTCTCCCTCTGTCTCTATCTCTCCCTCCACTGCCTGATTGCTCTTTCTCTGAATTTTAAAGACTCTTAGCTGACAGATTGCAGAGAGCCTGCCAGTTTCTGTCACTGAAAGACAATCTGTAGTACTACACTTGACTACATTCACACTCAGGACAGTGAATGTTATTTTTCAACTTATGCAATTTGCTGCTTATTTACACTTTTATTTAAATGACACATGCATTGACAAATTGATTATAAAATTGACATGATCTCAAGAAAGTGATGGTTACAGCACCTTCATTTAGGTTAGAAGAGGAAAATAATGATGATTTCTTTGAAAAATACACTCGATATCATTAATATAATATCATCTTAATGTTACTGTGATATAGTAGACACAGTAAAGTTTGGACTGAAGTGAAGTCAGCTTTCTCTTATTCAGCGGTGGCCTCATGTACATCACGCTTGCCCACTTGTTCCTCTATACTCTCAGTGAGCAAGTAGCCGATGTCATTTCTGCTGCAGTAGTAGGAAGCTTGCCAAAGCTGGTTTAATGGTTAAACATTTGGTCCCAGTTCAAAAGAGGCTTGAGTCCTGCTAAAAGTCCTAATCAGCTCTAATAGGATTAAAGACGACTGCTGCTACTGAGACTTCAGCCTGCTTTCGATGACATCACCATAACAGTGAATTGTGTGTGGTCACTGGTCTGGGCTTATCTTCTGTGCCTCTGTGAGTTTCCACATGATCATACACCCTCTCAAACATGCCTTTACCCTCAAGGAGACTGATGACTCTTTTGACTCTTCATGAACATGTGAACTGATCTTGAGTTGACTATTGAAACTGGAGCTGAAAATATTAGGATTTTTCCATTTTGGTTAGAAAATGGAACAGTTTTGTTACTTGTGTGTCCTGGTCATCTGATTTTGGTCTGTGTATGCCCAGGATGTTTTGCTGGGTGAACCTGCCAATGTTACACAATGTTAATTCCTGCAAGTTTGTTTACATTATGAATACGGGTAAACAAGGAAGTCTAAAAAAATGCCATATATTTGAATCCCATAAGGCTTAAGCACTTATAGTGCATTTTTTATTTTTTTTTTAAACTAGTTATGTGAGTGAGGGAAGGATGGATCGTGAGATTGACAGACGGATCGGTGCAGCGGCAGCAGTAATGCGGTCTATGTACCGGTCTGTTGTGGTGAAGAAGGAGCTGAGCCGGAAGGCGAAGCTCTCGATTTACCAGTCAATCTACGTTCCTACTCTCACCTATGGTCATGAGCTCTGGGTCATGACCGAAAGGGTAAAAGGTTGTGAGTTCAAATACCAGGTCCACCAAGCTGTCACTGCTGGGCCTTTGAGCAAGGCCCTTAATGCTCAGTTGTATAAAATAGGATAACATGAAAGTCACTCTGGTTAAGGGCGTCTGCCAGAAATGTAAATGCATACAGAATAGTTGTTTGGATTTGTGCAAGTAAATAATTGACGGCTTCAGAAAAACTATGTATTTTGTGTACTGTGCACAGAGTACCTTTAGTGTGACTACTTTAGAGTAGTCTGATGACGGCCATAGCATATTCAATGCACTGCTAGTTATAATCAACCCAACGAGTCATTTCAGTGTTAGCTGCGTCAACCGTGAATTAGTAGAACATAACCACTGTTATGTGCTGAACAGTATTTGGCATTGGCCATGGAACACCGAACACGTCATTAATGTTCATGGTCTATTGCATTGCTGGCCAGTTATGAATCTAATCATTCAAAGCAGATGTTGCCAAATCACCCCTGGTTCTCTCCATCACTATAATAGTGACAATTACAGAACAGTTGTATATTTATTCAGAGACAGAAGGCATCATATATGATTGAGAAATCTGTCCCTTCTACAGTTGCGTCGACTTGTTTTGCAGTTAATGGCCAGTTTTCAGGTAGACGGTGAACAGGTTGCATCCAGGACGAGTTCCCCTAAAATCAACTCATCAGTCAGCAAAGATACAAATCGCAAATTTGCTGGTTTTCTTTAGTGCTTTGTTTTTTATTCTATTCTATTCACTTCAGTTCAATTCATCTTCATTCCTATTGTGCTTTTAATAATAGAACTTGTCACAAAGCAGCTTTACAGAGAACCAGATGTAGATTTATGTCCCTAATGAACAAACCAGAAGTTAAGATGCGCGGAAATGAGAAGAAAACCTTGAAAGGAACCAGACTCGAAAGACTCTTCTGTGTGACACCGGATAGTTGGATTATAAATAAATACTCTTTTACATTATATGCTATAAAATCATAAGGTACTAAGTGAGCAGAAAGCATGTACACTGTGAGTATATTGTTAATAAGATTCCTGGGACTGCTCGGAAGAGACGTTTGTACGAACACAGCTGCAGTTGTTACGGTTACATCTACATCCAGGAAACATCCATTAGCCCTGAAAAAAAAAGCACAAAATAGATAGCAGTTGTGTTGTGCTATTCTTGAATACCGCTGGACACATGGGAATTGCTCCTTGTCCACCTTTACTCGATTTGACCCTGTTGAACATTTTTAATAAACAGTTCAGAACAACATAGGGGTGTAAAAATGTAAGATTTGAGGAAAGTTTTCTTTACATCGTACAATATACTTGTACAAACCTTTAGTTTTCTGACAGCTGGTGTGCCATCCCACCCAACGCTGACTGGTGCTTAAAAGCGTGCCTGCAGACTTATCAGCAGCTGCCTTATTTTAGATAAGTAGTGGCTATACTTTTCTGTGGAAGAGGAGGGGTTTCTTTCATAATTCTGTAGCATAACCATTGAAACCTCCCAGTCACATCACACAGCACTGTTTGTTTGTTTGCTTGTGTATAGACTGTACAAACTGTACTGACTGTTCAGACTTCTTGGATAAGGAAAAAACAAGCTACAGAGTAACATCATGAAATTCAAATCCGCCAAAAACTATTACATTTTGTTAAGTATAGGTGTGTTGGATAAGTAATCATACATCCAAGGATATTTTTATATCTAGAATTACATAGCTGATTACAATGAAAACATAATACATAAACATAAACAGCATGGTGGCAGCAGTCGTGCCGCTGCGTCACAGCTCCAGGATCCCGGATTCAATCTTGATCTTAGGTTACTGTCTGTATGGAGGTTTGATTATGTTTGAACAGGTTTCCTCCTGATTCCCCAGTTTCTTCCCACCTTTTAAAAACATGTTGGTGGATTTGTGATGCTAAATTTCCTCTGGGTGAGAATTAGGGTGTTTTCCCACCCTGTACCACAGTTCCTGGGCTAGCTATGATCCACTATGACTCTGAATGGGATTAAGTGTTCACTGAAGATTGTGAAATTGTCCTAACGGATCAATACATAATCCAGAATCTGGAGGCACACTTAAGGGCCAATGAAGCAATGAGGGAGTTTCTTGCAGAGAACAAAGATTTTGGCTATTTGGATTCCAAACTTTTTGAGTCAGACGAAGTGCTGCCAACGTCTGACCATTGGCCTATTGTGCTTTCATGCACTTTTCTCTGCTGCCCTGCCTGTGAATATGGACTGAGTCATTCTGATTACTTGCCGAAAGCATAACACAAAATATCAGTGAATCCTAAAGGGAATAAACAAAGACTTTATTTTTTTTTCAAAATTGGAAAATGTTCATGAATTAAGGTATTGATATTTGTGGTCCGAAGTTTTTTTCCTCTCTGATTTGGAATACATTTTAAGCTTTGTACAAAACTTGTTCAGCTAACTTGCATTTATGTGTATTTATTTATTTGGCAGGTATTTCTGTACAAATTGACTTCGAGCTGAGACAAAACCCAAACAAAAAACTGACGATTAAAGGTATTGCTCAACAGTTGCTCTCTAGCAGCCCTGAGATTTCAACTAAGAATCACTGTGCTACCAGTACTTTATGATGATAAGTACTTTGGAATATTTATTGTCGTTTTCTTCCATGAAGCATTGAGAATACTGAACTGAGGCATTTAGAGTACTAAAATGAGGTATTTAATCTACTGAACTGAAGCATTTAAAATACTTAACTGAAGGATTATTCATTATTATAGTTAGAGTACTGAACTGAGGCATTTAGAGTACTGTACTTAGGCACTGTACTGAGGCATTTAGAATACTTAACTGATGGATTTAGAGTATTGAACTGAGGCGTTTAGAATTCTGAATTGATGCAGTACTGAATGTATTGAGTACTGAATGTCTTTAGAGTACTGAAGCATTTAGAGTACTGAACTCTATATATACTATAAATAAATACTGAACTGCAGTCTTTCAACTGCAAGTCTGCAAGTCTTTCAGTGACTTTTATCACACTTAGGCTTATTTGCATTTATGTGTTATAGCTTGCTCTTCATCTCACTGTAAACTAGATACACTGTCTTCTTTTTTACATCCATGCAGTTGCCTTTTCTACTAACTGTCCTAAAATGCTAACTGACATGCTATCATATTGTTATCATATTTCCCTTATTATATCATATGGTTAGTGGAATTTTGGCTGTAATTAGTGCCAGATGTGTCCTAAATAACGTCAGTATTCTCCGTGAAAATCCCGTTATTGCAACCTGGCTTAACCTAACACATCCAGGACACATGCAGAGCACACACTCTCTGCTGCAGTTCTGTCTTCCAATAATGTGTGTAAAGGCACAAAAAGAAACTGTTTCCATTTTGCCACACAGCTTATAGGACTGTATTTAATATTGGCTGTAAGTTGGAAAATTAAGTCGGCGACTTAAGTCCAAAGGTTACGTCAATACTCATTACTCATGTTCAGAATTGGGTTACACAGTTAATTTTGAGGGAGTCTCATTCAGATCATTAAAATTACCAGTGCTGTTATTGTTGAGGTTGCCAGAGTATTTTTGACTGAAAGCATCTGAGACAGTTAATAGCGTCTAGACCACCACCACCTTTAAACAAGCACTTACCTTTAAGCTTGAAAACAACTGGGATATAGAAAATACAGATACATACAGGGGGGTACAGTGGCTTGGTGGATAGCACGTTTGCCTCAAGGGTTGGGGGTTTGATTCTCATGATTCTCCGTGTGTGTGGAGTTTGCATGTTCTCCCCGTGCCTCTGGGTTTTCCTCCGGGTACTCCGGTTTCCTCCCCCGGTCCATAGACATGCATTGTAGGTTGATTGGCATCTCTAAATTGTCCGTAGCGTGTGAGTGTGTGTGATTGGGCCCTGCAATAGACTGGCATCCTGTCCAGGGTGTATCCTGCCTTGTGCCTGTAGTCTCCTGGGATAGGCTCCAGGTTCCCTGTGAGTAGGATAAGCAGGTATAGACAATGGATGGATGAATACAATGTGATTTCAATCCTTATTAGCTTACTTGATCCAACACATACTATTATTTGGTGGTGCTCACTGATGCTGTGGATGGATCTGTGTGGAAAGCCTGTGACCAGGAGACAGCCGTGGACACAGCCACTTTGGGACTATTAAAACCATCACAGATCTGCTGTTACATCTGTCAGCTTTGACAGCAAGGAATTAGTGTCTATAACAAACTCAGAAACTACACTGACCTAATAGTTCCTCATGGGCCTTTGGTTGCTGTTGTAGAAAGGACACTATTTACATTTACATTACTTACTGTCCAGTGTCACCCAAATGAGGATGGGTTCCCTTCTGAGTCTGGTTCCTCTCAAGGTTTCTTCCTCATATTATCACAGGGTGTTTTTTTCCCTCTCCTTTCTGTTTCTCTATTTTTGTAAAGCTGCTTTGAGACAATGTCCATTGTAAAAGGCGCTGTACAAATAAATCGAATTGAATTGAATTGAATTCTGGATTTTATTTTTTACATTGTGAACAGTTAATTGTGATCACGAATTAAAAGAACCATGAGATACTAAATAAAGGTAATGACATCATAATCTGTGCAAGGGATGCAGGGTATTTTGTTGTGGTTTTAATTCTCTATTTTTATTTGTGTAATTTTGACTTATTTCTCTCAGAAGTAAAGAAAATGTGCTGTGGTTTAAATAACTGACTGAAATTTACTTACAGAACCTTTGAGTGTATTTAGCCCGTGATATACATTATAGCATGATGTATTGCGGTTAAATCAGATTGTCAGACAGTGGCTGTGGAATGCTGCTCCTCACTTAAGCTAATAGCAGTCAAGATAAATGAGCTTGAGTTCAAGGCTACAGTTGCTCATAAAAGAGGCACGCCTCTGTTTTGGGAAAACTCAACCAATGTGTAACTCTTGTGTAACTTAGTTACAATTGAGGTCTGAATGCCTGGGTTTACACCTCCTTGTATTATATCCTCTCTATTATTTGCTGTGAAGTGATTTGAAACTAAGAGAGGAGCTACTGATTTGCATATCGGGGTTCTAACACGGCTTTTTGTAAATGCAATCACATGATCTACTGATTTATTGACAAAAATAGCCGTAATGGTCACCACAATTGGACTGCAAACTGTAATTCCAACCAATTTTAATAATTAAAAAGAAGGACTAAGAAAGTGATTTAACCTAATATTTATACCAGTTAAGATACATAAAAAAGGTCAAAATATCCCTCACTTACAAGCAGAGCAGCCAACAGGTGACAACTCATTCTCTGTGATCAATACCACAAACATCTTTCCTAAATCCTCTGCCAAGTTTTTGTTTAGAAGTTGCCTTTGGCAAAACTGATTTCCCCTCTGTTTGGGATTTACATCCATTTCTACTTGTCATAACCTCACCCTAGCTCAAGTAGTAGAAGAGCACTTCTCATTGTATTATTTGTCCTCTGGCAAAGCGAGCTCTACAATTACTTAAAAAACTAAAACTTTTTCTAAAACCTTTTTGTTAGAGTTCCTTGCTGTCAGAACTGTCTTTCCATTTTTCAGGATTTAATCTCTCCATACATTTCACATGCAAATCTCTTGTTATTAATAATAATTAAAAAATGATAAATTAATGTAAAAATATATACATGTCTTTTCTATTAATTTAATTTTCATTCATTGTCTACCACTTATCCAATCTATTCTTGGGTCACGGGGAGCCTGTCTCAGGCGTCATTGGGCATCAAGGCAGGATACACCCTGGACGGAGTGCCAACCCATCGCAGGGCACACAATCACACACTACAAATAATTTAGAGATGCCAATCAACCTACAATGCATGTCTTTGGACTGTGGGAGGAAACCTACAATGCATGTCTTTGGACCGCGGGAGGAAACCGGAGTACCCGGAGGAAACCCCCGAGGCACGGGGAGAACATGCAAACTCCACACACACATGGCGGAGGTGGGAATTAAACCCCCAACCCTGGAGGTGTGAGGCAAACATGCAAACCTGCAAGCCACCAAGCCACCGTGCCCCCTAATTTAATTTAATTTAATTTAATTCAATTCAATTCAATTCTATTTTATTTGATCTAATACTCATTTGTTCTGCTTTCAGCTAAAAACAGTGAAATTAGTAACTTTAATTAAATAGTGAAATTTGATTGGAAGGTGAGACAATTATTTATAATGATAATAATGATAATGATAATGATAATTACTTGCTAATACAAACTGATTAATTAGGAAATACCCTAATTAATGATTGCATGCACTACTTCTCATTATAACAAGTTCAGTTGGAAGTCAGTTATGATGAGCGGTCCAAGCTTTCGGTGTGAATTGTCAGAATCAAACGGACCGAATCAAAATTATGAATGTGTGTTTCGTTAATAGGTAACTTTGCCCCAAATTATTAGTGCTATCTGTATTTATTCTTGTGTTTCTGTGTTTATTATGTGAGTATTCTTTCCTTTGAGTAAATTTCTTATCCTGGTTTAGTAGGCCTATCCCTGGAAAATGGATGTAAGCAGAGAAAACACCCTCACCCTCACCCTTCACTCATTCACACCCTTTCTGCTTTGCCCTCAGTATCAAAAAACATGCTACTAGGCTGAGAGTGTGTGTGTGTGTGCAAATGGCCACGTTATGAACTCCTGCCTGATGTGACTTCTCCTGCCTTGAGCCCGGTTTTGCCAAGGTCTGAAACTCTTCTCTGCATAAATGAATGAATATTTCAGGAAACTGATATTTAAGTAGTTAAAGGAATTTTGACACTGAATGTATCTCGGTTCTGTTCTATTACACAACCCCACTTACAGAGTCAGCCAGTTGCTGCCTTTTCCTCTGCCTTTCTCCTTTCATTGTCAGATATTAAAATAGCAACATTATCAGTGCTGGAATGCTGTGAAAATATCCATGCTGCAGCCACTCACACAATGTTATTTTGGGGGTTGGTGTGTTCTTGTTAATAACCATGGAGAAGTAAAAATCACGAAGAATTTCATGTATCAAACCACAGTGCTGCCGTAATACAGAAAATTAAGAAGGAAAAATGGATGGTTTTTCAGCTCCCGAGCTCACTCTATCCCCTCAGCCAAGAATCCTGCACTTAGTGTCGAGTGATTTCAGCCCACAATCCTCCTACACAGTCATGTGTATTTTCATTCTTTATGTGACATGAAAATACATGCATGGCTCCATGAATATATCCCCTCAAACCTCATCACCTCCCTCCTGGAACACTTTGTGAAACTCTGGCCTCCAGGCACACGTGCGTACATACTTAGATAAGAGCAGCGACTATAAGTGGTCCTCTTGGGCGTCACGGAGGATAACTGCTAGTGTGTAGAGGAAAAAGTTTGCAGACTCAAACCAAACTGTTGTGCAGTCTGTGAATGTACCCTGTTCTGTCTTTTGATTACATAGTAAATACTTTGCATTATTATTTTTTTAAAAAATCTGTCCTGTCCTCTTACCCTCATGTTATGTTCACTCTGGACCCAGTGTACTGTTCTGTGACATTATTGGGGTTTTAAAAGCACTACAGAAATAATAATAAAAAAAAACATATGCTTTACACATATGATCTTTATCTCAATCCTAAACATTATAGATAACATTTGTGATTAATGTTTGCAATTATGTACTAGATCACATTTAACAATGAAAGTGTCATTCGTTGTTGTGATAAAGTTATAATTTGTGTAACAAAATACAGTATAATAAAGACCATGGTGGCAGAAAAAAAAATGAAACAGAACGCTGTTTCAGTTAATGTTTATTATTTTGAACCGATCAAATAAAGGTGATGAACAACAATAGAAGCATGAGAAATAAAAGATTATTGCAGTCACTGGCTGAGAAACACAGCTCTCAGAAATGCGTCTGCAAATGCAAAGGATATTACAACAAACGCAAAACACTTTTAGTAAAAATCTAAAAAAATTGTCAATTTCACCTTGACAACACACAAGGGTTAAACTCACTTGAAACTCCTTTTAAACTGATTTATTAGCATCTGCGCTCTGGCTACATTCCTAGTGATAACAGTGATAAAAGAATATACAGAAGACTTTTATTATTATTTTTTGAGTACAGTGGCATTGGGATTGCATCGTGCATATGGGGGGGAAAATGTTTTATTTCAGTTCCTGCTTCCTTCTACATATTTCTGGACATTTTCACATGGTTTTGGTATCAGATATTTATGCTTTCTTAAAGTATATTACTACCAGAAAAGCCGAATTTAGGTCAAAAAACTGTCTCTTTCTGGCTCTCAAATTTTCACTCTTTTTACTTTTGGTAGCTTTTTGCAGACCATAACACAAGAATATGTATGAAACAGTAGAATAAATGATCATAAAATATGTGTTATACAGGGAAGTCATATTTAAGAAAAAACATGTTGCTTTCGGCTGCTCCCTGTTCGGGGTCGCCACAGCGGACCAACTGGTCCGCACAACAACTTGGCAAATGTTTTATGCCGGATGCCCTTCCGGATGCAACCCTCCCATTTTTCCGGGCTTGGGACCGGCACTGTATCCAGTGGCTGGGGTTGAGGCATTGGCTGGGAATCGAACCCGGGCCTGCCGCATGATAGGTGAGAAACCTACCACTGAGCCACCAATGCCCCGTTTAAGAAAAAACATAATGGACATAAAAACAGTATTGTTTCATTGCTGATACTAAGCTTTATTTAAACAAGTTTCTAACAATATAACTATGCCATAAACCAAATTCAGTGTGAAATCTCAGGAGGATGTTGGTGCTGATGGGAAATCCAGTGTGACTGTATCTTTGCATTTAATCGATTAAAGCATGTATGGTAGAATAGCACAGTGGTAAAGGGTAAAGTGTTGTGGGTTTGATTCCCAGCAACCTGTAGCCTGTTTGATTTTATTCCTGTATTTAAAAAGTACACACTCAAACCATGTTGGATGTAACTAAATGAATCATGTTAATGTTACTCAATTCAATCACGTGGAACTGATGGACGTGTTTGAATGAAGTCGATTCTTTTCAGCGTATACAGTTGCAGCATGGTGACGTAACAGTTCGGGGAGAGCTACATTTCCGCCGTCAGTGATAGACAGCAATCGCTGTTACTGTATAAATTGTCATTATATGCTAATGTGCGGCGTAGCAGGTCGAGATCAGATCTCCGGTGAGGTCTGTAACGTGTCGTAAACTCACATCACAGAGATGACTTGATACATTGACTGATATTGATATTGAATATGATATTGATATTGACTGATGTTTCTAAACTTGTGAATGAGATGAATGAGCTTTCCGAACAATCCGAGCGGTTACCTGGAGACGACGTAAGCATATCAAAACAGCCCCAGGCTCCTTCGCTCACCCCCGTACACTTTACCATTCACTCGAGTCCCGATCTGTCAGTGCAATGCGGCGCTACTGGTTTGGCAAAATGTTGCTTATAACGGACGTCCTGAGTCTTCCTTCAACTTCAGATGTTTAAGCATATTGAAAGCGTGTTTAAAAGCAAACTAGTTTGAGCAACCCTGATTATCAGACATCAGATAACAGATGGTTTTGGGTACGGTTTAGCTGGATAAAGTGTTTGATGGCTGTAAATAGGTTTTGTGTACCTTAGAGAGAGAGCGTAGATGTTGGGGTTTGTTATACT